>OX276397.1:25320762-25983859 GCA_946251805.1 Cybosia mesomella | reverse complement strand
TAAATCTTTGTTATTATGAAAGTACAACTTCTTAAGTAAGGACCAAAAATAAAAATATGTGAAATAGCCAACATTTGAAAAAAGTAATTTTGAGCAGCTCTTGTTCTACGATATTCCATAGTGCGGTGGGGCGACTAGCGCCCCTCCCCCAAACCGGGGCAAGAGGGGCACACCGTGGTTCCCAAACCCGAGGGGACCATCTCGAAACCGGAGATGGCCCAGGGTCAGTCGGGGTGCGAGGGATATGCTCTATGGGCAACCTTACACCCCGGCGTCTGTAGACCCGAGACGGCGTGCAGTTTTAGTCGGTTCAAGCCCGACATAATCGCCCCCGCTGGCCGGCGGGGGGGTATCCGAAAGGGATTTCCGCACGAAAAAAAAAAGGTAATCACGTATTTTAGTTCCTGAATACATCACTCACCAGCTTCAAAAGCATCGCGATACTCGGTGTTAATATCTCCAGTTAGGTCCACTACCGCAGTCACCTAGAGGACAGGGTCAAGTTGGCATTTAAGAAACTTGGCGTGCTAAACAGGGCGAAGCAGTACTTCACTGCGGAGTAAAGACTCCTTCTTTATAAGTCGTAAGTCCGGACCCACATAGAGTTCTGCTGACACCTTTTCTCCGGGTACCTGCATACCAACTTGACCCATTCGACTCGGGCGCTAGGGATCTACGACAATCCTATACTTGTAAGTATAGGATTGTCGTAGATCCCTAGCGCCTGGTTCTACACTACCTGTAGGTAGTGTAGAACCACTCAGCCATAGGAGAGATTTTACCTCTCAGTGCGTATTCTACCGCCTATTCAATGGTGGTTGTTTAGAAGAATTGTTTGATATGATGCCATAGGGCACATTCTGTCATCGCACAGCTCACCACGGACAGGGAATTCATCCTCACACGTTACGACCGGTAACAGTACGTATAGCGAGGTGTGAAAGGCACTTTATTCCGCGCACCCTCAGGCCCCAATGATCTCCCTGCTGATTTTCCCAAGCGGCTACAATATAAAGTTCTTCAAGAGATTAGAAGGTTTTTACAGGGTCGGCAGCGCGGGTGGGATGCCCCTTTTTTTTTTTTTATTTTTTTTTTTCGTGCGGAAATCCCCTCGGATACCCCCCCGCCGGCCAGCGGGGGCGGTTATTTCGGGCTTGAACCGACTAAAACCGCACGCCGTCTCGGGTCTGCAGACGCCGGGGTGCCCATAGAGAATATCCCTCGCACCCCGACTGACCCAGGGCCATCTCCGGTTTCGAGATGGCCCCCTCGGGTTTGGGAACCACGGTGTCCCCGTCTTGCCCCGGTTTGGGGGAGGGGCGCTAATCGCCCCACCGTCCCGGCCTGCTTCTGCTGGGGTGACAGGCGGCCTCACTTGCCACCCCCAGGCCTGCGCTCATGGAGGAGGGAGGTCGTTAAGCGACCTCCGGCGCCTGAGTCGCCTGCGACACGAGGCGAACATGTTGCGGGCTCGGCGGGCCGGGAGGGTTCTGAACCTCTCCCGGGCGCGCTCCGCCATCTCCTTCGCGAGCATAACATGCTCGCAGAAGGAGGTGGCGGCGGCCCACGCGCTCGCGCTCCGCACCATTGCCGCAATCATGCTGCCACAGACTCTGACAGAGTCGCTAGCGGAAAAGCTAAAACAAACCACGACGGTTTTGATAAAATGTAGCACACTGATAGACTTCACATAGTTCACATTTACCTTCAATATTGATTAGAAGCAAATTGATGTTTAGCATTTCAATTTATTATTCAAATTGCAGCCTCACATTAGTTGGGAGCCATAGTTGGAAGCGCATAAAATGATTTATTAGTTCGACCTGTGACAGTAATTTTGTTGGACGGTTTCATTATACGCCCAATTTAAAATTAATTAAACATCATCTCTCTAGGGAGTACTTAGTAAGCCGTAATTAAAAGTTTAGAGTGGCTTTAGATAAAAATACATTTGGGACAAATTGGTTGTTATTATGTAAAATCACTCAGATCTGGAAAATACTAATTAATATTAATAAGAATACGAAGTTTAAAGGTTTTTAAATATTTCTTATTATTAATAATTCTTTTGTATGTGGTGTTTGACATAATATATACTTTAACTCATTATTATTATAACGGATCTACACTAGAATAAACTTAAAAATATGCATAAAATACTAGCAGCGACTGCCCCAAAAATACCGAAACAAGTTTGATAGCAGGCGGGACCCATTTGCAACTCATAAATTGAAAGGAAATTAATGGGTCCAGCCTAATATATTTGAAATTGTATTGTAATTGTATAATAATCATATTTGAAATCACCTTTTGAAGCTCTTCATTTTGAGAGAGATCCGATTCTCAGCACTCCATGGATTCACCGTGCGGTCGCCGGGTCCATAGCGTGGTACAGAGAGGAACACCATGACGGCGACTGGGACTTGCGACCCAGATGTAGGTTTAGGGTGGCCACCTTGTGATGCATCAGCGCTCACCTCCACCGTCAGTAGTGTTCCCCCCCCTACCTATCCAAATTTGGTAAGATCCTAACAATGCCGCTTTTGATATACGTTTTAATAAAGAGCTTACTGAAGCTCTTGGCAATCCGAGGTCTTTAAGTAAGTTGTACAGGGATTTAGCTGGAATTCCCCTTGCTCCTACTTCTACGGCATAGAGTTTAACCACGTAGCCGTTTTTGGTTAACTCGTTAGTCAAATCAAAGTATTTGTTTGTCTTTATAGCGTGGTCTTTAGGTATATTAGTTTCCCACGGTACTGTGAGTTCTACAAGCACTGCACGCTTATGCGATCGTGAAAAAAGGAATATGTCGGGTCTGGATGATGAGGCACAGACATCCTCCGGTATCCTATAGTGCTACTCCGGTATCCTATCCGGTATCCTATAGTGCTACTCGATAAGTTTGAGTGAAAATATTTTTCTAAAAACATACATTTTAGCGCCAAAAATCCGCCATTTTGATTTTTTTATTTGATATACCCAGTGTCACTCTCACAGCACACTCATACGAACCTAACGACACCTCTCAAGCTAAAATCCATCGAGCCGTTCAAGCCGCAGACCGTGCCAAGCATACATACATACTTACATACATACTCTCGAAAAACATTACTCTCCTGGCGCAGTCGGGTAAAAAATAGAATTATCCAATTTGGTGCAGTCGTTCGGAAGTTATGCGCGTACATATATTTCGGCGATTCATTTTTATTTATATCGATAAGCTAACGTAACCAGGTCCTATTGGGCACACGTGTGTGTGAGGTAAACGTGGGTGTACGTTGTTTTATAGACAATTGTTTTAAATAATTTCGTTTTACAGAAAATGTTTCGCATAATTTCGTTTCATAGAATAATCAATATACAGAATACTTACTTTAAAGATTTTTAAATCATTGATTTTTGTTTCACATAAAGTTTAACATTAGAATAATCATATCATAGAATAACAAATCAAATATTCTTTATCATTATATTGTTTATTTAATATAAAACTTATTACCAAGAATAACATATTATCAAAGTGAGAGTTTCTAAACGTTTCAATTCATACCGTTTATTTCAGTCAAATAATTTACAGGTGAAGCTATACTTTTTTAAATATAACGATAAGTTAATACAATAAACGATTCTGGGTGGTAATATTTCTGGGTGATTAAAAAAAAACCACGAAGGCTAAGGCGGGAGCTCCGCTCCGCTTCGCTCCCGCCTCAGCCTTCTAACCTAACCTATCCGAGTCGGGGTAATCTGAGTCGGGGTGTTAACTATAATGACGCTTTATTAACAATTTAATAACAAATTGATTTTATTTTATTTTACAGAAGAATTCAAGCAAACAAATTTGAAACAAAATATGCGAAAGATAAAAAATTGTATATTGATATGAAATTATTCAGAAATTAAATTACGACAAACAATCGAAAAAAAATTAAAATTGTAAATGTTACAGTTAAAAATAAATGTGATTTGGAAAATTATAAAGGTGGTTTAATATTCTTTTAAAAATAATTCTACAGTTTGATAAGTTTGTTAAACAAAAAAATGTGATTAAAAATTCATTCAATTGTGTTTCTGTGAAATATGTTTCATTGTAGTAAATTGTTTTTGAAACAATAATATTCGAAATAAAAATAGAAGGACCAAATATTATATGAAACATTTTCTGTGAAACGAAATTCTATGAAATTTCTTTCTACGAAATAAGGGGCTCCCGGTAAACGTATCTACCTAATTTTAAAACTTAGTACTTAGTTACTTTAAGCGACAAAAGTAGCTTAACACATTCCAACATACAGATGTCACAACTCTAAAGCTTTCCATTAAATATAAACATAACCTAAATATATTAATGTGATCTTTAAATATTATAGAATACTTAAACATCGTGTATTTCAATGCAAAATTTCTTTGTAAATTTATTAGTATTCAACAACTTTTGTTATTTGTCACTAACTGTAACATCTCAGAGGCCTAAAAATT
This sequence comes from Cybosia mesomella, assembly GCA_946251805.1. Taxonomy (NCBI): domain Eukaryota; kingdom Metazoa; phylum Arthropoda; class Insecta; order Lepidoptera; family Erebidae; genus Cybosia; species Cybosia mesomella. Next base: position 25,979,383 of record OX276397.1, on the reverse strand, counting down.
AAGTCCTAATTGAAGGCCTAAGTTCCTTCTATCACTCGCTCTCTGTTATCGATTGATCCCTACGTGTTGCTATATGATGTCGCAGGCGCTGGTGATTGTCACACGGATGCGGTGGCCAGCCTGCGTGGCGCGGCGCGGCAGCTGCCACAAGATGGCCGGCGCTAGCTGAGCGTCGCACGCCGGCGGTGCATGTACGCTGCGGCGGGCGGCGCCTCGCTCGCGGGCCGTAAGGTAACCAAATATAAACATATAAATCTTAACTTTAAGGTTTTTTAGGAGTTTCTACCATTCCATTGCAATGAAGACGAGGGAGTAAAGATGTGCAAGAGTAGACCAATCACGATGCTTGAAATCCATGGCTCGTTTCTAATTATGTTCAATCACTCCACTGACCAGAGCGATAAACAAAAAAAAAATATTAATATTAATAAGTTTTTTTTTTAATTCAATAAATATAACCTTTGGAATGCAAATTTGTAAACGTAACGGACATTTAGGCTCGCAAGCTTCTTGTGACTTGAAAGACTTTACTATCAAATAAAGTATAGACTTTTGCACTGTCAGTCTGACTTCATACTTTTTGTGATTTTAAGGTCAGTATGATTGACAGTTGGAGATTGAAACTGTTGAATTTCTATGTCATGGGTTCCCCGAAAGACTTCAGTGTCGGATGCTACAAAACTTACATAAAAATATTTTACAGGAAACAATAATACATATAGGTACTCGAGAGTAATCCTGATATAGATTCATAATTAGATGTAAGGTACTTTACAAAGAAAATACTAACAATCTTCATCTCTATGTCATCGTGGTGCAGGCGCGCCAGCACAGCCGCCATCCAGCGCCGCCGAGCCCGGGGCACCCACATAGCCCGCCCCACCCCGCGCCGACCGGCGTCCGCGCATACTCCTGCCAGCACTGGGAGTCGCGCCTACAGGCGCCTGTTTCAGCCCGTCCGCACTCCGCCCCGCTCACCGACCCGCCTTCGCCATGCGACCCCGCAGAGGTATACCTTACAACATCTACAATATGAGTGTTTCAATGTATGCTAGCATAAGCATGGTACATCATATTTTTATGTGTTGTGTATGTACAGAGGACTAGGATATGCTCTAGCAGTTTTGCTCGTCGATGTAAGTAGCGTCGCATAGGTATGTATTCAATGTTTACTGTATTTTATAGCTAGTTAATGAAAGCATGTATATGGGACAATGCAACATTAGGAGACGTCACCTTTGTTTTGTTCGGGGATCCTTAATTGGCCACCGATTTAGTGTAGCGTAGAGTGCGCCTTCGAGTGTATACCATGTGTTACTGTGAAGTGTTATTGAGTGCAGTGAGACAAGTGGGCCGGCCATGAAACAGCGACACCTAGTGGACACTAGCGTCCGATGGCAGGTGTCGAAGAACCAGAGACTACGGCTCGACGTACGAAACGAAACATGATCGAACACTCAGCGTGCGTGTAATTCACGAATACAATCTGAACAAACTTATCTAAACTAAACGCCAAATTGCGCTTGCTTCCATAACGTATTTTCTTCTCACACTAAACATATCGTAGTATAAGTCGACCACTAAAGTAATAAGTAGTTAAACTAGTTGTAAATTAATAAATCGTTCTGAGCCTTTCTTGTGCCTATCTCAATCCAATTCTTAAGCATTCTACAGTGAGATTAAACGAAAGTAATTAATTCTGTGATGGGACTGATATAAGAGTGATATTGACGTTTGATGTGTAAATAAAAGTCTTTATATTTCAATTTAAATCGCTAGTTAGTGATAGTGTACCCGCGCTAGTCGTAGATATCTGCTCTTGAAGAATAAAAATCCCAAGTTATTGCAAGTGTCGATCCGCGGTAACTGTGTCCGTGACGAAAAGTGTGTCAAACTCCGTGCTCGTCACAATAACTGTGCGTGTAGGAAAGCCAGTAAGCCGTACAGGCTTCTGGCTGAGTTTTCTGCCGGTGCTTACTTAAGGCCACAAACCTGGCAAGTATGCAGGCAGCTCTTATGCTAAGATCTAAATCGCGGGAGAGAAGAAAACAGCGTCTAAAGAGAGGATTCAAGCATGAATTGCCGAGCAATGTCGCCACCAAGAGCATCGCACCTTTCCCGAGATATCCTCCTGCTTCATGGGTATGTACATATAATATATATATTGCAAAGTAGCGAAAGGGACATAAGGACACAAATTTGGCACAAGCTTCCATTCAATATTAATTAATTAACAATATTTCAATGTTCCAATACTAAGAACTGTTTCCTTAATAATATATATTTAAAACTGCGATATTAATTAAATAAAAAAAATACTTGTGATCCGGTCGCGTTGTGGCATTCGTGCGACCAGCGACCCCTCGATCCTAAAGGTCGCTCGTTCGAATCCCGGTCATCACACTACCGACGTGAACCCAATCCTAACATAAGCTACTTAACTAGTGATTACTGTTACTATGTTTTTTTTTAAATGGGTATAAAAAGGGGTGCGTTCCCATGTGGCCCTGTAATTATCAGTTAGAAGTGCTAATGGTAATACAATGGCAGGGAATAATGTTCAAATATATTTTTGAGGAAAATCAAGTTTAAGTTACCAGTGGGTTCATGTCGATAATATGTTAATCGAACCACTAACTTTTCGATCGCGAATCCTAAATGTCCTATAAGTTGTATATGAACTTTACGTGATACTTTAAACTGTGTTCAAATGGTTTTTATGTCCTTTCACCACTGAATTTGTGTCGTCTGTATGTGGTTGCATGTTGTATGGCCATTCTAACAGTTTAGCTATAAGTCCTCTAATAGAAATATTCTAATGAAAAAGTCAAGTATGGAATGCAGCATGAACTAACGAGTCAAGTTATACGTTATAATTTAATATAAGTTCAGAGGTAGGTTCATACCTTGTCAACAGTTAATTATATATATGGATTATTTACGTTACCATAACTCTGATGGTGGATAGACCCGGGTCTTTTAAGCGGGGCGTGAAAAAGCATCTGATGAGGTCGTCAAGCAGAGGACCACCATTGTAGCATTATCTGTATCTGTAATTATGAGCCCCATTCCTGAGACTTTACCTTTAGCTTGCCATTGGGCGAGGTGAAGTCATATTGAGGTGACCAATATAAGAAGAAAAAATTAAACATTTTCCTTTGAACGCTCGTTGACGCATAGAACCTTTTGACTTTGAGTTGTCGATAGAACTCATTCAGGCATAAGTGGTTATCGTACGATGTTCATCGCGGTGAGAGATGACTCGTATAATTCCTTCTACAAATGCAGTCTACATTTTACTACCATCTTACACATTATTTTATCTGAAATGCTCTTGTACCTACTTGACGTTTTGAAGTATTGATTTATCAAACCTATTATATTATCCTTATTGATATAACCTGCATAAATATGCTAACATTTTTCTACTAAGTATTTTTTTAAATAATTTAGATTGTAAATCTATTTACTGATAAGTGCTCACTATCTCACTCTCAATCCTATGATGGGAGAATTGGGGTAAAATATATAATGATTAAACCTGCAGGCCAGTACTCCTGCTGCTTGACGGTTGCTCCCATATAAGCCGTATTAGCCAAATTAAATTGGGTTAGAGTAAGCCTCTGAGACGAAAGCTTCGGATGCAACCAGAAATAACGCTAAGAAGATGATAATTACAGGTAAGGTAATTACAAGTAATTTATCTTAGTTCATAAAAATGTCGACAGCTGTAAGCTCCCTTTCCTGCTTTTACAAACTCGCCCCTATTCTCGTCAAAAGTTATAATGAGCTCTAAAAAAAGGTTTCTTTTAGGCCTAAAGCACATAATAGATAATACTATTAAGTATGGGTAGTTAATAGGTACATTACTGCACAAGTAGAACGTCAGAACAGCAAAATAGTAGCATACAATTATTTGTGTGGCGGGCGTTGAAACAGAGCTGGTAACACTTACGGACAACGGCGGCTGATAAATTACCCAGCGACGCCCTGTACATACAAAGTGGCCGACTATCCGTCATTTTTATAGTCTCTCACTCGAATATCTATGTATTTTATCATCGTATAAGCTGAGAACTTTGATATACGGCCTGTTATATATAATTATATGGCGCGTGAATTGTTTTAAATATCTACCTACTTACTTTAAGGTTTTAGGTTATTTCTGACATTTTATGCATTTTTCAACTGACTCGGTAGGGTAATGGTAACGCTAATGACTGCTTTGAGTTCCTACAGCCTTAAATATTATACTTTTCATTTATTTTTGGTCTCAGTTTCAGTGGTGACAGCTCTGGGCTGCAAAAGTACAGAGCTGAGTCACTAAAATTATAGGTGGTTAGAAAACGATAAGCATGAGTTTTTTTTTCCCAGGTTATTTTCTGACAGGTCTCATTTCTTTGCGAAATTAGCTAAATATTAATGTAGAAGTAATAATCTTGATGTTCATAAATAAAATAAATAAATAACAAATAAATATTCTACTACATTCTACACAGCGCTTTTTTTTTATATTTAGGACACGTCAATTTGACTTTACCTCGCCTGATGGTAAGCTGAAGGTAAAGTCTCAGGAAAGAGGGTCACCATTACATACACGTACAATGTTAACAATGGTGGCACTCAGCTTGACGGCCTCATCAGAAGAGGATTGTCGTCGCAGCACCGCGTGACACCCACCGGTCCCACTAGTGCTGCGACCACAATTCCAATGCCCGGCTATGCTTGCACTTGCTGACCCCTGAACGCAATCAAACCGAAATTGGATTACTATGAGGGTTTTTCGCAATCGTGCACGGTGGTACCTTACCCGGCCGAATTTTGTGACAAATTTGTATCATCAAATTTCTACCACCAGTGGGACCCAAAGTAAGCATAGTTTAACTAGCTTGTGTTATGGGTTCCAGAATGCGGATAAACATACTTATATACTTTTTTTATAAATACATACATATTATATATAGAAACACCCAGACCAATGCAAATAGACATATTCATGCATACAAATATTTGCACTGAGCGGGAATTGAACCAGCGCTCCCTGTCGTAGCAGCCGAATGCACTACCGCTACGCCACAGAGGCCTTCAAATGTTACTTTGTGATCTATATGAAAAAACATATTTAATTTCTAGCCGTTGCTCTCAGCTCCACCCGCGTGCATATCTTCCCATGCATATCTTAATTCTAATTTCGTTGTTAAATAATATGACTACGACAAATAAAAAATATAATGTGACTGCAATATAATTGTTTTTTTTTTTTTTAATTTAATTTAATTTAAATGCGTCTTGGTTACTTGAAATAAATAATTTATTTGAAATTATTCCCATTAAAGTACTTCACGCCTCCGTTTGGGAAAGACGGCAAGATAATCCCGGCGAGGTGGGCAACAGTCGGCCGGGGCGTTAGGGCGATTGGCAGAGGAAGCGCCGGACTATTCAAACATTGTTGAGCACGGTTGCTTTCTGCATCTTGGCCGCCACTTCTCTAGGTGGATTGAGAGGCTCCTTGGAATCAAACCATTCGCTTAGATCACAACTGGGACTATTTCTGTGGATCCTACCCCTCCACATGTCGGTAACCTCGTGGTCCAGATATCTGGTCTTTTTAAATGATTTATTATTATTATAATAAAAGAAAATAAGAATTCCCCACCATCGTAGTTTAAAAAATGATATATTGTCAAACAAAGTTCTGATCTAGTTTTATTTTATGCCTGTCCCATCAAACGGCCCGCTTACTTGTATTTGGATACGGTAAACATTAGCCAAGTTTGTTTAAGGGAAATATTTGATCACACAAAAAGTATTCTTCGTGTTTTAGGCAGTAGTACCTTTTTTTTCGTGCGGAAATCCCTTCAGATACCGCCCCCGCCGGTCAGCGGGGGCGGTTATGTCGGGCTTGAACCGACTAAAACCGCACGCCGTCTCGGGTCTACAGACGCCGGCCTAAAGTTTATTTGTCGCTTTATAAATATAGATGAACTTAAATAGTATTTTGCATACTTGACGACTTGTGTCGCGGTAGAGCGTTCAACCACTGGGTCAGAGGTCGTCGGTTCGATTCCCGCTCAGTGGAAATATTTGTATGAGTGAATATATATATTTGCATTAATCTAGCTGTCTGTGGTATGATATGTAGATACGTATTCTAGAACCCGTATTACACGCTAGTAAACTATGCTTACTTTGAGTGTAGATGGTGTTGAATAGAATGTCCTAAAATTGCTGCTGGAATGTTTTTTTTTAATTTTTACATTTCCTGAATATGCAATGCCTACAGCGAAGGATGATAAATCCGAAATGGATTAAACTAGCAAACAATTTACATACAACCATATAAACCTGCATAACGCCGAAAATTGACTACTCCGTATTAATTACTATCTCTTTGAGAAGAAAAATCCCTTTTCTAGGCGGGACTGGCATTGTTTAGAGCTATCGCATAAGTGTCTAGGATCACAATCAATGAGCAACGAACCTCAATTCATTTTTATCCAATACCTCGAGTAAAAAAGATAGGTACAGTTTTATTTAGATTTAGAAGCAACAAAGACAGAAGCAAATACAATGCAAATTGAGCCAGCACTCTTCTCTTAATTGTTATAGTTGGAAAACGCAGTGTATTTCAGTTTCCTTTGAAAAGAAGGACGTGCAACCGGCTGCATAATCCATCAAGCGAAATTAGGTCAGTAATTAGTTAATTGTACTTTCTAGGAAAAGATAACTTAATAAATTAATCACTCTCAAATTCTTGGCATGGAGGCCATCTATCTATCACCTTAAGTATTGTAAAGGCTACATAAATATGAAGATAGTATTTTTGTTGAAGAAAAATCATTGGATTTTCTATGTAGCAACCGCCGGGTCCTATCGGGGTTAAATTAACTAGAACCACAAGGTTCTTTTGACATCAAACCTATTACCGGGAGAACTGGTTTTCCTAGCAGAAGAGACTACCCACCAGCACCCATAGGTCTTAGTCAGTTATGCTGACGACTTCACATTTTTGTAAGAAAACAATAATAGCAGAGCCAATCATAATAAAGAAATTTAAGTAGCTACTTATTAATAAAGTAGTGATGAAATAATTTTAATCGTCACATATATTTTTGTTTAATGTACACTGACCGGAGCACTCATAAAACTTCCGTAGGTCGGCCTTGAGTTTAACTATGGCTGCCTTACACCATAGTTGGGTACGATAGCTGTTATTTATTTGCTGCTGGTTCAAATGCTTTTTTAACTTTCATTGAAGAGTGCCGGCTCATCCTGGATTATATTTGCTTCTCTCTTTGTTGCTTCTAAATCTAAATATAATTTTTCTTTTTTACTCGAGGTATGGGATAAAAATGAAAGAGGTTCGTTGCTCATTACGTTATTTGTTACTACCTATGTGCGCTGGTCTTTAATAAACGTATTTTCTTTCTTCTTTTCTATCTATCTGCTGATTGATGGACGAGGTTTTGGTACAGCCTCTCTTGAGGTTGGGTACGGTAGTCGCTGTTATAAAAATCGAAATAATAAAAAGAGAAGTACCAGGGCAATTAACCGCTGAACGGATTTCGATGAATGCGGTCTCAAATGAAAGGGATTCATCTTCCGAGTGTCATAGGGTACATAAAATGTGAACTAAAACCATAATATGTTGGATTTTTGGCGCTAAAATGTATGTTGTCAACAAAATATTTTCATGATATTGTCGGAAGTTTACGCGAATGTTACACATTGAAATAAAACTATTTTTAACGGATTCTATCGCGGTTTATTTGATGTTATTTTATATTTTACATTGATCCCGACGTTTCGGTTGCTGTTCAGCAGCCATGGTCACGGGGAGACTAAAGATGGTTGTTGTCTTGAAGTTGAAGTTATCTCAAAGTACCCGAACTATGTTGAATTGTTGGTGATACTATTTACGCAGAATGAGCTCACAGTGTCATGAACTCTTGTTGTATTTTGATTTTTCTTGGAATTAATTAAGTAAATGACTGGGTCCCAAGCTGGTGGTCATCAGAATGAAGAACCTTTAAAGGTGATTTAAAGAGCATAAACAACTTATATGGTTTAATGTAATTTGGAATGAGGAATTATAAATTAAGGCATTTACGGAGATTACAACAAGTGGAGCCTCTGTACGTAATCCAGTTCTCGTTTGTGTTGTTGCAAGATAAAACTAAAAAGCTGCAAATAAAGGAAAAGAATTAAATACCCGACTGCTGTTAAAAAGACCGTAACAAGTTTGACAGCGCCCGACATAACCGCCCCCGCTAGCCGGCGGGGGGGTATCCGAAGGGATTTCCGCACGAAAAAAAAAAATGGTATTCGGTATGTCCGAATATTACATGCATACAAGATACGCGCGAACAATATAACCCTTCCTTAGTAGTCGGGTAAAAAGAGGAGTAGGAGAGCAGACACGGGGCTCCAAAGGGCAGGCTTTGGAAGCAACCGAGATTGGCGATCGTATGATGATAATGACTGGCTTATTGATTAATTGTCTGAACTCGGAGAGGAAACCGGTGCACAATCTCATTCTTCAATCAGCAGGTGTAGCTTGCAGGTGAGGTAGATTCGGGCCCCAGGGATATGCTCTATGGGCAACCTTACACCCCGGCGTCTGTAGACCCGAGACGGCGTGCGGTTTTAGTCGGTTCAAGCCCGACATATCCTTTTAATATAACATAACACAATATAACATAAGCCCGGGATTTCCACACGAAAAAAAATCGGGCCCCGAAAATCTTGGCGGAAGACTTAGGAGAATAATAGACAGTATGAGCATTTAACAGCAAAAGCTCATTACATTCCAAACTATTGCTGGGGTGAAACCTTTTACAAATTAGTAAACCATATGTATACGAAACAGGTAGCCTTGTAACTTTGTCCTTAGAAACCTTTATAGTTGACTGAGCGTCAAAATTTATTATAAAAGTTTTATGTCTACCACCACGGAATAGACTAAACCCAACAAAACAACCGTTCGCTCTATAAAATATTGCCCTCCTCCAATATTTTATAGAGCGATCCATAAACAATAGGAGTGTAAGGAGTTCCTACTAACATTATCTTTCGGGACCCAAGCCAACCTCGCCTGCCCGCGGTGCACTCTGCTGATTAACGGAGAAGGCTCTGGCGACCCGCCAACACGCACTGGACCAACGCGGCGGGATATGGTCCAAACCCCCCCATAATGACGCAAGTCAATGGGGGAGGCCTATGTTCAGCAGTGGACTTCCTACGGCTGATATGATGAACCTTGTGATCTTGTCCTTAGAAACTTTTATAGTTGACAGAACGTCAAAATTCATTATAAAAGCGACAACGGGCGACAACGGGACAGACCAAAATCAACGAAACAACCTTTCGCTCTATAAAATATTAAACATCGATTACTTATTTTTCGTAAAGTAGATACCGCTGTTAAACACACGTACATTGAAAAATCATTCAGTTTTGTAGCGAGTTTATAAAGCGGCCTAGCGCCGGCACGTCAGCCCCATTCAGCTATCACGAGGAAGCTATTATCGCTCTCAGCCCCGACGAGCACTCCTTCCACAACACCATAGAACTACTCCTGTATTTCAAAACACAACTTAACTTTTAACCAATAAGGTACAAATTTCTGTATACACAATACTGATAAACTTCAATGATAAAGACGGTTCGTGTTAGGTGCGAATGATGCGGCAGAAGTTTCACTTACCCACTGACTTATTTACCACAGAGTGCCTTTTTTCCGTTGGAATGACAGTATTTTATCAGTGAACAAAAGACTGACAAATTTTTCTCGTGGTTTTTCTATTTTTTATAAGGTTGATGGCATAATTTTTTTAGGTATTTTTTTCTAAAAATATTCAGACTTTTTTTATTATATTAACGGTGTGACTCTTTTTATATAGCCGTAGGTCTCAGGTGCATAAACAACACGTCCATTTTGTGTCCGTGTATTTAGGTATACTAGCTTAGGCTATAGTATATAAGCACAATCGAATCGAATACTCTAGTCAATAATTAAAGACACGATTCAAAAATTTCCCGAATTCTCGACAGTTTTTTTCTCGTCTCGAGTAAGGCCAGATTCCCTGCCAATTCTCAGTTCGAGAACTCTCCGCCAGGAACCGGGGTAAAAAGTAGTCTAGTCAAGAAAAACGGAAAATGTTGTTATAGGTTCCTCCTTTATTGTGTGTGTGTATAATTAAAGGAATGTGAGCCTAAACACGAAGCCGTGAGCAGAGGCTCACGGCTTTCGTAAAATGGACGTCAGGATTAAAGCATAAAATAATAAACAAACAAAATTCCTTTTTTTTTTCGTGCGGAATTCCCTTCGGATACCCCCCCCCCCGCCAGCCAGCGGGGGCGGTTATGTCGAGCTCGAACCGACTAAAACCGCACGCCGTCTCGGTTCTACAGACGCCGGGGTGTAAGGTTGCCCATAGAGCTTATCCCTCGCACCCCGACTGACCCTGGGCCATCTCCGGTTTCGAGATGGCCCCCTCGGGTTTGGTAACCACGGTGTCCCCGTCTTGCCCCGGCTTGGGGGAGGGTCGCAAGTCGCCCCACCGTCCCGGCCTGCTTCTGCTGGGGTGACAGGCGGCCTCACCTGCCACCCCCAGGTCTGCGCTCATGGAGGACGGAGGTCGTTAAGCGACCTCCGGCGCCTGAGTCGCCTGCGAAAACAAACAAAATACCTAACTAAGTTTTAAATGCGCCAAAGCATGTTTTGATTAATAAAAGATTATAATCATGCCTATCCTACTTACACAGAATGTCGACGCTAGTTATAAACATTCCCTCTATGCATTTCGTTCTTATCTTTGTGAACATATCCACATGGTTGCACGACAATCTGCGCCACAAGTGGTTAGTATGGTGTTATTACTAGCTCTTATTAAAATAGGTTCTCTTATGTTTAGCTTGTGGCCTGAAAGAGGGCTGTAACAAACATTGAAAAGGGTGTACTAAGGTGGTTTGCGTACGAAGAACGAATTAGTAATCAGTTTATTTCGTACACCATAGGCACTACAAAGATGTTAGGATGAAAATATGATCTTTGCTCCGCGTACAGCCTACACACCTAGTATATAATGCATAGTATGTAAGTGGGCAGGTAAACCGTAGTCCAACTCGCAGAACATACACTGATTAAATTGATGACGTATTGAAAAAGGAGTACGTCAAAAGTTATCGAAACAACCTACAAGGCAGGCTTGCTTGAAAAGAAGCACGTGTAATGGCGGATTGTTATCCCTACGTGCCCTGGGGTATGCGTAAATATATGTTTAGGTAGCATTATGTGTTATTAGCATCTTAGGAGCATAGCTAACCTCTACCTGCTGATTGACGGACGAGGCTCTGGCGCAGGCTTTCCTCTCGCAGCGAAAATTTGGATAGAACGATGATTGGATAAATAGATGGATGTTTGTTACTTATCGCGCCAGAACTGCTAAACGGATCTGGATAAAATTTGGCACAGAGATAGATTCTATATATAGAATATCATATAGTTTTCTTAATTTTTATTCCGGGAAATAGGTTCCTGTGGTTTAAGGTAACGATACCAGTATTTCATGCAGGCGAAGCAATTACAACTAGTTATAATATGAAAATAGAATTATAATAATACTGTGATAATATACGTTTTATAGTGTTAACTCATGACTAGTGCAGTTTTTATTGCAGCTTATTAAAATAATTCTTGTAAGATCATATTCAACTTAGCTCAGTGTTGGCAGTCAAAGACATTCTAACTTTGTAATAAACTTTTATAACTAACGCAATTACAAACTTCATATCACGGGAACATTAAATGCGAACTGAGTTTGCAAGTAATATGTTGCCAGCTTGGCCAGAAAACCACCTCGCAGTGCACTCAGATGGCACCAAAGTGCCATGCAGTATTTTCTTTCAATAGTATAATAGTAACGCCTCCATTTATGAGTGAGTTCGTATTGGTAGTGTAATGGCTGGAGGATACGAACTAAAGACCTCTGCTTTTTTCAATAGTAAGATTCTATAAAAATGATTTTTTTGGGAGTAGGTGGAACAACATACTATGGCCACTCAGATTATGATGGTGAGATATGAATGGAGGCTTATAGGATACAACAAAGAAAATTTCAATCAATAAATACCTAGGATGGTCTGGTACTGTGAAGGAGAGAAAGAGGGACTCCCAACATTGCAATAAAACAATTTTTAACGGATTCTATCGCAATTTATTTGATATTATTTTATTATTTACATTAAACCCGACATTTCGGTTGCTTTTGATCAGCAATGGTCACGGGTAGACTGAAGATGGTGGTTGTCTTATAGTTTGAAGTGTAAGTTATCTCAAAGTACCCGAACTATGCTGAATTATTGGTGTTACTATTTACGCAGAATGAGCTCACAGCGTCATGAAGTCTTGTTGTATTTAGATTTTTCTTGGAATTAATTAAGTGAATGGCTGGGTCTCAAGCTGGTGGTATATATTCCAACCATCTTCTCTATTAAAATTAGGATGTTTTTTAATTTCAAAAGCCTCACAGAACATCCTAGGTAAGAACCAATTTTCTTTAGCGAGTATCTGAGGTTTATCTAATCTTAAGTAGTGCCTGGCCTGGTCCCCTGTTGCACGTGCTCACAAACATCAGACTTTGTTGAGCGTTGCGGGACTCCCAATTTGGGCTGGCAGTATCTGTGAATTCAGATAAAGGTAATCAAACCACCTTCACCTGTCTAAGCAATCCATAGCAGCACCGCTCAATAAACAGCATTTGATTATTAGAAGTGATTTCAATAGTACAGTCGTCGCCATCGGCATTAGCTCAACACATTCCAAGTTACCGACCACCTTATATTTATAACTTTGCATAAAATAATAAACAAAAATTGAAAAATGTTAAATCTGTCATCGGCAGATTACAATAGTTCATTGTTACCCTAGGGGTGAAAGTAACTTATTTAGTCCCGAGACGAGGTTTGGCCACTAGTTCGAGGGTAATGAAAAAGTAATTACTTCAATTTATTGTTATTGATTAATTTCAATGTAAGTAAAGATTGTTTCTAAACTAAGTCTTCAGCAACTTCTAAAGGCGATTGTACGATTGTAAAATTAATGCTCAATCATGTAAATATTTAAATTGGACTTAATTCAAAACTCCCTCCATATGAATTAAGTCCTCGCGTCTCTCATATTCCAATGATTTTTTGGGGTAAAAAGTAGTCTGTCATTGTGAAAGCCATAAAGCCGTCAATCTGTTGCAGGGAGCAAGCTGTTGCATTGCATGAAAACTATTTGAGGATTTTTTTTTTTGTAAAATTACTAGTAACCGAAATTTTTAAGTAAGTACTAACAAATTTTTAAGTAGTAACACCTTCAGTTATGAGTGAGTTCGTATCGGTAGTGTAATGGCTAGAGGATACCCCCCCGCCGATCGTACGGCCGATTCCTTACCCACTAAGCTCAATTAAATTAAAAGATCACAAACAGCTTTTATAATATTCGCAGTTTCCTTTGAAAGTTTTTAACCTTTTAAAATTTTTGAAAGCAGCACTTTGCATATCAGTTAAAGTGCAATGAAAATAACATTAGTCAGTAAACCATACTTCACAAAACAATTCAATTAGGTTAATTCAATATTCTAAAAATCAAAATCATTCAAATGTCATTGTATTAGTTCATTTAGCTGTACCTTTTTTTTTTTTTTTTTTTTTTATCGTGCGGAAATCCCTTCGGATACCCCCCCGCCGGCCAGCGGGGGCGGTTATGTCGGGCTTGCACCGACTAAAACCGCACGCCGTCTCGGGTCTTCAGACGCCGGGGTGTAAGGTTACCCATAGAGCATGTCCCTCGCACCCCGGCTGACCCTGGGCCATCTCACCACTAACAGCATCGCTCATCCTGTCTCCTCTGAAAGCAGAGGAGTACGGAGAGCGATGTGTTCCCGCCACGTTGGGTATTGGCCGACGCTCAATGCCAACCCTATGAAGGGGTGAAGGGGAAGCCATTGACCGCCGCCCAGGGTGTACCGGCCGCTCCGATTCCGTTCCCCCCGGACTGCAGCGGGATCGGAATCGGAGCGACACTCGAGGAGGTTACCCAACACACACCCCATTTAGCTGTACCTAGTTGCAAACACGTAACATATTAAATATTCAGACCACTCAATATGAAAGTGAGCATAGCATAGATTAAATAGAAAATCTGACACGAACTCGGCGTAGTGTAGTGACACCGCGGGGCCGCGTGTCAAGGCCTGCGCTATGCAGATATCGATGTGTGGGTCGATACGATGACTATTCATCACTAGTGACGTTACTTCAATCACGAACACTTCATAGTTTGATTGGCATGGTGTAGACATTATTGGCCTTCCCTAAAATAGTTTAACAAAGGTTAATAACGTGCTATTTTTAATATCTTGAGATTTGAGTGTAACTATGTGTTTGCTGTCAGAATAACTTGTGTGGCAAAAAAGTAATAACAGTAAATAGAGCCAAAGCAATATGTGGCATATTTTTATTTATTGGGTATTTATTTAGATTTGTATATTAGGAGCATATTCACATCGCATCGATACGTATCACCTACCTATTGTATCAGTTGGTTTTAAGTTGCACCATCTTAATTGCAATTACAGCTTTTGTTTGAGTGAAGTATCTAGCATTTACAAATAGAGCTTAGCTCAATTACGTAGTACTGTCCGTAGACAGTAATCAAATAAGTTTACTCAAGAATAAGGTACAGCACTATTTGTCATGTTCAACGTTCATATTAGAGAGATACGTTATGACAAAAAATAAAATTAAGGTTTATCAGAGCCAGTTAAAACAGCCTTAATAATTTACTAGAAGTTATTTGTCTATAATAATAACTCAGAAGATAAAATATGGAATATTGTCTATACATTTCTGGATACACTTTTGAAGTTCACGTTTTCAAGTCAATAAGTCTTGAACTCATTTAAAATCAATAATTTTAATTTACTCTCAAATCAAATCGGTCAAATAAACTTAAACTTCTTTGTTCAAAAATGTGATATATCTAAAGAAAAATTTCACTGACCTGCTGAAGGACTTAGCGTTAGAAATAAAAACGTACAGGCGACCCACAGGCATCTATTTGCGCGATAAAAAGAAGCTTATCTTAGTTAGCATGGTCAGCTTAAGGATAGCACTGTTAAACGGTGAGACCCATACACCGTTTTCCAATGCTTTTCGTGTTTTCAAACAATTGCGAAACGGTGAATAGGACTCGCCATTTTCTGAAACGTTTTTTCAAACGATTCCATCCGAAAGTTTCGTATTTATAATATTAGTTAGGTTTCTTACCCTCGAAATATAAATAAACGGTTAATGGGACAAGGCTGTAGGAGGAGAATAAAACCAAGTAGGCATGTCAATAAAATATACGACGTCACGTCTCTTTTACACAACTTATGCACTAGGGAACAATCCTTTTGTCGTTTTCCACTGAATGAAAATAAAAGTAACAGGCACTAAGTACAGTCAACAACAACTTAAATAGCATGCACTGAATTAAATAAGAAAATATTTGTGTATGATGGTTGTTTAAACTTTTTATGGTTGTTTATTCTTTAAAAATACTTTTATGTATTTAGTAGCCGAGATGCGCAGTAAGAGGTATAAAAGAAAATTATAATAGGTAATGGGTCTATAAGGACCCATCAATATCTTCGGGGACCAAGCCAATTTCACCTTTTGGTTTCCAGAGCCTCATTTGTCAATCAGCACGGCACAGCAAATGGACGGATGAGGTTCTGAAAACCTAATTATGGAAAGAAAGAGTTTAAGAACGGACCCCAGGCTACAAAGTGCAAGCGTATTAGCAAATTAGTGCACGCATGAAAAATAAATAAATATTCTAGGACAATTTATACAGCACTATGTATATGTACCCAAAGTAAACATAGCTTAACTATCTTGAATTATGGATTTTAAAATGCGAATAAACGTAGATACCCTTTTTGTGCATAAATACATACATATTTATTCATTGAAACACCAAAGCAAATATATATAAACGTATACATATATATATATATTTATCTTTTTAGTTTTATAAAATAAGAAAATAAAGGGTATCAATAAAAGAAATTACAATGCAAATTGTTGCAAACTAACTTATAAAACATGAGAATTATGTCTCATTTTCAAACCACAAAATTAAGTGTACCTTGCATGCGTGGGACATAGACAAACTTATATACTAAAACACGCCCCTTGTCTTTTCTAAATTAATCTATTAATCCATTTAGGAACAGGCTCTTGAGTTGGGCGTTATCTCGGACATTCAGCGGCCAAGCAGACTGACATTGGGGAGAGAAGACAGCAAATTGTCATTGAGCTCGATCGGGACCTAGACCATAATTCCCATTGGGGATCTGAGAACCTGGTCAAGTTCAATGCACAGGCATGCGCGTTTACAGCAAATTTATCTCCTTTCCTTCCTGATCCAACTCTTCGGAACACACCACTACCACTACAGGACAATGTCAACGTGCTCGGTATGGATGTTCGCTGCAAACTCACAACAAGAATTACATCGAGAGCGTTATTAAAACAGCTTCACGTAAACTCGGAGTACTGAACAGGGTGAGGCGGCTTTTCACGCCGGGGCAGCGGTGTCTTTTATATAAGACCCAGGTTCGTCCCTGCGTGGAATACTGTTCTCACCTGTGGGATGGCTCCGCTCAGTACTTGTTAGACGCTCTCGATAGATTGCAGCGACGGGCAGTCTGGATCATTGATAGTTCTGAGGTCACCAGTTCTCTAGAGCCTCTGCAGCTGCGTAGAGATATAGCCTCCTTGGCAGTATTCTATCTCATATACCATGGTGAATGTTCCGATGAGCTATTCCAATTGATTCCTAGTTCTCCCTTCTTGGCGAGAACAACACGTGCAGGACTTAGGTGTAATCCTCATACAGTGCAATCGATACCATCGCGAACCAAGCGGTTTGGTGACTCCTTTTTTTGTCAGACCATAAATCACTAGAACGCTTTACCCACACACGTGTTCCCTTCTACCTACAATCCTGGGCTCTTTAAGAGGGGCGTGAACAAAAAACCTCTGTTGAGGCGGTCTAGGAAGGGGCCACCATTCTAGGGACAATCTCTGGAAATGGTGGCCACTACTTTTTGTACTTCATCTCAGCTTTCACTTCACCATCAGGCGGGATGTAGTCAATTTGACTAGTAGTATGGATGTCAGATAACGACCTTTGGTCATATCTCCGTTTGACGACCTCTGAGGCGTAGCGGTTGTGCGTTCGATGAAGTCGGAGGTCGTGGCTTCGAAATTTTGTGCGCATGAATATGTCTATTTGCATTGGTCTGTGTGTTTCTACGTATAAAACTTATGTATCCTATTGTGATGGTACCACCTCTAGCCAGCTGAGCTAGCTGAGCTGGCTGAGTAAAATTTATTTTTATCTATCCAACGCGCCAACCGTACCATAGATCCAGCCCCCTACCCAGATAGGGCGTAGCCCTCCTCTATCGCGCTACGCTGTGGGACTCGTCTCCAGACTTGGACATCCCTCAACTGGTCTTGTCCGTTTCGAGAGATAATTAAAATGAACGCGAAGAGTGGACAGTCAAAACATATACAATAAACAGTTAAATACGTTCAATCGCACGCCTAAGTACAGCTTACAGGATAACGCTCCTCAACGACTCGTATTCGTACCGTGAAGACTTTAACTTCAATCTTCCGTCTGCCATAACTGGCGTACCGCCCCTGTGCTTCAGCCGCTCTTCAATGCAGACTACTTCGGGAATCGAACCACGAGCCCTCCAAAGTTATGACAAAACGGTTGTAATAACTTATACGACAGTAGATAAGAGTCCCGGCACGTCAGCTTGCTCTGCACTCATTCATACGATATTCATATTCCGCTAATCATCAAATAACGCCGCTTCGCTTGTAGATTACATCATGGCAGATGTCGTCAACGGCCCGTGGCTACTCCATAGGGTAACCAGGGGCCTCCGTTTATACAAAAGCCTGGTCTACCGTCTAGCTCGTTACATGTGACTCTCAAACATGCATCTCTAACACAGGTACCGGTTACCAATATCAACGCGGTGTCGATTCAAATAACTCTTAAACTTTACCGTTAATTAATACGCGAGTACTCTGGGTATTCTATTACTCAACCGTGGATAGCAATACATAATACATATATAAAACATTAATTAAGATAAAAGTAGAGAATAAAGAATTGACTCACCATTCTCACACACCACAATTTACTTGCCTAGCCTAGCCGGGGTTCTAGCCCATCGTCACCTCAGAGCGCCCATCTCGTCCGTCCACTTCGCGAGCTCAAAACTAACTGCCTCTTGCCATCCCCCCGACCTTTCGCCATCAGACGCCTTATTTAACCAATATCTCGTATTTGTGCTTGTGATTTACAGACACTTAACCAAAACTGGACTCCAATAGTTTGCACGTTTGTATAGACTTGGTGCAAGTATCGCAAAACAATGGCCCTTACATGAAATCAAGATGTATGAATCAAGCAGCGTCCTGTTGTTTATCTGATTTATGCCACTTGACGATAGCAACGATTTACACCAGATGTGTATACATGAGAATAAATGTAAAATATTAAACTAATAAAATATTTCAGATGCACCTATGAAACTGTATCTAAATATGTTTATCCGCATTCTAGAACCCACAGCACAAAATAGTCAAGCTAAGCTTACTTTGGGTCTAGATAGCACTGTGTAGAATGTCGTAGAATATTTAAAATATTTTAATTGATTTGAGAGTGAGACGGAGTCGAGCGAAAAGCTATCTATACTCCATTCGTGTATTTCGGTTGTGACGCTACTCCTCCTAAACTAATCGACCAATTTTTACCAAACTTGGCATGTAAATACAACTTAATACCCGGAAGGTTTAGAAAAAATTATAAATCGAACATACCATGGAGGAATAATCACTAATCACCCTTCAAAAATTTCAAAATCTGATTTCTTCAAAATGATCAATGTTGAGACCATGATTTTGGCGCCAAAATGTGCCATTTAACTATAATATGGACTTAAAACAGAAAAAGAAAATTGAAAATCGTCTAGTAACGGAGGAATCATCACCAAAAAACAATTCAATAGTATTCAATTGAAAAAAAGTTGCGCGTGAAGATAGAATTTTCGGTAATCGGGGGGTACCTAGTTGTTGCGCAGGTTTTGTAGGTAATCATGAAGTGCAATCTCAGCTCAACATTGCAACAGCTGAATGCATTACGCCCCTAGTATATCCGGTTCTACTCAACCAATTTTGGTCAAACATACAGCAGATTTACGTCTGACCAAGACCTTTCTAATAAAAAAATCGCCTCAATATATATTCAACAGTATTTGCGTTCATCGCGAACAAATAGACAAGTGTTACCAAACAAATAGTTTTGGGTTCAGAACCGTTAATTTAACATAACCCATTTTTTTTTTAATATCTCCAATGTACAGACAACTAATTTAATATTTCATAATAGGTATAAATTACAGTCTTCATGTGTTTTATAAGAATGCCGTATAAAATAACTAATTAATTTTTGTTTGTTTCGTCAATTTGCTAGCACTCCACTAATTATATATCAATATCTGGGTAACCGAGCTTCGCTCAATATTTTCTTCGATGTTTTCTAAAAAGCTAGATCGATTTATCGCCACCGATTTCATGAAAATCGTTAGAGCCGCTTGCGAGATTCAGATTATGTATATATAATTGCTCGTTTAAAGGTTCATTCGTTCGTTGGCTCATTTCGCTTTATTCATCTGTATGAATCTGAATTCTATAAAATAACATTATTATCATTCTCTCGTTAATCTAAGCTATAAGTAGCTATTCATAACGTGGCCTATTGCTTCTTCACTTCCTTAGTCTTGCATTAAATGTCTTACAGCGAATAGTTACTACACAACGCCGTGATCCGGTATCATAATTTATCGTCACGTTCCTATCTTACACTACATAATTATCTGATGTTTTTTCAAGCATTGTAAGCATTGCATCTTTATTCATTTATTGATTTATTTGCGTAGCT
Organism: Cybosia mesomella; assembly: GCA_946251805.1. Lineage (NCBI taxonomy): Eukaryota > Metazoa > Arthropoda > Insecta > Lepidoptera > Erebidae > Cybosia > Cybosia mesomella. The sequence goes on along the minus strand of OX276397.1, from coordinate 25,959,318 downwards.
AGGGATACAGTGGTTATCGTATAAATTGAGAGATGGTTCACGTGTGTTGATGATGCACTTCTGATGATGATGACAAAACTTGGGAGAGAGACTTAACGATGTTAGCGATAAATGTTTTTAGCTTTTTAGCACTTATGTTACTTCATTATCTATACTTGTATTATAAAGAGAGAGGCCGAATTTTGTCAGTTGGTTTATGTTTGGGGTAATCTTCGGAACCACTGACTGCACTTTAGGAAAAATTATTTCACCATGTGAAAGGGACATTATCTAATTTATATAAGTACATTATCTATTATGTAAGTTACGAAGGACCGGGTTGCTAATCTATACTATTATAAAATTGTAAATTAGTTGTGTCTGTACGTTGGAGATAATAAAAAAAAGATGGGTTGTACTCCGGGAGTGCCGGCAGAAGTGAAAACTTGAATATTAACGTTGTGCATTTTTGATATTTTGGAATGGTTAGGGAATAATTTTGCACGAATTGCTTTAAGTATCAGTATAAAGATCCTATCATTGATGTGGTAACATACAATATTCATTTATTGCGCTATCGTACACCAACATGACAATTTATATTACATTAAAAATTTAACACTTCAGAACTATTACAATTATATTACATAAAAAAAATTATCTCTCAGAAAAATCAACTTCCATCAATAATTTCAACGACTTTTTCACCATGATTATAACCAGAACCATCATGGCCAATATATTTATACAGTACTCACTCATTTTCTTTCGCTATTTCTTCGTCACTTTTTTCATTATTAGATGCACTTTGTTTAATTTCCATTTTATATCAATAGATTTATGATACAAAATAGAATAAATATTACAAAAAGTTATGTGATGACTAAAAGTGTTTCTTGGGCCTCGGTCGGAATCGATCTCGGTCTTGACGAACTCAACGACTACTCATTAGACGAACGCGCCACCAAGGTTGTTAAGTACGGTGTGAAATTAGCGCTTCTATATTTGTTGTCTTACGTTCAGGTCACGTGTTTTACTGACGCGAGTTTAACCTTTTTTACCCATTACAAAAAAGGGCACAACGCCGCTAAAGAACTTTCACGTCAAAAACTTAGTTTATGTTAAATGAAAGAACTGAACGGATTTTGATACAGTTTTTTCTATTAGAAAGGTCTTGGACAAACTTAAAATCTGCCGTATGTTTGATTGCAATTGGTTAGTAGAACTGGAGAAATGGCCAAAAAAAGATAACCGACCTCTGCGCGGGTGGAGCCCCGGGCATCAGCTAGTATAATATAAAATTACAAGGTATGCTAACAATACAGTCACTTAAAAAGCTAAATAAGCCATTTCAACATAAAAGCTTACGCATAATTTATTTTATAACACATTTACTCGTAAAGGGTCTCTTATTTCATCAATTTCAATATCGTATTGTATCTCATTACGTACTTGTGCGTTATTGTAATGTAAAAAGCACAAATTTCTTTAATAAGGTAAAACGCACGGTTTATCAAGATGCTCCGTCTAAAACGAACGGTACTTTTGTAAATTTTAGCAAAGAGTTTTTATGTCAGAAAGTGATCAACATTTTATGAATAAAATTAACTTTGGGAGATAAAATATAATAAAAAAAAAATGTGTACGTGTACCAGTGTACACAGGTAAGAAGAGAAACTTCTTTATGACCTTATTTTTCGAATAATGATCTACTATGCAACTTTATGCAAGTTAAATTAGATAAAGTTTAATAAAAGGCTTTTATTATCATAGACATGAATACAAATAATACAATTATTTTATTTTACCTTATTACTACTCAGATTATTACAGCATTTCGATAAAGTACAAAACAGTCGTATTAGTTAATAATAACTAGTTTTAATGGAATTATATTCATTGACCGATAGTTACAATCAAAAACTTATAAGGGTAACCTTAAATAACTTTACAAAAAACACCTACGTGTTAGATAAAGAGATATAATTACATACTTTTTTTAGAAATTCACTGGAATTAGAATTAAAATAAACCCTTTGATTTTGCTGATCACTATCAGTCGAAAAATCAACTTTATTTTAAAGATGGCGCACATCGGAAAAATGTGACGGTAATTTTTTTTCCAACGCCGATAAAGAAGTTTCACTTCAATAAACATTTAATTCTTTAATTTAATTAATTTTAACAATAAATTACAACCATTTATCTGTAACAAAAACACAAAAATATTAATTTACTTTATTAATAATACTGGCTGTTTCTTTGTCCCTTTGCCTTAAAAAAAAGTATCGCTAATTTGTGAACAAGTAAAATTTATTGCAAGCGCTTTTTCTTTTCGCTGTATTGTTTTTATTTGAAAATGTCGTCAAGTAGTAATTTATTAATTCGACACCGTTAGAAACCTCAGAAGCAGCGAAAAAGGCTACTAAGCCTTTTACCCGAAAAATCACATGGAAAACAAGCAAACACGCAAATTCAATTTCAGAAAGTGTATTTTAGCCTATTTTATGGAACTTTCTCAGAAATATAAGTCAAGCTCATTGTTTTGCTACTATTCAATGCTAAAAAGCACTGTGAAAGCAAAACATGGTATTGATGTTGAGTCATACTTCAACTTGCAGCATTTCTAAAAAGACGCTCAGATGGATGTGAGATGTGAGTAAAAAGTCGAAGGTATTTTCGACTGACAATGTCAAGAGGTTCCGAAAAGAAGCTCCGGATTGCCGATTTTTGGCAACAAAGGTCAGTTGAAACTACATTATTGTTGTCAACTTCTTCCACTTTCGTATTTTTTACAATATAGGTGTTCTGTACGCTGTTTTTATCTCTTTTCAGGATGAAATTACCAAAATGGAAAATGCACTAGCCAACCCATTAGCACAAATAAATTTAGTCACTTTCTTATATTTGGATAATCCACATGACTACACAGGACACAGTTTGAGAAAGTCCTCGGCTACATTGCTCGCCGATTCAGGTGCGGACTTATTGACACTAAAACTAAAACGCCACGAAGGGTGGCGGTCGAGCAGTGTAGCTGAGGGCTACATAGATGTTTCGATGAGAAACAAAGAAGAAATTGATGATATCTTTTACGAAACCAAGCCAGCATCGTTGGGGTCTGTGGCTCATACCTTTTCCCATCCCTCAGTGAAAATTCGTTGTTACTCTTGACGCGCCAAAAGAATATCATAACATATAACATCATCTTACATCTTCTTTCCGTGGGGAAACCCCAAGGATTCCCCCCCCCCCCCCTCCGGCCAGCTAGCGGGTGTGGTTATGTAGGGCTCGAAGCGTCCAAACCGCACGCCGTCTTAGATTTGTTGTAATGTTGTCTAATGCCGGGGTGTAAGGCAGCCCAATAAGGTAATTCTCTCACACCCCGGCTGACCCTGGACCATCTATAGCTTTGAGATGGCCCCCTGGGGAAAAAGTATACCTACCTTTTTATTTTTTTCGTGCGGAAATTGGATACCCCCCGTCGGCCAACGGGAGCGATTATGTCGGGCTTAAACCGACTAAAACCGCACGCCGTCTCGGGTCAACAGACGCCGGGGTGTAAGCTTGCCCATAGAGCATACCCTTGCACCCCGACTGACCCTGGGCCATCTCCGGTTTCGAGATGGCCCCCTCGGGTTTAGGAACCACGGTGTCCTCGTCTTGCCCCGGTCTGAGGGAGGGGCGCTAGATGCCCCACCGTCCCGGCCTGCTTCTGCTGGGGTGACAGGTGGCCTCACCTGCCACCACCAGGCCTGCGCTCATGGAGGACGGAGGTCGTTAAGCGACCTCCGGCGCCTGAGTCGAATGCGACGCGCGGCGAGCATGTTGCGGGCTCGGCGGGCCGGGAGACTTCTAAACCTCTCCCGAGCGCGCTCCGCCATCTCCATCTCGAGCATTACATGCTCGCAGAAAGAGGTAGTGGCGGCCCACGCGCTCGCGCTCCGCATCATTGCCGCAATCTTAAAATTTAGACAGGCGCAATCCATAAATATTTTCAAAATAATGTTAAAGAATCATTACCTTTCTCTATTGTAGTCAGACAACAATTCACATTCTATTTATTTATTTCTCTCTGTATATTTGAATACTATGCAATTATTATTCATGTGAATAATTCTTCAATTTTTTTTATAAAACTCCACCAACACTCACTTATATTATGTACTCTTCATTCCTGTCCATCCTAAGGTTGCCTGGAAGATATCACTTTTAGTGATAAGGCCACCCATTGTGTATTTAACTGTAAATGTTCCAAATTTGTATCCGTAGTGATTTTGGTGTACAATAAAGAATTATCTATCTATCTATCAATCATGCTGCCGAGCGAGAGGGCTCTCACCCCGATGGCTGACACGAGTTCACCCCTCGGCGCCTCCCACGCCGGGCAGTTCCCCAGCGTGTGCAGCCCCGAGCCCTCGCTCGCGTCGCAGTAATGGCACTCAGGCGTTGGCTCCTTCCTGATCCGATGCAGGTGGTCCCCGAGGCTCTACTTCCCAGAGATCACCTGCGTCAGTCGGTACGAAAGGCTTCCGTGTCGCCTCTCTAGCCAATCCTCCATGATGGGCCTTACCGCTGCTATTGCGGCGTGCCCTGCGCTTGGTCGCCCAAGTCGTTCCTTCCACTCCACCCCGATGGCCTGGCGGAGCTGGGACTGCACGGCCTCGATTTCTTGAGGCTCGAGGTTCCGTCCCTGCTCCCGCGCCTCCTTTCACCACTGGTACAGTTGCGAAAGGGCTCTCGCCTCCAGGTCCCACGGCGGAGTTCCGGCAAGGAGACTCGACGCCTCGAAGGAGAGAAGTATACCTACCTATCTTCAAAATTACTGTTAAATGTATTACGATACATAATATCACGCATTATTTCTTGTCCAAAAGGACCTTCTATATTTAAATACTTACTAGATTCGAAAGCATCCGTCCCACACTGAAAATACACACTATAACGAGTTTTTCCTACCGCTAGACAAGATGTAAATCTTCAAATTACATTCTATAAAAATGTATAACGATGTCACAACATAAACAGCGTTGATTTCTAAACCCCTGCAAACACATTTTTGGTCGAATCAAAAGCGGAGGTAAAATTTTACCGATTAGAATTGGGAACACGTTACATACAAACTTTTTACACGTAGGTAATATAAACTCAGTGAAAATGCAATTAACCTCGTCCCATACACGATAAGGTGTCGCTTGGTAATGAACTGGTCGAGTAGGCTTCATTATACACGGGCTTGAAGCCGACGTGGCTTGTAAACAGAATCGCGATGTAGTGTATCTGTCTAGGTGGAATTAAGATAGCTTAATATTGAAATAAAACTATTTTTAACGGATTCTATCGCGGTTTATTTTATGTTATTTTATATTTTACATTGATCCCAACGTTTTGGTTGCTTTTTAGCAGCCATGGTCACAGGGAGACTAAAGATGGTTGTTGTCTTGTAGTTTGAAGTGAAAGCTTAATATTATCACGTTTTAATTCGAGATACGAATGAATTCCTCTGTGTACTAATTTAGAGGTATTTTGTAGGATAAAAAGAACACTCATATTTTGTGCCTATGTTAGTAAACTATTCTCTTTCATTTTATCATAAATCTTCACTAAAACTGCACTCTTTAATAGACGGTTTTCATTCATTCATTCATTCATCATCATCTTCATAGTGATTTCCGAATATCCGCTTATTATTTTTGATTGGTATATCGGCTTTTCCGGGGGCGACTGCCGTCTAACCTTACAACCCTGAGAGAAGCACCTGCGCCAGAGCCTCATCCGTTGTTTTGAAGGTGCACCGACTAGCAGATGAGGTTGGCTTGGGCCTCAAGGATGCTGGTAGGGATTTATTATTTACTATGACTACGGCTTCACCCGCGTGGAATTCTGTTTCCATTCCCGCAACCCATGGTAAACCTAGAATGCTAAAATCAAAACCCTACTACTGAATAAGTTGGAAGTTTATGCCGTTGTCGGGTGAAAAATAGGTGGTTTCAATATCACCCTTTACAATCGACTCGACAGCGAGTGGCGATCAGGTGGCCTTCATAATTTGATTGACATTTACAAACGGCTCTGCTAAAATAGTTATCAGCAACCATTTATTAAGCACTGACATGCCAGTATATTGATACACTTGGTGTGTCAGTTTATGTTGGAGTTACTATTTTCTACTCCTACTTAGACCTATTAATATTATAAATGTGAAAGTTTGTGAAGATGTTTGTTACTCGACGACACTCAAAGTACTGAACAGATCTGGCTCAAATTGGTACAGACATAGATTATTATAGTCTGCAATAACACATGGGCTACTTTTTATCCCTGGAATATGTTCCCATGGGTTGCGGGAATGGAATCAGAATATGTTATTCCAGACTATAATCTATCCACGTGCCAAATTTCAGCCTGATCCGTTCAGCCTTTAGAGCGTGATTAAGAAACAAACATCCGACCATTTTTACAAACTTTCAATTTTATACCTAATAACAACCTAGTAACAACCCTAGTAACAAGTGCTTCCTAGTACGGGTGGTTCATCCTAACTTATATTCAGTATTACGAGAAAGTGAATTTAATTGTTGGTTACTCAATCAAAATATAATAATAATCGTTAGGTTTTACATCCCAATTGGGTACTTTATAGTCAAGTCAAATCAGTTTCTTAATATTAAACATCAAGACGGTACATCCTAAAACTTGAATGAAATAGAAGTATGAGGTCATACTTCAATTAAATTGCAAAATAATTTACGATTAGTGGTGGGGTGGAGGATTAAAAAAAAAACGATAAAATGAGAACAAACGTAATTTTTCCACTGGGGATCGAACTCGAGACCTCGTCTCAGCAGTCCGTTACGTACGACACTGGGCTATCGCCGCTTTAAAATAAGTAGTTTTAACTAAATTGTATTAGGTACCGAAACATTAGCTATGGCATTAGATTATAAAAATGTATTCTTCATGGACATTAATATATGAGAAAAAAAACAAAGGCAATGAGTCCTAGCTTAGATTAATTAAGCTTATAATATTTATACCTAACTCTTAATCCTTCATTTCCTCTTCAGGCTCTATAAAAGGTTAACAGAATTTAGAAGTTCCAAGTTTGGGTTATTACTGGCACTTCCGAACTCAGCGGTTCGGTGCTTCCTTTCTTCATCGCACGATAAAGAGCTGGAATGCTCTACCCGCGCACGTGTTTCCTTCTTCTTACCGTGTTCTTCAAGCGGGGTATGAAAAAGCATCTGTTGAGGCCGTCAAGGTAGGGACCACCATTTTAGAATCGTCAGAGTGTTTGATGGTGGCCAATATCTTCAGAACTTCACGCTAGCTTCTCATCATCCAGCAGGGTGCAGTCAATTGACGGACTAAATATATATATATATTTAAAAAACATTAAAGTTATTTGACTGCCTTGATATCCAAATAGACATATTTATGCAAATATGTCTATTTGGATTGGTCTGGGTGTTTCTATGTATAACATTTACTGTTACAAAAATTAAAGTATATAAGTATGTTTATCCGCATTCTGGAACCCATAATACAAGCTAGTTATCCTATGCTTACTTTGGGTCTAGATAACGCAGTGTAGAATATTTATTTATTGAATTACATATTTGTCTTCACCTGGATCAGTTTCATATAAAAATAAGTAATATCTCAACTGAAAATCTGATTCCCGAACACTATCGTCCGGCGTCAGAAGAAGAGTGGTGTCACTATCGGTTACCTGAAAAGGCAACAGCTTCGACAGCATAACTTTTTAGCGGGGTCCGTCAAGTTCTTTTTAACGTCCTAAACAATTTTATGTTGAAAGACATTATGCTACAGTTTCATTATGCGTGTATAAATATTAAGCTTTAATATCGTTGCGATTATAATATTATGCTTTTAAATAGTTATGCAAAAAAAATATTCCTTCCAATTTATGCCAAATGCTTGTTATGCGTTATGATCGTTAGGAGAAATAAAAGTATGCCATACTAAATTATGACATTAAATTTTATGCTTTCCAATAGGGAACCCATCGTTGGCACCGACGAAGTGGAGCCCGTGGGGGTTTCCAAACGTAGAAAATAGGCCAAATACAAGTCGGACTCGCCCATGAAGGGTTCCGTAGCAGCAAGTAACATAAAGCATAAAGCAAATAGCAGCAACTAAACTTTTTTAATTTTTATATAGGAGTTGATTGAATGAAAGGTAAATTGCGGTTTACGATTTATGACGTATTAAGAAAAAACTACTTACTAGATCTCGTTCCCACCAACTCTCGGTGGAAGTTAACATGGTACATGTACATCATTTATTTTTTTTAGTCTTATCTTTCTCTTATTTTAGAAGTTACACGGGGGGGGGGGACACATTTTACCACTGTGGAAGTGTCCCTCGCGCAAACTATTCAGTTTAGAAAAAAATGATATTAGAAGCCTCAATATAATTTTTGAAGACCTATCCATAGATACCCATTTATGGGCTTTATGAAAAAAGAATTTGAGTTTCAGTTCTAAGTATGGGGAACCCCCAAAATATATTGTTTTTTTCTTCTTTTTGTATGAAAATCTTAATGCGGTTCACAGAATACACCTACTTACCAAGTTTCAACAGCATAGGTGTTATAGTTTCGGAAAAAAGTGGCTGTGATATACGACGTTTTTTGCCATTTGGCTACGGAACCATAAAGAAGGGTGCCAAATTATGAATCTATGGTGAGACGTCCCGTACCCTTCCCCCGTTCCCCCTCTCCCCCGAATTGTGAAACACTTTTTGGTCCGAACTGCTTGTCTAGTTTACATAGAAGTCATTGTATGGGGGTAAACATGGGCTATGCCCATGTTTACCCCCATACCGTACCCATACCCGTACCGAAACATTAGCTATGGCATTAGATTATAAAAATGTATTCTTCATGGACATTAATATATGAGAAAAAAAACAAAGGCAATGAGTCCTAGCTTAGATTAATTAAGCTTATAATATTTATACCTAACTCTTAATCCTTCATTTCCTCTTCAGGCTCTATAAAAGGTTAACAGAATTTAGAAGTTCCAAGTTTGGGTTATTACTGGCACTTCCGAACTCAGCGGTTCGGTGCTTCCTTTCTTCATCGCACGATAAAGAGCTGGAATGCTCTACCCGCGCACGTGTTTCCTTCTTCTTACCGTGTTCTTCAAGCGGGGTATGAAAAAGCATCTGTTGAGGCCGTCAAGGTAGGGACCACCATTTTAGAATCGTCAGAGTGTTTGATGGTGGCCAATATCTTCAGAACTTCACGCTAGCTTCTCATCATCCAGCAGGGTGCAGTCAATTGACGGACTAAATATATATATATATTTAAAAAACATTAAAGTTATTTGACTGCCTTGATATCCAAATAGACATATTTATGCAAATATGTCTATTTGGATTGGTCTGGGTGTTTCTATGTATAACATTTACTGTTACAAAAATTAAAGTATATAAGTATGTTTATCCGCATTCTGGAACCCATAATACAAGCTAGTTATCCTATGCTTACTTTGGGTCTAGATAACGCAGTGTAGAATATTTATTTATTGAATTACATATTTGTCTTCACCTGGATCAGTTTCATATAAAAATAAGTAATATCTCAACTGAAAATCTGATTCCCGAACACTATCGTCCGGCGTCAGAAGAAGAGTGGTGTCACTATCGGTTACCTGAAAAGGCAACAGCTTCGACAGCATAACTTTTTAGCGGGGTCCGTCAAGTTCTTTTTAACGTCCTAAACAATTTTATGTTGAAAGACATTATGCTACAGTTTCATTATGCGTGTATAAATATTAAGCTTTAATATCGTTGCGATTATAATATTATGCTTTTAAATAGTTATGCAAAAAAAATATTCCTTCCAATTTATGCCAAATGCTTGTTATGCGTTATGATCGTTAGGAGAAATAAAAGTATGCCATACTAAATTATGACATTAAATTTTATGCTTTCCAATAGGGAACCCATCGTTGGCACCGACGAAGTGGAGCCCGTGGGGGTTTCCAAACGTAGAAAATAGGCCAAATACAAGTCGGACTCGCCCATGAAGGGTTCCGTAGCAGCAAGTAACATAAAGCATAAAGCAAATAGCAGCAACTAAACTTTTTTAATTTTTATATAGGAGTTGATTGAATGAAAGGTAAATTGCGGTTTACGATTTATGACGTATTAAGAAAAAACTACTTACTAGATCTCGTTCCCACCAACTCTCGGTGGAAGTTAACATGGTACATGTACATCATTTATTTTTTTTAGTCTTATCTTTCTCTTATTTTAGAAGTTACACGGGGGGGGGGGACACATTTTACCACTGTGGAAGTGTCCCTCGCGCAAACTATTCAGTTTAGAAAAAAATGATATTAGAAGCCTCAATATAATTTTTGAAGACCTATCCATAGATACCCATTTATGGGCTTTATGAAAAAAGAATTTGAGTTTCAGTTCTAAGTATGGGGAACCCCCAAAATATATTGTTTTTTTCTTCTTTTTGTATGAAAATCTTAATGCGGTTCACAGAATACACCTACTTACCAAGTTTCAACAGCATAGGTGTTATAGTTTCGGAAAAAAGTGGCTGTGATATACGACGTTTTTTGCCATTTGGCTACGGAACCATAAAGAAGGGTGCCAAATTATGAATCTATGGTGAGACGTCCCGTACCCTTCCCCCGTTCCCCCTCTCCCCCGAATTGTGAAACACTTTTTGGTCCGAACTGCTTGTCTAGTTTACATAGAAGTCATTGTATGGGGGTAAACATGGGCTATGCCCAAAGTTTGATTGTTGGATGTATTCTAAATGTATAACATTTGGTTAAGCAGCCAAACGTGAAATCAAAACATAGTGCTTATTATTAGATTTCCTAGTGTTCACCACCAACCTAGGTCACGAAAGAGCTGAATCTGTCACAATTATTAGTGTGATAATTAACACAACATCAAGTCAGAAAATCATTCATTATTGGAAATTCGACACGCACTGATGATTATTAATTACAAATTTACATTGGAATTAACCCTATATGTCTAATTGATTGACTGATATTTAATGATGTGTCGTGTTTGTTTTGTCTGGTTGTTTTGCGTAACTACGAAACATAGTTCATAAATTCAGTTAACATGGTATACAATTGTGGTAAAGTGGTAGAGTCAGCGTCAAGAATTGATGCCCATTCTCTAGAGTGCCAAAAGTAAACCAAAAAGGAGGGTAATGTGCTTGACTTGTATATACATCGCATATCACTCTTCAAAATCGGAGTTCAAAAACACAACCCCTTCTTTTTTATTTCCCCTAATTTGAGTAAAAATATAAGCTCACAGCATTTTATGGTTCTATTGATCCAAGTGGGTTACAATTTGCAAACTGGCTCCGTGGTTTAGGCCAGCATCGGCTAAATGTCACCGGCTTATAACCTTTACCGTAGAAAAATACCTAGGATTGTACGTAAAGTGGTACAACTAAATGTGGCGATACTTTGTCTGGAAATAACTTAACCGTTAGGAATGTTCAGCTTTTTATAGAAACGGAAAATGTTTTGCAATTGCGAAATAGGTCACCTTACCATAGAATATTTTGCATAATATTGTATTGTAACTGGAATCGACATCCATGTATGAAAACAGTTTTTATGGAAGTGGATGAAGCGAAAGGCGTATGCCAGGATTATGGCAAGGGAAACGATGTGGTATCTGCCTACCTCACTGGGAAAGAGGCGTGACTATATGTATGTATTGTACTACATAAACAGTGTATGATTGATCTTGAATGACGGACGAGGCTTTCCTTTCAGGCTTAGATGGTCAGATGGCAGTCGCTCCCAAAAAGGCCGTATAAGCCAAACCAAAAAGAGGAGAAAGAGTAAGCGAGCCCTAAAAAAAAAAAACCAAGCGAAATCTGAGAATAAAAAGCATTTTGTTAAAAATGAGAAAGTTTGCCGTATGTTTTTTTTTTGTTAGTTTTCATAAAATTCGGACCCGAAATTCCTTTACGCATTTTTCGCTATGTCTCATTCACTTTCGAATTTGGTCATCCGTGCCAAGTTAGAAGATTCACTCTGTATATATCTATCTATCTATCTATCTGTATTTTCCTGATAATATGAATATACCTACTAGGTCCGCCCGCGGGAAGATCGGTTTTCGTTTTTTGATTGTAATGGTAATCAAACATACGGCAGATTTTAAGTCTGACCGACACATTTTTAATAGAAAAAACCGCATTAAAATCCTTTCAGTAGCTTTCGCGTCCATCGCGAACAAACAGACAAACAGATAAAAAGATAGAATTCAAAAAACAAATTGTGTTCACAATCGTAATATCTCCAATATACAAACATAACTAACTTACAATTTCATAATATTATCAATAGATATAATCCTTAACATATGGTAGGGATTATTATCTATCTATAATATTAAGTAGTAGCTAGTTCAGTACATAGTTTAATATATTATAATATTAATCCACTGAGCCGTAGTCGGCGATATCGCCGACTACATTTTTGATCCCACGTTATGAGGGCGAGTCTATTACCGCCAACCTGGCAATATTTAATGGGCTTTATTTTCTGTTACTATTTTTGTACCACATCCACGCTTTCTACAATACCCAAGGGATGAAAATAATGAGGTGGCCCACACATTCTGCATCAGCTTCACTAGAAACCTCCTGGTTGATTAATTTATATGTAACATTGCTGAAAAATAGACTGGAAAGTAACATTTGAATTTATGGTAATATTGATTTTGGAAAAGTGGTCATATTGGGAAATTGGTCAATTTCGTAAAGTGGTCATATTGGGAAAGTGGTTAATTTAGGAAAGTGGACCACATGCACCGAGGAGTTTGTGACATATTTTATACGCTAGCTGTTGCCCGCAGCTCCGCCCGCGTGATATTCTAATTCCGTTCCCGCAACCCATAGGAACCTATTGCAAGAATAAAAAGTAACTTATGTGTTATTTCAGACTATAATTCTATTCCTATACCAAATTTCAGTCTTTCAGATCCGTTGAGCGTAACAAACATCTTTACAAACTTTCACATTAATAATATTAGTAGGTTTAATTTGAAATTTCTGCATTTTTCTACATATCAAGTTTGGGAAAAACTGTATGAACATAGCATACTCTTACTTAACTTATTAAATGAAAAGGCGTTATTTCTATGCTCAAGCCGACTCCTTCGTGCGGTAAAAACATCCCTCTGCCGACTTACAAAACATTGAAATTCAAGTCATTTAAAAGTGAATCGAGTTTCCTTTACAGTCCCTACTTACTGCCGTTTCCCCTTCCTGCCTTTGACCTGACTTTGACTAGAGGAAACAAGTCGTAGTGGTGACTAGCTACGGTTATAATCGTAGCGAAAAGCGTAGCATATATTTATTTACTTATGTGCTACGACTACTGTGCTACGTTAAGTAGTATAATTTTAAGGATTGTTTATACAATTTTAATTACTTGCCTACAGTTTATTAACTATATAATGTTGCATGTTTTTAATTTCTTTCCATCGTATCGGTTACCTGGAAGATATCGCTTGAAGCGATAAGGCCTTTGTACATTTAAGTGAAATTACTTTGATCCATGCTACTCTGGCTTTATAACTAATGTTGGTGAATAATCAAGAGTTACCTATCTATCTAAATATATAGCTCATATAAAGTGTATTTACACTATTATTACAGGCTAATTGAATACTTTCCTATAGTTAATTTTTGTTTTTATATTCGTTCCGTCAATTTAACTGAGCGTATTAAATCAAGAATAGTAAAAGAGCGGTAAAAAATTACTTTGGTTTATAGGGTTCCTTATCCAAAGGGTAAAACGGGACTCTATTACTAAGACTCCGCTGACCGTCCGTCTGTCACCAGTATGTATCTTATAAATCGTATCGTATCTATCTTATTGATAGTAAGACATTTAAAATTTTCACAGATGATGTATTTCTGATGCCGCTATAACAACAAATACGAAAAACCAGTATAATGAATATTGAAGGAGGCTCCTATAGAATAAACGTGTTTTTAGGGTTCCGTTGCCAAATGGCAAAAACGGAACCCTTATAGATTCGTCATGTCTGTCTGTCTGTCCGTCCTAACTATAAGATCTATGCTGTTGAAACTTGGTAAGTAGATGTATTCTGCGAACCGCATTCAGATTTTCATACAAAAATAGAAAAAAAACAATAAATTTTGGGGGTCCCCATGCATAAAACTGAAACTCAAAATATTTTTTTTCATCAAACCCATATGCGTGTGGTATCTATGGATAGGTCTTCAAAAATGATATTGAGGTTTCTAATATCATTTTTTTCTAAACTGAATAGTTTGCGCGAGAGACACTTCCAAAGTGGTAAAACGTGTGCGCCCCTCCCCCCCCCTGTAACTTCTAAAATAAGAGAATGATAAGACTAAAAAAAATATATGATGTACATTACTATGTAAACTTCCAACGATAATTGGTTTGAACGAGATCTAGTAAGTAGTTTTTTTTAATACGTCATAAATCGCAAACTGCAATTTATCTTTCATTCAATCAACTCAAATATAAAAATTAAAAAAAAAACATTATTATGTTACTTGCTGCTACGGAACCCTTAATGGGCGAGTCCAACTCGTACTTGGCCGCTTTTTTTTGCTCGTTTTTGCTCGATATTAAGAACGGCATTGAGAACATGGAATATTCACAGAATATTTAGTTAAATATTCACTTTAAAAATAAATTCTTAAATTAAAATAAACCAAATATTTAAGGGGAGCCTCCCATAGAAAAAATATGTTTTTTTGCCGTTGTTATAGATAATGGTACGGAACCCTGCGCGAGTCCGACTCGTACTTGGTTTAATAATCCACAGAACTACTACATAATAGAAAATTGTTTTACAATAATGAAGTGTGACATCATATTTTTTGTTACATACAAGCTTCCATTTTATTACGCCAAAGTTAACTAGTTTGAATAATTCGAACATTCAAAACGAGCAAGGGTTTTAATATAGCTTGTAAATAAAACTAGTGGCTTCTGACGTAATATGTTAGTAATGCCATAATAATTGCGTCTTGATATCAATCTACGATTGTAAAATAAAAGTCGCTCCTAAATTTTCTTGAAACTGCTTTACTTATTTTTTATCCTACTAATATTATAAACGCGAAAGTTTATGAGTATGTATGAATGTTTGTTACACTCACGCAAAAAATACTGAACAGATCTAGCTAAAAATTGGTACAGGGTAGATTATAGTCATGCTCGCCTCGCGTCGCAGGCGACTCAGGCGCCGGAGGTCGCTAAACGACCTCCGTCCTCCATGAGCGCAGGCCTGGGGGTGGCAGGTGAGGCCGCCTGTCACCCCAGCAGTAGCAGGCCGGGACGGTGGGGCGACTAGCGCCCCTCCCCCAAACCGGGGCAAGACGGAGACACTGTGGTTCCCAAACCCGAGGGGGCCATCTCGAAACCGGAGATGGCCCAGGGTCAGTCGGGGTGCGAGGGATATGCTCTATGGCCAACCTTACACCCCGGCGTCTGCAGACCCGAGACGGCGTGCGGTTTTAGTCGGTTCAAGCCCGACATAACCGCCCCCGCTGCCCGGCGGGGGGGTATCCGAGGGGATGTCCGCACGAAAAAAAAAAAAAAAGAAGGGATAGATTATAGTCTAGAATAACATACTATTTTTTATCCCTTGAATAGGTTGGCATGGAAAGCGGGAACAGGAACAGAATTCCACGAGGGTGAAGCCGCGGGCAAATACTAGTTGTGACTCATGCTTACATATCCCTGAAGGAGTCGACAGAGGCATATGACATTCAAATTTTACTTTGATCCCAACGAAATAATTCTATAGCCGTCTATAGAGTACGTTTTCAAACTCCAAGCTGAGAATTTCCTTAAAGAAAAACCTAATAGCACTTTTCCCGATCTGGGAATCGAACCGAGGATCCCATGAAAGTGTTTTCTTTTTACTTCTTACTTAGCGCCATCTAGACTCAAACTACACAGAGCTTGTAATATGGGTTCTAGTATACGGATAAACATTCTTAGATACATTTTTTGTAAATAAATACAAAAACCCAACCGTTTCTGCGTGAAAGAGTAACAAAAATCCATGTAAAAACTATCAAATTTTAAATATTAAAAGGAAATCAAAATAATAATATTAAATGAGCTTGTAGTGAGTAGACGAGTTACCTACTAAACCGACCAGTAGCGTACATACTCAACGAGGCACGATATCACGCCACCTCGGATGATGCATACGTCACAGAACATCCGATGCGGCGGCAACGATTAACTTATACCTGAGTGAAGCTACATAGGCCACGCCTATTCATCGCTTCTATTATGCGAGTGGCGCGGGCGCAAGGTGGCGACATTAGGTCTATTGTCCTCAGGTAAACGCCTATTGTAGAAACGGTCAAGCACGAACCGTTATTAATATTATTTAGGAATGTGAATGTTTATTATTGTTAATTAGATTTTTGTATAAAAACCCGTGTGCAATCTATGATTGTAACAGTCTGCTAATCAACTTCCTTACTGTAAATACTTGCCAATATAATTGTACACTGCAAACCGCTGCTTTTATTCTGCTTACTTACACGCTATTGTAAGTGGTCGCAACCAGCTACCTTGACCACTTCACTGGTGACCTTCGACTTCAAGGAACAAGCCTGAAAAATGACTGATGGTGCACAAGACGCGTTACTGGGAGAAACTTACCGCGTTGGAGTGAAGACTCCCAAGTTCAATCCAGATGACCCTGAACTATGGTTTGCACAGCTGGAAGCGCAATTCATGCTGACGAAGATAAGCGTGGATCACACAAAGTTCTACCATGTGCTGGCACAGCTGGAACCGCAGCACGCAGCAGAGGTGCGAGATTTAATAGTCTCCCCGCCGGCCGCCAACAAGTACGACACGCTGAAGGCCGAGCTCATACGAAGACTCTCAGCTTCGTAAGAAAGGAAGATCAAGCAGCTTTTGAGCCACGAGGAGATGGGAGACAGGAAGCCCTCCCAATTCATGCGCCACCTGCAGCTGCTGGCTGGTACCAATGTACCTAATGACTTCATCAGGACGATTTGGGCCAGCCGACTGCCCACCCATCTACAGACTTGCATTGCAGCCCAGCAGACGAAGATGACCTTGGAAGACCTGGCAGAGCTGGCAGACCGCGTCAACGACGTCGTGCCAACGTCGGCACAAGTAACCGCGCTAGTAACGGGACAAGTAGCCAGTACGACAGTAGCTGCTGCAGCCGTACCTTCATCAAGCAGTGCTATCGAGACCTTGACCCGTACTGTTGAAGAACTCAGCCGTCGGTTAGAGACTATGAGTATGGACATGCGACAACTTAAGAACCGGCACGTCCGAAACGGTAGGCACAAGCAAAGGTACCGTTCGCGTTCCCGTTCTCGCTCTCGCTCCAATCCACGTCCAGATAACCATCCGTTCTGCATCAACCATTACCGATACGGGCAACGAGCAAGGCAATGCATCCAGCCCTGCACATTCAAGCAGGCGGAAAACTTCCCAGGCAGCCAATAGTGGCGGTAAATGACTGCCTAGCGATTACGAGCCGCCTGTTCATCACGGACCGCAAGACGAAGATGCAATATCTGGTTGATACGGGTTCAGACCTGTGCGTCTTCCCTCGATCCGCTGTTCGGCAGCCACGTATGAAAACTCGATACGAGTTATTTGCAGCCAATGGAACAGTAATCTCAACGTATGGTGACTTACCGCTGACGTTGGATTTGGGACTTCGACGGTCTTTTACATGGCGTTTCATCGTAGCCGACGTCACGAAGCCTATCATTGGCGTCGACTTCCTTGGCTACTATAGCCTGTTGGTAGATTGCCGTAATCAGCGTCTGATTGACGGCATCACAGCGCTAACAGCCGCTGCACCACAGCATATTTCTACAGAGGCGATCGCATCGATTCGCACCACGATAGACGACACCGTGTACCACCGCCTGCTGAGGGAGTACCCCGATGTTACACGACCAGTTGGTAACCCCAGCAAAACCAAGCATACAACCGTACATCACATACGTACTACTCCAGGTCCACCAGTAGCCAGTCGCCCACGTCGCTTAGATCCGGAGCGTCTAAAGATAGCGAAAAAGGAGTTCGAGGACATGCTGCAGCGTGGTACAGCATACAGGTCAGACAGCCCATGGTCCTCACCTCTTCATTTGGCCCGCAAGAAAAACGATGGCTGGCGCCCATGTGGGGATTACAGATTGCTGAACGCACGTACGATCCCAGACAGATATCCTGTCAGACACTTGCAGGATTTTACTCAGCAACTAACAGGCAGCACCATATTTTCTACCATAGACCTGGTAAAAGCCTACAATCAGATCCCTGTTCATGAGGAAGACATCCCCAAGACAGCCATCACAACGCCCTTTGGTTTATATGCTTTTCCATTCATGGGTTTTGGGCTCCGTAATGCTGCACAGACGTTCCAGAGGTTCATCGATGAGGTCCTCAGAGGTTTGGACTTCTGCTACGGTTACCTGGATGACATTTTGATCAGCAGTAATGGCGAGTCTGAACACCTGGAGCACCTAAGACAACTGTTCAAAAGGTTGTCAGAGTACGGTGTCCTGATAAATACGAACAAATGCGTATTTGGCAAAGCGGAAGTCAAGTTTCTGGGATTTAAAGTCTCTGCAGCTGGCATACAACCACTGAATTGCAAAGTACAGGCCATACAAGACTTCCCGATCCCCAAAACCGTCAAAGAGCTGAGACGCTTTTTGGGTATGCTGAACTTCTACCGTCGCTTCATACCAGCAGCAGCTTCGATTCAAGCGCCTCTCAACAGTTTGCTTACTGGTCCAAAGATCAAGGGATCCCATCCAGTTACCTTGACACCAGTACTTCTAGAAGCTTTCGAGAAATGCAAGCATAGCCTGTCAGTGGCTACACTATTGGCGCACCCAGATCCAAAGGCTGAACTGACAATCCAGACAGATGCATCTGATACAGCGATAGGCGCTGTACTGCAACAACGCCAAGGCCAAGATTGGCAGCCTCTGGCATTCTTCTCGAGAAAACTAAGCCCTTCACAGAGGAAGTACAGCCCCTATGATCGTGAGCTTTTAGCGATCTACGAAGCTATCCGCTACTTCAGGTTCATGGTTGAAGCACGGACGTTCTGCATCACGACGGATCACAAACCAATCACCTTTGCCTTTACAACCAACCAAGAAAGCTGCTCTCCAAGGCAATTTCGATACCTTGATTATATCAGTCAGTTTACAACAGACATAAGGTATATCAAGGGGGAGAACAATGTGGTCGCAGACGCCCTATCCAGGATTGATGAGCTGTCACTGCCTTTGGACTATGAATACCTGGCCAAAGAGCAAGAAACTGACGCTGAACTTCATGACCTGCTAGAAAACGGATCGTCGCTGAAGCTGAAGAAGGTCAAAATACCAGGCTGCAACACCGAGGTCTATTGTGACGTAGCAGCAGTCCCTAGGCCATTCGTTACTAAGTCGTTTCGCAAACAGGTGTTTCTATCACTCCATAACCTGAGTCACCCTGGTACGAAAGCTAGCGTTCACTTAGTAACGCAAAGATTTGTTTGGCCAGGTGTAAGGCGAGATTGCCGAAGGTGGACCAAAGAATGTGGAGCTTGTCAGAGGAGCAAAGTGAATCGCCATACTTCAGCTCCATTAAGTACTTACGACACACCATCAGGCCGTCTCCGTCACATAAATCTCGACCTAATTGGTCCCTTGCCGTTATCCGGCAACTACAAGTACTGCCTTACGATCGTTGACCGTGCATCACGCTGGCCCGAGGCATACCCACTGCAGGACATCACCGCAGAAGCCTGTGTTGCAGCTCTGACCTCAGGGTGGATAGCACGATTCGGCTGCCCGGAGCACATAACGACCGACCGTGGACGGCAGTTCACCTCGCACACGTTCAGAGACTTCACCACGCTGATAGGTGCCACTCATCACCTTACCACGGCATATCATCCTGCGGCAAATGGTCTCGTGGAACGAATGCACCGCCAGTGGAAGGCTGCTATAACCTGCCACGCCTCATCTAGCTGGACAGAAGCACTTCCATGGGTCCTACTGGGTATCCGCAGCGCGTGGAAAGACGACCTCCAGACATCCGCAGCAGAACTAGTCTACGGCGAGCCGCTACGCTTACCTGGACAGTTCCTCACAGCTGGTCCTCAAGATCCAGTGGACATGACAGACGTGGTCAGTAGACTTCGAGCACACATGTCGAAGCTGACCCCTCAACCTACTTCTTGGCACACTAGCTCGAGTCGACCTTTTTACGTTCCCAAGGACCTGGCTACAGCTACCCATGTCTTCCTACGCCAGGGTCCAGTTCGAAGACCTCTGCAGGCCCCATACTCAGGCCCGTACAAGGTTGTTGGTCGCAGCGAGAAGACATTTGATATAGATGTCCAAGGAAAGACGCAGAGGGTCACGATAGACCGTTTGAAGGCAGCCTATATAACGAACGAAGACCTGGATTCTACACCCACCCAAATCCAGATCCAGAACCAACAACCCACAGACAACACGGTCAGAAAAACAAAAAGCGGCCGGGTAGTGAGGTTTCCGGATTACTATCGCCCGTAAGATACGGTCTCACCGGGGGAGAGGTGTAGTGAGTAGACGAGTTACCTACTAAACCGACCAGTAGCGTACATACTCAACGAGGCACGATATCACGCCACCTCGGATGATGCATACGTCACAGAACATCCGATGGGGCGGCAACGATTAACTTATACCTGAGTGAAGCTACATAGGCCACGCCTATTCATCGCTTCTATTATGCGAGTGGCGCGGGCGCAAGGTGGCGACATTAGGTCTATTGTCCTCAGGTAAACGCCTATTGTAGAAACGGTCAAGCACGAACCGTTATTAATATTATTTAGGAATGTGAATGTTTATTATTGTTAATTAGATTTTTGTATAAAAACCCGTGTGCAATCTATGATTGTAACAGTCTGCTAATCAACTTCCTTACTGTAAATACTTGCCAATATAATTGTACACTGCAAACCGCTGCTTTTATTCTGCTTACTTACACGCTATTGTAAGTGGTCGCAACCAGCTACCTTGACCACTTCAAGCTTAATATTAAATCTTGTATTTTTTAACTAAAAGTTAAACGACACAATCCTTCTGAAATCATCAAGTCAGCTTTCCAAGTCAAGCTTTTACCTTATTTTGATGCAGCTTGTAGATGTAAAAAGAAATATGTATAATGCTTTAAGATTTATGAAGCATTAATCATTTTTTCGCTGACCGAATTTTCCACAAATGTCATACATATTTCAACATGGAAACATTTACCTGTGCATGCAGCGTAACGAAAGAAACACTTGAAACTGTTGAGCATACGACTTAATGATGTCGACTAAAGAAAATTTATTATTATAAGAATTTTTTACAACATGAGTTATTTATCTAGTGAATATTGTAGAAACAACCGTGAAATCACTTAAAAAGTCAGTGTCTGAATTAGAAAAGTAAGGCGAGTTGAGTTCCGCTCCAGGCCTTAAGGAGCCGGCCTTTAGATCGAGAGGTCGCGGGTTTGAATCCTGGCCATTACAGTACCCACGTGAACCTATTCCTAATAGAAGCAATTTAGCTAAGCAGGAGAAGTTAGGGGTAGTTATTTCGGTTACTAATATTCTTTAGAAAAAAAAAACAAAAAAAATCACATTTTGAGTTTTATTTTGAGAATTGAATTCACTAAAATATCTGAGCAAGAAAAGGCTTCCTATACAATTAATTTCTACCTGAGCAAGATTCCATTAAAGGAAAAATTGTACGCCAGCCGACGATTGGGCTATGTTTTTAATCCTTATACATTAATATGCAGGAATTCAATACTCAAGCCAATAAACAAAAGTATCTTTTTTTTTGCATGCGGAAATCCCCTCGGATACCCCCCCGCCAGCAAGCGGGGGCGGTTATGTCGGGCTTGAACTGTAAGGTTGCCCATAGAGCATATCCCTAACACCCTGATTTCGAGATGGCCCCCTCGGGTTTGGGAACCACGGTGTCCCCGTCTTGCCCCGGTTTGGGGAAGGGGCGCTAGTCGCCCCACCGTCCCGGCCTGCTTCTGCTGGGGTGAAAGGCGGCCTCACCTGCCACCCTCAGGCCTGCGCTCATGGAGGACGGAGGTCGTTAAGCGACCTCCGGCGCCTGAGTCGCCTGCGACGCGCGGCGAGCATGTTGCCGGCTCGGCGGGCCGGGAGAGTTCTAAACCTCTCCCGGGTGCACTCCGCCATCTCCTTTTCGAGCATTACATGCTCGCAGAAAGAGGTGGCGGTGGCCCACGCGCTTGCGCTCCGCACCATTGCTGCAATCATGCTGCCGATCGAGAGGACTCCCACCCCGATGGCTGCCATGAGTTCACGCCTCGGCGCCTCCCACACCGTGCAGTCCGCCAGCGTGTGCAGCCCCGAGTCCTCGCTCGCATCGCAGTGATGGCACTCAGCTCAGTGCTTGGTCGCCCAAGTCATTCCTTCCACTCCACCACGATAGTCTGGCGGAGCTGGGACTGCACGGCCTAAATTTCTCGAGACTCTGGGTTCTGTCCCTGCTCCCGCGCCTCCTTTCGCCACTGGTACAGTTGCGAAAGGCCTCCAGGTCCCATGGCGGAGTTCCGGCAAGGAGACTCGCCACCTCTTAGGAGATCGTGCGGTACCCGCGGATTGGTCATGCGGAGCGCGCAGCATTCGCACACTGCTGGCCTTCAGGGCCTCCGCCCATATTGGACACCCATATAGGGCCATGGACCGCACGAAATAAAAGTATCTACAGTGTTGTGTGAATCAAACATTTTCAATGTATCACTTTTATATTTAGCGAGATTGTAGTAGGCACCTGCAAACCGGTACATCTGCTGATTGATGAGCGAGGCTCTGGTGCAGGCTTTCCTATCGGGGTTGGGAGGTCAGACAGTAGTGGCTCCCATAAAAGCGGTGGAGTAAACTGACCCTGGGGTCCGAGGTGCATGCCTTGGTTGCAACCGGAGACAACGCTAAGATAATGATGATGATTTAGTCACAAGTGTAAAAGTGAGGAAAAATGGAACGCTTATTTACTTCAATAATACACGAAAATGGATCACTTCGTTGTCAGTCTGTCTCTCAAGATCTTTTTCTCAGGAACGCGTAGAAGTATGAAGTTGAAATTAATATTAAATAAGTAACCCTACGATCACTTGAATCTGTAAAAAGCCAATGCCATCAAAACATTGGTTATGTTTGCATCTTATATAGATACTTGCAAAGGAATCAAAATCTATACAGCATCTAATATATCGGAGCTACCTTTCTCAGATCGTCAGATCACCTGGTTGGAGTGTGGCCCCGTTTTTTTAGCCGCTCTCTAGCTTGAGGCCTAGCCCATCATCTTCAAGATCATCATCCAGTTTTGTACGAAAGCCTCAGGGCCGAGTCCGAATTGCTCTTTGACTTGCACTTTTGACTCCTTATCTAATATTCTATCAATTTACATTTTTATAAACACTTACTCTATGTTTTACGTGTCACTGTGTCTTGCGGAATTTTGTACATATAAATTCAAGAACCTAGTAATAAATTGGTCGTTCTTTCTTTAAAAAAGTATATATTTTTCTTTCTTTCCTATAAACCACACCAATAACTCTACCTATAAATGTTCCAATTCGTGTCCATCCAAAAGTTGCCTGCAAGAAATTGCTTTTAGCGATAAGGCTGCCATTTCAACATATCGCACGCCTAGATAAAGACTAACACAACTCAAAATCTCACTTTTTTCAGGAAACGAAAAAAACGTTTAATTCTATTTGTAGTTATTTTTTTAGAAACTTTAAATGTATAATGTTTGTAAATATACAATTAATTATATTACTAATTAACGGTGTGTCATGAAATAGCACAATGACCTTAATAATCTAATTTTTTGAGTTAGACGAGTATTCATTACTAAATATTTATTCAATTATTTTACTAACTCAAATTGTGTTGATGTTACTGAAAATTTTTGAGTTAATGCAGTCTTATTCTGTTTATTTTCTATCTGATCTCTATTAATATTAGTATTGTATATCATTTATAATGTTAGTGCATTGTTGAAAAATGTAAATAAAACAATACTGTTACTAGAAAAATATTATTTTTATTAAATATTTAAATTATAAACAAATAAGGATAACAAAGAATTACAATTTTTATACAAAATTTCTAGAAAAACCTTGTAAATCTTTGAATAGGTTTAGAAGCAATTATCAAAATTAATGTTTTGTAATCAAAATCACATAAAACAACAAATACAGTAATTCTATAGCAAAAAACCCTATCAATCCTTGAATAGGTTGATTAAACATTTTAACAAAATTAACACTTCTAATAAATGGCACATAGAAAATAAAACATAATTTATTCTTCTGTTAATAAAAATCTCTATCAGTTCTTGAATAGATTGGTAAAACATTAGCAAATAATTAACCATTTTAAAAACATACTTAACTAAAAGAATCACAGCTCTTTAATACTACTTATGACTATTTGAGTGTCATTTGTTATTTTCTTAAATAAGTAGGTACGATCGCAAAAATATGAACTGTTAACTCAAAATAACTACAATTATTG
Source organism: Cybosia mesomella (assembly GCA_946251805.1). Lineage (NCBI taxonomy): Eukaryota > Metazoa > Arthropoda > Insecta > Lepidoptera > Erebidae > Cybosia > Cybosia mesomella. The sequence continues at coordinate 25,934,685 of OX276397.1, read as the reverse complement.
TGTAAAAAGACTAAATAGTCATTACAATCAGACTTTGTTTTGAGCTTCATTATTTATGTATGTAAAAAATCTTAGGAATCAGTCATCATCAACATTTGAGATATTACATGGTAATTTGATCACCAAAGTTACTTAATTTATTATAATCATTTATTATAATAGTATCTTAAAGTTTGTCGTAGTGGTTCAGCAATTTTATCTTTACATTTTAATTTGCATTCGTCGGTACATGGAGGTTTCACTGCTCTGTTCGGGGCCCTTTTGTTGGTGGAAGTTATATAATTTATATTACGCAGAGCTTTCTTAACATTTGAGACCCAGCATGCAGGGTTTCTTGATATTTTCATGGACCTCTGAAGGCTCTCAGTTACAGTTGAAGCATGCTCATTTCATGTTTGAGAGGGGAAGGTTGAGGATCGTTTTATGAAATTGTGACAGTATCTGGTATAGCCAATGGCATAGACTGATTACCCATTTCAGTGTTACTGCTGCTTGAAGAGCTACTAGTACCTGATGGTGAACTAGAGCTAGACGAGGTAGAACTTGACGATGGAGACCTAGAGGGACGGGTTGTTTTTCTACAATTAAGGTAGGTTCCCGCGTTGTTAGATAAAACGAAATGCGGATCAGCATCAGAGTCATCAAAATCGCTACATTCGCTATTAACCGGTGAATATAGAACGATGGTCTCACCTCGGTACTGATAGACGGTGCTAGTAATAGGTTGTTGTTATTTTCTAACTCTACATTGTCATTATTTAAAGTTTCCTCAGACGGTTTGTTACTCAGAGAAGGCGTTGCTACCGTTTCTTGCAGGTCTAACTGAACATCGGTGCTCGCAGGTTCGATTAATTTAATAGGCAACACTTTTTCTAACATTAGAAGACCACAACCCTTCATCTTCTGCAAATAAAATTGACTCATTTGAATTAAATCACAAAGACTATACTAACTAAAAAAAACTTTATAGTCGAAGTAATATCCGCTTTAATTGTATTTTTTCACTCACTGTCAAAAATACAACATCAACGCTAAATAATCCTGAAATCGAAAGATGAATAGCATTTTATTACATTGGAATAAGAGCGAATTTTATTTAAACCACAAATACTCGATCAACTAAAGCAATCTAAATTTATTTCAACAAAAACAAATTATTTTCAGTTAGGTAAATAAAAATACTTACATTGGTTCATCAATATTGCAGTAAGTCGAAATAGTCAGATTATCGTCTCAAAAAAATAAAAAATTCAGTCACTAATACTAGACTAATTCAAAATAATTCCAATAATTCATTGCAGTGAATCACGAATAATAAACTAACTCGAAATACTTGAGTCTTTGAGTGCTCGGATAGCGTCTATACGCGCCGCATCTAGTGATGCACGACTTTTGTTGGCGGGGTTGCGAGGGTATCAAATCTTTAACACTCACTTAAAGGGCCGTCAACTTATTATTATTTGACATTTTAATACAGGTGTCTTTGGAGTTTGTGCAGTTTACTACGCAGATTCCTACAATAATAATAACTCGATTTTGAATTATTTTGAATTGTGTTAGTCTTTATCTAGGTGTGCGATATGTTGACTGGTTATTCCAAGTAACTATGCATACTCTGAGTGGTGTACAATAAAGTTTATTTCTATTCTATTGTATTCTAAAGCACATTCCAACTGCCTAGTTGTATCAAATGAACTATACTCGTAGTTCTGTTGAACATAGACCTGAGTATTGAAAGCATAAAACAACAATAAAAGCTACGTGTGTTTAAAGCATTTCAGTGAGTGGTGGCGCACAGCGGAGCGGACGGCGGGGCGGATCACCGTCCTTAGTGCAGGCGGAGAAGTTGAAGCGTACGCATGTGTTCAGTATTGCGATAATTTTTATAACGATCTCGAAATCAAAACGTAAACAAACAATATTTAGAAAGAAGCAGTTTCTTCACAGATGACTTTTTGAAAAAGAAAGAAAATACGAAATTCTATCTAAAGAAAAAAGAAACGGTGAATACCACAGAATTTATGTAGAATTAAGATGGTACGCGGATAATTTTTTCCAATATACTCGAATGAGTATTAAAACAGTCTATTAGATTTTAATATGCATCGAACATCTTTCGAGCACGCAGGACGCACACTTGGGAACAATCGCAATTCGAGTTGGAGCTAACACGCCTGCGTTCACATACTTATATGAAGGCATATGTAGGCGAGTTCGGAGAACCAACATTAATACAACAAATGTTCCCTCGCGGGTATTGAAGTGTAAAACCCAATACACACTTATGAAAATAAATAAACATCAAAAACGTTCTAAAAATAAATTAAAATATGACTTACATTATATCTTTCACGGAACTGATAATAAGAGAAATATAAAGGATGGGTAGTTGTTCGTTATTCAATCACACCAGAATGGCTGAATGTATCTGGATGCAATATGGCGCAGAGATAGATTATAGTCTGGAATAGGATATAGGCTATCTGCGAAATATGATTCTGTGGGTTGCGGAAACGGGATCAGTATTTCACGCGGCTGAAGTTGTGGCTGTATTCCTGCTATCCTACTTAAGGGGAAAATCTATAAACGTCAACCGGGCACTTTTTTATAAGCTGCAAGTATGTTTACTGTCCTATAATTACCCTATAATTTAGTCGCTTTGTAAGATACCCATAAGAAGAGATGCTGGAAAGCTTTTGAGGGCAAAAAATATCGGATAAACTCTGAAAATTGACTGAAATAATAAAGTAGTACGAAGAAATCGGATGTATGGGGCCATAGGATGCATGCAAGCCGGTACCCCTGCTAGCTTTGCGCGGGCTGCTCTCTGAGTGGTCAGACCTCCGTTACTCCCGTAAAAGCCATGTAGGAGAAGCAGAGCGGACTCCGGGCTCAAAAGTGCAAGTTTTGAATGCAGCCGGAATTGGGGCTCTGATTTCAATAGCTCAATAAACAATGGTGGGTTTGTTTCAGTTTCTATACCAACGCATAAAGCCGTTTGAAAGACGGTCCGCCAAGCGCTACGTTTAATTTTTTTTTTTTTTTTTTGTTTTTTTTTTTAAAGAATATTAGTAACCGAAATTACTAATATTCCCCCTAACCCCTCCAGCTAAGCTAAATTGCTTGTGTTAGGAGTGGGTTCACGTCGGTAGTGTAATGGTCAGGATTCGAACCCGCGACCTCTCGATCGTAAGGTCGACTCCTTAACCACTAAGCTACCGAAGCTTACTATAGTTTTCAACGCTACACTATAATAACCACTTGCTGAATATGAGAAACACCGCAGGCGAGAAATTAAGGGTTATTTCCACAATTACAGCCAGATATTTCAAGCTATTAAAGGGGCGTAAAGCAACGGAACCCTTTGTGACACAAATACCTGAGTATATTAGACATTACCCACTTTTTATTGCTTTAGAAAAATGCACATTTCAGCTGGAGAATGTTATGAAGCTGACACTTAAAATGTATTTTACTTAGAAATACGTACAGATTGTAGAGGAGTTTGGCATCTGCAAAATTTTTCTACCCACGTCTCGTCTGTCTATCTTGTAGGACTTCTTAGGTTTTGAATTCAATGACTTCAGGATCACAATGAAAGTTGCTTTTCTCTAGGTAGATTACTTATGTGAATCTATGTATAGGTATATATACTAATAATAAATAAATAGAAATATTCTACGATATACGACTACGCTCTCTAGACCCAAAATAAGGATAGTTTAACTGGCTTGTGTTATGGGGTCTTGAAAGCGAATAAACATACTTTATTACTTTGTTGTGTAAATACATACATATTACACATAAAAACACCCAGATCAATGCAAATATACGTATTCATGCGTACAAATATTTACAATGAGCGGGAATCGAACCCGTGCCCCTTGTCGTAGCAGTCGAAAGTACTACCGCTATGCCACCTTACCTCTGATACCTTTCATAAAATAATAAACAAAATATGAGATATATTAACTTTGTCCTCTGAGGATTATAATATTATTTTTACTTCAATGATTGATACTGGTGGTAGAAATTTGATGACACAAATTTGTCACAAAATTCGGCCGGGTGGGTACCACCGTGCACGAATGCAAAAAACCCTCCAAAGTAATTCAATTTCGGATTGAATGCGTTCAGGGGTCAGCAAGTGCATAGCCGGGCAGGTGGATTGTGGTCGCTGCACTAGTGGGACCGGTGGGTGTCACGCGGTGCTGCGACGATAATCCTCTTTTGATGAGAGAGAGAGATTTGAGAGAGAGTCAAGCTGTGTGTCACCATTGTTAACATGGTACGTGTATGTAATGGTGACCCTCTTTTCTGAGACTTTACCTTCAGCTTACCATCAGGCGAGGTGAAGTCAAATTGACGTGTCATAAATATAAAAAAAAATACATATATTCCAGTTTAAAAAATGTTTGGTCGACTGCAGCCGACTGCTATCTCCTAGGTCGTGAGTTCAATTCTAGTTCAATGCATATATATTTAAGATTGTATGAAGTATTCTAGACTCCGTATCACAAGCTATGCTTCATTTGGCTCTAGATGGAGATGTATAAAACATCCTTAAATATTTATTTATCATCAATTCACAATTTAAGGGAACAAAAAGCCTTCGTAATCACTTCAACAATCGCGTTCACCGTGCCTCGGAGAGCACGTTAAGCCGTCTAGCTGTCCCGTTTGCTATACGAACATCTATGGCAGTCGTTACGGGTTGAAGCCCTGAAATCCGACAACTGGTCTAACTATAGAACTTCGATATCGCCAGTGGGTTATGGAGGTAAGATGGAAGTCGCGTCACGGAATATATCAAAGTGCAGCCGCTTCGTAGTTAGATTGAAAAGCCGACTCCAACTGAGTAGGCAAAAAGTTCGGAGGATAATGACCCACGTTCATCGTTTATACCGACTTGATCCGAGATTCTCTTACGTAGGCGTCAATGTGTACGTACCACTGTTAACACTCGTTATAGGTGGCGATTTTCTCAAGCTTTTCAGTTTTCAGCGGCAATAAGGTTGAATAGACTATTCTTGTGACTTACTACCTTTGATAATGTTTACGTTAGGCATGTAATTTGAACTTATGATTGAACAATAAAAAAGCCTCTGATTTAAAAAAGGAACCTTTAATTTGTGAAAGTGCTTATTTTTTTAAATATTACTTACCATATAACTGCTGCATTGAATTTTCTATGTTTGGAATTTGTCACGGTCATGAAGTAGAATAACTGCATAATTCATTTTGACATGAAAAAGTTCAAAGTACAAGCTACATTATGATAAATTTATAACAACGATTTTCGCCTCAACAGTTGAAGTTGCTTACGATCGTTTAACTTCGTAACTCGCCCTAATAAGTACCAAAAAGGTTATACATCTTCAATAGCTGGAATAATAAAGCAAGAGTATAATTTTAAAACATTTAATGCAACATTCGCATGATGAGATGGCGTGTGGCGCGCCCACCGTGTAATAACATTTTTAGCTAGCATAAATCAACTCGTAATAATTTTCGCAAAAGAGTACGAGCTAACATATTATAATGGTGAGTTTCGACGTCACTTTGAGCATGAGTTCATTATCATGCGCTTAAATCATTTAAATAAAATAAATGTAGTCCTTACATTCTTGCCGTCCACAAAGGTCAACAACCGGCTTTCTAGGTGTAGGCTCTGTAATTCCGGGTTCAATTCAAGGACAAGCAAAGTTTTACTATGCTATTGACTGATTTAAAGGTGCTACTTACTTATTATTCACGTAGAGTGTATGGGCCAGGATCTTCTAACCTAACTAGCGAGCTAGCACACCTGCTGATCAACGGACGATTGTCAGACGACAGTCGCTCCCGTAAAAGCCAAAATAAGCCACATCAGGTGAAATAAGTATAGGATAGGCGACCCCGGGCTTCTAAATGTAAGGATTTTATTCACGTACTAATTTATACATCTCATTCATCATACTTACAGCAACGTCCTGAATTGATATTATCGAAACTACCTAAGCTACAAGCTGGTAAGAGACGTGTTATATGGATCCTTTGCTTCTGCTGCCTAAGTCACAATTCTTGGAAAATCTTCTTCATGGACCATCTATCTTGGTCCGCTCTTCTACTCTTCCTTTCCATTAGTTGGTTTATTTTGACTGTTATGAGAGCAACTGGCGTCTGAAGCCCAGATCATCAGAGCTTGTACTGGAGCCTTGTCCGTCAATCAGCAGGTTTACCGGCTTACAGGTGAGGTTAGATCAAAGAAGATATTTCCTGACCTCAAGTATTACATACCAATTGTTTTTAATTTTTAATCGAATACCTATGTGTGTACAGGGCCTTACCAATACCTATGGAGTACAAACTAACCTTACCTGCTAGACGATGCACCTGCTCAATAAACGGACTAGGCTTTGGCGCAGCTTTCCTCTTGGTATTGAGAGGTCAGACGGTAGTGGCTCCTGTACTCCCAAGGTGCAAACTTAGAACACAACTGCGCAATCGCTATGATGACGAATATGTTAACATTATAAAAGTTCACCCGGAATGTGAAAATACCATAACATTATCCGAAAAAATCCAGATCAGCCTCTGTGGCGCTACGCCACAGAGTATAACAACAGGTACAACAGGTACAACGGTAGTGCATTCGACTGCTACGACAGGGGGGCGCGGGTTCGATTCCCGCTCAGTGCAAATATTTGTATGCATGAATATGTCTATTTGCAATGGTCTGGGTGTTTCTATGTATAATATGTATGTATTTACAAAAAAAAAAGGATATAAGTATGTTTATCCGCATTCTGGAACCCATAACACAAGCTAGTTAAACTATGCTTACTTTGGGTCTAGAAAGCGCCGTGAAAAAAATAAGATGCTTTTTAAGCCTATACAAGACCAACTTGTTTATGAAATCTTTTAGAGGATTTTATCGCAGGCAGTGTTTCTCAGTGTGCACGACATGAAATAATGTTGTTGGCCCAATAATCCTTGTAATATGCTCTTAAATCCACTGGTTATTGGCGGTATTGGCCTATACGTCCTCATTTTCTGTTTATCGAAATCGTGACTTGTATCAACAATTTTTTACTGAGGGAAGTTTAGCCTCTCATAATATTTATTGGTTGTTGTATCGGAAGTAATTATGTTGTCGTTTTAGGAGGCAATATGGGAGCTTTGTATGTTGTTTGGGAGTATACAGCGTACATAAACATAATAACATTAACTTCACGCCTGTATCCCCGAAGGGGTAAGCAGAGGTGTATTATATACACTAGTGGACAAAATTAAAGGACCAACGGACGTTCCAATTTTTAGATGATTTTCAGCTAGTCGCTGCTTAAAGAAAAAACCGGCTAAGTGCGAATCGGACTCGCGCACGAAGGGTTCCGTACCATTGTCTATAAAAACCGGCCAAGTGCGAGTCGGACTGGCCCATGAAGGGTTCCGTAGCAGCAAGTAACATAATAATGTTTTTTTTTTTAATTTTTATATTTGAGTTGTTTGAATGTACCTTACATTTTACCACTTTGAAAGTGTCTCTCGCGCAAATTATTCAGTTTAGAAAAAAATATATTAGTTACCTCTATATTATTTTTGAAGACCTATCCATAGATACACCACGCGTATGGATTTGATGAAAAAAATTATTTTTTGTTTCAGTTCTAAGTAACCCCCAAAATTTATTGTTTTTTTTTTCTATTTTTGTGAGAAAATCTTAATGCTATTCACAGAATACATCTACTTACCAAGTTTCAACAGCATAGTTCTTATAGTTTCGGAAAAAAGTGGCTGTGACATACGGACGGAAAGACAGATAGACATGAAGAATCTATGAGGATGAGATTTGTTGCCATTTGGCTACGGAAGCCTAAAAATGATAGTACAGCAAATTTAAAAATGTTTATTGTAGCTTCAAATATCTGGTTTTCGAATCTGAACTTCAAAATTTATGACGCTTGTGGTTTTCGAGCAATCTAGAGAAGACCAACGAAAAAGAATATAATAATTTTTTGATCCTCAGATCTAAAATTTGGACACGCGACACTGCGTTGCCCCCAGATTAACCGGGCACTTTTTCTAGGACTTCATATACTGGCCACTAATAATTACCTAAAGAAAAAAATAACAAACCTAATTCGAACCAGAGGCCATCACATCTACCACATTCGTAGTCAGCTGCACTATTATTTTTCTTTTACACGACATAGTCAGTGAGAAATCCGAAACATAACATTTATTAAAAAACTGCTGTTTTGTAGCTCCATAGCGATCTTATCTGAGAAATAGTGGTTGCACTATGGCTGTATGGGCTGTTTCATAACGGAAGTATAGCCGAAAACGGAAGCAGAAGTGAAAAAATTAAAACAGAACTACAATGTCGTTGACAATAATATTTTTTATACAATTAGTAGATATTTAAAGCGAAGTAGGTTGCCTTTTTGCCGTCATTTATTGTGAATAATGAGGCTATGTTATTGCAATATGATGGCTCGAAATAATTAACTAACACTTAAAGGTACCCTTTAAGTCTTAGTTTAAAGTAGCACTTTATCCTTACTTAATATTATAAATGTGAAAGTAACTCTGTCTGTCTGTCTGTTTGTCTGTTACGCTTTCACGCCTAAACCACTGAACCGATTTTGCTGAAATTTGGAACAGGGGTAGATTAGATCTTGGGAAAGGACATAGGCTATGTTTTGTCGCGATAACCGACATCTAGGCGGGCGGAGCCGCGGGCAAAAGCTAGTATAATATAATTATATTTCAAAACCATCCAGTAAGGGAAATCCACTAAGAAAACAGATCTTTACATTTCACAGACAGCATCGATTCGCTTCGTGCGATAAAGATTTTAATATCAGAACAACTAGAAAGGTTTTGGAATAAAAAAAATATATTTGAAAAATCTAACAGGTACCTACCTACCGTCAGCAAGTTTAAAAAAAATGCAGAGCCGATTGACAAAAGCTGCTATAGGTACTAAAATATTGGGGTGTGTGTTGGGTAACCTCCTCGAGTGTCGCTCCGATTCCGATCCCGCTGCAGTCCGGGGGGAACGGAATCGGAGCGGCCGGTACACCCTGGGCGGCGGTCAATGGCTTCCCCTTCACCCCTTCATAGGGTTGGCATTGATCGTCGGCCAATACCCAACGTGGCGGGAACACATCGCTCTCCGTACTCCTCTGCTTTCAGAGGAGACAGGATGAGCGATGCTGTTAGTGGTGAGATGGCCCAGGGTCAGCCGGGGTGCGAGGGATATGCTCTATGGGTAACCTTACACCCCGGCGTCTGAAGACCCGAGACGGCGTGCGGTTTTAGTCGGTGCAAGCCCGACATAACCGCCCCCGCTGGCCGGCGGGGGGGTATCCGAAGGGATTTCCGCACGATAAAAAAAAAAAAAAAAAAAGGTACTAAAATATTGGGGTGCTTGGTTGGGGACTTCCACGCGGTGCACCCTAGGCAACGGAGACAGCAGCGCCTCTCTCCTAGGGCGGGAGACGCTGCCGCCTACGGCCAACTCCGACCGAGGCGAGGACGGCCCTGTTGAGGGCTGTTCGGAAGCTTTCCACGTGTCTCTCTGATTAGCAGATGGCACAGTGGAGAGCAAGTAAGGGGGCCATCACGAAACCGGAGATGGCCCAGGGTCAGTCGGGGTGCGAGGGATATGCTCTATGGGTCCTTTACACCCCGGCGTATTAAGACCCCAGACGGCGTGCGGTTTTAGTCGGTTCAAGCCCGACATAACCGCCCCCGCTGCCCGACGGGGGGGTATCCGAAGGGATTTCCGCACGAAAAAAAAATGTACTAAAATATTCTATTTAATCAATTACATAGGTACCTAAATGGCCCCCTTTCTTGGGCAAAAAAAAACGCCGTGGTTCCCACCCCCGAAGGGCCCGTCTCAAAGCTGCAGATGGCCCAGGGTCAGCCGGGGTGCGAGGGAATCGCCTTATTGGATCACCTTACACCCGGTATATGAGACCCGAAACGACGTGCGGCGTTAGTCAGTTCGAGTCCAACATAATTAGACCTCCCCCCAGCTGGCGGTGGAGGGATTTTCACACGAAAAAAAAAGATACCTAAATGATAGAATTAAACGCCAGGATGATAGAATGTTTCAGATTTTTGCTTTTGATTAAATCATAGTACTGTCTGTGAATTTTGTAGTGCGCTGCTGGTCGCGCGGCGTGGGCGGAGGCGGCGGCGCTATCGGTCGGTGGTGGGTGCGGAGGCGCGGGCGGCGCGGCGCGTCGCTGCTCCGTGCTCGGCGACCACCCGGGCGCCAGGAAAGGCAATGGCGGAAAATGGCACAGAAACAACCGGGTATAGTATACTCAAAAATCTTGACAATTACATAGTCCATATTTTAGGTCTCTTTGGTGGCAAGCGCGGGCTGCGAAGGCGCGCCTATCAACCAATCATAGAGTATTTAAACGTCAAAATCTTTCGAAGGGCTCGCGTCATTGATTGTTTGTTTAGTCCTTTTATTACTTTTGTAAATTGACCAGTTAGTGTACATGCGCGAGTTCGTTCAAGATTTTTGAAACGCACTATAAGTACCAATATTCCGTAGTAAATGGTATGCTATGGGTGAAGGAACGGGGTATGATGTTCCTCCGACACGAAGCGAGGATCTCCCACCAACTACATGGGTTGCTTTTTTTTTTTTTTTACGTGCGGAAATCCCTTTGGATACCCCCCCGCTGGCCAGCGGTGGTGGTTATGTCGTGTCTCGACTAAAACCGCACGGTGTCCTCCCCAAGTGTCCGTTGCCGGGCACCCCGGGTAAGCCCTCGAAAGGATAACCCCAGGGTTGCCGGCGGACTTTGGCCGCCACCGCAGCCTCACCTGGTGGGGTCGGGTTTTATCCCGCTTCGGTGAGTTGGCAGGCGTGTGTAGGGCACACACGACACGCCTCCGCCACGGCCTGCTTCTGTAAGGACGGCGAGTCGGCCAACTGCCGTCCTCAGGCCCCGATCATGGAGGTCGGTAGTCCCGGGCGTAGATGAGTCTGCGGCGTCCTCGCCGCGGACTGCGAAACTCGGGGGGCAGGGTTCTCTCCCGCTCCCTCTCCGCCGTCTCTTTCGCGTGCATTACCTGCTCGCAAAAAGAGGCGGCGGCGTGCCACTTGCTCCCGTCGGAGACCACAGTTCTCACCATGGTCTCCAACGAGAGAACGTCCACGCCCAGGACCGCAACGAGATCCCGGCGTTGACTCGCCCACGCAGGGCACTCCACCAACGTGTGGAGCGCCGTGTCTTCGCCAGGATCCTCGCAGTGCTGGCACTGCGGCGTTGTCTCCCGGTGGATGCGCCACAGATACTTACCGAAACACCCGTGTCCGGTAACCATCTGGCACATCCGGTAGGAGAGGTCCCCATGGTCCCTCTCCAACCACTCCTTCATGATCGGTCTCACCGCCGCAATGGTGGATTCCCCCCACCTTGGGTGCTCAAGTCGCACCCTCCATGTCTCCATGAGTTCCTGGCGGAGCAGGGACCGCTGAGCCCTGATTTCTCGGGGCTCCGGCCTATGACGCCGCTCCAGCGCCTCCTTGCGCCACTGGTGCAGCAGCGCAAGGGCTCTCGCTTCCAGGTCCCATGGAGGAGTCCCGGCTAGGAGACATGCCGCCTCGACGGAGATCGTGCGATACCCCCTGATGACTCTGACGGCCATCGCCTTTAACGGGCTGTTTAGAACAGCCACGTTGCGGGCCGCCAGAGTTTCCGCCCATACGGGGGCCCCGTATAGGGCCATGCTTCGCACGATCCCCAGGTACAGTCTCCTAGTGGGGGCGTTGGGTCCCTTAACGTTGGGCATCAGCCGCGATAGCGCGGCCGCAGCCCCCCTCAGTTTCGGGACCAGACTTCGGAGATGAGGTCCGAAGTCCCATCGGCTATCGAGTACGAGCCCAAGGTACTTCATCGTGGGCTCGATGCCGATGCTTACGCCCCCTACGGTTATGCTGGTTCCCGCAGGTGGCCCCCTCCGAGGCCCGTGAAAACACATAGCCTCGGATTTGTGGAGTGCCACCTCGAGTCCCAGCCGCCGTATTCGACCCACGACTTGAGCAACCCCTGCCGTGGCCTTCAGTGTCGCGCTTCGGTACGTTGCTCCCCGCGCCATAACGAGGGTGTCGTCAGCATAGCACACTATGCTGACACCCTCGAGCAACGTACCGCGCAGCACCCAGTCGTATCCGATGTTCCACAGGAGTGGCCCTAGGACCGACCCCTGCGGAACACCGCACGACACTTCTCGCCGCCCTGGCCCTAGCCAGCTCGGGTAAACTATGGCCCTCTCGGATAGGTATGCCTCGACAATGCGGCGGAGGTAAGGAGGCACTCCGTGATACGCGAGCGCCTCCCTAACGCAGCTCCAGGGTAGGGTGTTGAAGGCGTTGGCGATGTCGAGAGACACCGCCACCACCACCCCACCCCGCGAGACTACTTCCTCCGCCAGGCGCCTAACGCGCATGATCGCTTCCACGGTGGAGCGCCCCCGGCGGAAACCGAACTGGTTGTCCGCCAGATCTGGCCCCACGTTCGTGAGATGCTCGACGAGGCGCTCTGTAATAATCCGCTCAAAGAGCTTGCACACCTCGTCGAGCAACACGATCGGCCGGTAACCGGATGGCTGATCCGCCGGCCGCCCCGCCTTCCGGATAAGGACCAGTTTCCCCGTCTTCCACGCCTTTGGAAACTGGCCCCTTTCGAGGCATGCGCTAAAGAGTGCTACCAGTCGAGGCCCTAGTTCCTCAAGGGCCAGGACCCATGCTCGGCCTGGAATGCCGTCGGGTCCGGGGGCAGTGCATTTTCGGGCTTTAAGCCGGAGCACTGCTACCCCCAGTTCACTCTCCCTGACTTCGGGCACATCGCTCTCGCTATTATTAGCGTCAGGCGCCTGAGGCTGAGCCATACGCGGAGGAACATGCTCCTCCGCTCTCGCTGGGAACAAGGAGCCCAGTATCCCCTCCAGCCGCTCCGGCTGGAGGCTCTGGGTCAGTAGGGGCGCCCTTGGGCGGATTTTGCCCCTGACCGCAAGGTAAGGGCGCCCCCATGGGTTCTGCTCCAGAGACTCCAGTAGCTCTTCGCGGGCCCGCCGTTTGGCCTGCTTAATGGCTACCTGGAGGGTCCTCTTGGCCCCCTTGTACGCCTCATATAGCTCCGCCTCTCGGGCTGCCGCATCGTCTGGGCGGCGACGCCTCCGGCGAAACCTGGTGTACTGGCGGCGAGCGGTCACGCATGCTGCTCGCAGCTGTGCGATCTCCGCTGACCACCAGTACACCTGTTTCTTTGCCGGACTGGGCTTAACCCTAGGCATCGCCGCATCGCAGATATGCGACATGGCTCTCCTGAACCATTCGGCCTCTGCGTCGACATCGGCAGGCCTGGCCGGTGACGGAATCCAGGCCTGCACAATAGATGCCTCCAGGAGAGCCTCCCGATCCAGGCGTCTGTGCGCCCAACGTGGATCCGGGGGGTTCGCTATAGTCGGCGGTAGGTTAGGTGGAGGGGAGACATTGAACCGAATGTACCTGTGGTCCGATGACGTCTCCTCCTCCTCCACCACGCGCCAACCCTGGACGCGGCGGGCGAAAGCAGGGGTCGCGAATGCAACATCCACGACCGAACTGAGCCCCCACCGCTCCCAGGTGGCGACACTCCCCCGGTTGAGGACCTCTAGGCCACGGGTGTTGGCCCAGTCCTCCAGAACTCGCCCCTTGGCATTGGTTTCCCGGGAGCCCCAAGCCAGTGACCAGGCGTTGAAGTCTCCCAGGAGCAAGACAGGGCGAGGACGGCACGCAGCGAGCACGATGTCCAGTCCTGCGAGCCATAGCTCAAGCTCATACTGGTCAAGGCTTGGCGAGAAGTAGACGGCCACGACAGCCAAACCCTCATAGTCCGCCGTGACACAGCCTCGGCCCCTTGCAATGACTGCAAGGTGCGAGGTGTCCGCGGCGGAACCCCCGAAGACGGTCGCTACGCCGTCCAGGTCCACCGGGCTTCCGGGGTGGACCCAGTACGGCTCAGCGACCACGACCACATTGATAGACCACTCCACGATGCTCTGGTTGCTACATGGGTTGCTAGGTAAAAATAAAGAGAGAATTAGACTTTACTGCTACCCCCTTTTTTGTATTCGCGGTTGATGCGGGGTCGCCACCCACCATTTGGGAAAATATTGTACTTCTTGTGAGATTCGTAAAACTGCGTATCGAAATGTTCACCGAGGAGTTTAAGCGGGACATATCTTTGACATTTTATAGCGTGAAATACATCAGAATTTAATTGCATTGCCGTAATTATGATGCGATGAATTACGATCTGTAAACTGTTTCAATCAATTCAGTCACCGTGTGAAACCGACATAAAACCGTCATTAAAATATCGTTAAGATTTTAATAATGAATATTTAGTAAACATACTGGAATTTAATTTCTACAATAATACGAGAAGTAAGATGAGTGGATAAATAATTACAACCCTATATGTGTCACAACAAGGTCCCTCTTTCTAATAATTATGGAATTTTCAACAAATTGTGTGTACTTTTTTTTTCGTGCGGAAATCCCTTTGGATACCCCCCCCCCCCGCCGGCCAGCGGGGGTGGTTATGTCGGGCTTGAACCGACTAAAACCGCACGCCGTCTCGGGTCCTAAGACGCCGGGGTGTAAGGTTGCCCATAGAGCATAGCACTGACCCTGGGATAAAACGAGTGGTCGTTCTAAGCGCTAGGTGAAAGGACCGCTGCGGTAAGGCCCATCATGGAGGATTGGCTGGAGAGGCGACACGGAAGCCTCTCCTACCGACTGACGCAGGTGATCTCAGGGAAGGGGTGCTTCGGGGACCACCTGCATCGGATCAGGAAGGAGCCAACGCCTGAGTGTCATCACTGCGACGCGAGCGAGGACTCAGGGCTGCACACGCTGGCGGACTGCCCGGCGTGGGAGGCGCCGAGGCGTGACCTCGTGGCAGCCATCGGGGTGGGAGTCCTCTCGCTCGGCAGCATGATTGCGGCAATGGTGCGGAGCGCGAGCGCGTGGGCCGCCGCCGCCTCCTTCTGCGAGCATGTAATGCTCGCGAAGGAGGTGGCGGAGCGCGCCCGGGAGAGACTTAGAACTCTCCCGGTCCGCCGAGCCCGCAACTTGCTCGCCGCGCGTCGCAGGCAACTCAGGCGCCGGAGGTCGCTTAACGACCTCCGTCCTCCATGAGCGCAGGCCTGGGGGTGGCGGGTGAGGCCACCTGTCACCCCAGCAGAAGCAGGCCGGGACGGTGGGGCGACTAGCGCCCCTCCCCCAAACCGGGGCAAGACGGGGACACCGTGGTTCCCAAACCCGAGGGGGCCATCTCGAAACCGGAGATGGCCCAGGGTCAGTCGGGGTGCGAGGGATATGCTCTATGGGCAACCTTACACCCCGGCGTCTGTAGACCCGAGACGGCGTGCGGTTTTAGTCGGTTCAAGCCCGACATAACCGCCCCCGCTGGCACGCGGGGGGGTATCCGAAGGGATTTCCGCACGATAAAAAAAAAAAAAAAAAAAGGTGAAAGGACCGCTAAGAGATCAAATGCAAAATAGTACATTGTTACCCTAGGGGTGAAAGTAACTTATTTAGTCCCGAGACGAGGTTTGGCGCCCGAACGAAGTGAGGGCGCCAATAGATCGAGGGACTAAATAAGTCTTTAACCCGAGGTAAACACTGTGCTTTTCATTACCAATACAAGGAAAGTAAAAATAAAAACATGAATTAGCTACAGAAAAAATGAGTAAAACCTTCAAATCGAAAAACAAATGAAGATCGAATTGCCGCTTGTCCGCCTATTTTGTTTGTTTTTTTTTCTGTGGCCGGCCAGCTATTCAGCCACTATTTTTCATTTTCATCATTGAAAAAATGGTAAATATTTTGCCCAAATCTTTTATGGAAATTGTTGAAACTAAACTAAAGTAAAGTTATTTAAAAAAGTATATATATTCTTTAATCAATACTTAACTTTATTTTATTTCAATTTTACATCGCACTGTAATTGAGTGGCTGTATAGAAAGTTGGTACATGGTTGGTACATTAAAAATGTGAAAATAGAATTGGTTTTTTTTTAAATAATTTGACAGCTGTCAGTTGAAAGCGATTCTCCCTAGGGATGAAAAGTATTACTTTCATCCCGCTCCTCAGGCAACTTCAGACCTACTTTCAGAGTATGAGTAATGAAAAATAATTTCCAGCACAAAACAAAGAGGCGCAGATATCGGAAACCTCGACTCATCTCTACCCAGATCAAGGGCCGGCGTTGTTGTTTTCAAACGCCGATTTTTTTTTTATACCACTAAGATATACAGACAAGCACACGGCCCACCTGATGGGAAGCGGTTACTGCGGCCTATGGACGTGTGCAACACCAGTGGCGTCACACTCACGCTGCCGACCCTGTAAAGGAAAGGGGATGGGAAAGGAGTTTGGGAGGGGATGGGAGAGGAGTTTGGGAGGGGATGGGAAAGGAGTTTGGGCTCCGGCACTCTCACTCACCAAACGGAACGCAACAGTTCAAATACTGTTACTTGGCGTCGATATGAGAGATCGATGTGAGAGCAGGGTGGTGCTTCCCCGGTCGAGTCGGCCCATTAATGCAACGGCAAAAATGACTGTTGCTTAACTCTACCACTACTATAATAAAAGGTTTTCCATTAATATTACCTAAATGGCAGACAAGATACATGGCCTACCTGAAAGACAGCAGCTACCGATAGCAATAAACACATCACTAGAAGTGTCTCTAACATATAAGGCACCAGTTCTAAATCAACAGTTATTCAAGAAAGACTCATTACGTGTTACAGGTCCGGGACGCATCATACGGCTCATCGTCCGAGTCAGACGGCGAGATGGAAGGAGCCGCGGGGGAGCCATGGGGCGTCGCACGCTTGCTCTACGCCGGCCTCGTCATTCTCGCTCTTGGACTCGTTGTCTATTTCGTCGGTACTGGAGACAAGGTATGTCTAAATACTAATTTTTTTTTTTTGTGCGGTGCAGCGGGCGCGGTTATGTCGGGCTTGAACCGACTAAAACCACACGCCGTCTCGGGTCTACAGACGCCAGGGTGTAAGGTTACCCATAGAGCATATCCCTCGCACTCCGACTGACCCTGGGCCATTCGCAGTGTCCCCTCTGATAAGAGCAGAGGGGTACCTGGAGCGACCACTCCCTCGTGGGCCTTGCAGGCCCGCCATACCCTCGTGCAATAGGGTCAGCTGGCCCTGAAAAGGGCCGGTTGGTCAGACTCTTGGCCGTTGACGTTGACGCCAGCTACTCCAGAGGAGCAATCAATGATGCGTCATCGCCCACGTTGCCCAGGGTGCACCTAACTTGGAGGTGATCCAACCAGTCGCACCCCTATCTAAACACTACCTATGTTGAAATACTAAGCTGAAGTGCTGAAAGTGAAGTGATTACGTGCTCTTTCCTAAATTTATTATCCAAATCGATCGTACATTAGAATTTACATT
Organism: Cybosia mesomella; assembly: GCA_946251805.1. Taxonomy (NCBI): domain Eukaryota; kingdom Metazoa; phylum Arthropoda; class Insecta; order Lepidoptera; family Erebidae; genus Cybosia; species Cybosia mesomella. The sequence continues at coordinate 25,917,197 of OX276397.1, read as the reverse complement.
TGTTAATAAAAATACAATTAAATTTAAAACTAAACTAAGTAAATTAAACTTGTAATCTAAATATATACAGATAAACAAAACTAAATTTAGGTACAAAAGACATCCGAGCATGTAATGCTCGCGAAGGAGGTGGCGGAGCGCGCCCGGGAGAGACTTAGAACTCTCCCGGTCCGCCGAGCCCGCAACTTGCTCGCCGCGCGTCGCAGGCAACTCAGGCGCCGGAGGTCGCTTAACGACCTCCGTCCTCCATGAGCGCAGGCCTGGGGGTGGCGGGTGAGGCCACCTGTCACCCCAGCAGAAGCAGGCCGGGACGGTGGGGCGACTAGCGCCCCTCCCCCAAACCGGGGCAAGACGGGGACACCGTGGTTCCCAAACCCGAGGGGGCCATCTCGAAACCGGAGATGGCCCAGGGTCAGTCGGGGTGCGAGGGATATGCTCTATGGGCAACCTTACACCCCGGCGTCTGTAGACCCGAGACGGCGTGCGGTTTTAGTCGGTTCAAGCCCGACATAACCGCCCCCGCTGGCACGCGGGGGGGTATCCGAAGGGATTTCCGCACGATAAAAAAAAAAAAAAAAAAAAGGTACAAAAGACATCGGGGTGCTTGGTTGGGGACCTCCACGCGGTTCACCCTGGGCAACGGAGACGGCAGCGCCTCTCTCCTAGGGTGGGAGAGACGCTGCCGCCTACGGCCAACTCCGACCGAGGCGAGGACGGCCCTGTTGAGGGCTGTTCGGAAGCTTTCCACGTGTCCCTCTGATTAGCAGAGGGCACAGTGGAGAGCAAGTAAGGGGGCCATCTCGAAACCGGAGATGGCCCAGGGTCAGTCGGGGTGCGAGGGATATGCTCTATGGGTAACCTTACACCCCGGCGTCTTGCGACCCGAGACGGCGTGCGGTTTTAGTCGGTGCAAGCCCGACATATCCGCCCCCGCTGGCAGGCGGGGGGGTATCCGAAGGGATTTCCGCACGATAAAAAAAAAAAAAAAAAAAAAAGGTACAAAAGACATCGGGGTGCTTGGTTGGGGACCTCCACGCGGTGCACCCTGGGCAACGGAGACGGCAGCGCCTCTCTCCTAGGGTGGGAGAGACGCTGCCGCCTACGGCCAACTCCGACCGAGGCGAGGACGGCCCTGTTGAGGGCTGTTCGGAAGCTTTCCACGTGTCCCTCTGATTAGCAGAGGGCACAGTGGAGAGCAAGTAAGGGGGCCATCTCGAAACCGGAGATGGCCCAGGGTCAGTCGGGGTGCGAGGGATATGCTCTATGGGTAACCTTACACCCCGGCGTCTTGCGACCCGAGACGGCGTGCGGTTTTAGTCGGTGCAAGCCCGACATAACCGCCCCCGCTGGCCGGCAGGGGGGTATCCGAAGGGATTTCCGCACGAAAAAAAAAAAAAAAAAAAAAAAGGTACAAAAGACATCGGGGTGTGTGTTGGGTAACCTCCTCGAGTGTCGCTCCGATTCCGATCCCGCTGCAGTCCGGGGGGAACGGAATCGGAGCGGCCGGTACACCCTGGGCGGCGGTCAATGGCTTCCCCTTCACCCCTTCATAGGGTTGGCATTGATCGTCGGCCAATACCCAACGTGGCGGGAACACATCGCTCTCCGTACTCCTCTGCTTTCAGAGGAGACAGGATGAGCGATACTGTTAGTGGTGAGATGGCCCAGGGTCAGCCGGGGTGCGAGGGATATGCTCTATGGGTAACCTTACACCCCGGCGTCTGAAGACCCGAGACGGCGTGCGGTTTTAGTCGGTGCAAGCCCGACATAACCGCTCCCGCTGGCCAGCGGGGGGGTATCCGAAGGGATTTCCGCACGCAAAAAAAAAAAAAAAAAAAAAAAAAGGTACAAAAGACATTAACAAACTTGTGGTATTTAGTGGTAAAGGAGGTGGTAAGGCCGACCCTTACAATCGTGAGGCTCCTGGTCCGAATCCTTGCCATTATACTACCGACGCGACGTGAACTCACTTGAAACACAAGCAATTTAGTTGTCTTCTAGGATCTCCGGTTAGGATAATACTAGCAGGTTACTAATATTCTTTATAAAAAAACTTCAAGTGTTTAAAGTGGAATCAATTGATTAGTTATATTTGTCTGCATGAACGTACATACCTACGTATCTACTTATCAATTTTCGTACATAGGTACCTTATGTACGAAAATTGATAAGTAAAATTGAAGTAAATAAAATTCATACAAAATAAAATATAACGCTCAAATTGATACAAATTCTCTAGGAACAAAATTTTTCGACACAAGATCCATTACAATCAAAATGACTGAGGACCTTCGCGAAGCTAATGTAGATTAAAACATTTGATTTACTTGACCTCGAAATAACACGTATATCTTTTGAAATTTTCAGGGTTTCAAGACACCAGCACTACGGCTTGTGGGGCCTTCGCTTATCATTGCTGGACTTGCGTGCTGTATGCTACGTATATGCTTCTGTATATTTGCGAAGCCATGCTGTCGACGACGGACCAACTACAAGGAGAACAGAAGGTATTATGACAGTTCAAAGTTACCTAGAAACTTGTGAAAAAGAGGGCAGAGGGTATTATAAAAAACTATTTCTATCTGCCCAAGACTATAAATATGCAGATTGGTAATCAGCAGATTTTCAGTATAGCATTTTTGTACTAGATTATGTTACCTATTGTGATTAACCTCCGATCTGCTAGCTGATCTCGACTGGCGAGTGAGCGGCCCAACAGTTCATGTTAGACGAGGAATGAACATTCATAGCGCGATGCAGGATTAGTGGTTCCAAAGCAGTTCCATTGATCTTCGCTAAATGGCACTGGATAGGTACATTTAGGTTCTTTTAGTGTAGGGTGCGTCAATATGACTTGTCCTCGTCTGATGGTAAGCTAAATAGGAAGTCTCAGGCATAAAGGTCACCATTGCAGATACAAACATTCCTACAATGGTGGCCCTCAGTTTGACGGCCTCATCAGATGCTTTTTCACACCACAAGAACCTTCCTCCTACGATCCCTATCCTATAATCATGTGTGTATGTTGGTAAAGAATTCCAAGTATTCATGGTGCAGCAAAGAAAACTACCAGTTCTTAGGCACTATTTATTTGAAACTCTGTTTCAGACTGTCTGGTTGCGGGGAAGGCGAGGAGATGCCGCTGGCAGGGAGCACTTGCGGCGGCGGCGCGGGAGGCGCGCGCGCCGGGCCGGCGCAGTGCTCGCCCGCGCGCCGCCTCGACACGTCGTCGTGCGACGTGTCCAGCCTCTCCAGCGGCGAGGAAGACGAGCGCCTGCGCCGCTACCGCACCGCCTCGCTGCACCCACCACCTCTACATCAGGTTTTCGAATAGATTTGAAAATTAACCAAACCGCCTTCCTCTCAATCAGTCAACTAAGCTATTGCAGTTGACTACTGAACATAGACCCTCATCTTCTCTTTACAAATGCCGAACATTTTAGATCAGTACAGAAAAACCACCATACTGATTTATGATTATATTTACCTACAAATATAATATATTGATAATTCAACTTTGTCACCGGTGATAGTATTGCTATATCCCCAAACACAAACCTATTAATTGTACATAGATCAAGATTTTTGACATAGTCCGTGCCAACTTGTGTAAACGAAAGTTAAACTAATAAAGTAAGGTAAAATTAAGAAATAAAGTTTTATCATCGGTTGGCACCCACCGTGGGACTCTTTTTTAGGGATTTTCCTTAGAAAAGCCCTATTGCTATCGAGTTGTCGTCGACGTCGTCGTTGCCAATTTTCTGTCACGGTTTTGGGTATGAAGGAGATGAGCTATCGAGTTGCTGTTTCGGTAACAGATTCGTGCTGGGGTGAACCATAGCAAGATAAAGAAAAAAAAAGCCTTGTATTCGGCTGAGCTCGTCTCAGGAATTCAACTTGTTATAGCTTATTGTTTAACTTCACAATTCCACATTGCAACAGGTACAACCTGCGCAGGGCACGAGCCATCCGACGCTGCAGCAGAGCGCGTCGAACCAGAGTGCGCTGCAACGGAGCGGGTCGCAGCACAGCGGCCGCTCCGGCGCCGCGGGCTGCACGAGCCCCGGCGCGGCGCCGCTCGTCTCCGCCATGGCCCCCACGCGGCGGCCCCCGCCACGAAACGTGTCCTTCGCCGGCGGGCCCGATGGCGAACTCGTTCTATCCCCCGCACAGCTACGCTCCTAACCCACAAGCACTAAAGGTTGTCGCAACACCCGTTTTATAAACATGAACTCTTCGAACGATGTGACTATATCGACGCGATATCGGTTATGTGATAGCGTGAAACTTTGACAGTTTTTAAGTGACATTTTCTATTCGATAAGCTACGAGGTCGTTATTTATTTGCACGTTTGGATAATATTCTCGCAAGCTCTATCGATACTCGTGTCTAATTAAGTATAATTTGCTAATACTAACTTGACTGTTTTGAGAATGCATAGTTTACTCATAAGAAATGTAACAAGGTACACGCTGTGGGGTAACTTACTCAATTGTGTTCAATGAATTGATATTTTTCGCGATATATAAAAGATTATACGGGAAAGACGACCTTAGATGCGAACAGGTTCCTATTCATGTAGACATTACGCAAAGGTTTTAAAATGATCGCGTGTACTTTGTTACATGTCTCACCTCTAAGTTCAGATTCTATGGCAGATTGCTTCGACTGCATGTTTATTGAGCAACGAGTGTATAAGAGACTGCCAGGCGAAATACAGCATGGTTCTTTCCCACGCGGACTATAGTGAGTGGGCCAGTCTGCCAGCACAGTACCTACCTATTTTTAAAGTAGAACCTACTTCTTATCATGTAACTCTAAGCGGTAATTCTAATTTTGTAGCCAATTAATACTGAATGTGCTAGATCCATCCATCTTAAAGCAACCAAGTAGAACGCCATATTGCATCATAAGGTGTGGTTTTGACGACCAAACTTTATACAATTAAGTATATTGTCGCATAATATAGAAGCCATTTTAGAGTTGTATCATCGGAATGATTCACTTCTACAAAATAAAATGATGTAAAATGTACAGTATTTCAAAAATTTAATGAAAATTAGTTAAAATATATGTAATGTATTAAATATTACGAAATTAAAATTTTAAAGTGGGGAGGATTTATAAGTATTATGAAAGTAATTATGTTCCTAAAATATGCGAGCGTTCCAGCACTGATGGAGGTAAGAGCTAATTAATTATGGCTGAATGTCCATTACGGAAAGATAACAATACGTTACAGTCCATCCAAAGGTAAAGACAGTAGAATTATTTATTAGAACTCACACAAGACCACACCTTTGAGCAGCTTGGCACTAAATAGTAAATATAATATAAACATAATTGTTTTAAAACTGCCTACTACTAGATGCGAATTTATACTTAAATATAAAATTCATAAAATAGATTTATAACTGACAATAATGATTGTTAACTGATATATAAAATGTTATGGCGTACGTACGTTGATTTTATTTTGATTATGTCCAACAAATCGTGAGTAGTTCAAGCGCCGAGTACCTACTGGCACAACGCGAAAAGCGCCGTCTCTGGTCGCTCATAGCTGGTCATTCAAACAGCTTGTAATATTAGAAGTACTAACATAGAATGACTACGTGTTCATGCAAAGGAACTGTCCATCGCAAGTATGGAACATTACTTTGCGGCTTAGTTCAGAGCTTTATTTTACGATAGACGTGCAAACACTTGGCGTGTGAACTACACTAAACCAAGGATATAATATAATAGTTAGCTAATTACACAAAGGTTGGTGTATAGCGAGTGATACTGTGTAACAGTAATGTTTTTATGTGTAAGTAACTATGGTAAATTAAACAATACATACATGTGTGTTACGCGTGCATTGTATATGGCACAATATAGTAAATACTGTTTATAAATATATAATATATTTTAGAAATATTTGCACCTTCAGTATGTAGTGAAATATTAAAATGTATATCTGCAGATATTAGCTAGAATATTGTGGAAGACACTTTACCTGAAGTGTTATAAAACATATTTTGAAAAATTAAGTTTCTGTAAACGAAACAGAAAATTATTGTATAAATTTTTGATTAGTTTTTGTCAATTATATCTTTGTAATTAAATATAGTTACTTTGAATTGTTTAAATCTAAGAAGGGTCAATTACTTACAGATTATTTTCGAAATAAGATTCGCTTTGATTTACCTGCTAACTGTACGAGCACACGTGTACTATTATTGCTTATTAGGAATACTTCATTTAATTGTACTTTATTATTGAAATTCTCGAAATTTGGTATGCATTCTTTATCGCTAACTGTTGGCATTTTGATCAACCTGATACATTAACGTTTCTACTGACTTCAACAATTCGGCATTATTTCTTATTAAACATGTGAAAATCCATTGCATTTAATTCGAAGACTACCGAATGAGTACATCGGACGCGGCACGCTGTTCGAACAAGATTCAACCATAATATTTTGGCAATCAAAATACTATAATAGAAGTACATAATAGATGTTAAGAAAAATATGAGCTTCGTTTAGACTAACTGGCTTGTGTAACAAAGTGTTGTGTGCATTAACGAAATAGATATCCATTATAACATTGTCGTACGTGGCATCTTTTCCTACTTATTCGTAGTGTTTTAGATTTCGTCGTGTGCATCGTTTAATTTAAACATCACGTATCGTATGACATTCTATAAGCTTCACTTTTGATTAATACGATCTAAGCGCACATAAATCTGGTGACAGGGTTCATTTATTTTTGTCTACTAGCAGACGAGTTTTCATTTACTTATTAGAAATCACATCACTTCTATTTTACAAAGGGAAATTCGTCTGCTTTTTTACTTATATAAAATTATATAGATCGTTTTATAGAAAAACTGTAATATTGTCATTATAAATTTTCAAATCACACATCGTACTGAAAACACCAATATTTAAAAATTAAGACATTAATTTAATTTTTAATAAGAATGTGTAAATAAGCAATGAGAATGACAAATCCTATTTTAGTAGGTTTCAGTTTTTGTAAATGTGATGCTATACACCAAAATGAATTTTGTTCCCTTAGATTTAGTTAAATTATTTAATAAATGTGCCCAATCGCACTTTCAAACGCCGAACTAAGCTAAAAAAACTAACTAAAGACACAAATAGAATTGATACATTCATATTAGAAAGTGCTAGTGAATTAGTTTACGTGTGAATAATATATTTTTCTAAATACGTGCTTCCATTTAAGCTTGCATTAAAGATACTTTTTTGTTAATCTTAGCAATGAAATTATTTATTTCAACATATATAATACATTAAGTTCCTATTATTAATACTTTTTGAAATTGTATTTAATTATATTTGTATTTAATTAAATGGTGTTCTGCGCATTCAAGTATTACAAGGACACTGGCAGTATTTTTTTAACTGTAGGGTAGTTATTCCGTAGTCGTATGTAGTTTCGAACGCCGCTGTGGCGACACACGCTGTTGCGAATTATTTTTTCCACTGCCTCACAGGTTCGAAAGCTAATGGACTTGAATGAAATAGTCGCGAAAGACGCTGTTTCGAAAAACATTGTTGCGATTAGAGTGCCTATTAGAGTGACTAGTGGTACCGGCGCTTCTGGGTTGGGTTAGGTTAGGACTGTGACCCCAACAGAGCCGGAACCACTAGTCCGGAAAGTTGGATTTCGATAACGTCACTATATTCGAGCGTATGAGGCAGTGAAAATGTTTTTCGGAACAGCGTCTTTCGAGACTATTTCATTCGAGTCCATGAACTTTCGAACCTGAGAGGCAGGGGAAAAATAATTCGTAGCAGCGTGCGTCGCAAGGACGGCTTTCGAAACTATATATGTATCCCGGTAGTTATTCTGTACATATACCCCCGGATACGAAATTTTGCGTCAGGCACGATCAGGTTCCGTGCCCTGTGTATCAAAGGTCGCTTACAAATAACCTTCTAATTGTTTTTGTAAATATTCTAGGTACAACTGTTTTCCTGAAGAATACATAACGCAATAAATTATTTTTATTAAGCCTCCATTGTCGGATTTTACTTGATCTAGATGCTTCTTAATGTAATTTTCTTTAATATCTACTTTATCCTTCTCAGTGTTTTCTCTTAATGTAATAAAAACGTAATAATGATAAAATACATAAAAATGGATTATGTAATAGATAAAAATTCACAAGGAAAATAATTTGATTTTTAAATGTTGACGACATTATAAAAAATATACAAAGTATTTTCCGAGATCATTTTAACCCCTGTCATTATTTCGTAAATCTCTGAAATAAAAATATTTTATAATGCCAATGTGTTCTATCAATAGGTATAGACTAATATATGATGTGAACTATTCTACCAGTCGGTGTTAGTTGCTATCGCTTATAAATTTTTATGCGATAAAATTATTTGCGTCAACCAAAATAAACACTTAAGTTAAGAATACTATGTCATCAAAACTTAACTAATAATAATTTGTAATATTAAGACGTTCCTTTAACTTACAATTACATTTATTATTTCGATTTTTTTCTAAGTTTTAAGGGACGTCTTGAAAAATTATGAGTCTATTCCTGATTTCTACTCTTTCACCCAGAAAAATTGGAAACCAGAAATATGTTGTATTAAAGCAATTCTATAATCGAAAACTAATGCTCTTCTAATAAATGACCTAAACTTGAAACGAATAAGGGAGAGGTCGATCTGTAACTCAGTGTGTATTGTCTATCGTGTGTAGTTTTCACCAGACGTTTCCTTCTACATCTTCCTATGATAGGAATATAATTGCGGTGCAAACAATGAATGAAATGAACACTGTGATTTAAATGTTATTGTTAAAAGGGAAGTATGTGAAGACATGTTGGGCATGAATAAATGTTGTTTAGTTCCAGAGGATATTGAAATTTACATAAAGCTCAAGAGTCACATGAACGTGAATATTATAGACTTTTTATAATGATAAAAGAGCAATGGTATATATAATATTGTTTTGTTAAGTTAATGTAAATATTTTTATGTCATAACCGGTATTGATCATCATCGTTTGTATTATTTATAGGCATTGGTGCATATCATGTGTATAGAGCAGATGATTAATCGAATAAATTAGAAAGAAAATATAGTTGATGATGATGTAGTTTCATTTTGTCATCTTCATCTGAGCGCCTAAAGTTTGAGGTTGGCTCCAAAGTTTGAACTTTGGAGTCAACCGGAGTCCGCTCTCATCCTTTCTGTGATTTGTTTTGTCTTTTAGCCCCCAACCTCGATAGTGCCTGCACCGGAGCATCGTGTGACGACAGCAGTTGTATCGACTTGCAGGTGAGGATGGATATTAAGCAGTGTGAAGGTTGTTGACTAAAACTAGGTTAATCCATATCCTTGTGGCTCTTTAAACTTATCAACAACCTAAATTAATAATTTAATGACGACAAAATGGTTTTCAATCCTTCTTCATAACAACTTAAATATATGACATTGTAATAAGTTTCAAAAACGTTGTTTCGACATTAAAAATGTGCCTCATCATCCAGACCCGACCCGAAACGGCTACGTGGTTAAACTCTACGCCGTAGAAGTAGGAGCAAGGGGAATTCCAGCTAAATCCCTGTACAACTTACTTAAAGACCTCGGATTGCCAAGAGCTTCAGTAAGCTCTCTACTAAATCGTATATCAAAAGCGGCATTGTTAGGATCGTACCAAATTTGGATAGGTAGGGGGGTGGGGACATTACTGACGGTGGAGGTGAGCGCTGATGCATCACAAGGTGGCCACCCTAAACCTACATCTGGGTCGCAAGTCCCAGTCGCCGTCATGGTGTTCCTCTCTGTACCACGCTATGGACCCGGCGACCGCACGGTGAATCCTTGGAGTGCTGAGAATCGGCGGATCTCTCAAAAGCAAATAATATTATCAAAATATATTAAATTGATTTGGTTTTTATCTCTATATCATCCTAATTTAGAATAGAAAAGAAAATTAGTTTCTGTATCATTTGTTATAACTCATAAATTACAGATTGCAATTCCAGATTCGCAGATTTTATAGAATAACGCCATCTATTAGACGCCATCCATTGGATAAAAATTGTACTAAACTTGCCAGGCCAGATACTTGACTTACGGTGGCTTCATATTTTTGTTCTAGTTTGTATATCTGTATTAGAATAATATTATGTAATATGTGTCCAAAATAAGTTTTCCAATCGAATCTAGACCCAAACTAAGCTCGCCTTCATACAAGCGCCAATAACGGTTGCATCTAAAGCTAGATCCAAACTAAGCATACACGTAGAATAGTCGTTTTGGAACGAAATATTTTTGGCACAGTTTCGATAACAGAACCGCTTGGAAGTATTTATTTGAAAAACAAAAATATTTTTTATTTAAAGGTCAAAATTGATGTCGTTTGCACAAATCAAATGATAACTCGTGGTAGCTTTGTTAAATTTCACGTAATACGCTTACTACGTTTTAGTACGATTATTTTCATTCAACATTTCCGGTTCGGTAAACAACGCGGACCAACCAATCAGAAACCAATCAGAGCCCATTCTCAGCGCCAGCGGCGACATGTCACGACTAGAACCGCTGCCGGCGGCGTACGCGCCATCCTTCCCGCCCGGCACCCTCTTCAGTTGCGCGGTTCGCGCTCTATGTGAATGTCTGTGCGGTTCGTGCCGGTATCGTTAACGATCAATTATTAGGATCAATTAACAGACGGGCTGTTGAGGTTATCTCACTGGTAGTTAGTATCTAGTAATGCTCCGTATCTAATAATGCTATGTAGTTACAGTAATATCAGAATTATTAGAGGATATGCCTCTATTAGTAGGTACCTACCTACGAGGTCGTCCATCAGGCTTATTATGCATATGCAGTGCGTGAATATCTAAATAATGAATTTGATGCACAATGGATACGCCGCGGTAGCCCCATGACTTGGCCCTAGACTTTTATTTGTGATAAAATGACTTATTTATACGCTACAAGAAAAGAAGCTTAAAACCAGAAAAAGTGGCCGTTGTGTATCAAACGTGGAGGACCCGCTTGATTTCGAGCAATTACTTTGTCCAGAGAAGTGTACACTAAAAAGGTACACTAAAAAACCGCACGCCGTCTCGGGTCTTCAGAACGGGTGTAAGGTTGCACATCGAGCATATTCGTCACACCCCGACTGACCCAGGGCCATCTCCGGTTTCGAGATGCCCTGGGTCAGTCGATGATTTCGGGTTTGGGAAACACGGTGTCCCCGTCTTGCCCCGGTTTGGGGGAGGGGCGCTAATCGCCCCGCCGTCCCGGCCTGCTTCTGCTGGGGTGACAGGCGGCCTCACCTGCCACCCCCAGGCCTGCGCTCATAGAGGACGGAGGTCGTTAAGCGACCTCCGGCGCCTGAGTAGCTTGCTACGGGCGCCATGCGAGCATGTTGCGGGCTTGGCGGGCCGGGAGAGTTCTAAATCTCTCCCGGGCGCGCACCGCCTTCTCCCTCGCGAGCAGTACATGCTCGCAGAAGGAGGTGGCAGCGGCCCACGCGCTCGCGCTCCGCTAATTGCCGCAATCATACTGCCGAGCGAGAGGACTCCCACCCCGATGACCCCGAGGTCACGCCTCGGCGCCTCCCACGCCGGGCAGTCCGCCAGCGTGTGCAGCCCTGAGTCCTCGCACTAAAAAGGTACCTATGTAGTTGATTATTTTGTAAACAGCTCTAATTATTTTAATACGTCTGAAATCCGCTACTAGCAGTTCCTTGTGTTTTTATTATCACTACATAGACCATAAAGTCATTTATCGTTAAATGATATCCTAATAAAGTATTTCTGACTTTCCTATGTCCTTTGTCAGTATAGTGGAGTACCTTTTTTTTTCGTTAGGAAATCCCCTCGGATACCTCCCCGCCGGCCAGCGGGGGCGGATATAATGGAGTACCTAAGGTGGTCAATGTCCTCTTATAAACACCTGTTTGGCCGCGCCAGGCGGTGCGTCTTATATCTATTCCTGCGCAGTTATGAACAAGGACCTTCATTCATTAAAAATCCTTAATGAATTATCGCAGCGCTAATAATGTTTCTAGTATAGCAATTTGGACATCTCAAAATGGTACCATAGATTATTCTGAGTAACCCCCCTTTCGGGTCCAAAACGTCTATAAAGTCAGCGTGTATAATAGAGGTTCTAGAGAGTGATAAAACTAAAGCTAGTATGAAAGAAATGTGATTAAAACCCAAACAATTTAATGTAACATGTTATATATTTCGTCTCAACACTACAATATTTTCATTCAAGAACATAAAATACATTTATTTACATCAATAATTATTGCAACTCTTAAAATAAAATCACAACATAAATTTACATGAACCTCCGTATTTCATAAAATATTCTTGTTAGATCTGTTTTATGGAGTCATTTTGATTTGGTGTTACAAAGGTATGACTTATTGACTTTATAAATACTTTAATGAAGAAAATGATTAATATGCAAAAATAGCTTCTGGAACTAGAGTCAAGGTAGGAATTGAGTTTATCCTCGCAATACTGCGTCAGTTGGTTAAAAAATTAAAACAAAGGCATGCCCAAAAAATACATTTTCTAACAAATACAACCATAGGAAATATTATTGCCCATCAAACGATTTAATAACACAGGATACTGACAAATATTAAAAATAAATCATAAATAAATATAACATTAAGTTTTTTTATTGATATAATATAAGGAGTCTGCGTCGTTTAAGTTCCTTGATATTAAGGTTTTCTACCTCAAATTAGAAATACTGTAATAAATGGTAATCTGTTAGTAGAAATGAGCTTTTTATTATTTTAAAATACTTAGTTAACATAAACTTAAAGTCTAAACAGTATGACCTATATTAGAGTGTACTTTCAAGTCAACGCAAACTCCATCACTGAAGCAATTACACACAATATATTAAATAATATTTACATTGTGTATAATCATCTCGTTTCTCCTGTAACCATAACCATAATATATAATACATGGACGTAACAAGATATCCATTCCGTTAGCTTTTAGAAAAATAACATCTATGGAATCCCTTATATTTAACTATTCACGTATCTATTCAAATAAGTTTGTATCTATTCGATAATTTTCTTTAGTTTAACAAACTGGAAGTATCAATATGAACATTGTTTCAATAATAGTGACTCATGTCAAACTTTTAAACATTTTTTTTTAAATCGACATAACTAAGAATATGTTGGCTGTTGGAATATGTTGCTTGGCGTTCGTGGACTATGAGAAAGCCTTCGATTCGATCGATACTTGGGCGGTGCTGCAGTCTCTTCAGAGGTGCCAACATTGACTATCGATATATCGAAGTGCTGAAGTGCTTGTATAAAAACGCCACCAGAGGCTATTCCGCTGAAGAGGGGAGTTAAGCAGGGTGATGTCATCTCGCCGAAACTCTTTACCAATGCAATGGAAGACGCCTTCAAGCTTTTGGATTGGAAAGGATTCAAATGATTTCAAAGGAAGCATCAATATCAATGGCGATACATCACTCACCTTCGATTTGCCGACGACGTCGTAGTCATGGCAAAGTCTTTAGAGGAGCTCAGCACTATGCTCGGAGGCCTCAACAGAGTTTCCCAGCGGATGGGCCTGAAAATGAACATGGAGAAAACGAAAGTCATGTCAAATGTCCATGTTATATGGTCCAGCGCATATAACGCCCACCCCCGTATTATTGGGAGTAAACCGTCCAACTAGGCAAATCCGACTTCGAGAAGGAGGTCAATCGACGAATCCAACTCGGCTGGGCTGCGTTCGGGAAACTGCGCAGCGTCTTCTCGTCCAAAATACCGCAGTCCTTAAAGACAAAGGTCTTTGATCAGTGCGTGTTACCAGTGATGACCTACGGTGCCGAGACGTGGTCTCTCACTATGGGCCTCATAAGGAAGCTCGGGGTCCACAGCGAGCTATGGAACGGGCTATGCTTGGGGTTTCTCTGCGAGATCGAATCAGAAATGAGGAGATCCGTAGACGAACCAGAGTTACCAACATAGGAGCGCGAGTCAGCAAGCTGAAGTGGCCGTGGGCAGGGCACATAGCTCAGAGAACCGATGACCGTTCGGGCAGAAAGGTCCTTGAGTGGAGACCGCGTCTCGGCAAGCGGTGGACAGACGACCTAGCAAAGAGCGCAGGTACTCGGTGGATCCAGGCCGCTACAGACCGGTCAAAATGAAAGTCGATGGGAGAGGCCTAGGTTCAGCAGTGGACTTCCTACGGCTGATATGATGAAGAATATGTTAAAATTTGTATGAAAATTATTCAAACAATTGTTTTTAAATTATCATAAATAAAAAAAATATGTTAAAGTTGGTAACTAAAATAAAGCTTTAACCTGTCTAATTAAAAACAGATGTGATAATTTAAAAAATACCGCTTAAACTCCTTTTCGTTAATTTCAGTAATTTCAGAAACACTTAGATTTTCTTATGTTAATGGTAAACTTCTATAATATTGTACTTGATTAATTTATAAATTTAAAAAGATCTACCTAGATTAATTGTAGCCGACCGTAAAAATATACCATCCAATCAGAGTGTTGAGTGACAAAGTGAGACTAGTTTTCGGAAAGCTCGCTGTTAGCGCTATTAGCACGGTTTTACCCAATCACGAACACGAACTCAGTCGGGGCCCTTGTTGTTAGTGATTTAGTAATAGCCCGGCGATAGTACTAAAAGCGAGCGCCTCGAATATATCTTTAGAGGACGAATGTTTTTTTTTCACGTAGATCAGCCTGTTGCTAAATAATTAAAAGATCATTAAAAAAATGTTTTTCGTTCTTTATAACGTTTAAATTATTTTTATTCAAGTATTTTCAGATACGCTGATTGTCTATCGGTTGTTGACATCAAATGTTATAGGTTCAACACGGTTATAGGAACACATTTTATAATTTGCAATAATAAAAAGAGCGTTTTAGGATACATCTTTTGATAACTCTCAGCCTACTTACTGTCTACCCATGTCTGGCCATAACGAAAATTATCGTAGGAATTTGGAACCACGCGATTAGGGGAACGTCTTACGGTGGCTAAATCCAAACATTGAAGATTTGCTAAACAAAATATAAGGGCTATCATAGGATGTATACTTTTAGGATAGGTTCGGAGAGCACACTCTTAGCGGTAATAGCACACGTATTTCCAATCCCGGATAGCCGGTCGAGGCGAATGACGTTGCTGATAGCGTTAAACGAGATTCCCGAACATGCCCTTAGTAATTCACGAATGCACTTAGTAGTGACTAAATTCCTTACTATTAAATGAACGTTAAATAAACGTTTATCACAAGATACGGGTCAATATAGTTTGGACCAGTATAGAGACATTAAATGGGTGTAAGTATTTTTTGTTGTAATGGTATAATAATAATCTAGGGCATGAATAATGTCAACGTTTTAAAACTATTGTATCGTGGGTGGATATGCTTATGCACAGTACTTGTAAAGCCGCAGGAGCTTTTACGCATGCGTTGCTCCTACTGTTTGCTAGCCTCTCTGGCCCGAAATAATCTCTGGAAAACCCAGAGCCCGCCAGAAACATCTTTCGTCCCGCCGTCGGAGAGTCGGCCCCCTGGACATGACCTTCCCTTGACCAAGTGGAACTCCTTAGACTTCGGACTCAGGTCGGTCAAAGCAGGAAAAAGGTGATGAGGTGAACTCGCGGTGTGAATGTGAAGTTGCTCCACAGACTATGGCCCCCCTTCCAACTTGTGCTGCTTGCCTACATACATGTACACCAGAGGAACTCATGAGCTTCTCTGAGAACGCAATCAAGGTGGCAGCGAACTGGGCAAAAAATTTGACAAATGATATGCCGTCAACACGACAGAAGAAGAAAATGCGTGGATATTATATCGATAACCATATCCAAGGAGTCTAAATCGAATCCTCTTGTACCCATTTGTTTGATATCTTATCAATACTGGCTGCAATTAAGGATTTTTATATAACCACCTAATAGTTTTTCGTACAAATTCAGCAAATATTTGATATTCGAACATAGCTTTATTCAATTACTGCATACAAACTGCTCGTAAACGAAAAACGAACTAACAAAACTTGTAAGGCATCATTATAAAACTATTTGATTACCTGTACGTAACGAGAAACAAATATAGTATCTATATATATATATATATAAACGTAATCACAAATTATAAAAAGAGATCTCAGGCTCAAAATGTTTGAATGAGGAATAAACCAACTTTACTTTCTTTTTAAATCCTAACTACTTGCAATGATCACTATCGCGTTCAGCCTAATACTTGTTTTACCAATCTATAAAGGCATTGTCATGTCTCCTTTGAGTGATAATATATGATAAATATGATATTTTAATTTTATATATTTTCGTCATTTTTTTTCTTATTCGATAATCTCTCTTGATGAAAGAATATATTATTAAATTTACCGTGAGGTACCATCAGCTAATATCATATGGTTTCAACAAGCCCCTTCCGTTTCGGTCGCTGAGGTTCGTTCGATATAAATGAGGTTTCTTCTGATGAGCTTATGGCCTTTTGTAGTTGGGTTGATGTGCTTGGTTGACTCTGTAATCATAAGATTCTTATAAGTTGACAACATTTATTCGTTTCAAGTCCGCAACGGGACATTAGAATATGGAATAAGTACTGAATGAAGCAGCATAAAAAGTTTAAACGACAACAATACAATTATGTAAGTAATTTAGTTAATTTAGTAATGTAATTATGAAAAGTATGTGGCAGGATCATAGGTAACTAGTGGGAACATGTGGTCTCTGTCTACCCCAATGGGAAAGACCCGCGATGCGTGTACGAATAATGTTCAAAGATACCTGTGGTACAACAGGCGTGGATGCCACCACAGTGGGTGCGACTGCGTTCCTCTTGATCTCCTCCATTGGTATTTCTTCCGAACGCGCCCTTGGGGACCCTTCACGTGAGCCTTGAGCACTGCTGCTACGGGATACACTACTAGAATGCGTGACCCAAAAAAAAAACAAGCGGTACGATTTAATAAAAGTAAAATTCTCCAATGTTTTTATTCTAAAGCAATGTGTGCTGTTATTTTCCATCCATCTATCCAAACTTTCGCATTTATAATATTAAGTAAGATTATTTTGGTTAAGTTTGGTATTAGCAGTAAAAATTATGCAAGTATCGAAAAGATCATAGTAGTAAACACAAACAGCAGACACACACACACACGAGCAGTCACACGTTCCCTTGCACACACACACACACGCGCAATCCCTTGCACACACACACGCAATCCCTTGCACACACACAAAGACGCGCACGCACGCAAAGGGCGAATGCGTTACGTACACATACGCTGGCACACACGTGCACAAACGACATATACAATAAGTAACAAAACTAGTGTCCGGTCCGTGAAGGTGTATATATGGCCCACCGCAAAACATTATTAGATATCCACTATGTGGTGTGCTTAGATTTTAGGTATTTCATTATTGGGTAATTATGATCAAGGCAATGACATTTAAAATTCTAATAGTACATTTATTTTTAATAATATATTATTTTTAATTTTCTATAATGGTTATGTATTTATGATACCTATGTACCCCTTATTGATCGGACACTAGTTTTGTTACATACTATCTTTATTAATAAAATTCGAAAGTATAATATTAAGGGTTCAGTAAGCGTGGAAAGCTTTATTAATTAGAAGCGTGGTATGGCAGCAAAGTAAAAGAGCTTGAACATTGTTTTAAATAATTCGGGCACGGGAGACGGAATCTCTGGCTAAGAAGATAAATACCACCTGTAAATTTGAGGTATTTGCTCTAAGGATAAATAAATTGTTTTTATTTTATATTTATTTACTAAATACTTTCATTTTTAAACGGCAAGCGCGGATTGTGGTACAAGACAGTATTTTCCTACGGTCCAGATTACGAGTTGGAATTATTTGCACAGTACGAGGGATGCACTCGTGGCTTAATATGCTTTTATACTATAAAAAAGTTACCTCTCTCGACTAGTAGTACGTTCTCTATAAACAACGATCCCGTCTTTCAACATGTGGGCGCTCGGCCTCCGCAAACGTCTTTCTGTGTCGTCTTCACCACCTAAAAATTGAATTTATGAGTTTAATACGTATTAGCATCCTGTTGCTAATTTAACTACAAATACGAAAGCATTGATGTTAATATTATGGGAGCGGTGTCGCTTTAAGAGGAGGTGGTGAGGTAACAACGATTGAAAAAGTATTTGGGTATGTAGAACGAATCGGTACTAAGGAAAGCAAATGAAAGTTTTCATCAGTTTAACGCGTCCGCAAGGGTTAACACAAAATTGCTTCGTCACGGCCTTAAACGGGCTTATTGGCTGTAGTTTTTTTTACTAATCGTTGTTTTACTACGTAATAATATATTAACCTTTCCATCATCACGACTGTATATGTACTTTGAAAACTTTAACTAACGACACTACGTAATCCGGACTCCGTAACAGGTTAGTACGGAGCCCAAAAACGTGGCTACGTGCGTAAACACGCGTCGGGTACACGTCGAAGATGCCTGCCTAACGTAGTTTCAAGCCTTAACACAGGGTCGACCGATAGATCGATACACCGAAGAAGTGGATCTTGATAAAAGAGTAGATCAGAGCCACTGCAACCGGAAGGCTGGCATGAAATAGTAGATTGTTAGACAAGGGTTGAAAGTCAGGGGTGTGTGTTGGGTAACCTCCTCGAGTGTCATTCCGATTCCGATCCCGCTGGAGTCCGCGGGGAACGGAATCGGAGTGGCCGGTACACCCTGGGCGGCGGTCAATGGCTTCCCCTTCATGGGGTTGGCATTGATCGTCGGCCAATACCCAACGTGGCGGGAACACATCGCTCTCCGTACTCCTCTGCTTTCAGAGGAGACAGGATGAGCGATGCTGTTAGTGGTGGAGGCCACCGTAGGGTCCTGGGGGATCCAGGGGCGGGTTGGCCCACTGCTGACGCAGGGGCCAATGGGCACTTGTGCCGCCGCCGGTGAGAGAGGACTAGCCATCCTCTCGCGTTCCGTAATCGGCAGGTGATCAGCAACGACCTGACTGGTGGCTCCAGAAGGGTACGCTGTGAAGTTGCTGACCGGAGGGCTTGCCTTTATTGGCCGGCCCACGACAAGGAAAAGTCTATAAGACCCGACAGCGAAGTCGTCAAAACCTATGGATACCAGCCGACCTCCATAGTATATAGGCTTATCCAGGTGCAGGGGGCTCCGCCTGGATGGACCATCCTTCCCCCATACTCGTGGGATATGTAATGAATACTATCAATTTAAACAAAAACAAACCGGACGATACAAACGACGACCTTGGCGCGGACAATGGTATCCGAGACGAAGGAGTGCAGGTAGTTGGGGGTGAAGAGGTGGTGAGGCGGCGGCCTCACTCGCGGTCTGTTAAGCCCGTCTTCACTAGACCCGCTACGCCGCTACCGATAGGCGGGGAGACGGACGCGGAAATTGCGTCAGCGGCGTCAACGGCGGGTACGGACAATGAGTCAGTATCCGGCCGTATGGAGACGGTGGAGGGTCTCCATCGGAAGCGGCCACGCTCGGTCTTCGTCCCTTGACCGGAGCAGAAGCTCCGGGCAACGGACGATCTCCTCGAGCGAGGACGATCGGCCGGCCAAAATATTGGCCACCGCGGCGGCCAGAACGACGAAGCAGCCGATTCACGTCCCTCCACTACCCAGTGGTAGGGACCAAGGCGTCCCCGTGGCGAGGGAACTCCTCGCAGCACTTGCCCGCATAACGGACACCATAAAAGGGTCCAAAAATGTGTCGGGCAAGAAGAAGACGGTGGCGGAAAACGTCGCCGTCGCCAGGACAGCGCTGGAGGAGCTCCTTGGTAGGAGCGTCTCCGAGGAGGAGGTTAAGCTCAGGGCCCGGGTCACAAGCCTGGAAACTGAGCTGGCCAACTCCTTGGAGCAACAGCGGGTCCTCCGGGAGGAGGTCAGGCAACTGACCCAGATGGTCAGGGGATCCCCGGAGGCCCAGAAGGCCCCAAGAGCCCAGGAGGTGGCGGACCACCCGAGGGCTCTTGCGCCGCCAGAGGGGGCACCTACGTCGGCGCCAAAACCGGCGCCAAAGCCGGCCACAAAGTCGGCACCTAAGCCGGCGCTGAAAACAGCACCTAGGCCGGCGCCCATTCCGCCGCCTGAGCCTGCGCCTAGTGTGGTGCAGCTCCTGGCGGCCATCGAGAGGCGGCTTGGCGTGTTAGAGGACCGGGCTTACCGTCCCCCACTGACACGGACTGCGTCTTTCGCGGCTGCTGTCAGTGGTAAGCCCGGCCCCGCCGCCCCAGTGGCCCCAACGCCACAAGGGAAGGGGAAGAAACGCGGCACCCCCGCCCCCGCCATAACCGCCGCTCCCGCTGCACCCGAGCGTTCCTCCAGAGGGGAGGAATGGGTGGTAGCGGGAGCCGCCAAAAAGGCGGCTAAGAAGGCGGCAAAAGCCGCTGCGGCGAAGGCGCCGAAGAGGCTCCGCGCCCCACGCTCCACTGCCGTCGTCCTGACGGTGACGACGGAGGGCCACCAGCGGCCCCAAAGCCGACGCCCTAGCGGGCTTGGCCGCTAGGGCGTCGGCTTTGGGGCCGAGGGGCTGAGGGAGTCGCTGGATACCGAAGCCGTCCGCGTCACCAGACCCAACAAATGCGCAACATTTCGGGTCTGGATGACGCGGCCACGACGGAGGAAGTCATCTCCGCCGTCGTGGAGGCGGGCGGCTGCCCCCGTGATCAGGTGAGAGCTGGAGAAATCCGCTTCAGCTCCACCGGTCACGGCAAAGCAGTCGTCAACTGCCCCGTCGCAGCGGCGCAGAAAATTGCGGACGAACGGAGCCTCCTCGTTGGGGGCTTCCAAAAGGCGCGGGTGCAACTCCTGCAGCCCCGCGAGACCAGGTGCTTCAGGTGCCTGGCCGTGGGGCATGTGGGAGTGCAATGCACAGCGGGAGACATCGTGGGGGATCGGTGCTTCCGCTGCAGTCAGCCCGGGCACAAGGCCAGTGCTTGTGATGCTCCACCGCGCTGCTACAAATGCGTAGCGGAGGGCAAAGCGGCGGAGCACCGGGCGGACAGCAGAACCTGCGCCGCCTCGAGGCCAAAGCCCCGTTCGTCCGCAACGGGAAGCGGGAGTGCCGCTCAAGAGCGGCCACATTCACGACGGGATGCGGAGATGGACGTCCATTAATGGACACACCAATCCGTATCCTGCAGGCGAACATAAACCACTGCACCGGTGCTCAGGATCTTCTGTACCAGAGCATCGTGGAGTGGTCTATCAATGTGGTCGTGGTCGCTGAGCCGTACTGGGTCCACCCCGGAAGCCCGGTGGACCTGGACGGCGTAGCGACCGTCTTCGGGGGGTCCGCCGCGGACACCTCGCGCCTTGCACTCATTGCAAGGTGCAGAGGTTGTGTCGCGGCGGACTATGAGGGCTTGGCTGTCGTGGCCATCTACTTCTCGCCAAGCCTTGACCAGTACGAGCTTGAGCTAAGGCTCGCTGAACTGGACATTGTTCTCGCTGCGTGCCGTCCTCGGCCTGTCTTGGTCCTGGGAGACTTCAACTCCTGGTCTCAGGCCTGGGGCTCCCGGGAAACCAATGACAAGGGGCGAGTACTGGAGGACTGGGCCAACACCCGTGGTCTAGAGGTCCTCAACCGGGGGAATATCGCCACCTGGGAGCGGCGGGGGCTCAGTTCGGTCGTGGATGTCGCGTTCCGACCCCTGCTCTCGCCCGCCGCGTCCAGGGTTGGCGCGTGGTGGAGGAGGAGGTGACGGATTCCGACCATAAGTACATTCGGTTCAACGTCTCCCCTCCAACTAACCTGCCGTCGACAATCGCGAATCCCCCGGATTCACGTTGGGCGCTCAGACGCCTGGATCGGGAGGCTCTCCTGGAGGCATCCATAGTGCAGGCCTGGATTCCGTCACCGGCCAGGCCTGCCGATATCGACGCAGAGGCGGAATGGTTCAGGAGAGCCATGTCGCATATCTGCGATGCGGCGATGCCTAGGGTTAAGCCCGGCCCGGCCAAGAAACAGGTTTACTGGTGGTCAGCGGAGATCGCACAGCTGCGAGTAGCGTGCGTGACCGCTCGCCACCAGTTCGCCGACCAGATGATGCGGCAGCCCGAGAGGCGGAGCTGTATGAGGCGTACAAGGGGGCCAAGAGGACCCTCCAGGAAGCCATAAAGCAGGCCAAACGGCGGGCCCGCGAAGAGCTGCTGGAGTCTCTGGAGCAGAACCCATGGTCCTTACCTTGCGGTCAGGGGCAAAATCCGCCCAAGGGCGCCCCTACTGACCCAGAGCCTCCAGCCAGAGCGGCTGGAGGGGATACTGGGCTCCTTGTTCCCAGCGAAAGATGAGGAGCATGTCCCTCCGCGTATGGCTCCGCCTCAGGCGCCTGACGCCCATAATAGCGAGAGCGATGTGCCCGAAGTCAGGGAGAGTGAACTGGGGGTAGCAGAGCTCCGGCTAAAAGCCCGGAAATGCACTGCCCCCGGATCCGACTGCATTCCAGGCCGAGCATGGGTCCTGGCCCTGGAGGAACTAGGGCTTCGACTGGTGGCGCTCTTTAGCGCATGCCTCGAAAGGGGCCAGTTTCCAAAGTCTTGGAAGACGGGGAAACTGGTCCTTATCCGGAAGGCGGGGCGGCCGGCGGACCAGCCATCCAGTTACCGGCCGATCGTGTTGCTCGACGAGGTGTGCAAGCTCTTTGAGTGGATTATTGCAGAGCGCCTCGTCGAGCATCTCACGAACGTGGGGCCAGATCTGGCGGACAACCAGTTCGGTTTCCGCCGGGGGCGCTCCACCGTGGAAGCGATCATGCGCGTTAGGCGCCTGGCGGAGGAAGTAGTCTCGCGGGGTGGGGTGGTGGTGGCGGTGTCTCTCGACATCACCAACGCCTTCAACACCCTACCCTAGAGCTGCGTTAGGGAGGCGCTCGCGTATCACGGAGTGCCTCCTTACCTCCGCCGCATTGTCGAGGCATACCTATCCGAGAGGGCCATAGTTTACCCGAGCTGGCTAGGGCCAGGGCGACGAGAAGTGTCGTGCGGTGTTCCGCAGGGGTCGGTCCTAGGGCCACTCCTGTGGAACATCGGACACGACTGGGTGCTGCGCGGTACGTTGCTCGAGGGTGTCAGCATAGTGTGCTATGCTGACGACACCCTCGTTATGGCGCGGGGAGCAACGCACCGAAGCGCGGCACTGAAGGCCACGGCAGGGGTTGCTCAAGTCGTGGGTCGAATACGGCGGCTGGGACTTGAGGTGGCTCTCCACAAATCCGAGGCTATGTGTTTTCACGGGCCTCGGAGGGGGCCACCTGCGGGAACCAGCATAACCGTAGGGGGCGTAAGCATCGGCATCGAGCCTACGATGAAGTACCTTGGGCTCGTACTCGATAGCCGATGGGACTTCGGACCTCATCTCCGAAGTCTGGTCCCGAAACTGAGGGGGGCTGCGGCCGCGCTATCGCGGCTGATGCCCAACGTTAAGGGACCCAACGCCCCCACTAGGAGACTGTACCTGGGGATCATGCGAAGCATGGCCCTATACGGGGCCTCCGTATGGGCGGAGACTCTGGCGGCCTGCAACGTGGCTGTTCTTAACAGCCCGTTAAAGGCGATGGCCGTCAGAGTCATCAGGGGGTATCGCACGATCTCCGTCGAGGCGGCATGTCTCCTAGCTGGGACCCCTCCATGGGACCTGGAAGCGAGAGCCCTTACGCTGCTGTTCCAGTGGCGTAAGGAGGCGCTGGAGCGGGGCCATAGGCCGGAGCCCCATAGAAATCAGGGCTCAGCGGTCCCTGCTCCGCCAGGAACTCATGGAGACATGGAGGGTGCGACTTGAGCACCCAAGGTGGGGGGAATCCACCATTGCGGCGGTGAGACCGATCATGAAGGAGTGGTTGGAGAGGGACCATGGGAACCTCTCCTACCGGATGTGCCAGGTGGTTACCGGACACGGTAAGTATCTGTGGCGCATCCACCGGGAGACAACGCCACAGTGCCAGCACTGCGAGGATCCTGGCGAAGACACGGCGCTCCACACGTTGGTGGAGTGCCCTGCGTAGGCGAGTCAACGCCGGGATCTCGTTGCAGTCCTGGGCGTGGACGTTCTCTCGTTGGAGACCATGGTGAGGGCCGTGGTCTCCGACGGGAGCAAGTGGCACGCCACCGCCTCTTTCTGCGAGCAGGTAATGCGCGCGAAAGAGACGGCGGAGAGGGAGCGGGAAAGAACCCTGCCCCCCGAGTTTCGCAGTCTGTGACGAGGACGCCGCAGACTCATCTACGCCCGGGATTACTGACCTCCATGATCGGGGCCTGAGGACGGCAGTTGGCCGACTCGCCGTCCTTACAGAAGCAGGCCGTGGCGGAGGCGTGTCGTGTGTGCCCTACACACGCCTGCCAACTCACCGAAGCGGGATAAAACCCGACCCCACCAGGCGAGGCCGCGGTGGCGGCCAAAGTCCGCCGGCAACCCTGGGGTTATCCTTTCGAGGGCTTACCCGGGGTGCCCGGCAACGGACACTTGGGGAGGACACCGTGCAGTTTTAGTCGAGACAGGACATAACCACCCCCGCTGGCCAGCGGGGGGGTATCCGAAGGGATTTCCGCACGTAAAAAAAAAAAAGAAAAGGGTTGAAAGTCACCCATTTCACCTGAAATATTTCTGGCGCTCGAACGAAGTGAGAGCGCCAATAGTTCGAGGGTGAAATGGGTGACATTCACCCGAGCTAAACACTCTACTTTTCATTTCGACTACGTGAGGAAATTGAAATACTACACACACATTTAATGAAACAGGTATATTGATAAATCAGTTAAAATTTAAAGTAAAATTAGAACAGTTTGAAATAGATTATTAAGCCAGGTAATAGACTTTTTTGTTTATACAAAATTGATTATCGTAGATTTCAAATTTTTTAGCAGTCGTTGATTTATACAAATACACCTAGCGTTTGTTTAGTTTGATTATATCAAAGGTAATTTCACACCAAGTAAGCGATTTTTTTTAATAGGGGTTATTTCAAAAATCTCTGAGTGGAAATGTTACAACATACCCCATGTTGTAACATTTTTACGGAGCCAGTTGTAACTTATTACTTATAAGTTTTTCTTGTTGAACTTGATTTATTTTATCTATTTCAGAATGAAACACAACAAAAAAGCGACCATAAGATGAAGATAGTGTTACGTGCGCGGGGTACAAATTAAATGCCGTTTACACAACAAAGAGGTTTATTCGCTCACCACAAACTAGACAACTAAATAACTAGCACACACAGTACTCTTCAACAGTTCAAGTCGCTCAGCAGTTCACAGTAGTCCACAGTCGTTGCTTAAGTCGCAGGTATAACTCTCTTGGTTCACTTCGGTAAGATGTGTTCGCTTTCACTTTCGAAAATAAACTGACTCGTGTCGATCGCCGGGCGCCCTTTTATAGCTCTTAATAAAGAGGGTAGAATGTTCGGGAATCATCTTGAGATAAGGCACTGGAGCGTTCGAGAATAGTAGGTATTTACTGGGACGTTCGAGAAAACAGGTACCTACACAGTCGTGCCGACGATAGAGGTGAATGCCCTTGTTATCGCGATTTGTAGGTAAAGTAGTTATAGGTAGACAAAGGGCTTGTGATTTTGTATTGACTTTGCTGGATTTTTCTACACGGATCGATAGAGTACTTCGACATTAACAATGCGTTTTAATTTCTAGAAGATTCGATCAGTAGTTTTCGAGATATCGACGACCGTTGTAACATTACCCTCCTCTTAGTCATGCTCGTCCCGAGCATCATTTGTTCCATGATATCGCGTCAACCTATCCACATGGACTACCTTTGGTTTTCCCCTAAGCCCCGTCTTAATGCGGTAGGTGATGTCATTGATTTTTGTAACAACCGTATAGGGTCCTTCCCAGCGAGTTTGAAGTTTTGGAGATTTTCCTTTTCTGCGTAGCGGATTGTGAAACCATACCAGTGTTCCTTCTTCAAAACCGTTGGTGTTTGCATTTCTATCGTACCGGGTTTTCATCCTTATACCTGTCTTCAAATTGTTTTCCCGTACCATTCTGTGCACCTCGTCCAGCCGGTTTTGAAGTTCACTCACGTAATCCGTTACGGGCTTAGGACTTTCGGGTGGCGTGCCGGTTATTGCATCCACTGGTAGCCTTATCTCTCGACCAAAATTTACTTTAGCTGGGGTGTGTCCCGTACTGTCATGCACCGCAGATCGATAGGACATCAGGAACAGTGGGATGTACTGGTCCCAATCTCTTTGGTGTTCGTCGACAACTTTAGCCAAGTGATTTTCCAACGTCTGGTTAAACCTCTCGACCATTCCGTCTGACTGCGGGTGCGCTGGAGTCGTACGGGTCTTGTTTATACCGAGGAGTTTGCACATTTCTTGAAACAGAGCAGACTCGAAGTTCCGTCCTTGGTCGGAGTGGATAGGTCCATAGGTGCGCCGTATCGACTGACCACTTCCTGAACCAGTTTCTTGGCTACAGTGACTGCTTCGCTGTTGGGTGTCGCAAATACTTCCGGCCACTTAGTGAAGTAGTCTTGCACTACTACGATGTATTTGTTACCCTCATCAGTCGTTGGAAAAGGTCCAGCAACATCAATGGCGATACGTTCCCACGGTGCTCCAACGTTGTACAGCTTCAATTTTCCTTTGCTTCTTGTCGGCGGTCCTTTAACCGAAGCACATGCAGTGCATTTACGGCACCAATCCTCGACATCTTCCCGACAACGAAGCCAGTAAAACCGCTGTCGCACTTTAACCAGGGTTTTCTTGACTCCGAGATGCCCGCCAGAAACACCATCGTGGATGTGCCGTAAGAGTGGGGCCACCTTGCTTCGTGGTACCACTACTTGCATGGTTACTTCCTTACCATCGTTAGAATCCCATTTCCTATACAGGACATCTACCAGAACTAAGCTGTCCCACTGGGCCCAATAGCTTTTGGTAGTTGAACTGTAAGCAGATACATCACTCCATCGGGGTATGCTTCCAAGTTGTTTCCAGTGCAGTATAGGTTGTAGATCATCATCATCTTCTTGCGCCTTCTTCATACTGCTTCCACTCCATTCGTCGTCAAGTCCATTCACCTTTATGACTTTAATCTCTTCTCGGGCTTCGTTCCTCTGACAATGCTTGCAATCTTCGACACACGGCCTTCGTGACAAAGCATCAGCATTGCCGTGCCCTTTTCCACTTCGGTGTTCTATCACAAAGGGAAATTCCTGTAGTTGCTCGATCCATCTTGCTACTTGGCCTTCCGGATTCTTGAATTGCAGCAACCACTGTAGCGCAGCATGATCTGTCCTTAGTGTAAACTCTCGTCCTATAAGGTACGTATTAAAATGCTGTAAAGACTTCACCACAGCGAGAAGTTCACGACGAGTTACACAGTAATTCCTTTCCGGTTTAGATAGCGATTTACTGAAGTACGCTATTACAACATGGCGATCTCCCTGCACTTGTGACAACACTCCACCTATTCCGGTGTTACTGGCGTCCGTGTCCACAATGAATCTACCTTCTCTAGTAGGATAACCCAATATAGGGGATTCGCACAATCGTTGTTTAAGCCTACTAAAAGCTTGCTCGCAATCCAGGTCCCAAACGAAGTCTCGTTTATCTTCCGTCAGTCGGTGTAGTGGTTTAGCAATATCCGAGAAATGCTTAATGAAGCGTCTGTAATACGCGCATAGTCCCAGAAACGCGCGAACCTCCGTTTTGTTCTCTGGAACAGGCCATTCTTGAACGGCTTTTATCTTCTCGGGGTCGGTTTTGACTCCTTCTGTTGAGATCACATGTCCAAGATAGCTGACCTCCTTTTTAAATAGAGCACACTTCTTTGGACTCAGTTTAAGGTTAGCCTCACGAATCCGAGTAAAAACTTTTTCCAGGTTCTTCAGGTTTTCTTTGAAGCTGCGTCCCATAACTATAACATCGTCCAGGTAAACCAGACAGACGTCTCCAAGTAGACCCACCATTACTCTTTCCATTAGGCGTTCAAACGTGGCCGGTGCATTACATAAACCAAATGGCATGACATTAAAATGCCATAAACCGTTTCCAATTCCAGTACTAAAGGCTGTCTTCTCTTTATCGTCCGGACTGATCTCCACCTGCCAGTAGCCACTTTTTAAATCGATGGTTGAAAACCATTTCATACCACTAAGCATGTCCAGGGTATCGTCGATTCTAGGCAAAGGATAACTGTCTTTCTTTGTGATATTATTCAACATTCGGTAATCCACACAAAACCTTGTACTGCCATCCTTCTTTTTTACTAGTACCACAGGTGATGACCACGGACTCGTAGAAGGTTCAATCACCTTGTTATCGGCCATGTCTTTAATCATAACTGCTACCTCCTCTTCTCTTGCCCATGGTAAACGTCGAGGTCTTTGTTTTATAGGCCTGGAGTCACCTGTGTCAATCCGGTGTTTCACGAGCCCAGTCCTTCCACAGTCATTTCCGGTTGCAAAGATGTCTCTGAATTGTAGCAAGAGGTCTCCGGCTTGACGCAATTCTGATGCCGATAAGTTTTCCTTTGAATTCTCGAGAAGTTGCTGGATGTGATCTTCGGAGATTTGTGTACCGCCTTGTTTAGTCGTAGTGTTGTTCAGCCGCCTCAGGTACTTTACTTCCTCACATTTTCCTACCACACTATTCTTCTTCAGGAGAACTATTTCGTCACTGAGGTTGAGAATTCTCACCCTGGCGATTCCATTCGGCATCAGTAAGGTTCTCGCTGTTATTAAGTTTTGATGAGACATCTTCTTTGTTCAGTCTTCGCAGGAAACCTCACTCTGACTAATGTTTCCGATTTAGGCGCTAACGTCGTATCCGTTAAACAATAAAGAGTGCACGGGTGCGATCCTTGTAAACAAACTTCCTGATCAGGAAATCTCAGCACTCCTCTAGGTATATCCAAGACACATCGGTGGTTCCTCAAGAAATCCAGTCCCAAAATGCAATCATCAGTAATATTAGCAATTAATACTGACTGGTGATATATTTGGTCGCCAATTCTTACCTCCACATCTGTTTCACCGAGAACGGTCACTGGCTGGCCAGTAGCTGTCTGAAGCTGGCACCTCGGAGATCATTTTTCCCACCTTATGGTCCGTTTCAGCAATTCCGGTCTTACAACTGTACGTGAAGCTCCAGTATCCACTGTTAAACTGCAAGGTTGATTGTCTAAGATGGCCTCGATGATCAGACTATTTCCATTGCCAACTTGAGTTATTGTGATGGTTGGGGCCTCATGTCGACCAGCCAGCGCCCGCGCGACATTTAGTTTAACTGAACATCTTGATCCACTTGGGTCCCGGAGTCCGTGACCCTCCTCCGTTTCCTCGAAGGACACTCTGATTGGATATGGCCCCTTCCTCTACAAGAATAACATGTTGGGACATACCGCGGCTTCCTGTCCTCTGCAACTACCTCCTTGATCTCCCTGATCTTACCTATCCCGGCATTCTGCCGTACGGTTTCCACTTCGAGGGCATAAGCCAGTGCTTCTTTTAAGGTCTGTTGGTGACGCAACTGTACACTAGTTTTCACTTCTGCGTCCCGTATACCGTTTAGGAAGGCCTCCAGTAGGGTGGTCTCGATCATCACGGGTGTCGATGAGTAGGCCCGACGAACGAGCCTTTCAACCTCTACAGCCCATTCCTGGAGGCTTTCACCAGCTTTTTGTTTCCTCTCGCGAAGCTGCGCTCGGTAGACATTCTCCAGGTGCTTGTCACCGTAGCGTGTGTCTAATGCTTCTATCAGAGACTCTAGTGTCCTTCCTTCAGGTGGCAGGTTTTCCAGTATTACTAAGGCATCTCCTCGTAATGCAAGTGTCAAGGCCATAAAAGACTCCTCGTTGCTCCAGGCTTTAGTTTTTACCAATATCTCTAATTGGTACTTGAAGGCTGTCCACGAGGAAGATCCATCGAAGTGTGGTAGGTCGAACTTCGCTGATGATGATGAGGTCACGACAACAGGTCCGCGGGTTTTTAGCCTGACAATCTCTTTTTCAAGCTCTTGCAAGCGATCGTCAACAGGTCCGCAGGTTTTTAGCCTGACCATCTCTTTTTCAACCTCTTGTAAGCGGTCGTCCATGGTCCCAGTCTTCAAAGCTACTTCCTTACTCAACATTTGCAGGCTGTCTTCAAGGTTCTTCACTTTATCTCCCAGTGCATGGATGCCTGCATCGATTTTACCCATGACAGCTTCCTGGTTGGCCTGCATCATCTGTTGACTAGCCTCTTGTTTGGCCTGCATCTCTTGTATGGAGGCCTGCATCGTCTGTCGACTAGCCTCTTGGTTGACCTGCATCTCTTGCATGGAGGCCTGTAACATCTGCCGACTAGCCTCTTGATTGACCTGTATTATCTCTTGCATGGAGGCCTGCATCGTCTGTCGACTAGCCTCTTGATTGGCCTGCATTTCTTGCATAGAGGCCTGCATCATCTGCTGCATAGAAGCCAACAGCGTCATCATGTTGGTATCTGACGAGGTTCCATCTGGTGCTCCCGTAGTTACCGCTGAGATAGCAGGATCGGCCTGACGCCCTTCCTCTTCAAGGCTCCGTTGACGTGCAGCATCCATTTCCACTTGACGTCTGGTCCGTGGAGTACGCCCTTCGTCTTCACGTGGTAATAACAGCATCGCACTTCTGACACCAGTTGTTACGTGCGCGGGGTAAAAATTAAATGCCGTTTACACAACAAAGAGGTTTATTCGCTCACCAAAAACTAGACAACTAAATAACTAGCACACACAGTACTCTTCAACAGTTCAAGTCGCTCAGCAGTTCACAGTAGTCCACAGTCGTTGCTTAAGTCGCAGGTATAACTCTCTTGGTTCACTTCGGTAAGATGTGTTCGCTTTCACTTTCGAAAATAAACTGACTCGTGTCGATCGCCGGGCGCCCTTTTATAGCTCTTAATAAAGAGGGTAGAATATTCGGGAATCATCTAGAGATAAGGCACTGGAGCGTTCGAGAATAGTAGGTATTTACTGGGACGTTCGAGAAAACAGGTACCTACACAGTCGTGCCGACGATAGAGGTGAATGCCCTTGTTATCGCGATTTGTAGGTAAAGTAGTTATAGGTAGACAAAGGGCTTGTGATTTTGTATTGACTTTTCTCGATTTTTCTACACGGATCGATAGAGTACTTCGACATTAACAATGCGTTTTAATTTCTAGAAGATTCGATCAGTAGTTTTCGAGATATCGACGACCGTTGTAACAATAGTTAAAAGACAAGGGCTAGAAAAAGTAAAAAAGAAAGTTTTAAATTCTGATTCGGAATCTGAACCCGAGGAATGGTTTTGTTTAGCTTGTAGGGAAACTAATGAAAATTCAAACGAGGAGCGGATACAATGCATCATGTGCAAGATGTCTCAATTGTGATTCCGATGAAGACTGATTTCATATTTTACCTATGTCAATCAAAAAGCTGATTACTGAAGAATTTGAGATTTATTTATAATAAATGACTGTGAGCCCCAAGTAAAAGGCTTACAACCATTTATAATCTTAACTACTTAGTCAGTAGTTAAGATCTAGTCTTAGAAAGACCATGTTTTTGTTAAATTTGATTATTTTTCTATTAGATTAAGAATAAAACTTAAAAGCCTAAGTTTATTATAACGTGCCTAAGGTTATAATGCTAAAAGTCTAATTACTGAAGTAGTTAAGATTATAAATGGCTGTAAGCCTCAAATGCTTTAATAGTTTAAGTAAAGAAAGAGCATGTTATTTGTTTATTTTTAAATATTTTCTGTTAGATTAAAATTTAACTTAAAAGTCTAAACCTGTTTTAGCGTTCGTAAAGTTTCTTATGCTAAATATGCCACAGAAATCTTTATAAAATATAAAACTAGTTTTCAATTACTAATGTTACAATTTGCCCCTAGCCTGTTACAACTAGCCCCAATCACGGGGTAAGTTGTAACACTCGTCAGATTTTTTCAAAGCCGTTTCTACAAAATATCGTTACAGGTTTGATCAAAAGTTTATTTGGAATCGAGAGTTGAATAGTTATTAATTGGAATAGTACTGCTAGATTTCATAAATACCAAACAAGTAAGCTTTAATAGCCAAGAAGCTACAAATTGTTACAACTAGCCCCCCGCTCCCCTATTAAAAAAAAACTACTTACTAGATCTCGTTCAAACCAATTTTTGTTGGAAGTTTACATGGTAATGTACAGCATATTTTTTTTTGTTTTATCATTCTCTTATTTTAGAAGTTA
Source organism: Cybosia mesomella (assembly GCA_946251805.1). Classification (NCBI taxonomy): domain Eukaryota; kingdom Metazoa; phylum Arthropoda; class Insecta; order Lepidoptera; family Erebidae; genus Cybosia; species Cybosia mesomella. The sequence goes on along the minus strand of OX276397.1, from coordinate 25,884,895 downwards.
CAGGCACATTTTACCACTTTGGAAGTGTCTCTCGCGCAAACTATTGAGTTTGGAAAAAAAATGATATTAGAAACCTCAATATCATTTTTGAAGACCTATCCCTAGATACCACACACGTATGGTTTTGTAGAAAAAAAAATGTTTGAGTTTCAGTTTTAAGTATGGGGACCCCCAAAATTTGTTATTTTTTCTATTTTTGTGTGAAATTCCTAATGCGGTTCACAGAATACATCTATTTACCAAGTTTCAACTGCATAGTTCTTATAGTTTCGGAAAAAAGTGGCTGTGACATACGGACGGACAGACAGACAGACATGACGAATCTATAAGGGTTCCGTTTTTTGCCATTTGGCAACGGAACCCTAAACAGCGTCATGATATCAAGGAATAATGACGTAACTTATCTATAATGGACTCCATAGCTAAACGTAAAATTAAAAAAAAAAATACTTTCCACCCTAGGGATGAAATAAGCTACTTTCCACCCGGCTATCTACCCATGAAAATTAAACTTTCCGAATAGGAGACATGAAAAATATACATTTATTTTTGTCTTAAAAAGCTTCTCGTACCGTTAACCCCCAGTAACGTTCAAGTGCTAGCCAATGTGCCGAAAATTTGCTTTATGTGCCTAGCAGCAGTATACCCACCTACAGATCTCCGCGCAGAGAGCGAGGCGAGTGCGGGGCGGGCGAACAGCGGCCGGTGTCGAGGCGCCAACGCGGGCGCACACATGCCCGACACTTCCAGTAAGCGTCCTATCTGCTGCATTTTCTTCTGCCGGGATTTTGTGCGACCCTATGGAATATAATATACTATTAAGTAAAAAGAGGGTTCATGTCACTCAAGATCGAAAATGTCACAAATTTGTTTCGTAGTTAATAAGTTTAAATGTTTATACCTAACCTTTCTTTCAGTCCCACGTAATACGTAATAGAAGGCGAGCCTATAGCTAGCAACCAGGTACTTTTTCAAAAGCTGTATTTTTACTACCGGCTGGAAAACAGCCCTGTTTTAAGTGACACAAGAATCGTCTTGTGCAAAACCCACAGGAAGGGATGGAGGTGGTCTTTGTATTTTACTTTACCAAATAAAAAAAAACTTATAATAATAAAAATAAACTTATTTATCTGAGTTTTTTTTCTATTATTTACCATTGTTTAATTTTTTAAAGAATTTTAGCTATTCCTGTTATTTAGTTCGAATCTAAAATGCAAAATCCATGTCAATGCGACTCGTGAAATAATACATACGTATCTTTATACATAAAAGCCATTACCTATAGATAAAATGTAATGCGCCGCTAATACGATTATACACAACTTCTTAAAAAGTTACCTTAGTTAGTCTCTGCTTCGCGGCCATACTGCGTATGTGATCGTCAAACTTGAATTTGGCTCGCAAGAGTACCGTGCGGGGCAAAGCACCGCTCGCACCCACTCGCGGCTTGTGAATGGTTAGGTGCAAGCAACGGGGGTCTTCCTTGTCACCTTGAATCTGCAGAGAACACAAATAAGTCTTTAATTTTTTCTCCAAAATCTTTTCGAAAAAGGAGAAACGTAGTTTCGAACTTGACAAATCTAACGATCCAGATTTAAGCCAATAAATTTATTGACGTATACCACTAGACAAGCTGTTTAGATAAAAATTGTGTCTCAGTTCCCGGGTGAGGCGGTAATGAATTATAAATTTGTAATTCCAACGCGACGCGGAAACTAGATGAATGAGTTCATGAATGTTGACACCTATAGCACAGAACAGATATAGTACTTACGTACAGAATTAAATGTTCCTAACAAAGCTAAAAATTCATGTCTAGTCTCAAAGCGCTGCTGACAGTAGCGAATTTTGTCATTTCAGATGAATTAAATAAATAAAATATCAATGATAGTTTTAATATCAGCATGATTGCGGCAATGGTGCGGAGCGCGAGTGCGTGGGCCGCCGCCATGTAATGCTCGCGAAAGAGATGGCGGAGCGCGCCCGGGAGAGGTTTAGAACTCTCCCGGCCCGCCGAGCCCGCAACATGCTCGCCGCGCGTCGCAGGTGACTCAGGCGCCGGAGGTCGCTTAACGACCTCTGTCCTCCATGAGCGCAGGCCTGGGGGTGGCAGGTGAGGCCGCCTGTCACCCCAGCAGAAGCAGGCCGGGACGGTGGGGCGACTAGCGCCCCTCCCCCAAACCGGGGCAAGACGGGGACACCGTGGTTTCTAAACCCGAGGGGGGCATCTCGAAACCGGAGATGGCCCAGGGTCAGTCGGGGTGCCAGGGATATGCTCTATGGGTAACCTTACACCCCGGCGTCTGAAGACCCGAGACGGCGTGCGGTTTTAGTCGGTTCAAGCCCGACATAACCGCCCCCGCTGGCCGGCGGGGGGGTATCCGAAGGGATTTCCGCACGAAAAACAAAAAGGTACGTATCTAAAAAGGATGCAAGTAAAAAATAAAGAATGCCGGTATTGCCGGATTTAGGGAGTGGAGAAGATGGCAGTGGAATTGTATAATGACCATACAGTTGATCACACCAAAGTATCAACATTGCCATAAGGAATAGATAAACTGAATTGAAGGACAAATTTAACGTTACCGTTGAAATTTTCTCTCCCCATACATCGACAAAGGTAGCCGTCAGTTTACCTACTGCAAATAAATTGCTACTATCAGTGCATTCTGCCTATTATGACTTACCACGGTGTAGAAACGTGAACACTGATAGTGGGGCTATGTCATAAACAGGTGCGCAGCGGCCTAAATGCACACTGTGCTTGTAGCATCCAACATATAACTAAAGTTACCGACATAGCTCGTACAATAAGCAAACTGATATGACCGTGGGAGCAAATGAGTCCTAGTATAGATGCCGTGAATCAGCGAACGGACGGTGGAAGCCTTCAGCCCGATGCATTTTTTTTTATACCACTCAGGTGGCAGACAAGCTCACGGCCCACCTGATGGGAAGCGGTTACCGCGGCCTATGGACGTGTGCAACACCAGGGGCATCACACTCGCGCTGCCGACCCTGTAAAAACCTTCTAATGCCCTTCTTGAAGAACCCCATATTGTAGTCGCTTGGGAAAACCGATACTAATAGGATTTTTTGTGATGTACACCGACATCACGTAATCGACATATCTATCGTATTGCGATACCTAATATTATTATAAATACGAAGGTAACTCTGTCTGACTGTTTCCTATTCACGCCTATATTATCTGTATAAAAAATTGTGAAATCTGACAAAGTGGGGAGTTATACCTGCTGTAAAATAATATTAATTTCGTTTAGTAAATAGCTGTGCGTGCAGTAGTGTTCCCGCGCAACGACTTTCTTTGAAGATTTCCTTGTGTACTTTTTACTTTCAATGTCATCTATATATGGCTGCTACAAAAAGTGGCGCAATGTTACTGGCCAAGTAGTGGTCTTAAATCGATACCTAATTTTTAGTCCCGTACAGCCAGTCTAATAGTACCTTTTTTTTTTTTTTATCGTGCGGAAATCCCTTCGGATACCCCCCCCCCCCGCCGGCCAGCGGGGGCGGTTATGTCGGGCTTGCACCGACTAAAACCGCACGCCGTCTCGGGTCTTCAGACGCCGGGGTGTAAGGTTACCCATAGAGCATATCCCTCGCACCCCGGCTGACCCTGGGCCATCTCACCACTAACAGCATCGCTCATCCTGTCTCCTCTGAAAGCAGAGGAGTACGGAGAGCGATGTGTTCCCGCCACGTTGGGTATTGGCCGACGATCAATGCCAACCCTATGAAGGGGTGAAGGGGAAGCCATTGACCGCCGCCCAGGGTGTACCGGCCGCTCCGATTCCGTTCCCCCCGGACTGCAGCGGGATCGGAATCGGAGCGACACTCGAGGAGGTTACCCAACACACACCCCAGTCTAATAGTACCTTTACGTAGAAGTCATTGACTTAACTACTTAATTTAAATCGCAGCCTCGTAGGCAATAGTATAGTCCTTCAAAAATGCCATTTTTCAACAAATTACGTACTTAACTGTTGATCTATCCCAACGAGCCCTAAGAAAACTGATATAAATTGTGGTGTAGGTAAATGCCCGTAAGAGTTTAACATAAATAAAAAGTAAACAAGCGGTATTGCAACGCATGGCTGGCGTTGGCTGCTGGTAATTACATAATTATTTAAAAATAAATATTTTTGTGTTCAGAATCGTGATTTAACATATCCCAAGTATTTTTTTAATCTCTACAATGTACATACACAACTCATTTACAATTTTATATAGTATAAATGCAAAAACGGAAGGTAATAAAAATAATATTGTGAATGATACGGCCTCCGCGGCGTAGCGGTAGTGCATTCGACTGCTACGACAGGGGGGCGCGGGTTCAATTCCTGCTCAGTGCAAATATTTGTATGCATGAATATGACTATTTGCATTTTTATTTTATTTATTTATTCACATTTTGATAAAATGCATATAACAATGCCCCACAAAATCGCTTTCGCGCTTTGTCTGTGTGGTCTGGGCGTTTCTATGTATAATATGTATGTATTTACCAAAAAAAGTATTAAATAAGTATTAAATTATCAGCATTCTGGAGCCCATTACTAGTTAAACTATGCTTACTTTGGGTCTAGAAAGCGCTGTGTAGAATGTCATAGAATATTTATATTAAATTTAATTATTTATTAATTAATTAAATTTAAAATATTGTTTTTTTATATAGTATAGCGGTGAAATCGTGTACAAAAGTACAGATATTCTATTTCACGAAGTCCGTTTGGCTTTCGTTGTGTAATGTGTACCGATAAGCGTGCTTGTGTGCGTGAACGTGAGGAGCGTCAGCACATAAGATTGACCAATAAATATATTTTTCAATTTAATATTATTATTTAATTCAATTTAGATATAAAAAAGATCGTGTTCAATAGAACAAATAAATTATTATTACTACTACCTATTGCTTGTTCATTTCATGCAACTTCGTATTTAAATAGAAAATTCATCAACAATACAAAAAGTGTCTGTTCAAAACTTAAAGTAAATTCACCATTTTGTACACATGATAATCAAAAAAAGAAACCTCATTCTTTTAGTCTATGGCCAGTGTGCCAATAGAAAAAGTGATTAATTGTTCCCGCCAGTCCGCCAGTACCAATAAATTTCGCAATTTTTACTGGTGAAATTATAGTTATTTATTAATTAAAATGTCTACAAGTACTAGTTATGAAGAAAATGATTTATATTGTACAACGTCCGATATGTGATGTTATTGATGTGAAGTCCTTAACGTTATGTAATGTTTACTACCTGAAAATTGCAAGGGTAAATATATATTTTAATGTTATTTTATTCACAAGTTAATTTAAAAACGTATGATATACGTGTATTGTTGATTATCGTCTTCAGCTCTCAATGGTGCCTCAGCGGTAATTAAGTAGTAATAAGAGTTAGTAGTAGTAAGATTTATTTAAAAAATAACATTTAATTGAAAGATTTCGTAACATTTAGTTAACATTTGGAGGTATTATTATGGGTAGTAAATAAAAGACAAATCTATTTAAATAAGTAAGCATTTTAATTAAGATACTAAAGAGAAAAAAAAATTAATCACTAATTGATGAACATTCAAAATCCGATTCGCTAGTATCAGAATCATCTTGCAAATTAATTATAAGTTGAAAATCCAATTTAAAATATTTCAAACACTCATTTTAAATTTTTTCGACATGTTCCCATGTTTTTCAGCACGTTTCACTATTTATTTGATCTAAGCTTTCATTGATCAGTCTCTCAGTACTCGTCATGTTTTGATCAATATTTTTGGATGCGATATAATTTTTTACAATTCTCCATATATTTTCTATAACATTTAATTCTGGATGATAGGGGGGGAGGATTCGTGTATTGTGGTAAGAAGCATTGTCTAACACAATGACAGAGCGAGGAGGTAGGTTGGGTAATAGCTTTTCATTTAGCCATTTAACATAATTATCATAGCTCATATTTGAATGATAGACGCCAGCTGTTGAGTTATCCTTATAAACCAAAGCAGCATTTTCAATAAATCCGTCCTTTGTTCCTGCATGCACTAATACCGAGTTTTTTTTATATGGTGTGGTGTCTTTTTTTTTGCCCAGGTATTGTTTCGCACGTGTGTCGAAAGAACATAACTCTCGTCGGTGTAGACAATTGGTCTACCTTGAGTGCGATATTCAGAATTTTTTTTAGATATTTATAACGCAACATTTGTATGTCATGACGTTCTGTCAAAACTTTACGGTTGTTTTCTGTTTTACGCCACTTGTAACCTAACTTTAGTAATAACTTGCGAACAGTGTCTAAACAACCTGAAAATCCAATATTTTCATTTAATACTTGTTTAATTTTAGGCAACGTCGGAATTTCTTTGTGGACGACATGGAAATTTTGTATAGTACTTCGAACAACATCGGCTGTAAAATTGTCTATTTCTACCTTATTTTCTTGCTTTCTTCTTTTTTTGACGAATGACGTGGATGGCAATTCCTTCTCTTCTTTTAATATTCGTTAAACAGTTTTCGTAGACACACCTGTAGCTTCCGCTGGACGCCATGTGATGTCTCGTAAATGAGACAAATCAGAGTTGGGTTCCAAATATGTTTTTGTAAATTCATACTCTTCTCGCAGGAAATGATAAACGCTAGCTATCATGCTCCGACCCTAAAACAAAACCAAATACAATTTCTCAGTGTAATGCATTGTTCACGAAATACCTAAAAATTATCATTGATGTATCAAAACTTAACGTCAAAAATCAGTGAAACAATGTGTTCACCATGAACAAATAATACAAAAAACAATGCTAATAATAGTTGCAAAAGTACCTTTTTTTTTTTTATTTTCGTGCGGAAATCCCCTCGGATACCCCCCCCCCCGCCGGCCAGCGGGGGCGGTTATGTCGGGCTTGAACCGACTAAAACCGCACGCCGTCTCGGGTCTGCAGACGCCGGGGTGTAAGGTTGCCCATAGAGCATATCCCTCGCACCCCGACTGACCCTGGGCCATCTCCGGTTTCGAGATGGCCCCCTCGGGTTTGGGAACCACGGTGTCCCCGTCTTGCCCCGGTTTGGGGGAGGGGCGCTAGTCGCCCCACCGTCCCGGCCTGCTTCTGCTGGGGTGACAGGCGGCCTCACCTGCCACCCCCAGGCCTGCGCTCATGGAGGACGGAGGTCGTTTAGCGACCTCTGGCGCCTGAGTCGCCTGCGACGCGAGGCGAGCATGTTGCGGGCTCGGCGGGCCGGGAGGGTTCTGAATCTCTCCCGGGCGCGCTCCGCCATCTCCTTCGCGAGCATCACATGCTCGCAGAAGGAGGTGGCGGCGGCCCACGCGCTCGCGCTCCACACCATTGCCGCAATCATGCTGCCGAGCGTGAGGACTCCCACCCCGATGGCTGCCACGAGGTCACGCCTCGGCACCTCCCACGCCGGGCAGTCCGCCAGCGTGTGAAGCCCTGAGTCCTCGCTCGCGTCACAGTGATGACACTCAGGCGTTGGCTCCTTCCTAATCCGATGCAGGTGGTCCCCGAAGCACCCCTTCCCGGAGATCACCTGCGTCAGTCGGTACGAGAGGCTTCCGTGTCGCCTCTCTAGCCAATCCTCCATGATGGGCCTTACCGCCACTATTGCGGCGTGCCCTGCGCTTGGTCGCCCAAGTCGTTCCTTCCACTCCACCACGATGGCCTGGCGGAGCTGGGACTGCATGGCCTCGATTTCTCCATGCTCGGGGTTCAGTCCCTGCTCCCGCGCCTCCTTTCGCCACTGGTACAGTTGCGAAAGGGCTCTCGCCTCCAGGTCCCATGGCGGAGTTCCGGCAAGGAGACTCGCCGCCTCGAAGGAGATCGTGCGGTACCCGCGGATGACCCTGATGGCCATCACTCGCTGCGGAGCGCGCAGCATCCGCACACTTCCGGCATTCAGGGCCTCCGCCCATATTGGGCACCCATACAAGGCCATGGACCGCACGATCCCCGCGTAGAGTCTCCTGCAGGAGTCATCGGGCCCCTTCATGTTGGGCAGCAGCCGCGCCAAAGCGAGAGCTGTGCCCTTCAGTTTGGGGGCCAGACTTCGGATGTGCTCTCCGAAGTCCCATCGACCGTCGAGCACGAGCCCCAAATATTTCATTTGGGGCTTGATGCCGATGCGAATACCTCCCACGATAAGACTGGATCCCTCAGGTGGCTTGCTCCTAGGCCCATGAAAGAACAGGGCCTCGGTTTTATGCAGAGCCACCTCGAGACCCAGCCGCCGGATCCGCTCCACGACTTGGGCAACCGCGGTCGTGGCCTTCAGGGTCGCTTCGCGGTACGTCGCTCCGCACGCCGTCACGAGTTGCAAAAGTACCTACATGAGATTAAAATGTAACCAATTGTAAATAAAAGAAATATTTTAGAAATTTATCAAAATTAATCTTACCTCACTATGAACAACTTTTCGACGTTTAGTTTCCATGCTGACGCTACTCCGTGAAACAATCTGGCGCGAACTAAAAAGACTAGTGACATCGACCGCGTTGCGATCGTGACTGAGCGCTGCCGCGCTTACGCAACTAAAGCATTGTATATATGCACGCCTGACAACATTCATAACCCAACGGACTTCGTGACATAGAATATCTGTAAGCGCTAAATGTTACTCATAAGTCAGCTAATTACCGCAACAAAAACAACTATTTCAAAATAAAAATATTTATTCTAAGCATGATTAAAAAACATTTTTGATGAGCCTTTGATGAAAGTCAAGAAATAATAAAAAGTCGGTTAATAAACACACAAAATAAACAATAATTGAGTAAATAATATAATCTTAAAATCTGACACAACTTACTTCTAAGTCTTGCAAACTTCCAACCAGTTTCGCGACACCCCATCCAAGTCTCTGCTTGTCTGGCTCCACTAAGATAATTTCTATACTGTCCACGGCTAGAAACCTATGCTGCCACGTCCCGTCCTTTTGTATTATATCACACGAAATGAGATCAGAGTCATCTGAAAGAATTCGGAAGGTATATAAAATAAAAATACTGCTGCACCGAAATAATTTTATTTTAATTTTATAATTAAGACAAACTTTTTGTGGGTTAGAAAAAAAATTGTAAACTTTATATTTATAATAGATTAAATAAGTACTGGCCATTTTTATTAACATTTTTCTGTTCTACTAAATGGCTATCTTTACTTTTTTCAATAGAAGTCTATAATCTGAAGATCATTTTTTTAATATATTTATATTAATGAAGAAAATCTGAAGATTATTTTGCAGTATATAAAGTATATAATATATGATAAGTTATTATCGAGTGAGTGATTAAATCTTTTTGCTTTTAAAGTAATATTTAATAGGGATAATGTGTGTTGTGTGATAAATTGTGTTTCTTTTAGCAATCTTTTTAAGCAGGGCACGAGAATGTATATAATTAAATATGATTATCAAGACTGTTTATATACTTGAAACATGTAGTGGTTCTACATGTTTCAAGTATATAAGAAATGTTTTTAACTTCTATATTTTTAAGACGAAACCATCAGAAACCTTTTTCTCCTCTGGCTATTGATTCTTTGTTTAGTGACTATTGACAAGTTTTAAAGAAATTGAATATTAAATTAAAGATAAAAAGAAATTGAAACACTTTTCAATAATGATTATGGTCGAATTTCGGCCAATGGACGAACTAATATCTAAATTAATACATGAAACAAAATCGTGATGACTCCGATATGTCACGTTTATATGAAATTAAAAGATTATGTCACCAAAATATTTGGTTCTTAGAGCGATAGAACAAACTTCTCAATATAAAAAATGCATAACTTACTAAGGTCCAGAGATTCACCAACTTGTACAAAAGGGGCAGGGTTTGTCAAAGGCAGTTGTGTTTCAGGTTTTCCCGTGAGCTTCAAGTATAAATCTCGGATGAGAAAAAAAGTTCGTATTGCTCGTCGCGCTCTTTCCATCTACGGCATAAATATGTTAATATTAATAATATAATATAATAATAATAATTCTTCACTTCAATTCAGAACACTGATTCGAGAGTAGTAGTCAACAAACGCGTTCCTTCGCAAATTTATCTTACTAACCCACGTCGCGTTTGGCTTGTAATCGAACATTTAAACAGGCATTTTATCTCTTTCCAACCTGTTACAAACTGCCGTATGGTAAAACAGCTGCGTGTCTTCATATAACATTCCTTTGCGTGCCTTTTCGACGTTTATTGTATCTTTGCATTACTTTAATTGTTAGTTATGTGTATAGGTATCATACCTCTCCACTAGGCAGTCTCTTGGCAAACGCTATACCAGACATCGGTGTCCTTGTCGGCGGCAGTAATATCGCCGCATCCATACACAACCATTCTACGTTCAGAGGACGTTTACTTGTCTCACAGTACCTGGAAAACAGAAAAAAAAATAAACGAGAACTCTTAAAATTTCTTTGGGACTGATCTCAACCACACTCTTACTACCTAGTCCAGGACGATAGGATCAATAGCAGGGATCCATAAAAATCAAGAATCCCAAGGATATGTTGTTTTATGTTCCTCTTGGAATATCAAAAACTATCATTTTTAACGACAGTAGAACCTGGTTTGGGCGCAGAAGCTGTTCACCAAAAGCAGTTAGCGTACCGCGCTTGGGCAAGGGCACGCGCTATGCAAGCGTGGGCCACTTTAAGGTAGCGTACAACAGAGTCACAAAGGTCTGTATCAGGAGCTTGTGGTTCACTCCGCAGGCAGCTGCAGCTACTGGCGTCTGGCTGAAGCCGTGCAATCAAACTTCTGCCAGCCTTCGCTGCCCCCGTTGCGTAACCCGTAAGCCGAAGGAGAAGCTGATTTGCTGGCTAATTCCCGAATCCATGATTGCGATAATAAGGCAACAACACTGCCCAGCTGTGATCACGCAATACCTGATGGAAATATCAGGCAACGCGATGTTTGTGCAGTACTGCAATCACTCAACATCTGGGAATCCGGATGTCCGTCTTGATGGTATTCCAGCGTTGGTTCTTCGAAAATGCGCAGCAGAATTATCTTCAACGCTTACGCGTCTGTACCGCACTTCTTACACCTCGGGTACAATGCCGCCGACTTGGAAAGAGGCGAATGTACAGCCGATCCCAAAGAAAGAGGATCGCTCAGACCCGGGCAACTATCGACCCATAGCCGTAATCTCAGTGGCATGCAAGGTTTTTGAGCACATCATAAACAAACAGCTCCTGCATTACCTAAACGATCAGTCCCCAATTAACGATCGGCAACATAACGGTCAATTAGTGATCTTCTGGCGTATCGATGGATTGCGTACGTTACCCATCTATGGTGAGGCTACGGATAAGCATGGCGAGTCATTGGCTATTAGCCTAGACATCGCCAAAACTTTCGATAGTGTGGCACAGGTTGCTACTTTCCAAACTGCCTGCCTTTGGTCTGCCTCCTTGATTGTGCAGCTGGGTTGGTAGCTTCCTGCAAGAGCGCCGTATTCAAGCAGTTTGTGATGGACGAGCTTCGGAGTTCTTGCAGGCAAATGCTGGCCGTTTCCGTTTGATGAGGCCGTCAAGCTAAGGGCCTCCATGGTAGCATCATCGGTGTCCGTAATGGTGACCTCCATTCCAGAGACTTTACGTAGCTCAGTAAAGTCATATTGACGTGACCATGATAAAACGGAGACCACGGTTTGTTTACACTTCGTATCAATCTTCGCTATAAAAGTATCGACACTAAGAACTATAACCATTTCAACGATAACCTTTGTGCAAGGCATTCATGATTAACCTTTAACACATTTTACTATTTCAAATTTAACCTTGATATTCAAATTAATGTCTTTTATTGTTCTACGTTTGCAACTGACAAAAGCGTCTAGAACGCAGGCTAGTGACCTCATTAATCGAATGACTAAACTTATCTAAACAAATATACGCCTACCGAGTTACAATGTGTGTGACTTTATTGTGTGTGTCAACCCTAAACGGACTAAGACACGCTATTCCGTCACAGTTCGTTTTATTGGCGACGGCCCGGATATTAAGTTTTTTGGAGAATATTGTGTTAATATTAATGGTATCTATAAAATCGTAACGAGAGGTAAAAACTGAACATTGAATATTTAAAAAAAAAAATTATGTGTTCTACGAGTGATACCGATGCCGGAAATGTGATTTTTAAAATTTTTATCTGTTTGTCTGTTTATCTGTTCGTCTCTTTGCCTGCAGGTTATTATCGATGTTCGAGCCTCACTTTCAACCGCTGAACAGATTCAGCTGAAATTTTGCACGAACGTTCTAGGGTATGGGCATTGACTTCAGTATATATCATCAGTAAGATATCATCACGCTATGATAGGTCTGATAGGAGCAGTAGAGCAAAATCTATCTAAGCTATTGTTGATTATAAATTTATTATTACACACACACAAATTAATAATGATGGCCTCTGTGGCGTAGCGGTAGTGCATTCGACTGCTACGACACCGGGCGCGGGTTCAATTCCTGCTCAGTGCAAATATTTGTATGCATGAATATGTTTATTTGCATTGGTCTGGGTGTTTCTTGTATAATGTGTATGTATTTACAAAAAAAAAGTTGATAAGTATGTTTATCTGCATTCTGGAACCAAACCAGGCAGAAATTATTTCGAAATGACATCTAAAAAACCTCACACCTAGCAAAAATAAGTAATTGAGAATGGTAATAACCTAATTTCATTCGATTACACATATTGAGTTCAAATTTCAAAATATTCAAAAATATTTGTTAGGATTTTAGTTTGGATTGAATTTAGATTTTCACGAAACTCATAAGTACCAAAGTTTACCTTAATTTTCAACTTTTTCATTTTTCAGAATTTTTCCTTTACTTGTGCTGTAATGCCTTGCTTTTTGCCAAATTTCGTGATTCTAGGTCAACGGAAACTACCATATAGGTTTTCGGCCCAAACCAATAGGTAAGGTACTTCCGGTTGCCTTAGAAGTGTCAATTTTGGTTAAAAGCAAGGTCTTACAGCACACGTAAAAGGAAAATTCAGGTAAAAGGAGTTAAGTAAAACCGGAGATATAACCAAAAAACGATAACCGACCTTCTCGCGGGCGGAGCCGCGGGCATCAACTAATACTTCAATATAAAAGGAACTCACTCATCTTCGAACATGTCAAGGAAGATATCGTCGCACTTGTAAAAGTTGCGCGCTAACGCGGCGGCCCGTACTCTTAGCGCGTTAACATCGGGCGCGTATCTTGAGCTTGCGCCGTTCGTTCCGCACATCGCCACACGCATTAACGTCACACTTAGTTCTAACGTTACTAGGCGGACTTTTGACGCTGTAATGATAAAATGTCTGTTAATTAATCGCATAAAGTTGCTATATATGTCTATATATATATCTATTACACACCCACGATTCGCCAGTTATGTTTAGGTCCCAATGTAATAGGGGGCGAGCCTATTGCCATCTACCGGGCACATTACTAAGCGAGCGATAATCAACATTTTTAATACACGAATAACTACGAAAAGTAAGAGGTGAAATTACTGGCGAATCGTGGGTGTACAATACACCTCTGCCTACCCCTTCGGGGATACAGGCGTGAAGTTATGTTTGTTTTTTTATTTATCTATATACTTAATGTGTTAAGTAAATATATAATATAGGTAAATTCCGAGAAGTTAAGCAAAGGTGAATAACATCTACATTTCACCGACTATGTTTTTCGGTCTTACAATATAGTTCGGCGAGCCTATTGCTTTAAATCGGTCTTTTTCGTGGTCTGTAATTTTACTGTAAGATGAAGAACACGCCTAAACTCACGGAAAGAGAAGGAGTCCGCCACCCCCAGTTTCGTTAACTGATTTTTTGGTCAACATAACAAAGGGCGAGCGTATTGCAGTTTACCGAACACTTTTTCGGACTCTGTGGTTGCTACTGCGAATAACCAGACAGACAAACACTTGGCCCAACAAGGGAATCGAACCCAAGACATATTCATTCATAGCAGCCGTACACGCTGCTGCTGCACCGCCGAGACTATCTCTTTGTGATGACTACATCGGTACTAATGTGAGGAGTTAGAGTACTTACTTCGAATCTACTAGAGCTGATATTATTTTCCAAATTTAATAAATCTAGAATCTTAGTATATTTTATCTCTTATTTTATAGATAAGTAAAGATGGGACACGTGAGCTGAAAACGCTATCAATATTAAACAAAACCTCACCAGTCTTACAGCTCAATGTAGCTATCGCCATCAGCTTGGATATGAGCAACGCGTTGAAACTCTGCAATGGACGTCGGGGGGTTGGTGATGGCCCTTCAGGTTTACTTTCATAGGATGCAGCTTCACTCTCAACATTTGAACTACTAGTACCGGTTGCCGGAGTATTTGGACGACACTCCCCACATAATATCTCTTCTTCAGGACATAATAACGTATCTAGTAATTCTGTATTCACTCCTAAAATGGGGACAAGTGATCAGAAAAGGACAACTCGAAGATGTTTGAGACGTTCTAAGAGCAGATAGGAACTTACCCACTAAGCCAGAGGGAGCGAAATATAGAAAATAGAACAGTCATTAGTATTTTTAAACGACATGCATAATTTATATTGCAATAGGGAAATGTTGATACATTATACGGACATGATAATAAATATCGTAAACAAGAACTGGCGATCCTATCTTAGTTCGTCAACATAATAAAAAATTGATAGGAACACATGCTGTAGTTTACTCACCTTTGTTGTTTATCAATGCGAAGAGTAAGCAGAGGGCAAAAAGCGCTTTGTAATCATTTTCGCTGCAATCCAGCGAGTCCAAAATGGTTTTTAAAAATGGCCTCTTTTCAACCTCACTGTTCTCTCTGTCGATAATGCTCTCTATTGTAATTACTCTTTCACTTGACGTCGTTGGTGTTACACCAAGCAATTTCTGTTTCTCTTCATCGGTAATATTATTAAATTCGTTCGATTTTGACGAACTCGACTCGATGCCAGAATCGGGTAAAGGCGAATCGGGCATATTCTCTTTGAGTGTGACCGCGCTATTCGATTTCATCGAATGTACTTGCGTTACTAGATCCTCAGTCGAATCGTGGTCAATACTCGAAGACTCGCTAATATGCGACGTGGACGGAAGGGATGTTGAAACAAGCTCAGGATCGAGATCGCAGCTCGACTGATCTGTATCATATCCAAAAATTTTAGGACCGCTGTATTCTGGTGTAGTGTAATCCCGCTCACTAGACGTGTTTTCTAAAGCTTTTTCTAAACTTAGTTGCGGCTTAGAGAATTCTAATTTGACATTGGACTTTGCATTGCTAATGTACATCTCTAGTATCTTAGTAGCACCGTCCTCGAATACTGATAAGTCTGATTGTAATATGATCCAGGCCAGCGCATGTACAATCGGGCCATGAGTAATAATTAGGAAAACTTGCGATAAGAGAAACAGAGAAACTACACAGGATACAGACGGTTTGTATTCGTCATCTGATTCCATTCTTTGTCTGGAAAACGACATTCTGGCAGGAGACGTATCTGTGTTTTTGCCTTTTAAAATTGCTTCTAAATTTCTTGTGATGGCTTCTATGCTTTGTATATGGTCTCTATTATAAGGTGAGGATGATACTGGTAATCTTCGAGCACTCTCTGATGTAAGGGAATAAATATACAGAGGTACTAGTAGTTTGTGCAAGAGATGCTCCGTCAAAACGTCGTTTAGATCAGGAATGTTGAGACATAAGATGTCATTAATATAATGTAGATGGTCTAGGTGTTCCGCAACTAAGTCATCCAATTTTTGTTGTGATTGGTGGCTACAAAAAAATCTAATATTATTTAACAACCTTGTAGTATCGTCCACTTAGAACACTAGTAATTTAATCTGGATTTCAAAGTATTTCAATTGTTGTCTTATTTATTCGAAAACATATTTAGACATTAATCGACATGTATTATACCCTATTCTCAGATACAGAATACTGCATGTCTAAGTGTGTACAGTAAACGGCGTTGTGGTTGGCACGTCGGAAAACAGAGAGTATCAGGCTAAAATAAGTGTGCTTCAGTTTTGTAGAACGTTCTCTCTTTCACGCATCAGTCTGACAGTTAGTTGTAGACAGAGAACAAATATGGACACGACAGTAAAATAAATAACTGACACATACTATTCGACTAGAATAGAAAGCACTAGTTCAGTAGGTGACGGCGGTTTTTGTTGGGTCGTCTTAAATTATTCTCATAATCATAGAGCTACATTTCCTAATGTTTGACAATGTGAAAATCAAAGATCCCGGATATCCTTTTTAGAGTTCCGTTGCTAAACGGCAAAAAACGGAACTCTAAAAAGGATATCCGGGATCTTTGATTTTCACATTGTCAGTGATAGTGATACAACTAAAAAAAATATATGATGTACATTACCATGTAAACTTCCACCGAAAATTGGTTTGAACAAGATCTAGTAAGTAGTTTTTTTTAATACGTCATAAATAGTAAAACGTAATTTACCTTTCTATCCATCAGCTACAATATAAATTAAAAAAAAAAGCATTATTATGTTACTTACTACTACGGAACCCTTCATGGGCGAGCCCGACTCGCACTTGGCCGCTTTTTTTAAATATACAATTATAAAGTGTGAATTTAACAGTAAATAATATACTAAAACATCTGAATGTACATTTAATTGTAAATGAGGCAGGGTCAGATTGCGTGTGAGTATTAATTTATTGATAACTTGAAAAATTTCGATTTCTATAATGCGATAGGCTTTTCTCTGTTAATACCGACTACTATAATTATTTTTGGGAACATTATAGCAACACAGCACACTTATAATTCGATTTATTTTATTTTCACACTATTTTTATTACCCACAATCAAATGTCTGAAATCAAAATTACACGAAGCTATTTTCATTATCACATATTTAGAGGATCAGAGAAAACATTCCGAAAAATTCTGAATTGCTAGCTAAATTATGGGTAAACTTCATAGCCCGTCAATAAAAAAAACAAGTTGAATTCGTGAGACGAGCTCAGCCGAATACAAGGGATTTTCGATTTTGGTTTTTTTTTTTGCGATTTTTTGCGATTTTTTCTTTATCTTGCAATGGTTCACCCCAGCACGAATCTATTACCGAAAACAGCAACTCGATAGCTCATCTCCTTCATACCCAAAACCGTGACAGAAAATTGGCAACGACGACGTCGACGACAACTCGATAGCAATAGGGCTTTTCTAAAGAAAATCCCTAACAACTATCGCTATTCCTCTCTCGTATACGCTGATAGCCAGCCTATATCTGTCTACGTTTACTGTCAGTCCGATGTACGATAGAGAGAACGCTCTATAAAACCGAAGAAAGTCGATCTTAGCCGGAGCCTCTCTCTTCTTCCCGACGTGCCAACCTAAGCGCCCGGACCTGTCAGTTATAAGCAATCATTTCAAAATAACTTTATCAGCTAGTGTTTCTCTAATCTAAACATTCAATATAAATAGAAATCCAGTTTAAATATTGTGTAAACACAATGTTTATAATTAGATAAGCATTAATAAGTACTCACTCAGCATCATTTCTGACACATGCATCCAATTCTAAAATATGTTTGCCGATGAACCATACAAGATTACTGAAGTATGGGGCTGCCGTCCTACGATGAAAGAAATAGTTTATATTTTAGGTATATATCTATAATTTATCCTGTTGGAAGTTTTGTGGTCCTATTCGCGCCTAGGTGTGCTCTTTTTTTTCTTTTCTTGGATTTGCTAAACTAAGAAACGCAATTAATGTCCGTCAATCTTTCTCAAACCGAAAATCAATACAAATCGTGATTTTGCCACGTAATGTGCTATTATTGTATATGCGACTAAAGAGTTACCTGGGTAGGACACAACATAAACATGTAAACCTCACAGTTCTTTGACCGTATGTAAAAAAAGAAGAAGTTTTCTCCGCAAAAGCTTGTTCAGCCCAACATAATGTGTGTGCTGGGCTAATTAAGGATAAGTGGATCGTTTTCACAATTTGTCCGCCCGAAGCTTCTTTAGCCCAACACCATGCAAGTGCTAGGCTAAAGAGGCATGTTAACGCGCAAGTCCAGTGCGATCGTCATCAACCAGCGGTCTGAAGCATATTTTAACTTATAAATAACATAGTTACCTACTTCTGACATTATTATTAAAATATTTTTAATGTTATCTAGCGTTGTAATAAAACTATTTTTATCGGATACTATCGCGATTTAATTAGTGTTTTTTTATTATTTACACTGATCCCGACGTTTTAGTTGCTTTTTAGCAGCGTGGTCATGGTCTCCCTGTGACCATGGCTGCCAAAAATCAATCGAAACATCTAATAAATCGCAATATAATGCCTTTAAAATAGTTTTATTTCAATATGTAACATTCGCGTATAAACTTCCGACGTTATCTAGTGGATTTCCTGCTAATAGAAAAATAACTTGTTATTATAACATCATATATTAATACCATCATTAATTGTATGGCAATAAACTAGTATGTTGCTTCTTATCACTTGTAACGTTGTGGATTCTTTAGAAATCAAATAAGAATTATATCCATAAATTAATCGCGAATTTAGTATGTTTCGATACTATTATTAATTATCTATGGTTGTGCAAGCGAGATTGGACAGCACTAGCCCAGTTATCAACTGACGGCTCTTATATCGTTCCTTTCCTTGGCAACCTTCGCCGAGGAAAGTCACTTTGACCCCGTGGCCAACTGCTGTCGGCTCCGGGTTAGTTTTGAGATCAACATTTCCTACTTCTTCTACAGGTGAACCCTACAGTCAGAGGTCGCGGCACCAGCTTGTATTATTTATATTCCTTTTTATTATAGCTTTTAGCTACGCTGCATTGCCGCTGGGAGATTCTCTTCACCTGCTATTTTAGCGGGTCACTTGGACGTAATTACCTAGTGACAAACTGACCCGCACTTTTTCTATTTCCAGGGTCTTCGCACCGGGCTTCGCACTATCATAGCGGTAGCGAGGCACACCAGCGGAGACCCTGGCACGCCGGCAACATCTAGCCCGTGTCCACTAGCTAAGTGCATACTACCACCAAATTTTCACAACGGACCGAACAACGCCACGGCAGAATATTTATTACGAATCCATTCCCTGAGGTTCATTTAGTCCAATACCTAATATAAATTTATGTAACATTCTCTTACACCGATTATAATCTCATACTATATATTGTAATCGACTTTTTTATTTATCTCTGCTCGCCCTAGCCAGTAGTTAGTCTCATTACAAATATTATTTTATTGAATCTTACAGTGCATAAGTCACCCCTTAACTTTACGTAACTTCATTGAAAACCCCCCTATAAAACTTTCACCGTTACATTGGCGCCCAACTACATTCCTTTAAACGTATACTTTTGGTAAATGTCTGCACTTACCTAAGCAATAGTGTAAAAATGTGGGCTTAAAAGGTTGATAAATATCACACTTACCCCTTTTGTATATTCTAACATTTAGGTGTACCTATGGAAATTGAATTGATCTATGTCCAGCAGTGGACTAGAATAGGTTGATGATGATGATGATGATGATGATGGAAATTGAATTTTGGCAACTTTCACAAAGCTGGTAAGAAATAGTTTATGTATATGATATAATCCATATAAACGAATAAAAAGCAAGCACGCGAGACTACTGTGATTACTGATAACATTAGTGAATCCGATCTGTCCGAACTTCAGTCAGCCAGCACGGTTGATAAGACAGTTTGAGTAAAATTACGTCACAAAACTCACCTATCTCTGATAAACCGCAGCATGCTGGCATCCTGCACTCGATACACATTGAGAGTGAGCGTCCGTACGGCAATACGCACCATTGATTCAGAATGATTGAAGAATTTGATCGCTTCTGTGTATAGAGGGAAGTCCTTCGTGTGCTGAAAACATTGTATAGTTATAGCCTGACAACAGCACATAAAATGCTAACCTGATTCAGTCATACTCATATCAATGACTGTTTGTTTCATGCAACAATTGCTGCAGGAATAACATCGAATAATGTAACAAGATAGGTACATAAATGGCTGGGGTGTGTGTTGGGTAACCTCCTCGAGTGTCGCTCCGATTCCGATTCCGCTGCAGTCCGGGGGGAACGGAATCGGAGCGGCCGGTACACCCTGGGCGGCGGTCAATGGCTTCCCCTTCACCCCTTCATAGGGTTGGCATTGATCGTCGGCCAATACCCAACGTGGCGGGAACACATCGCTCTCCGTACTCCTCTGCTTTCAGAGGAGACAGGATGAGCGATGCTGTTAGTGGTGAGATGGCCCAGGGTCAGCCGGGGTGCGAGGGATATGCTCTATGGGTAACCTTACACCCCGGCGTCTGAAGACCCGAGACGGCGTGCGGTTTTAGTCGGTGCAAGCCCGACATAACCGCCCCCGCTGGCCGGCGGGGGGGTATCCGAAGGGATTTCCGCACGATAAAAAAAAAAAAAAAAAGGTACATAAATGGCTTAAACACCTCACTCAAATAGTCATGTTTAACATGACTAAGTAGAAATAGGTGTCTTTTTTATCACTCCAGTTAAGTGCTCAGCATAGACACGACAACAGCTTGAATACACGACGCACGACAGCTAACGATTAGGGATGTTCGTATCTGCACACCATGTCTCGGAGTTAAGCGCGTGGGTGTCAGAGACTAAGTTTTATTAGAACACAGAATAGGAGAAAACTAGTATTGACCTGTCCCGCATAAGACAATAAAGACAATTTAGACAATATCTCGCCCCCCACGAGAGATAAACCCAAGATTTCCCCACACGAGTTACCGAAACGCATCTCTCTCTCTCTCTCTATCTCTCTCTACTGATGGATTCTTGATTTTTAAGCTATACGCGGCTGCAACACGAAACTGTATCCTCGTATTTTTTATCATCAAGTTTGCTGGATTTCCACCCACTATGAAAGCGAATTTAAAGACGTCAAAAGAGAAACGCGGAGTTGGAGGCATGATTGCAGTCACTATTCTGTAGTCTTCACATTAAAATGTTCTTGACTTTACAATCGCGAACCGAAATTATTTTTGTCATTATCGTTTTTCATATTTGCGTTAAGGTAAGTATAAACACGCTATTGCACGTGACTTAAGGAATTATTTAAATACTGGTTGGGTGCAGCTACGTTGCTCATCCTTTTGTATATAAATACGTTAAGTAATTTTGTAAAATATAGTTTCGCCCTAAGTCATGCTCGGTGTAGTGGAATGAGAGGGGTATATTTTCATTGTGGACACCGCGCACCCTTATTACGTAGATAGATATAGGTTAGAAGGGTTCACCATACCCTTCGTGTTAGGTTACTTTTGATATTGCACGAAGAACTAGGAGTCCCGCGAAGCGGTGCTCCGTCGACATCGCTCAAAAGAAGAAAATAGAAAATATATTATTTTAATCTTTATTTATTAACCCATATTTTTTTCTTGGTTGTCATAGAAGGAAAGAGAAATAGAGAATGAGAATTTCAAAGAGAGACGTAAGGTATAAGCCTATTCTTAATCCAATAGGAAACATACAGCCTTGGCTCACTCCCTATGAGTGTTAGTAGACGCCTGGCTGGTGCTAGAGGTGTACTTGGTGGGCCAGTTCTCTACACACGTGACGTTAACCTACTCCTAAGTCCTAAATTAAGAAATCTAGCGTAGTTAGAGGGTTAACGAGACTACTAGTAACTACGCATGTTACTAACATTCATCAAAAAGACAGTGGTTTATATAGGGTGGAAACGTTAAGAGTGTCTAGCCGATAATTTCGTCATTTTTAAAGTTATTGCTAAACTTTAAACTGCTATGTTCTGCTGACTCGTTTCAGCAGAACATTAGCCAGAAGTATCAATAAATATTACTATACAGAGGTCAGGCCACTTGCGTTGCCCAGCCTACCAACCCAGTGCCCTTGATACCAAAAGTGTAATGGTATCATTATCTACACTATGGGTCTGCGTTCACCCCTACAGTCCTGGTCTGTGCTGTAGAGACCTTTAGCAGCCAATCGAAAGCCGCGTGTGTTGTGAATCTAACCGGCAGCGGGACGTTCCCGAATATGCTTACGCGTATCTTAACGTCACGTCTTTTATTCATACCGTATTTCCGTCATTCATATCTTATTAATATAATATTCTATTAAAGCGTCGGTAGCTTAGTGGTTAAGGAGTTCGACCCTACGATCGAGAGGCCCCGGGTTCGAATCCTGGCCATTACACTTCCGACGTGAACCCACTCCTAACACAAGCTATTAAGCTTAGCTGGAGGGGTTAGGGGGAATATTAGTAATTTCGGTTACTAATATTTAAAAAAGAAAAAATTATACCTTGAATTGTAGTCACCCTGAAATTTGTTATAGAATAAAAGTAGCCACTTACCTCATTATAAAAAAAATGTATAGTATGATTGTTGAGCTTCAAACTAAGAGTCTTGAGGAAGGATATGTAGTAAGCCATTACTTCCTCATCAGAGAAGTCAAACTTATGCACTATTATTGAGTTCACATGATTATTGCTCAATAGATAATCTGTAACAAAATGTAACAGTAAATACAGAATCAAAATAATTCTGCCCTAACACTCGGCTGTAGGAAATCTTAATGTGTTGTAGATATTATTATATGTTAAGTTTATTAACATTGATAATAACAATATCTATTAATATTATAAATTTGATAGTTTGTGAAGATGTTTGGATGTTTATTACCCAATCATGTTAAAACGGCTGAACGGATCTGTCTGAAATTTGGCACAGGAATAGATTATGGTCTAAAATAACACATAGCCTACCCTGGAATAGGTTCCTGTGAAGCCGAGAGCAACAACTAGTATTATAGTATTTACTTATTTCCTTCTATGGCCTTGTGCACAAGGTATATGTCTGGCACCTCGTCAAAACCAGTAAAATGACAATAAAAGGAATCACTTCACTAAGAATGGTATTTCTGATAAAAAAAATAATGAAAAAGTGAAATTTTAATAATTTTGTCTGTCTATCTGTCTGTTTGACTTGGCTGATCTCTGGACCGATTTTGATAGTACTTTCACTGGCAGAAAGCTGATGTTATAAGCCGTAACAGGATACTTTCATTTTCGAAAAAGAATTAGGGTCCAGACAAAAAAAAACAAATATCCACGCGGACGAAGTCGCGGGACTGCCTATTGTCCCTTCCTATTGGTAGGTAGGTACAAAAAAGAAATTGCTGTCTGTATAAAAATTCATAAAAAGATACAGAAAAAAAGTACATTGTAAGTTCTTGTAGCTATTTAGCATAATAGTCTGCCAACTTTTGAATCAAATAATACAGTAATATGCAGATTTTACATGTTTACATAATTGACTAG
The DNA here is from genome assembly GCA_946251805.1 of Cybosia mesomella. Classification (NCBI taxonomy): domain Eukaryota; kingdom Metazoa; phylum Arthropoda; class Insecta; order Lepidoptera; family Erebidae; genus Cybosia; species Cybosia mesomella. Next base: position 25,861,511 of record OX276397.1, on the reverse strand, counting down.
CAAGTACACTTATACACTCAAAGTACGCTTAGAATCATACATGCTGCATTACTTGGTAAAAACTAATAACACTAATGAGAGCCACTAATGACAGTTGTCAGTTCATTTTTGTAACTTACATTATTTGTGAGGCCAATTAACCAGTAGAATATGTTTACTGCTTAAAATGAAGTGATTACAGTGAGTGTAATGTTTAAAAAATATTAAATATTCTTTAAATATATAAAGTCCGATATAATGTCTTACCGGGTTTCCATAAAGTGACATGTTGCTTATGATTTACATATTTTTATGAAATTATGTCCGTTTATCGTGACCAACGTGATTCCTAACGCCTTTGCTTATTATCATAACCGTTCCCACCAATGATGTTAGAAGAAAAGAAAAGAAAAAAGAAAAGAAAAAAGAAGAAAGTATTTTACTTCTAACATCATTGGTTCCCACTTCTTTTCTCTTCACTCTTTTACCTGCAATGACGTTACTTCGAATTTATAGTAAATTGTTAAATGAACTATTTATAGATTTTCTTTTTATTTATCTAAATACCTACCTAGAAAAAATCTAAGGTTGTTTTGATACATATTATTTTCTAAGACTATGCTTTTTATGGCATCTGCTTAGTATGAACTGTGTGTTATTTCCCTTCTACGTCATTATAAGTGGATTCTTTCTTGGGGTTTCGTCACCTAGACCTGACATATTCCTTTATTCTAAAAGGTTAAAACATGTGGTTCTTGTGGAACTTACTGTACCGTGGGAAACAAATATACCGAAGGACCACACAATAAAGAAAAATAAATACTATGATCTCACAAACGAATTATCAAAAACGGTTACGTGGTTAATTTGTATGCAGTGGAAGTGGGAGCGAGAGGTATACCAGCAAAATCTCTCTATAACCTACTTAAAGATCTAGGCCTATCGAGAGCTACAATAAGCTCATTACTAGGACGAATGTCTAAAGCGGCACTAGTGGGTTCGTATCAAATTTGGTTAGGCAGGGGAACTTGGGTAGTGAAGGTGAGTGTTGATGTACATCAACAAAAGGGGCCCCTTCTAAACCTACACTTGGGTTGCAAGTCCCAAGCACTGTCCCGAGTTCCCAACTCAGCAACGCGATGGACCCGGCAACCGCACGGAGAATCCATAGATTGCTAAGAATATCGGTCTCTACTAGCTTATAAATGGTTTTTTAAAATAACGTAAAGTTGTATAAACATTGTATTTTATTTTTCAAATAAAGCAAAAGAAAATCATGGTTTTCAGTAAAACAGTTGGCTTGGGTTCTGAAGGTCTACTAGATACTACAGGACCCAAGATAGTACACCTACAGATTGTGCAGGCTTTCCTTTTGGAGTTAGAGCGTCAGACGGTAGTTGCTTTCGTAAAAGGCAAGATAAATCATTACTCCAAAGGAGTAGGAGAGCAGCCCTCCGGCTCCAAAGTGAATGCTATGTTGAAAACAGTAGAGAGAAATTGGTTCCGAGTGTGCACCTAGCATGTACCATCAAGTGTCATAGCATCAGTTTCAATGTATCTTGTACTCAACTGAAACTAAACACGAGAGGTTATGTCCCTCTGTGGCAAAGACTTGCCAAAAACAGGGAGAGTTGGAAGCAGCTGGAGGAGGCCTTTGTATTTTCAGTCTTTTAGTTTCCTCAACATACCTTTTACTCTTTAAACTAATGTCTATTACTAATTTATAAAACATTTTAAAAAAATCTGTACTCCACAAGTTATATTATGGGCTTGAAATTGAAACGTGAGAGGTAATTGTGTACTTACAAAGAGATGTTTCATTTCTAATATTTTCAAACAGTATGTTCAATGTTTGCAGTAACTGCACACACACATAAGACGATCCTCCACACTTCTGTCTCATTATTTTCAGGAAGTATGAAAGCATATTCTTCTCTAGGAAAAAGCTGTAATATGAATTTTCAAACACACATTAAAAATAGAACATGTAGAACATCAAACATGGATACATTATTTTTCCCTGACTCTTGTAAGTTAAAATCAACCACACACATATGCAAATAAAATGTAGGAGGTCATTCATTTTATTTGCACCCATGAGTTATCTAGTATCTGTAGTGGTATTCTGTAAGAGTGTTTATAAATCTTGAGGTGAGATGACATATTCACCATAAGAAATTTGATACTCACTGCAGATTCAGCTATTGAGATACATAATTGTTCTTACAGAATAGCTTGGTTGTTCTAAATATTGAGAAGCACATTTTTATTTAAGTAGTATTAGAAAATAAAGGTTATGCTTAATTTTGGCCACATTTTACAGTCCAATTGATAAGGGCACCAAATAGGCTATGTGTGTGGTTATTCTCATCACAAGAAAATATGACACTTCTTAGGACTATGTATGTACATGTACGGAAGTGTTCATTTCCATCAAATTTCTTTAGAACACTTGACCAAAAGAAACTTTCCTTTAAAACTACTTAGCCTTTGTCAATGTTGTACACGAGTCATGTTAACACAACAGACTACACCTGTCCAAGCTCTGCTTAAATTCATAACCCTAGGTTTAGACTATAAGAAGAGTGTTTATAAATATTATAAATAAAATATAGAACTTACTCAAAAACAGAGCTATCATTTTGGTCACCCCATATCAGTATTTCTGCTATACATCTCAGAGACTCTACCAAAGTACCTCGGTTGCTCTCTGATACTGTTGTGTTTTTACACAGAATGTTATGTAAATATTTCAATCTTTCTAACGAATGCGGGTTCTTGGGTCGCCCCCACGAGGCGCCAAACCAACTTCTGCTGCGAAACATGATCCACTTCTACTGTATACAACTGCTTATCGAAATTAAACACTTTTTCATTTTTTTTTTTGTTCATTGGAGCACGTCGTCACATTATATCAAAGTACAAAATATCCATTTTAAACGTATTTTTCACACTTGGTAATATACAATGTAGTAGCTAACGACACACGTATTAACTTTGTTGAATCTTTTGTGGAGATAATGAACAATTAGGTTTAGTAAATTGAAATATTTTTGTTATGATGTACTCTAAAGAGTTAAGATGTACTCAATGATTTGCTTTGCCAAAGGCAACTTTGACTTTGACATAGGTAAAGGTAATACAGAAATACAGCCCAGCCAGCGGATGATGTATGAATTTGACAGATGTCATTAATATGACAGCCACAGCCACAGCCCTTTCTAGGAATGCCACATATCGACACCTGCAAGGAATAACATCGTAACTCACTTTTTGGCAGTTTTGAGTTACAATCATATTCTAGCTATACAAAAAATGCAGATCTTTTTGCACTCACTCCTGTGTCTGTATTCCTTTGCGTACAGATTTTAATAAGTGTAAAAAAATTGTAAGTCACGAGTCAACTGCATTTCATAAAATGGTATGTTTAGTTACACACCATCATCATCATTGTTTATGCGTGCCATTAGAAATATTACATTGTAATTTAAGATACAATTTTGTTTTCGGAAATAAGTATCACTTAATAAATACGCATTCATTGTAACCTTAAATACAATTATTTCATTCTTGCATACTGAATAAAAATTCAGGCCAAAGATTGTAACATAACTTACAATTATTTTCTCCTCAATAATTTGCTAGTCTACAGTGTTATTATCCTTAGGCTACCATTCAAGAAAAAGAGATAGTAATAGTGACTGGAAGTCAAACTAACGAAGAAGAGTCCACAACTTCATCCAATTTGAATTCGACTAAGCTAAAGAAATATCCGAAGAAAATTAATCCAGGGAGAAAAAGACTATTAAATAAATAAAACTGGAAAAATGCAATATGTAAAAGAAAGAAAAATTCTGGTGAGGAATTTATAAATAAGAAAGGGCGATTGGTTCAGAAAAAATACATGAAACCAGCTTGTGGTTATAATTGTTCACGTAAATGTCGGGAAGCTGTTACGGAACACCAAAGAAATGAAATATTTAAACAGTTTTGGGAGTTAGGGGATCATAATAAACAAATGGAGTACATTAGCCGATTTGTTAAAAGAGTCAATAAAAAACAAGCGATTGTAGGCTCGGAAAGTCGTCGTCGGTGGACTCTTGAGTATTATTTGTTTATAGGAAGTCAAGAAATACCAACATGTAAGACTATGTTTTTAAACACCCTCTCTATAAGCGATATGTGGTTGCAGACTCTATTCAGAAAAACAGATAACTCTGCCACAGGTACTATTTCTATTGATGAAAGAGGTCCTCAAATACGCGTAAAAATGCTGTTCCAGAGGAAGTTAAACAATCCGTTCGAGACCATATTTTACAAATGCCATTAGTAGACTCACACTATGTCAGAAACAGGTCATCTAAACAATATTTAGATGAACAACTTAACTTTCCATTACTTTACAAGCTTTATTTAGAATGGATGAAGGAAAAATATTCTGATCAGGTAGTAGCGACATCGAGACAGTACAAGGAGATATTTCATAAAGAATTCAATATAGATTTTAATAAACCTAAAAAAGATCAATGCCCGCGGTGTGACTTATATAAAAATGCCACTGCGACTGACAAAACTAAGCTAGAGTATGAACACGCATTACATGTTGCCAATAAAAATGTGGTTAGGGCTTTAAAAGATAGCGACAAACGCCGAGCCGAGTCCTCTGACTCTGTTGCAGCAGTTTGTTACGATTTACAGGAAATTTTAAACACTCCACAGTCAGAAGTGTCTGTTTTTTATTACAAAAGAAAACTTGCTTGCTATAACTTCACGATATATGATATGGGAAAACATAAAGGGTATTATTACTTGTGGGATGAGACGATAGGACGCAAAGGATCAAATGAAATAAGTAGTTATGTATTCGACTTTATTAAAACCAAAGTGCAGGAGGGATATAAGGACTTTGATTTTTATTCTGATAGCTGCGGCGGTCAGAATAAAAATAAAACCGTATTTGCAATGTATGCATATGCTAGCACTATATTTAATATAAGCATAAATCACCACTTCTTCGAAGTGGGACATTCACAGTCAGAGGGCGATGCAATGCATGCGCTTATTGAGCGGAGAAAAAAGAATAAAATTAGCTACGTCCCTCAGCAATGGATTGCTTTAATTAGATGTGCGAAATCTACTGGTGACCCTTACGTAGTCAATTATATAAATCAAGACACGATATTGGATTTTAAACAGCTTTTGCCATGTTACGATAACTGGGAATATGATGTTAATAATGTAAAAGTTTCGTGGAGCAAAATTATGCATATCCGTTTTATCAGTGGCTTACCAAATATTATTAAATTTCAATATGATTCTCTGAGTGATAATGAAATAACTATAGATATAGCTCAACATAGGGCAGTTCGGTCTGTTACTCGTCGCGCCGCCAGGGAACCTCAAAACAATGAAAAAGAGTTACCTAGCAACATTTCGAAGGCTTATAATAGCCTTTTGCCTTTAACTATAGCCAAGTATAAAGATTTAATGAGCTTGTGCAAAAGCAATGCTATTCCAGCAATCTACCATGATTATTACATAAATTTACCACATCATGTTCATGCAACTCAGCAAAATAATAATGAGTCTGATTAAAATTAAGAACTACAGATTAATATTTACAAAGACTGACTGAAAATTGTGATTTTTTAAAGAGGAATAATCTTTATTGTTTAGAAGTTATGTATGTTGTTTTATTTTTCGTAAGATGTTTTTTAGCTTTAACTAATTTGTTTATGCAGGCAATGCTATAACAATAAATAATAAAGACTGATTAAATTTATTCAACTACTTTTTTATTTGTATGTTAATTCCAAAATGCTGAAAAAATACATTTTATCAATTGTATCTCAGACATACAATTTTTTCAGTTTATGAAATCGCTACTACCATACTTTTTGCGATTGTAAGTCTGAGTTACAATGTAATTTTATACTTTATATGTTGTGGTAAATCGTTGTAACTCACAAAAAGTCCATTAATATACATATATATTAGAATATAATCATATGAAAGTATGGGTATTCCCTCCTTGCTGCAAATTTTCAAGCTTGGTTGGCATTAAGACTTAACCGAAACCTAAGAGATTTTTTTAAAACTTTGATGCGCTCTACTGAAAAGTTACTAAAAATGAGTTACAATGTTATTCCTTGCAGGTGTCGATATCATCATCAGCAACAGTCACAAAAATATATATATATATAATATAATCATCATTATCATCATCATCAACCTATTCTAGTCATCTGCTGGACAATTAATGGCAGCACCGAATGAAACTATTTTTAGGCTATTTGTAACCAAGCCAAAAAAAAAAAAAAAACAATAATAGCAACGTAGGAATGTCAAATCCATTCAAAACATTATTTCAAAATATCCATCCTTTATCCATCTACGAATCATTTACTACCATTTTTTTTTTTTTTATCGTGCGGAAATCCCTTCGGATACCTCCCGCCGGCCAGTGGGGGCGGTTATGACGGGCTTGCACCGACTAAAACCGCACGCCGTCTCGGGTCTTCAGACGCCGGGGTGTAAGGTTACCCATAGAGCATATCCCTCGCACCCCGGCTGACCCTGGGCCATCTCACCACTAACAGCATCGCTCATCCTGTCTCCTCTGAAAGCAGAGGAGTACGGAGAGCGATGTGTACCCGCCACGTTGGGTATTGGCCGACGATCAATGCCAACCCTATGAAGGGGTGAAGGGGAAGCCATTGACCGCCGCCCAGGGTGTACCGGCCGCTCCGATTCCGTTCCCCCCGGACTGCAGCGGGATCGGAATCGGAGCGACACTTGAGGAGGTTACCCAACACACACCCCAATCATTTACTACCTACACGTTAAAATTATTTTTTCCGTTAGATGTGGCTTACTGTGCGTACTTGTGTGCATATTACAAGTGCTGCAGTTTATTTATTGATATAAACTCTTTACTTCTTCGGTCTCTATGAAACATTTCCTCTTATTAATTAATGTCAGTTTATCATTGTCATAATTTATCGCATTTTTAAGCATAATAAAACCTTGCATTACTTAAAGGTTTTGTCTGTTATTTAAATTTATTATGCTTAAATAATCATGGACAAATATCTAAGGCCAGAAAGGTTTGATGCCGACCCGTCGGATTCTACTGCATCCAAAACATGGGAGCATTGGCGTAAATCATTTGAATACTTCATATCAAGTCAGAAAAAGGTGACCGCTCTTTCGTCATCAGCGGAAGACGCACAGACGACTAAAGATCAATGGGATGAAGTAAAGTATCAAATTTTAGTAAACCATATCTCTCCTAACGTATATGCTATAAGTGAAACTCATAAGTATGACGAAGCGATTATTAAACTAGAGAAGCTGTTTGTGAAACCCAAAAATATTATATTTGCACGACACATGCTCGCATCGCGAAAACAACGTTCCGATCAAACTATACATAGGTACCTATTTACAAGCTTTGAAACAACTATCTAAAGACTGTGACTTCACTACCGTCGACGCTGAAACAAACAGAAACGACTGTATACGTGATGCCTTTATATCAGGTATCTTATCGAATAAATATAGGCAACGACTTTTAGAAAATCTTACTTTAACACTCGATGAAGCTTACAATCAAGCACTTTCCTTAGAAACAGCCGAGGCCCATTCCAATAGTTTCAATAATCTGCCAGTGAACGCAGCTCAAAAGGAAACCGGCTCGGTTCAGGTTGCCTCCAATTTCACTATTAAAAAAAATGAGCAAAATGAGAGTTTCTCTGCTGCTACTCGTCGAAGAAAATGCTTTTTCTGCGGAGGGCAAGTACATCTTCGGAGAAACTGTCCTGCGTTTGATGGAGTCTGTCAAATTTGCAACAAAAAGGGACATTTTGCTTCGGTTTGTAGAAGCTCATCCAGAATAGCAAATTCAGTTACAACAGACAAGGATTATTCAGGATGTATTGTTATAGCAGCATCACCTTCGTCCGCAAGAAAAGCTACCGTGCCTGCGTACATCAAAGGTATAAGAGCAGAAGCGCTCTTAGACACAGGAAGTTCCGTTTCTTTTATCAATGACAGCTTCTCCAAACTCTGTGGACTTAAAATAAAGCCTAGCTATCAAACTATTTCAATGGCCTCACTTAACCATGTTTCACAAGTAGAAGGCCAAATTTTTCAAACAATTTACATTGGAGATCACAAATACCAAAATGTGATTTTCCTTATTGTCAAAAACCTTTGCGCCGATAAAATAATCGGTCATGACATTCTCAGTGAACATGAGTCACTAAAATTCTCATTTGGTGGGCCAAAGAAGTCATTTCACGTGTGTAATGTAACTGCAGCATCTGTGCCGGCCGTACCACTTTTTGCAAGCGTCTCTCCTAAATGCAGACCTATTGCTGTAAAATCCAGGAAACACAGCGATGAAAATACCAAATTTATTAATGAAGAGATTGACAAACTTTTAGCGGAAGGTGTGATTGAGGAGAGTAAATCACCGTGGAGAGCCCAGGTCCTTCTAACGAAAAATGAAACGCATAGGAAACGGCTTGTAATTGATTATTCGCAAACAATCAACCGTTATACTGAGCTTGACGCATATCCACTACCCAACATAGAGGACTTAAGTCGCTAAAGTAGCCAAAAACTCAATGTTCAGCTTAATAGATTTGGAAAGCGCTTATCATCAAGTTCCAATTTTACCCGAAGAAAGAAAGTATACTGCCTTTGAAGCTACGGGTAATTTGTATCAGTTTAGACGCATACCTTTTGGAGTGACAAATGACGTCTCAAGTTTTCAACGAACTATCGATTGGATAATCAGAAAAGAAAACCTTCAAAAGACGTACGCGTATCTTGATGATATCACCATTTGTGACCTTAATCGTGAAGAACACGACCAAAACTTAGAGCGCTTTATGACTTCGGCCAAAAAGTACGGTCTGACATTGAGTATGCAAAAATGTAAATTTTCTCAAGATTCTATTAATATTCTTGGCTACAACATTCACAACCACATTATCAAACCTGACTCTGAGCGCCTCAAGCCACTTATTGACTTACCACCACCACAAGACATAACGACACTCAGACGTACACTCGGTATGTTCGCTCACTATTCTAAATGGATTCCTGATTTTTCAGAACGTATACACTCACTTGCTAGGACAACATCTTTCCCCCTTACAAATAAGCAACATCGATGCTTTGAGAGTCTAAAAAACGATATTGCTAAATCTTCAATTCATGCTATTGATGAAAATGTGCCTTTTAGTGTCGAGACTGATGATCACTGTAGTGTCCGACCTCGTTCGATCACTACAGTTGGCCATCATGTGTCAGAGTTTAAATAAAACTATTGTACCATTTTAAATCTTTGAATTAGGAACGTAATAAAACAATCGCGGCCTGGACAGTTGGAGTCTGAACGGGTCTGGAGGAGCCGTTCCGACTGAAGCTGAGCAAAGTATCCTGAGAAGAATCGCGCTTTAAGCCCTATCCTTGGGCCGAGTCCGCGTTATACGTCCCAGTCCGCTATTTAAAGTTAAAACAACCGCGTAAATCCCTAATAATATAAGTAGGAAGTGCGTGTGGTTAATAAATAAATAATATCTTTTCCCCTTCAAGTCGTATAATTTCGTCGCCTTATACACACGTGGTACCCAAACCCCAGGGTACTACAACTTTGGAGGAGGCGCCGGTTTCCATAAAATTTGGTGGAGGAACGCCGGTTTCCACAGGAGGTGGAAACGCCAACATTCTGCAGTTGGCAGTGGATTGATCGACCCCGTACCTTGAGAAGGAAGACGTCGTGCAATATTGGATCGACGCCTTAAACAGATAACAAATTTCCATTTATTATAAATATTGTATTACTACCATTGAGATGGCTGAGTCAAAGAAATTTGGTGGCACTGACGGTGTCCCATTCCAAAGTTTTTGAGAGACTTCAATGTGGTATTCGCCATAAATAAATTTATGTTGACTGACAAAGCCACAATATTAGCTGCCTACCTCGAGGGCGCAGCGTTACACTTCTACAAGTCGTTTTTTAACGAAGAGTTAACTTTCGAACAAGTGTGCTCACTGTTAGAAGAAGAATTTCCTTCCCATGGCGATGATTTACGAGTTATTCTATTCAGCGTATCAAGCCAAAGAGGAGAATTCGGTCACCTATTGGTACAGATTGTGCAACTTGGCTAGTAAAGCTAAGGTTACCGATGATAAAAAGATAATAAGTAGATTTCTGAAGTCAATGTCGCCAAGATTTCGAAATATTTTAGCGGCAAGGGTGTACAGCGATAAAAAAGAACTCCGCGACGCGCTGTTGCAGTTATCGGAAGTACAACCCGACGTGCAGGGGGATAGAACTCAGAATTTACCTACGAACCCTCCACAAGGATATAACCGTCAAGTCGGATTTCATAACCGCTACGGGAGTAGAGGAGACACGACATCTTACGATGCACGTCAAGCTCCGTCATCGTCGAGTCCACAGGATGAAGGGGACAATTTCCGCACTCCGAGATACAACCTAAGACCTCGGAATGTTGCTAACACTAATGTTTTCCCCAGTAACCCGAATTCTTCGGGATCTAACAGAAGAGATACTCCAACTTCGAGCCGGCAGTTTTTCCGGTCCCGAGAGTGGAATGTAATGAGCATGGAGCATACCGGGTCTGCGACTGCAGATCAGCGTCACAACGAAAGCAATTTTCCTGGTCAGTTTACGCCATTTATTAAGGTCTCAATTAATAATTCTGTCTTCGAAGCATTACTTGATACGGGAGCGACGGTAAATGCTATGAGCAAAGCTTTAGCTAGAAGCTTGAACCTACAAATAAAACCGTCAACGTCGTTGACGTACATCAAGAGCATAACTGGTTCTTCGGCAACTATCTGCGGTGAAGTCAACGTGAACGTGATTTTAGCGAACATTTTAGTTAGAGTGAATTTCATTGTATTAAATAACACTGAATTAGATTTAGTCTTAGGTCAATCGTTCATGTTTGCTAATGCTGTATCAATTGATTTCAGAAAGAACTGTTTATGGATTAAGGGCTTCAAAGTAAATTGGACACGCAGATATGACGATAAAACCGTGAGTAAGGCTTCAAAGTGCACATCGTTAAATATTATAAACACAAATAATATGTTATTTAATTATAAAGCAATAAATGAAACCATTGATTATTACCCTAATCGAAGTTTTAATAATGAAATATTTAAGTCTGAAGAATCCAAGAAATTAATCGATGGGGACATCCCAGCGAACAAAAGGAGTTGTTTGGTGCAAGCAGTACAAGACTGCGAGGATGGAGTCATGTTCGACAACGGAAGCACGGGCAGATGCGGATTGTCAGATGATATTCCTGTACTTATAGCTCCGTACAGGTCAGCTACGGAACAATCAGACTTGGTGAAGGATCCAATACAAGATGTGGATTTCGACGTCGTACATCGTTCCGGCAAGAGCAATATTGTTGCTGAGTACCCAAGTCGTTATCCTTTAAAGACAGAGGATGATGATACGAACACACCAGTATCGGATGGCATAGAGATGTATAACATCAGCACCGATACAATGGTAGTGAAACAGTGCGCAGATCTTTTCTGTAGACCACTAAGGAATGGCTTAACAAATAATGATGTAACAAACTACAAAGGATTTTTATTAAGGAAAAATGTTGTTGTGCTGCCGAGAGAACTACTGAAGACAACTCTCGAAGAACTGCATGATCATCCATGGTCCGGAGGTCACTTCGGAATCGCGAAGACGTTGTCGAAGTTCCGCAATAGGTTTTTCTTGCCCAAAGCTGAAAAAGAAATTGAGAAGTATATTAGAAGTTGCCTAGTGTGTCAACAAAGAAAGAAATTTAGACAGCGAGCTCCTTTACATCCGATGACCACGGAAGGTTTATTAGAAAGAGTGGGGATGGACATTCTTGGACCATTTACGAAGTCTAATAAAGGAAATAAATATATTTTAGTAGCTGTTGAATATATGTCCAAATATGTTATTTGTAAACCTTTACCCAGGGTTACAACCCAAGAGGTATGTGAATTCGTTACAGATGAGATTATATGCAAGTTAGGAGGTGTAAAGAATATTATTACTGACAGAGGGTCGGTGTTTACATCAAACTTACTCAAAGAAACAGCAGACTTCTTCGGGTTCAAGTTACATCACACCACAGCATTCAAGGCGTCATCAAATGGCCTTTGTGAGAATTTCAATGCTACACTAACACAGATGCTATCCATGTACGTGTCGACGGACCAGAGAATTTGGTGCAATTTTGTAAACATGGTGACATTTGCATATAATGCCACGAAGCATACATCTACAGGTATGTCTCCACACATGTTGTTATTCGCACGAGAGCCGATTCTGCAATCAAACTTTGAAGTAAATCAAGAGTCTACTAACGAGTCATACGCGTCCAGACATGCACGTGCAAATTATCTCGTGCAACGAGCAAAGGTGAATATAAGAAACGCACAAAGGAGGCAGAAAGCTTACTACGACAAGAAGGTGAAATTCGTAGTATACCAACCAGGTCAGCCGGTTCTGATATACAGTCCAAGATGTATTTCGGGAAGAAGTAAGAAACTTTGTAAGCCGTACAAAGGGCCATTTATTATTGTCAGGAGAATTTCAAACACCAACTATGTCGTGGGAAAAATCAATAATCCAACGTGGCAAGATATTATACATACTAATTTTCTAAAACCATTTGTCAACAGAAGATGCGTTATTTAAGTAAAATTTGTGTAAATGTCATTATATTTATTTGACGTTGAGTGTTGTGTGGACATGATTAGTTTTTTTGTATTTTATGTGTGATACTAATAAAGAGGCTAAATAAATAAAGGTTGAATATTTTATTAATTATGTTATGTGCAGTGATAGTTCAAAGGTAATTGTCGATGGTTTCATATAACTTTATTGACGTTTTAAAGTTCAATTTCAAACAGATCTATGTGCAAGTTGGATCCTATGATTGTTTTCTTGTACAGATGCCTATCTGCGTGACCATAACTCTCATTAAAGATATGTTGTATACTAGTAAATAATGAGTTGTAGAAAATGTATATTAATAGTATATTTTCTCTGTTCATTCCATATTGGGGCGCTGTTGAAGATGAATAAACTTTCTTTTGTTGTATTCGAGATGTTATAGCGTAGGAGTTAGGCAATTATTTTTTCGTCTAATGTTGGGAGTAGTGATCTAAGCTTTGTAAGAGAGTCAAATCGTTTTGGACATGTGCGCCGATGATGATTGAAAGTTAGTTTTTGATCAGACTCTTCTTTATGAAGTAGAGTTCTCTTTCTCCTTAATGTTGATTTAAAAATAATTTAGTAATTCGTAGGCGATATAAAAGATTTATAATTACATATGCATAATGTGTAAGGATAGATCACTTTATGTCAGCTTTAGTTTTTAGTTAGGTAGGTCTTAAAAGTACTCGGTTACTTTAGGTCCAATCAGGACAAACATTTAAATGTGTCGTCAAATGACATTAAACTAATCTATTTAGAGAGGCCGATTGTGGCCGGGCTTCTTTTAACCTGGGTTTTTGCCTGGCCAAGAATGAAGCAATTTTTCTTTTGTTCGTGTTTTTCAGTAGTTATTACAGTTTAATTGCTATAATTTGAGATTTTAATAACGAGTATTAAGTATTACAAAGATTGCTTCGTTATACCCATTGTAAGGGACAATTCGCTTCAATTTTTTTTTTGTGTCCCAGATGTAGTATGCCTAGGGCTTCAATGTAGCTGTCACATGTCATGGCATTGGGCGTAGCTGGTTGTAGTGTCCGACCTCGTTCGATCACTACAGTTCATTGACCTGGCCATCATGTGTCAGAGTTTAAACAAAACTATTGTACCATTTTAAATCTTTGAATTAGGAACGTCAATCGTATGTGTAGGGATGCGAGACGAGACCACATTCATAATTCTATGAAAAATCTTAACACTTCTCAACAATGGCAGTTTCTTAAATCTTTGGGTATTGGTAAGGTCGTTCATGACAACCTTACCGATATGGACCTCAATGCATTGAATGCCCATTTCTCTGCGCCTCCCACTACCATTCCTTGTGATGTTAAGTCCTCTACTCTAAATTTCCTCTCTTCTCTTCCACTACCTTCAAATACTTCTTTCTCATTTCAGCCGGTCTCAGAGGTAGATGTTAAGAAACATTTGCAAACCATATCTTCTAGGGCTGTCGGTGACGATGGCCTTCAACTTCAAATGCTTCTTCCCATCCTGAATCAAATTCTTCCTATCCTTACCCACATGATAAACTACTCCTTATATTCTAACTGCTTCCCTTCATCATGGAAGAAAGCTTCTGTTAAACCTCTGCCCAAAGTATCCAATCCTGCAACGCACTCTCAATTCCGACCCATTTCGATCCTTCCCATCTTGTCCAAAGTACTCGAGAGTGTTGTTCACGATCAACTGTCCTATTACCTCTCCTCTAATAACCTGCTAAGTCCATTCCAATCTGGCTTCCGCCGCGGCCATAGTACTGTTTCAGCTCTAGTTAAAGTAACAGACGATATAAGATTGGCCATGGAGAACAAACAACTGACAGTTCTGGTTTTATTGGACTTCAGCAGTGCCTTCAATTCGGTTGACTTTGACATCCTCTTAGGAATTCTATCATCTTTTAACGTTTCTACTTCTGCAACTGCCTGGTTTAAATCCTATCTTGAGGGACGCTCACAATCAGTTCGAATGAACGAGGCCTCCTCCGATTGGTGCAACTTAGTGGTGGGCGTTCCTCAGGGTGGCGTTCTTTCTCCTCTCCTCTTCTCTGTCTTTATAAACGCCGTCACTAAGGTCGTTACCTCAAATTATCATCTCTACGCAGACGACTTGCAGCTATATCGACATTTCAAAGCCGATGAACTAGCTAGGGCTGTAGCTGCCATCAATAATGACCTTGAGAACATTAATGCTTGGGCTAAATCTTTTGGATTGTTAGTCAACCCAAAAAAATCTCAAGCACTCATTGTCGGTGGCAGATATATGCTCGGCCTCCTGGATCATGAGTCTCTACCTCCAGTTAAGTACGAGTCTGTGGCCATTGAATATTCCAAGAGTGCAAGAAATTTAGGAGTGCACATCGACTCCAAGCTTGCCTGGGATGTTCACATTGCGGAGGTAAGCAGGAGGGTATACTGCGCATTTCAATCTCTCAAACGTCTCCAGAAACTCCTACCTCTTCAGACTAAAGTTACTCTTGCGCAATCTCTTCTACTCTCAATATTAGACTATGCTGATGTCTGCTTTCTCGATGCTTCGGAGGAACTACTGAATAAACTGGAACGCTTGCAGAATTTGGGGATTCGCTTCGTATTTGGCCTTCGTAAATACGACCATGTTAGTGAATTTCGTAAAAGACTGAACTGGCTCCCTATTCGGCAGCGCCGTAACACTCATATCCTATCTCTTCTCTACTCTATACTACAAAGTCCTAATTCTCCGTCATATCTGCGGGAACGTTTTGAATATCTTGTACCTAGGGGCAAACCCTGTCGTGTTTCTTCCTCTCTTCTGCTTCATACTCCTGCACACTGTTCTAGTTGCTATGACGGATCCTTCACGGTGCAAGCTGTTCGTCTCTGGAACTCACTCCCTCATACCATTCGGAGTAGTACCAGTCTGGACATCTTCAGAAGAAGAATTAAAGAATTTTTCCTTTCTCCATAATTTAGTGTGTATATATCTAACCTACGAATATATTTATGTATGTATGTATGTGTGTGTATATATGTATTCATTTTTTATTATAAGTATTGTAGCATGTTTCTCTTTTCTTTTTGTCTTGTAAACACTTCACAGCCTTTCGTAAACTATTCTTCCTCTATTACTCAAAGGTTTGCTGGGAGAGAACTCATATTGAGTTAAGCTCGCCTTTGTACATCTTTTTTGAAATGTTATTGTTACTATCATTTTCTTGTGTGTGCAAAAAGAATAAAATAAATAAAATAAAAAAAATAAACGTCATAAAACAATCGCAGCCTGGACAGTCGGAGTCTGAACGGGTCTGGAGGAGCCGTTCCGACGGAAGCTGAGTAAAGTATCCTGAGAAGAATCTCGCTTTAAGCCCTATCCTTGGGCCGAGTCCGCGTTATACGTTCCAGTCCGCTATTTAAAGTTAAAACAACCGCGTAAATCCCTAATAATATAAGTAGGAAGTGCGTGTGGTTAATAAATAAATAATATCTTTTCCCCTTCAAGTCGTATAATTTCGTCGCCTTATACACACGTGGTACCCAAACCCCAGGGTACTACAGTACTAACGCAAGACTCCAGGCCTGTAGCATTCTTTTCAAGAACCTTAAACCCAACCGAACAAAATCATTCTGCTATAGAGAAGGAAGTTTACGCTATTGTAGAATCACTAAAGAAATGGCGACATTACCTTATATGTAAGCAATTTCGCTTGGTCACCGATCAACGCTCGGTTGCTTTTATGTTTAATATGAAACACTCAAGCAAAATTAAAAATGAGAAGATTCAGAGATGGCGTTTGGAACTTGCTACTTACAAATTTGAAATCGTGTATAGACTCGGCAAAGAAAACTACGCTGCTGATGCTCTATCTAGAGTTTGTGCATCTACAGAATCACGATCTGCCAAACTTATATCACTTCATGAAGCTCTTTGCCACCCCGGTGTTTCACGTATGTACCATTGGATACGCTCTAAAAATCTACCATATTCCCTTGAAGATGTCCGAAATATGACAAGCTCTTGTCGGACATGTTCAGAAATAAAGCCGAGATACGTACGAAATACCAGCGATGAACATAAAAGACTAATCAAAGCAACGGTACCCTTCGAACGCTGGAGCATCGATTTTAAAGGCCCAGTTCCAACTAATACAGCCAACAGATTCATTTTAACTGTAATTGACGAATTTTCTCCATTTCCATTCGCTTTTCCATGCTCAGACGTCACCTCAAAAACAGTGGTCAAACATCTCAACAATTTATTCATGATATTTGGTTTTCCATCGTATATTCATACGGATCGTGGCACAGCTTTTCTTTCTGCTGAGGTGCAAAGATTTCTTTATGAAAGAGGTATCGCCACAAGCCGAACTACAGCCTACAATCCACAAGGCAAGGGGCAAGTGGAGAAATTTAATTCTACGCTCTGGAAAACAATACTTTTGGCACTGAAAACTAAAAACTTATCAGTCGAGAACTGGGAGCAAGTTTTGCCGCAAGCCTTGCATTCTATTCGCTCCTTACTTTGCACCGCTACTAATTTCACACCGCATGAACGAATGTTTAGACACCCACGGAGATCTACTAACGGGATTTCTATTCCAACTTGGCTTACGAATTCCGGCCAAGTATTACTCAAGAAGTTAAACAGGAGTAACAAATATGAACCAATTGTTGAGGAAGTAGAACTGTTACATAGTAATCCAGATTACTCCTATGTCAATTATCCCGATGGGAGAGAGACTACAGTGTCAAATAGTTATCTAGCGCCGCTGGGACCAGATGACATAGCTCGCCAGGAAACTGAAACTGATTCTTTTGTTACACCACCTACATCACCGGTAACTGAGAACCGTAACATGACACCTTCGTCTACAGAGGCAGAAGAGCCGGTTTTTGACCAAAGTGAAGAGCGAGTGTCTCAAGAACGACCGCCGCTATCTCCGCCACCGGAGACAATTCGTAAATCCAATCGCGTGCGCAGACCACCAACATTTTTAACTGATTATGTTACAGACTAGCGCGGGAGAATAAATTCTTTACTTCTTCGGTCTCTATGAAACATTTCCTCTTATTAATTAATGTCAGTTTATCATTGTCATAATTTATCGCATTTTTAAGCATAATAAAACCTTGTATTACTTAAAGGTTTTGTCTGTTATTTCATTTATCATTGTAATATTATTGCCCAGTTCCTTGACCTAGTTATTTATTTGGAAAATCTGTTTAAATTATTCGTTACTTATACGTGGCTAAGCCGTTTAGTCGAGACTGTACTCCTCCGGAACCACAATACCGATCTTGACCAAATTTGCGATGGTGATAGTGTAGACACCGCTGAGTGTTAGAGGGGTCAACTGTTCAAATACAATGTACCACTGAGGAATAATCATCGAAAAACAGTTTCACGAGCGCGCGGCCTTTTTTTTTTTACGTGCGGAAGGGTAGTGCGGGGGGGTATCCCTTCGGATACCCCCCCGCTGGCCAGCGGGGGTGGTTATGTCGTGTCTCGACTAAAACCGCACGGTGTCCTCCCCAAGTGTCCGTTGCCGGGCACCCCGGGTAAGCCCTCGAAAGGATAACCCCAGGGTTGCCGGCGGAC
Source organism: Cybosia mesomella (assembly GCA_946251805.1). Classification (NCBI taxonomy): domain Eukaryota; kingdom Metazoa; phylum Arthropoda; class Insecta; order Lepidoptera; family Erebidae; genus Cybosia; species Cybosia mesomella. The sequence continues at coordinate 25,843,198 of OX276397.1, read as the reverse complement.
TTTGGCCGCCACCGCGGCCTCGCCTGGTGGGGTAGGGTTTTATCCCGCTTCGGTGAGTTGGCAGGCGTGTGTAGGGCACACACGACACGCCTCCGCCACGGCCTGCTTCTGTAAGGACGGCGAGTCGGCCAACTGCCGTCCTCAGGCCCCGATCATGGAGGTCGGTAGTCCCGGGCGTAGATGAGTCTGCAGCCTCCTAGCCGCAGACTGCGAAACTCGGGGGGCAGGGTTCTCTCCCGCTCCCTCTCCGCCGTCTCTTTCGCGCGCATTACCTACTCGCAGAAAGAGGCGGCGGCGTGCCACTTGCTCCCGTCGGAGACCACGGCCCTCACCATGGTCTCCAACGAGAGAACGTCCACGCCCAGGACCACAACGAGATACCGGCGTTGATTCGCCCACGCAGGGCACTCCACCAACGTGTGGAGCGCCGTGTCTTCGCCAGGATCCTCGCAGTGCTGGCACTGCGGCGTTGTCTCCCGGTGGATGCGCCACAGATACTTACCGAAACACCCGTGTCCGGTAACCATCTGGCACATCCGGTAGGAGAGGTCCCCATGGCCCCTCTCCAACCACTCCTTCATGATCGGTCTCACCGCCGCAATGGTGGATTCCCCCCACCTTGGGTGCTCAAGTCGCACCCTCCATGTCTCCATGAGTTCCTGGTGGAGCAGGGACCGCTGAGCCCTGATTTTTCGGGGCTCCGGCCTATGGCCCCGCTCCAGCGCCTCCTTGCGCCACTGGTACAGGAGCGCAAGGGCTCTCGCTTCCAGGTCCCATGGAGGGGTCCCGGCTAGGAGACATGCCGCCTCGACGGAGATCATGCGATACCCCCTGATGACTTTGACGGCCATCGCTTTAAACGGGCTGTTTACAGCCACGTTGCGGGCCGCCAGAGTCTCCGCCCATACGGGGGCCCCGTATAGGGCCATGCTTCGCACGATCCCCAGGTACAGTCTCCTAGTGGAGGCGTTGGGTCCCTTAACGTTGGGCATCAGCCGCGATGTCGCGGCCGCAGCCCCCCTCAGTTTCGGGACCAGACTTCGGAGATGAGGTCCGAAGTCCCATCGGCTATCGAGTACGAGCCCAAGGTACTTCATCGTGGGCTCGATGCCGATGCTTACGCCCCCTACGGTTATGCTGGTTCCCGCAGGTGGCCCCTTCCGAGGCCCGTGGAAACACATAGCCTCGGATTTGTGGAGAGCCACCTCGAGTCCCAGCCGCCGTATTCGACCCACGACTTGAGCAACCCCTGCCGTGGCCTTTAGTGCCGCGCTTCGGTGCGTTGCTCCCCGCGCCATAACGAGGGTGTCGTCAGCATAAAACGTTATGCTGACACCCTCGAGCAACGAACCGCGCAGCACCCAGTCGTATCCGATGTTCCACAGGAGTGGCCCTAGGACCGACCCCTGTGGAACACCGCACGACACTTCTCGCCGCCCTGGCCCTAGCCAGCTCGGGTAAACTATGGCCCTCTCGGATAGGTATGCCTCGACAATGCGGCGGAGGTAACGAGGCACTCCGTGATACGCGAGCGCCTCCCTAACGCAGCTCCAGGGTAGGGTGTTGAAGGCGTTGGCGATGTCCAGAGACACCGCCACCACCACCCCACCCCGCGAGACTACTTCCTCCGCCAGGCGCCTAACGCGCATGATCGCTTCCACGGTGGATCGCCCCCGGCGGAAACCAAACTGGTTGTCCGCCAGATCTGGCCCCACGTTCGTGAGATGCTCGACGAGACGCTCTGCAATAATCCGCTCAAAGAGCTTGCACACCTCGTCGAGCAACACGATCGGCCGGTAACCGGATGGCTGGTCCGCCGGCCGCCCCGCCTTCCGGATAAGGACCAGTTTCCCCGTCTTCCAAGCCTTTGGAAACTGGCCCCTTTCGAGGCATGCGCTAAAGAGCGCCACCAGTCGAGGCCCTAGTTCCTCCAGGGCCGGGTCTGGGGGCAGTGCATTTCCGGGCTTTAAGCCGAAGCACTTCCCCCCAGTTCACTCTCCCTGACTTCGGGCACGCAAAGACGCAGGCCGTGACAGTGGGCCGACAACACGCCAAGCCGCCTCTCGATGGCCGCCAGGAGCTGCACCATACTCGGTGCAGGCTCAGGCACCATCTCGGGTGCCGGATTGGGCACCGGCCTAGGCACTGTTTTTGGCGCCACCTTTTGTGCCGACTTTGGCGCCGGCTTTGGTGCCGAATTTGACACAAGAGCCCTCGGGTGGTCCGCCACCTCTTGGGCTCTTGGGGCCTTCTGGGCCTCCGGGGATCCCCTGACCATCTGGGTCAGATGCCTGACCTCCTCCCGGAGGACCCGCTGTTGCTCCAAGGAGTTGGCGAGCTCAGTTTCCAGGCTTGTGACCCGGGCCCTGAGCTTCGCCTCCTCCTCGGAGACGCCCCTACCGAGGAGCTCCTCCAGCGCCGTCCTGGCAACGGCGACGTTTTCCGCCACCGTCTTCTTTTTCCCCGACACATTTTTGGACCCTTTAATGGTGTCCGTAATGCGGGCAAGCGCTGCGAGGGCTGCGAGGAGTTCCCTCGCCGCGGGGACGCCTTGGTCCCTGCCACTGGGTAGTGGAGGGACGTGCACCGGCTGCTTCAGCGTTCTAGCCGCCGCGGTGACCAATATTTTGGTCCGCTTCCGACGGAGACCCTCCTCAGTCTCCATACGGCTGGATACTGACTCATTGTCAGTACCCGCCGTCGACGCCGCAGACGCAATGTCCGCGTCCGTGTCCCCTCCTACTGGTAGCGGAGTAGCGGGTCTGGTGAAGATGGCCTTAATCGGCCGCCGCCTCAGCTCCTCTTCACCCCCGACTACTTCCACTCCATCCTCTCGAATTACGTTATTCGCGCCAAGGTTGTCGTTGTTGATTTCGTCCGGTAAGTTTTCATTATTAGATTTATTAGCCATAATATGTCCCACGAGTATGGGGGAAAGATGGTCCGTCCAGGTAGAGCCCCCTGCACCTGGATAAGCCTATATACTATGGAGGTCGGCTGGTATCCATAGGTTTTGACGACTTCGCTGTCGGGTGTTATAGACTTTACCTTGTCGTGGGCCGGCCAATAAAGGCAAGCCCTCCGGTCAGCAAGTCCACAGCGTACCCTTCTGGAGCCACCAGTTAGGTCGTTGCTTATCACCTGCCAATTACGGAACGCGAGAGGATGGCTAGTCCTCTCTCACCGGCGGCGGCACAAGTGCCCGTCGGCCCCTGCGTCAGCAGTGGGCCAACCCGCCCCTGGATCCCCCAGGACCCTACGGTGGCCTCCACCACTAACAGCATCGCTCATCCTGTCTCCTCTGAAAGCAGAGGAGTACGGAGAGCGATGTGTTCCCGCCACGTTGGGTATTGGCCGACGATCAATGCCAACCCCATGAAGGGGAAGCCATTGACCACCGCCCAGGGTGTACCGGCCGCTCCGATTCCGTTCCCCCCGGACTCCAGCGGGATCGGAATCGGAGTGACACTCGAGGAGGTTACCCAACACACACCCCAGCGCGCGGCCTTAGCTATGCACGAGACCGTAGTAAGATGCCTTATTATTCAAGTAAGAGTCCTGCTCGCTCACCTCAATTTATTTCAGTCGCACCCTGCGCTGAATTCCTAGTTATAAAATTAAATAGTATAGTTGCCTGGATAGGTCACCTCAGTGCTCTATAAGGTATAACGCACATACACATCCCTGGGGTGAGGCTATGGACAGGTACGTCGAGTCATTGGTTATTAGCCTTGATATCGCCAAAGCCTTCTGTTACACATCAGATGCATATATCAGAACGCACCCTCTACTCTATGGACATAGCCTGGCTTACTCTATGACGAACACGAATTTCATGTGGCATCATGTACAACTACATCTCGTACATTACTTTACTGTAAACTATTATAACGGATTAATACATTCTATTAACTACATCATTGGGTGTTATTTATACATACACAATAGTGGCGACGAGGATCGTGTTCGAAGCTACGCGAAATTTAAGAGTTACGGAGAAAAATGTACCGCGCCGGCAGTGCCGGCACCGACGCCGCGGGCTTAACCTCCAAAGTGAAGTGAAAAATTTGTGTTCCCATTACATCCACTTACCTTTTCCTGTGTGTCCAAGGGTTCCAAGTCCTGTGATGATCACCCGCTTCACATATTTCCTTTTCCCTTACAAAATTACTTACAATGGATACGTCATTATCACAAGTGTTGGCCCAGATGATGGAAATCATGAAAGGAATGCAGGAACAACAAAAACATTTACAATTGGCGTTAATGGATCAAGGTACAAAGAATATTAGTGGCATTTCATTACAACCTTACGACGAAATAAATGAATCTTTTACAAGTTACCTACAACGTTTACAAAACTACATAAATTTAAAGGGCGTAACTATGTAATGAGAATACAAAATTACAAATATTTCTCAACTGTATAGGCCCCAAAAATTACCAGGTGTTGAAGAATATTATCGCATCGGCATCAAGCCCCAAATGAAATATTTGGGGCTCGTGCTCGACGGCCGATGGGACTTCGGAGAGCACATCCGAAGTCTGGCCCCCAAATTGAAGGGCACAGCTCTTGCTCTGGCTCGGCTGTTGCCCAACATGAGGGGGCCCGATGACTCCTGCAGGAGACTCTACGCGGGGATCGTGCGGTCCATGGCCCTGTATGGGTGCCCAATATGGGCGGAGGCCCTGAGGACCAGAACTGTGCAGATGCTGCGCACTCCGCAGCGAGTTCTGGCCATCAGGGTCATCCGAGGGTACCGCACGATCTCCTTCGAGGCGGCGAGTCTCCTTGCCGGAACTCCGCCATGGGACCTGGAAGCGAGAGCCCTTTCGCAACTGTACCAGTGGCGAAAGGAGGCGCGGGAGCAGGGATGGAACCCCGAGCCTCGAGAAATCGAGGCCGTGCAGTCCCAGCTCCGCCAGGCCATCGTGGTGGAGTGGAAGGAACGACTTGGGCAACCAAGCGCAGGGCACGCCGCAATAGCGGCGGTAAGGCCCATCATGGAGGATTGGCTGGAGAGGCGACACGGAAGCCTCTCCTACCGACTGACGCAGGTGATCTCAGGGAAGGGGTGCTTCGGGGACCACCTGCATCGGATCAGGAAGGAGCCAACGCCTGAGTGTCATCACTGCGACGCGAGCGAGGACTCAGGGCTGCACACGCTGGCGGACTGCCCGGCGTGGGAGGCGCCGAGGCGTGACCTCGTGGCAGCCATCGGGGTGGGAGTCCTCTCGCTCGGCAGCATGATTGCGGCAATGGTGCGGAGCGCGAGCGCGTGGGCCGCCGCCGCCTCCTTCTGCGAGCATGTAATGCTCGCGAAGGAGGTGGCGGAGCGCGCCCGGGAGAGACTTAGAACTCTCCCGGTCCGCCGAGCCCGCAACTTGCTCGCCGCGCGTCGCAGGCAACTCAGGCGCCGGAGGTCGCTTAACGACCTCCGTCCTCCATGAGCGCAGGCCTGGGGGTGGCGGGTGAGGCCACCTGTCACCCCAGCAGAAGCAGGCCGGGACGGTGGGGCGACTAGCGCCCCTCCCCCAAACCGGGGCAAGACGGGGACACCGTGGTTCCCAAACCCGAGGGGGCCATCTCGAAACCGGAGATGGCCCAGGGTCAGTCGGGGTGCGAGGGATATGCTCTATGGGCAACCTTACACCCCGGCGTCTGTAGACCCGAGACGGCGTGCGGTTTTAGTCGGTTCAAGGCCGACATAACCGCCCCCGCTGGCACGCGGGGGGTATCCGAAGGGATTTCCGCACGAAAAAAAAAAAAAAAAAAAAAAAGGTGTTGAAGAATATTACAGCTCCGAATACACCTGAATCAAAGACATACACCGAGTTAGCTAGAATCCTGAGTAACCATATAGCACCAGAACCAGGTGAAGTAGCACTGCAACACAAATTCTGCCTTAGGACCCAGCACGAACATGAAAGCATTGCCAACTATGTGGCGGGACTAAAGGAGATTGGTGGTAAATGCAATTTTATCTGTAATAATTGTAGTAACACAACATTTGACACCCACCTAAGGGTACAGTTTATAAGAGGGTTACGGAGTGCTGAGATAAAAGAAAGGTTACTACAGGAGTCTCCGCAGACCAAGTTTGAAGACTTGATGAGGATTGCAATGGCCATAGAAACGTCCAAATGTGAGTCTAAGGAGATGGAAATGGAAAGTCAAAGTAATATAAACAAAGTCTCACTACATAAAAATAAAGACAATACAAACAAGAAAAATAGCATACAATGTTTCCGCTGTGGGAAAAACAATCATACAGCAAAGAATTGCAGGTCAAAAGACAAATTGTTTTGCAAGAATTGCAACATTAAAGGACATATTCAGTCGGTATGTTTTAAGGACCAGAAACAATTAGAAATTGATAGCAGTACAGATGAAATATATGAAATACATAAATTACATACACTACATAAAATACAGTTACAAAATGATAAATTTTACATATCCTTGCAATTAAATGGAAAATTACATAACCTTGAAATGGATACAGGTGCAGCTGTTACTACATGCTCAACTGAATATTTTTACAAGCAATTCCCAAATTCAAAATTGACAAGTACTTCAATTAAATTAAGAACATACACTGGAGAGATTATTATACCAACGGGCATTTCAACTATACAAATTACACACAATAAGAAAACCATCCCAGGGAGAATATTTGTCATAGACAAGAAAGTAGATCCCGTAGTCGGAAGAGAGTGGCTAAGAAAACTCAACTTACAATTTAATGTCAATGCTATCAATAAAGAAGAAAAAGATATTACAGAAAACGAATTCCAAACAAGATTACACAATTTATTACAAGAATACAAAGAATTATTTACAGAAAAAATTGGAAAAATTAACAACTTTCAAGCAGCATTTAAACTTAAAGAAGATTCATCACCTATATTTCTAAAACCACGCCCGGTACCATTCGCATTAAGAGACCAAGTAGAAGCCGAGATTGACAGACTAGAAAACGAAGAAATTTTAGAAAAGGTGACCTATGCACAGTGGGGGACACCTGTGGTGCCGGTAATTAAACAAAACGGCAAGTTACGGTTGTGTGCTGATTACAGAGCAACTTTGAATAAACACATTGAAGATGACAATTACCCTATTCCAAGGATTGAAGAAGTATTCGCAAAGCTTAGTGGTGGAAAGTATTTTTCCACTTTGGACATCAATCAAGCATACTTACACATGACTACAAATGAAGAGGCAGCTGAGATGCAAGCTGTCAGCACTTGCAAAGGGACCTACAAAGTAAAAAGATTAATGTTTGGTGTTAAAGTAGCCCCAAATATATGGCAAAGGTACATGGACCAGACACTACAGGGACTTGAAGGTACAGCCTGTTTCTTTGATGATATTGCCTTACAAGGAAGTACATATACACAACTTTTACAAAGACTTAGAACAGTTTTTGACATACTTACTAAATGTGGACTCCACCTAAATAGGAAGAAATGTCAATTTTCCCAGAAGTCTGTTACATACCTGGGACATACAATTAATGAAAATGGATTACATCCTAATCAAGATAAAATCAAAGATATCAAGAATAGTCCACAGCCTACAGATGTATCATCACTACGTACCTTTCTGGGAATGATCAACTACTATCAGCAGTTCATTCCTAACCTGGCATCCAAGTTGAGTCCACTGTACAAGTTATTGCAGAAGGAATCAGAATTTATATGGTCAGAAGAGTGTGAGCGGACTTTTCAAATATTGAAAAACGAAATTTGTAGTGACAGAGTCCTAATACCATTTCATAGCAACTTACCTGTTACATTGGCTACAGACGCAGCACCCACGGGATTTGGAGCAGTACTGTCACACACTATGCCAAACAAGACAGAAAGGCCTATAGCGTTTGCATCGCGATCTCTTACAAAAGCTGAAAAAGGCTACAGCCAGCTCGATAAGGAGGCAGCAGCTTTGATATGGGGTTTAAAGAAGTTCTTCCAATACTGTTATGGGAGAAAAATTACACTGATTATAGATAACCAACCCTTAGCAAGAATCTTACATCCAGAAAAAGCTACACCAGCTACTACAGCTATTCGCCTGGTACACTACGTGAACTTCTTAGCTGGTTTTGATTACAGCATTAAGTTAAGAAAAACTACAGAGCATGCAAATGCTGATTACTTCTCAAGATTACAAATAGAGACTGTACAAGACAATTTAACGGACGATGACACATTTTATTTAAACCAAATCTCAATGATGCCAGTTACCTTACAAGAAATAAGAGAAGCTACAAGAAAAGACCAGGACTTACAGAAACTTTACTTAGAAATACATTCTGGCAAGAGCGATCCTAAGAGACTACATGAATTTTCACTACAAAACAACTGTATTTTTTATGGAATTCGAATTGTTATACCCAAGACATTACAAAAAAGAATCTTGGAAGAACTACATACAGCCCATACAGGGATAGTTAAAATGAAAGCACTAGCAAGAAGCTATGTCTGGTGGAAAAACATTGATTCTGACATAGAACATGTTGTTAAAGAATGTAAGATGTGTTGTCTCTTACAGAGAAACCCTACAAAAGTTCCAATCCATGTGTGGGAATATCCCAAGGAACCATGGAGCAGAATCCACATTGATTACGCAGGACCATTCATGAATAATTATTTCCTTATAGTGGTAGACGCTTACACCAAATGGCTGGAGGTCATACCAACTACATCAGTTACAGCTGCATCAACAATAAATATTCTCAAGAAATTGTACACAACATTTGGTTTACCTATCACTCAAGTTTCAGACAATGGAAGACAATTCAGATCTCAAGAAATGTTACAGTTTTTAAAAGAAAATGGTATACAGGGAAAATTCATAGCTCCATTTCATCCGAGCTCAAACGGACAAGCTGAGAGATACGTACAAACTTTCAAGAATAAATTGAAAGCAATGGTAAACGAAGAAGGATCACTGCAGGACAAACTTCAAAGATTCCTCATGACATACAGAAGGACACCAAATAGCGCTACGGGACTAAGCCCTGCAGAGATGATGTTTAAAAGATTATATAGAACAAAAATTGATTTAGTGAAAAGAGACATCTCAGAAAAGGAAAACAAGAATAATATTTTGGAAGTAAATAAAGAATTTAATACAGGAGATAGAGTACAAATTAGAATGTACGACAGCAATAAATGGAAATTTGGAAATGTTATTAACAGAAGAGGGAAATTACACTATGAGATAGAGGTGGATGGAAGAATACATCACAGACATGTGGATCAAATCATAAAGACCGCATGTATGAGTGAGAACCCTTATGTACGCGATACTTACACATATACTCCTCAACAGCTACACAATACAATACCTACAGCGACTGAACCTGAAAGAAGGAAAACTTTACAACCTATACAAGAAGAATCAACACATACATTACCTTTACAAAGCTCCTCACCTGAACAAACACTGATGAAACCAAGGGAAGTACAACAGGAACAAGGACCGCCCCAACCTGCAATACAAAGGGAGACAACAGATACAAATGGACACTTACCTATATCAGCCTGCCGACCACAGAGGATAAGAAGGAAGCCGGATAGACTGAACCTGTAATTCAAGTAACGTGGGAGAGAGTGTTACACATCAGATGCATATATCAGAACGCACCCTCTACTCTATGGACATAGCCTGGCTTACTCTATGACGAACACGAATTTCATGTGGCATCATGTACAACTACATCTCGTACATTACTTTACTGTAAACTATTATAACGGATTAATACATTCTATTAACTACATCATTGGGTGTTATTTATACATACACAATACCTTCGATAGTCTGATACAACTCGCTTCTTTCCTAGTTTCCCGCCTACGGTCTGCCAACTCGATTGTGTAATTGGGTAGCCGGTTACCTACATGAGCGTAGCATCCCAGTTCTCTGTGACGGCCGGGTTTCAGAGTTTATGCAGGTTAATGCTGGCGGGCATCAGGGGTCCGTCCTATCAACCACTCTCATTCTTCTGCATATCAATGACCTGCTGTCTACTGGCAGCATACATTGCTATAGATGATAGCACTCTGCATGGGAGATACTATGGACACCCTACAGCCAAGCGGACTGACATTGAGGAAAACAGACGGCAACTTATCACTGAACTCGATCAGGGTCCTACCCCGCATTACCCAATGAGGATCAGAGAACTTAGTCGACTTCAATGCCAAGAAAACACAGGCGTGCGCGTTTACAGCTAAGGTATCCTCCTTCCTTTCTCTCCCAACTCTTCAGAGCACACCACCAGGCCTCCGTCACTCGCTCGAGGCCGCGCGCTATATACCTAGCGCTCGCGTATCGTCGACGATACAAACAGGCAGAGCTGCCGAACACCCGCCTGAGCGCTCGCATCGGACCGCACCTGTACGTTTCCCGCGCTTACGCTTCGAAATGCAAAAACCACGTAATTATTGTGCAGTGGATGGGTGTAAAAGTCAAAAAACAAAGAAAAATTTGTTGTTTTTTTCATTACCGAGAGACTAAGAAAGGTGAGTAGTATTTTAAATCTTATCTATTTGAATGTTGTCACCATTTATTTCTTTGAACATAAGTAGGTAATAAGCAGGTATGTAAATCGTAAATTAAAGGAGTTTTTTGAGTCAGTTATTATAAAAGTGTTGTTTTATAGGTCATTCTAATACTGTAGTTACCTAGTACTTACGCAATGGGTAATGTCCGTTAATTTTAGATTTCTTTGACATCTTAGCTATGGGTAGGAATAAGCGTCTACCCATAGCCTATATTTAAACTATCATGGTCATTCACATTCGTATTAAAGTTATCGGGATATTTACCATGTTCTATATTAGGCATTGTCGCAATGCCTAATATACAACATGGTAAAAGCTTCAAAACAATACAACATGGTAAATAGCCCGATAACTTTAATACGAAAGTCTATACCTATATAGGTATATCTACTGTAATTTATTTCGTATTTTATACCAATGGTTGAACAAACTGACAAAATAATTAACACTTTCACAGCGAATCACGAGTACCGCTCGGCATCCATACTTTTCTCCAACTCGCGAATCACGAGCAGCACTCGTTACCGCCTTTCATACTGTTTAATAGAAAATCACGTCGCCACAGATTACTAAATAGTTACTACGTAACAGATAATTTACTCAGTAGAAAAAATCCAATACCTACTGCTATAATTGACTACTCCGTCGCGTCATCAACCACTGCATGCTAAAATGTGCCTAAATGCTTAACCGTACAGTTGAGATTGCTTCGCACCGCGCGATCCCACAGCAATCGCAGGGCTGCCTCTTTGATAAAATTAAATTAACATAACTTTAAAATTGTATCGTTTATAAAATATTTTTTTATAAATTGGTGCTGACTGTGCAATACATCTAGATAAAACATAATTATAGAGGTCAGTGTGTAGGTAAAATAAATAAAAAATCTTTAAAAGACAGACGGATAGACACACCGACATGACGAATTTATAATAGATCCCAAACTAGGCAATCCTAAAATTTAATATTAGGAATAAATAATACTAATAAATACATTGAATGGTTATTAACATTTATCAATTTATTAATAAGAACTATAACACGGGGCGAGCTCAAGAATTATTTGACGATATCATGGAAAATGAACCCTTTGCAATATAATTATTTTTTATAACTTCAAACATCTTTAAATTAATTTTTCTTTACATAAACATTTACTGATATATTTTTTACAAATCGCATAAAACCGAATCATCCTAGTTTGTTTGTTTACGCTAACAGCGCGACAAGTTGAGACAGGTTGCCGCGCCTCGCGACTTGTCTTGGAAGTTTCGTAGGTAGGTTTGCGCGACTGTCCGTCAAATATTATCACAATTTTATTTTAATAATAATAGCGTTTTAAACGTTATTAAAATAGCGTTTAAGGTAAGTATGACGTTTCTATGTAACAAAAATATGTAAATCTGTGTGTGAAAGGCAAGCTAATGTATCATCTAAACTAGACCTATTAAAAATAATTTTGAAACGACAAAAAACAGTCATAGTTTATCACTTACCTTTATTCGTTGACAGGTAAATGGAAAAATGTTTTTTTTTATATATATTTAGGACACGTCAATTTGACTTCACCTCGCCTGATGGTAAGCTGAAGGTAAAGTCTCAGGAAAGAGGGTCACCATTACATACATGTACCATGTTAACAATGGTGGCACTCAGCTTGACGGCCTCATCAGAAGAGGATTGTCGTCGCAGCACCGCGTGACACCCACCGGTCCCACTAGTGCTGCGACCACAATCCCCCTGCCCGGCTATGCACTTGCTGATCCCTGAACGCAATCAAACCGAAATTGGATTACTATGGAGGGTTTTTCGCAATCGTGCACGGTGGTACCTACCCGGCCGAATTTTGTGACAAATTTGTGTCATCAAATTTCTACCACCAGTATTGTGTTTATCCCTTCTTTTACTTGATTTGCACCCATCTACAGCACATAAGGCACCAGACGGCATCGTAAATTTCCGCACGATAAAAAAAAAAAGGTACGCGTACGAACGGAGCGATTAAAATTAAAAAGCGTGCGTGCGCTTCGCTAGCGAAAACCGCACTGAATTTGGTCCGCAAACGGCCCGAGGCCGCTCGGCCGGGCGGTAGGTAATTATAGCGCGCAAGTATATGGAGTGAAGGAGGCCTGACGTCGCCTAGTCGTGATTCGCTTTGTACGCGTTTGTAGCTGAGTTTATAAGTTATACACACATATGCAATACATGTACGTAACGGGAACTGGAAAGCCACAATATGCAATCGCCCGCGCCGCTCGCTCAGTCCGCCGCTGCTGCCGGCGAGTGCATTTTGGCGCGAAATGGCTTCATCGCAGCGCAGCGTAATCGTTCGATGTCTATGCGCGAGATTGCTGATTTTTTACAGGATGATGATGACTCTGATATTGAGGAAGCTCAGAATGACGAAATTGAAGGTAAAAAAAATATCACACGGTAAAGAATTATCATCTATAAAAAGGCATTTGTTGTATGTAAGACTTTTCTTTTTTTGAAAAAATTACTATTTTGATATTTTTTAAATAAATATAACATAAATAATATAATGTATTTTTATTAATTGTTCATAAACTACAATAGTATATCTTATATACACAAAAATAATTATCTGAGTACTTATTTTAGTTACGTTTAAATGACATTCACAAATATGCAACAAATCGCCCGCGTACCGTATTATACGGCGCCTTAAATACTCCGCTGTGAAAGTGTTAATCTAAATGCATTAAAATTTGAAAAAATCTTATGAGAAAGCTGTATACAGTATATAGTAGGGCCTCCCTAATCCGGATAGGAAAAAGAATACCCCTTCCGAATTATCGAGGCGTCCAGATTATAGTAGGTATACAAACGGTATGCACTATTTTAATAACAACAAAATGCATTTTAGGTAGATTTCGATGAAATCGATCTACCTATTGGTTTCTTGACTACTGTCGAATTTAAAAAAAAATTCTTCATAGGTCTAGTTATAACCCCCTGAGTCCGAAATGACCACTGGTCAAAAAGTTTATATATAATATAGGATATATGTATGTATGGTTCCACTTCCCAAAATTTGCGGCACTCTCACGGTCGCATTTTTGCCCCGATCGCTTTCAAACTGCGGTCAAAAATTGCTTGGCTGTAAACTTAGTTTAAGTTCGTGAACGGGTGGAATCCGGCCTAAGGGGACGGTAGGGCCTCACTTTTTGTGAAATCAGTTTTTCCTCAAAATTTCACGTTCCATGAAAGATATTCGAACTGTTCTAATTTTATTCCATAGTATACATGAATACCAACAACTTTTACTTACAAACCTATAAGATTAAAACTTTAACTAAAAGTGGAGGAGGGAAAAACCAAAATTTTTCGGGAAAAAATCATAACTTCTAACCGGTGAACATTCTTGCTGTCGAAAACATTTTTAATCGATAGGCCATTTTTAAGTCTAAAATAAATGTCTGAAAAGCTTTTCGCTAAAAGTTCCCGTTTTCGAGAAAAAAAATTAAACATGTTAAAAAATTATATTAATTGCTTCACGAAATCTACCTGTGCGTTCCCCCTGCGGGAACGGATTTTTTAACTTGGGTTTCATTGACTTACATTTCTTTTTGTTTTTCGTGCACCGGGATTACGTTATGTTTGGCTAACAAAAAAAGCGGCCAAGTGCGAGTCGGACTCGCCCATGAAGGGTTCCGTAGCAGCAAGTAACATAATATTTTTATTTTTACGATTTATGGCGTATTAAAAAAATACTACTTACTAGATCTCGTTCAAACCAATTTTCGGTAGAAGTTTGCATGGTAATGTACAACGTATACATTTTTTTGGTCTATCATTCTCTTATTTTAGAACTTAGAGGTGGGGGGGACCCATTTTACCACTTTGGAAGTGTTTCTCGCGCAAACTATTCAGTTTAGAAAAAAAATGAAATTAGGAACCTCAATATCATTTTTGATGACCTATCCATAGATATATTTTTTTTAGGGCTCCGTACCCAAAGGGGAAATACAGAACCCTATTACCAAGACTTCACTGTCCATCTGTCTGTCCGTCCGTCTGTCATCAGGCTGTTTTTCATGAACCTTGATAATTAGTATACCTTGAACCGTGACATAGTAAATAATGTATTTATGTTGCCGCTATAATGTCATAATGAATCGGCCTGGTAGCACCGTATTACAAATGTTAAAAACCGTTGATTTTGCGTCGCTTTGCTCCTGTTTTCCTTATGATTATTTGTTAAAATTATTTACGCGATTTAGGATATTTTCGACTATAAAATTTAATAACAGAGAATTCCGAGAAGGAAAAAAATATATAAATCATTTTATAAAACTAAAACATATTTGATTGACAAATAGAAAACATGTTGATTCGTAACATTCGTTTTATTACACACACAATAATAACCATGGTACAACCCTAGCACATTCTTACGATGGCGTCACTCGCACGGCGGGCAACACAGTCTCGACTCTATGAACGCGTATTTAAGGTACAATTCTTCTCGTTCTGTGCAGCAGGTATTATTATTATTAAAATTTTGTAGGTGAATATAGACTAGGTATTTTCGCTTTTGTATGGGAGTGATGTATCTGTTACGTTAGTAACTATTTATTAATCTGTGACACCACTACCGCTAATAGATGTTTACTGCAAACTGAACAATAAAAACGACATCGAGAGCGTCATCAAAACAGCTTCACGAAAATTTGGAGTTTTCAACAAGGCGAGACGTTTTTAACGCGGTGTATTTTGTATATGACACAGAGTCGCCTCTGCGTGGAATACTGCTCTCATCTCTGGGATGGCTTCGCACAGTTTTTAGAAGCTCTCGACAGATTGCAACGGCGTGCCATCCGTATCATTGGGGGTCCTGCGGTTACTAATATCTTGGAGCCTCTGCAGTTGCGTAGCGACATTGCATCTCTGGCCGTATTTTCCCGCTTCTACCACGGCGAGCCACCCTTCTGATCCAGAACAACACGTGCTGGACTGCGATACAATCCGCACACGGTAGAAATAGTACGGTTTCGAACTCAGCGTTTCGGTGCTTTCTTTCTTCGTCGCACGATAAAGAGATGGAATGCTCTACCCGCGCACGTGTTTCCTTCTTACAATCCTGGGTTCTTCAAGCGGGGTTTGAAAAAGCATCTGTTGAGGCCGTCAAGGTAGGAACCATTATCTTAGAATCGTTTGCATTTTGGTTGGTGGTCCATATCTTCTGGACTTCACCCTAGCTTCTCACTATGTAGCGGGATTGACGAACTGAATATGAAAAAAAGTTAATGTATATTTCTAGGAACAGATTTATTTTGCTTAAGTACCTTTTTTTTTTCATGCGAAAATCCCTTCGGATACCCCCCCCCCCCCACCCCGACAGCCAGCGGGGGCGGTTATATCGGGCTTGAACCGACTTAAACCGCACGCCGCAGTACCTTTTTTTTTTTTTTTTATCGTGCGGAAATCCCTTCGGATACCCCCCCGCCGGCCAGCGGGGGCGGTTATGTCGGGCTTGCACCGACTAAAACCGCACGCCGTCTCGGGTCTTCAGACGCCGGGGCGTAAGGTTACCCATAGAGCATATCCCTCGCACCCCGGCTGACCCTGGGCCATCTCACCACTAACAGCATCGCTCATCCTGTCTCCTCTGAAAGCAGAGGAGTACGGAGAGCGATGTGTTCCCGCCACGTTGGGTATTGGCCGACGATCAATGCCAACCCTATGAAGGGGTGAAGGGGAAGCCATTGACCGCCGCTCAGGGTGTACCGGCCGCTCCGATTCCGTTCCCCCCGGACTGCAGCGGGATCGGAATCGGAGCGACACTCGAGGAGGTTACCCAACACACACCCCAAGGTTACCCAACACACACCCCACGCCGCAGTACCTAACATATAAAAAAATAAACAAGAATTAGCTGACAAACTATCAGAAAATAAAACACCAGTGTTACTAGTATAAAAAATACCTGAATGGGCTTAGATTGTACAATGCCAATGTCTAATATTCTTTTGTACATTTTATTTTGCTTAATTTTTATTGATCCACTCAGGACATTGTTTATAGCATAGCATATTAAAACTATTTTATGATACATTGAGTAGGTACAATGTATCATAAAATAGTTTTAAAGTTTTCAGGGCGAATTTCAGAAACAAATTTCCTAAAACTTTTATAAGGTTGGAAATAATCAGTGAAATTAGTCTCGAGAAATTTTTGCATATGTAGTGGTGTGTATATTACTCAGATCTTAGAGCGCGTTTCCACTATATCGTTCTGGCGTATACAAAAATGTTTCGATATCCTAACATTACTATTTAATTTTATACTTATCCCTAGCAACACTCTGATTTTTGTTTTCAATAAAAACAAGTTTTTATTTTAAAGAAAAAGGTTTTGACTTTATAAAAAAAAAGGTGTGTGTGCGATTCACACACGATAGAAGTGAAACTTCAAAGAGGAGAGACCGATATATAATTTTTTTTTTCCTTTCATCTAGGTTTTTAAAACTCCGGGGGGTCTACGGGGGCCTACGGGGGGGTCAATATTTTTGGCCTAGGACGCACCGTTTCCGAGATATTCAATCTAAAGCAAAATATATCAAAAAAAGCACCATGGCGCGTAACGGAAAACGTGACGATTTTCTACAAAATTTCTCCCATAAGTCGATAAAGAAGTTTCACTTCAAAAAATAATTTTCATTCAATTTCACGTCCTTGAGCAAACGACAAGGCGACTACAATGAAAACTACGTGAAACAATAAAATATCGTGTCGTTCTTTAGATGATAGTAGTTTAGCTATAGGTAAAAAGTTTTGAGCATAATAATTACGAAACAAAACAAATAAATATATCGTCACTTGATAGTGGAAAGTGGAAACACGCACAAAACCAGAATAAACCAGTTTACGCTGTCCGCAGGTGCCACGTGCAGTCCGGTGTCAGTCGCTTGGTAGTGTTAGAACATAAAGCACACATTTCATTCAAAAATTATAATTATTACGTAGTTTAATTGTTAAATTTTGTATTTGTTGATTGTTGTTATTGTTTGTTATTATTGTTATAATATTTGTTGAAGTGTTTAATTTGTGTGTAAGTGTTGTAACTTTATATTGTTAATTCAAAATGGCTCCAGTGTTAAAACATGGTCGAGGCAAGCCTTTGACTTCTCAAACTAAAGAAGTTTTGTACTGTTTGTACAAATATTTCGAAAATTAGTGTAATAACAAGAGCAGTATTATGACCCCCACTCAATTAGTTGCTAAATCAACAGGAATTTCAATAGCATCTGTCAGAAAGGTAGTATCAGAAAGCAAATGTCGTCCTTCAGATCAGGAAGTAACATTTAAATCTCCTAAAAAGAAACCGAATCGTAAACCTACAATAGTAATCGATAACTTTGATCAGCAAGTTATCAGAAGAACAATTCATGACTTTCCACATCACAAATAAAGGAGTTCCCACTTTGTAAACTTTGCACGCAAAATTGAAAGAAGATATCGATTATAAAGGTTGTGTCAGCACGTTACGAAAACACGTCATGTCATTAGGTTTTAATTGGAAGCAAACAGAAGATAACCGGAAACTTCTTATGGAAAAACACGAAATTAGATACTTGCGAATTAATTATTTGATGAAAATTGCTGAATATCGTAAACAACGCCGACCAATTGTTTACACCGACGAAACATATATACATACATCACATACCCTCTCGAAATCTTGGTCAGATGGAAGCACTTCAGGTTTGAAGCAACATATATCGAAAGGCAACCGCTTAATCATTGTTCATGCCGGTGGTATGGATGGCTTTATACCAAATGCATTGCTTATGTTTAAAGCCAACCGAAATAGTGGAGATTACCACGACATTATGAACTATGACAACTATTCAAGGTGGATTCAAACTCAATTAATACCCAACTTTTTTTTTTTTTTTATTTATCTACGATCAGTCCTTGGACTATAAGTAGATTTGTTTTTTGGTTTAAGTGGCGTTGGTAGAGTGTGCCCCCCAGTGGGGACAGCACCTCTGTTTTTACAGCACGACACTACTCGCGGTCGTGTAACCCCTGAATGTTGTGCCGTTTCAGACGTTGTGGGTATCGCTGGCGGGTTAGCTTGACAGCCAGCTCATTGGGATGGTTTGCAAGACGCTGTTGGTACTTTGCTGCCGTGGAGCGTACTTCCTCCTTTATGGTATTCATTTTCAATTGCTCGTGAATTTCCTCATTTGTTATGAGCCAGTACCAGTACATTGGATATTATGCGAAGGATTATGTTCTGCATTCGTTGTAGAATTGAAATGTTGGAGTTGCTGGCGCTTCCCCATAATTGTATGCCATACATCCAAACTGGTTTTAGAATGGCCTTGTATATGAGCAGTTTGTTATCCATGGATAGAATGCTGTTTCGCCCCAGGATCCAGTATAAGTTTTTATATCGGATGTTCAGTTCCTCTCTCTTTGTTTTAATATGCTGTTTCCAGGTCAGACGTCGGTCAAGGTGAATGCCGAGATATTTAACATGGTCATTATGCAGCAACACATTGTCACCAAGGGTTACGGGAGGACAATCACCTTTTCTAAGAGAAAATGTAACATGTACAGACTTGGAGGCACTCGCTTTAATTTTCCATCTTTGTAGCCACTTTGTAATCTCGTTTAGTCCCCTTTGTAGTTTATTGACGCCATTACGGGATCCTTGCTGCTGGCCAGGATGGCAGTATCGTCGGCAAAAGTAGCAGTGGTGACGCCTGGTACTTCTGGGAGATCCGCGGTGAATATCGTGTACAGCACGGGTCCCAGTACTGATCCTTGCGGCACGCCCGCTTTTATTCCATGGAAGGCAGAGGTAGCATCCGCCTCTTTTACTTGGAAGAGCCTTTCTTCTAGGTATGAGGTCATTAGTGCTAAGTAGCTGTGTGGGAGACTTTTCTTAATCTTACAGATGAGACCTTTGTGCCACACTCTATCAAAGGCTTGTTGGATGTCTAGGAAGGCGGAAGAGCAGTACTCCTTTTGTTCTAGAGTTTTTCTTAATCTGTCGTATACTCTATGGACTTGTTCCACTGTCGCGTGTTTTTGCCTGAAACCGAACTGGTGGTTGGGTATAATTTTGTTTTCCGCTAGTATTGGAAGCATCCTACGTAGTATAATCTTCTCACATAACTTCGAGAGTATTGGTAAGAGACTTATTGGTCTGTATGAGGTAACATCGTTTGCTGGCTTTCCCAATTTGTGTATCATCATTATTTAGGATACTTTCCATAGGTCTGGGAAATGTTGTACTCGCAGGATTCCATTGAAGAGAGTTGTCAAGAAAACTAGAGCCTTTTTTGGAATCTCCTTCAGTAGTTCTTTTGTAATTAGGTCAAACCCTGGTGCTTTTTTGTCCTTAAATTCTCGAATAAGTCTGCCGACCTCTCGCGTACTCACTGGCTTCAACGGTAGGCACATCTGGTGATCCTGTTTTAGAATTTCATCCACTTCTGCGTCTGATTCCATGATGTCATTGGGTACAAATACGCTTGATAGGTGTTCTGCAAAGACATCGGCTTTTTCTTGTGGAGTTCTAGCCCAGTCGTTGGTACTTTTTCTTATGGCAGGTTTGGCTACTTGTGGTCGATCGTACGACTTTGTGACTTTCCACAGGGAGTAGTTGGTAGAGGCTGTCGCTGTAAGAGATTCGAGCATGGATCCAAGAGTGTCGTCGTGCCATTTCCATACGGAAATGGCACGACGACACTCCTGGATACCAGTGTTTTTAGCTCTTGGCTAGCTTTGTTGAATGCAGTTTTGTCTGCACTACGTCTGCTTTGGTGCCAGATTCTGCGAAGCCTACGTTTTTCCCGTATTTTATTTCGCATTTCAAGTGGATTATTTGCAGTTGTAGCTCTGCGATCTTTTTGCACAGGAGTACTTTTCCAGCAAGCTTCTTGGATGAGCATCGTAATGTATTTTGTTCCGTCATCGATGTCGTCTGGGGTCTTGAGGGCCACTTTTAGGCTGATATTTTCGTCAATGTATTGTCGGAATGAGTCCCAGTCTGTATGTTTGTTACACAGTCTAATTGGATTATCATACTCTACTACCATAGTACTGAGGCATCCAGGCATGATTTCGCTTTAAAGTAGTTTTTGGACATTCCTTTAACTATAAAAAAGTCTAATAGGTCTGGAATTTTGTTTCTGTATGTTGGCCAGTTGGTTGGTTCAGTTGTTGATATGGTAGTCAATTTGTTTTCGTCCACGCTCAATTTTAGTTGTCTCCCTCTTGTAGTGATTAGCCTAGAGCCCCAAAAGGTATGTTTGGCATTCCAGTCGCCACCGGTTACAAAGCGGCCTCCAAGGGTCTTGAAAAATTCAGAGAACACAGACTCCACAATTGAATGTTTCGGGGGGCAGTAGACAGCCGAGAAGTTACAGTATCCGCCTTTGTCCTCCACTGCGACAGTGGTTGCTTGGATGCTCTTTGTCTTATATTCTGGTAGGAGATGGTGTTTGATTGTACCTTTTATGATTAAGGCTGATCCAGCGTGTGCAGTTCCATCTGGATGGGGTGTTGTGTAGATCTGGTATCCCTTAATTTTAATATTGCTTGTGTTTGTACAATGTGCTTCAGATACCAGTACAATATCGATACTGTGTTCTCTTAAAAATACTTCTACCTCTTCTTTCTTTGGTGCAAGACCATTGATGTTCCATGTGGCAATCCTCAGAGAAGTCATTTTGATATTTTAGCAACTAGTGCAGATATGAGGCTCGTTAGAGTGCTCATTTGTTGTAGGATTAGGTCAAATTTTTCAGCTTGTGTTATGAGTAACTTTTCTATAGCATTATAATTTGGTGTTTGCGTGTCATCTTGATTGTTGTGAGGTTTTAGTACTCTGGCGTAGGTTTTTTTTGGGGGTTTATCATTATTGTCTTCATTGTTAGGGTCTGTATTGTTGTAATGTTGGTTCATTTCTGGAATTTCAGGTATTTGCTGCTCATTGAATTGTCTCAGGCGTGGTTGTTTTGCTGTTTTTCTGTGTAGTATTTCCTTGTACACTTCACAACCTCTGTAATTACAGTCCGTCAAATCTAAGAAGTACCGTTTGACAGTTCTGACAATTGAATGATAGGGATGGGATGAAAAAATCGATTACTATAATATCCGAACTTTGAGAGATCGATTACTATAATATCCGAATTTTAAGAAATCAATTGTTATAATTAAATAAAAGAAATGTTTAGGATATTTTTTTATTCACTACTAGTACTAGTATCGTCGTCTTCGTCATCATCGTCATTTAAATTAATGACCAGTTGATTGTCCATTACATTATCAAAGTGTACGTCTCTTTCGAAGTCGTCCATTATTATTTTCTTTGTTTTTTGTACTACTTTACTCCAATCTTCCTGTGTAACTTGGGCACATGCTTCCTTTAATAAACCTTCCATTTTCTTGACACTGAAGGGTGGTTTTGTGTTGTGTCTTGCTGCATAACCTGTAAAACAATAATGTAACTATTTGATAGCAGACGAAAACCATTGTTTAAATTATAAATGTTAGAAGTACTCGTGTTATTATTATAATATTATAAAATATTACCTTTAACTTGGGCCCAAATCAGTTCAATGGCATTATATTGGCAATGGTACGGAGGAAGTCGTATGACTTTGTGCCCGTGCTCTTCGGCCAATTGGTCAATTACATATGTCGGTTTTGGTGGTTTATGCAATTTCACTAACTGTAATAATTCAGCTTTTAATAGTGACATGTCGGCATCCACTCCTTTTCTTTGCAGCCATGCCACCAAATCTGCTTTCTTATTGGCTGACGTAGGTGCTTTATCAATTTGCACAGAGTGGTATGGGGCATTATCCATTATAATTGTGCTGTTAGGAGGGATATTCTGTAATAAATTTAAGAACCACTCTCGGAACCTTACTGCGTCCATTTCTTCATGATACTCTTTAGTGCTTTTGGATTGGAAAGCTAATAAAGAGTTTTCCACGAAGCCTGTAGACGCTGACCCAGCATGGCATATTATGAGGCGTCCACCTTTTCCTATCGGCACCTTCGAGCACGAAGCTTCAGAATCATCAGTCCATGTTTTCGGCACAGAATGGTTGGAATTTAGCCAAGTTTCGTCCAAAAATATTACATTATCCCAGTTTATAATTTGTTTAACTTCGCGCAGGAATGTTAGTCGCTGCATAATTATGTCATGTCGCTCCATAACAATTTTTCGTTTGTCAACTTTTTTGTATCTGAAGCCAATTCCTGTTATTACCGTTCTCAACGACTCTATGCTTCCCTTATACAGCCCGGCATCTTTTAAAGTTGCACATAACTTTGCCAATGTTGGAAATTCGCCTCTTGTAAAATACCCGTATATATGGTTTCTAATAGCATGACTATCGAATTCATCGATGCCTGTCACAGGTTTATTTCTTTTTCGTTTTTTCGGTGTGTGAAGTACGTTACTGTCACTCCCCGAAGGCCCATATTTTTCACTTAATATTTTGCCAACGGTGCGGCTACCAATACCGAGAGCTTCACCGACGCGATCCCGAACTTGTGTAACTGGCAGTAGAAGTCCACCATTTTGAGATTCACGCTCAAAATACTCGTGTAATTTCACCACCAATTCACGAGCCTGGCTGTTCAAAGTACGTCCTCTTTTCGACATTATTAATAAACACTTGCTTAGTTCGGAGTCCAGTATAAATATTGCCAAGGTAAACGGATAAAGAATGATCAGTCCAGAAAAGTAATAGCCAAGTCACAAATTGTAAAACACAAACGAGAAAGCAAGTACGCGCACAGTCAGCTTCCAAGATGGCGAGAGACTGCTGACGCCGAACCGACCGAGCGGACCGCGTGCGCTTGTAGTTGGCAGTGTTGCCAGAAAAAAAAAATTGTAGAGACTTGGACACCTGCGATTTTGCCTATTGACCTAAAAATAATTAAATTAATTTATTTTAGGGTATCTGTGTATTCAGTGCATTATGCGGTCGCGCAGTAACGTCGTTAATTTATAACATCAGGCAACATTTTTGTGAATGGGTTCTACATACCTTATTTTTATTAGTTTTAGACGTAGAAATAAGACTTAGAAGAAAAAATTGTAATTGTAAAATCAATGGATGTGCTTGTTAAAAATTTGTTTATTTCTCTGTAATATGCAAACCCATACTATCATACACAAAAATAAATGTAAAAAACACTATCCCTGACTCCATTTACTATTTCGACAGCGTTAGCGCGAGAAACCCCGACTTATTTGGGCGCGAAAATCAAAAATCGACAAATCGCTTTCGACAACTTTTTAAAGAAGCAAATATATTTGATTTATAAATACGTATTTTTGGTGAATGGGTTTTATCTCATATTTTACGATTACATAACTATTTAGTTATGTAATCGTAATATGTGAGATAAATCCCATTCACATGAAAAAATATTTGTTTGGTTGTCAAGTGTAATTTGTAAATAATACATTCGATTTTTCGTATATGTAAACGATTTTTTTGCATACAAGTGTATCCGAAGAGTCGCAACACTACGTGCAGTGACCTAACTACGTAACTTTGTAATGAGGTCAAGAATATAACTATTAGAAATTATTTACTGTGTAAATATGTGTTATTTTGCTTTGTTTGAAAGTTTTCAATTACATTTAGATATTAAGAATTGTACAGTACAGATACAATAATGAAATCTTTCTAAATTCATGGTTTTATGAAAAAGGTTATCGAAACTGAATAATGTACGTATGAACAAAGTTGTTTCGGTTTGAAAAATATGAAACGTCAAACGGTACCTCTTAGATTTGATGGACTGTAGCTGGATGTGGCCCAAGGCACAGGGCACACATTGCTGGTGTGTTACGGTCACGTTTTGGACATTCTGAGGTTTTATGGGACTCTGAACATTTTACGCATCTAAAGGGCCGCATGCAGTAATTCTTTGAGTGGCCGTATTGTTGACATCGTTGGCACTATAGATTTTTTCTTTCTTGGATCTTCTATTGTTACCTTGTGGTTGCATATATGCGTTAGATCCTTAGCGGCTTTGTTATTTGGTCCTGATACCAGATTGACAAAGAAGGTTGATGTCGGTAACCTATCTGGTCCAAACTTGGCATTTATTATCTCACCGGTGATGGTGTTTCCAGTGCTCTCGATTTCTGCCTTTATTGCACTTATTGGTGTTGTGTGGTGCAGGTTTCGGATAACTATCCTGAAGTTTCTTTGGTCCTTCCTATTAAAAGTGTGTCCTATTAGATTATTTTCACGAATTACTTTGATAAGCTTTTTGTAAACTTCTATGTTAGCACTGCTAATTCTAAGTTGGTTTCTACTTATGATTTTGTATGTGAATTGCTTTCTTTCGGTTACCGTTTCCAATAGCTCTGTTAGTTTGTTAATATCATCGATGCCATATAGGATGATTGGTGGAGGTTTTGATTCTTTTTCCTCTCCGCTGTTATTCCCCGTCAGGTCGATAGGTAAGGGTTCATACATGTTGTGAGTTTCGACTCCTTCTGGCGAGTGGCAGTCTTCTATCTTTTTCCTTTTTGGGTTTCTCCCAGTAGGTACTCTCTGCCATGGTGGAGGGCAGTTATTCGATTTTTCTGTGTCAGCTGAATGTGTTTCCAGCTGTTCTGGTAGTTTCGCATTTTCAAGGTTGGCTGTACCCGATTGGCTACTAGTATTGCTTCCTACGGAGGAGCTTCGCGGCTGGTTTAGAAACAGGCTGGGATGAAATGCTTGTTGAATAAGTTTTTTATTTTCTGGTGTGCTCATTTTGATTCCCACGAGTAGGGTCGAATTAGTGGTCGCTCGCAGGGTGACGCCCATCCCTGCAAGAAGGCAACTTCAACTATGTCTGCCAGGACCACCGAAGTTGGCGTTGTCAACTGAGTTCCCCTCTGCTATACATCCCCTCGGCACGTTCCACACCTTAGGATTGGGGTAATTTATTATTGAGGTTGTCTTCCTCGCAGTCCGGGCGACCAAGCCAAGACCCCCGGCCTTACAAAACATGACTGCAAGGTAACGGAGTGGGGAGATCATTTCCTATCTCATCCGGGATAAGACTTGTTAGGTCTACTGGTTCGGGTTAATTAACCGCCGCCCAAGACCCGGCGTTATTGCTCATTTGGCACCACCCAGGGGACACGTGTAGGGTGATGGTTAGGATTTTCCTACGGACGCGAGCAAAGGTTACCCAACTTACAACCAAATAGTGTTGTTGTTGTTGACAACGCACCATATCATAACTCAATACAAAATCCTGCACCGAATAGTAATTCTAGAAAACAGCAAATGATTGACTGGCTGACATTTCGAAACATTGAGCATTCATCCACGTTGCTTAAGCCTCAATTATATGAACTGATTCTGCAAAACAAGGCGAGATTTGTAGAGTACAAGATAGACGAAATATTACGACAGCACGGTCATACTGTGCTGCGTTTACCACCATACCATCCGGAGTTATGGATCCGGAGAAAATATATGGGGGATAGTGAAAACATATGTCGCAATGAATATGAAGGTTATAATGTCATTAGCTGAAGAAAAAATGAACGCCATAACTGTAGAGGAATGGAGAAAAGTTTGTCTGCATGCTATTGAGGAGGAAAACAAATATCAGGGTAGAGACGCAGCTTTAGACACAATATCAGAACGAATCATAATTAATTTAAATAATTCATCTGATGAAAGCGAGGATGGGGATGATTGTGATATGCCTGGGGTTGATGAATTATTAGAATAAAACATATATGGCCGGAGAACACCTAATTCATACACGTCTACACTGAAGTGAAAACCGGCATTCACTGCTTGTAATGTTTGGAACTGGCTTGTCTGCCTCATACAGTTCCATAGATTACAATGCAGTGGATACACATTTTCACGTCCGTATTAGTACGTAGTGCGTATGCGTAGACGTGTACGCATTTGATGTGCTCCAGCCACAAACGTATATTAACCTTTAAAAAAATAAAATCTAAAAATAAAATGTTGTTTTTTTTTTATTTGCTGACCATACACTACTACAAACGCAAAAATTTCTCCAAGCTAATTTACCTGTACCTATAACTCGTTTATAAATTTGAACGAGAATCTTAACAGTAAACATAAATATTTTATTACTCTTATAATAGGAATGTCCGAATCACAAAAAAAATCAAAGGATAACAATGTTAAGGCAAATTTTCAATTTGGTTGAACAAGTACCCAAATATTGATTACATTATTTATTGATTGTACTATCACAGGAATATTGGTCCCTAGCCCCTAATCAAGACTGTAAATGTACTGACATATAACCCTCAAACAACAAGACGTAAATTTATAAAAATATGTAAGCTACTTATAAACTGTTGAACAGATAAAACACAGAATTGGATATCATTCTACTTTACCAGATACTCTTTTACTATAGCACTTCCAAAGAGTTTCTTTGTAAAGGACGGCTTGGGTTTCTGGACTTTTTGCTGCCAATATACCTCTCCCCACAACAATTACATCACCACCATTATCCAGTATGACTTTTTCTGGAGTATTATAGATCTGTCCCAAGTCATCTTTACTGCTTTCAAGCTGTACCCCTGGTGTTAGCTGTATGAGTCCAGGGTCCTTGAAGGTGTCCTTATTCTGGCATACAAATCCGGTAATCAACTCAGGATATTTAGCTGCCATTAAAACGGTTGAATCTCTGTACTCTGGTGTAATAAGGTTACCCTGTAAACAGAATGTATGTTAAGCTTAACATATGTTGTTCAGTTTTAGTATGTTTTAACAGTAACAAAAAAATTACATGGCACAATGTGGTTCCAGATCACATGGTTAAGTGGTAAAAAAGTAGGTAGTATATTGCTAGGTTCCGAAACACCAGCCAGGTCAAGCCAACGTATTGTCCTCAATTGGTTATTTGCCTCCAAGATGGAGTCTGGTAAAAGTATTCTGAGAATTTTATTTTTACTATTTAAACCCAATAACATTTTGCAGAACCTGGGACCTGCATTGCACAGCAGTTGCAATTGCTATGCTGCACTACACATGCATATTATCTGAATTAATACCAAATTAAAGATTAAAGGCTGCTGCTATGGTAAGTCAGTATATACAAGAAACAAAAAAGCACATTTTACCTCACTGCTCATTTCAGCTAATAAAAATACTCCATGGTTTAGTCCATTGGTAGAGCTGAGAGCTTTCAATATACCTTCACCAGGGAGTGAATGAGCTGTGACACAGTCGGCCCACTCACTTATTCTATGAACACCCTTTAAGTATTGCAAAGACACAGTATGTCCAA
Source organism: Cybosia mesomella (assembly GCA_946251805.1). Classification (NCBI taxonomy): domain Eukaryota; kingdom Metazoa; phylum Arthropoda; class Insecta; order Lepidoptera; family Erebidae; genus Cybosia; species Cybosia mesomella. The sequence continues at coordinate 25,815,323 of OX276397.1, read as the reverse complement.
TGTCAGCATATTTTCTATCTTCCAATATTAAAAAGTTAAATCTGTCAGCAAGTTGCTTGATCCGAGTTGTGAAATCATTATTAAAATCTTCAATAATATCAGCATGAGTTTTAACTAGACATATGTGTTCCCCAACTTTTTCTAGAAGGTCTAGAATTTGTGTAGTAGATGTTATGTCTACTGAAAGGCACAGATTCGTTTTTTTAGTTGCCATTATGTTAAATAATTGTCTCGCTACTGTATTCTTGGCCAACTCTGCCCGTTGCTCATATGGAAGTAAAATTCTTTGGATTGGTTTCTCTGAAACATAACACAAATAAGTTTATAATAAATTAATAATCTCCCTTCTGTAGGTACATGCACAAAATAAACAAATTTTTTTTTTCATATATTTATGCCCCTTCTGTCCCACTGTCGGGCATAGGCCTCCCTGCAACCTCTCTCGTTTGCTGTATAATAATATATCACTTTAAATATTATAAATAGGGTGTAGTTGACATTAAATTTCAAAACCTACCAGCCACAGGAGCTTGAGTATCTTGAACATATTTTTTTACTTTTGCAACCATTTCTTCAGTGATTTTTCCATTCTTCGCTAGAATATCAATAAAACTAGACATTGTGTATAATGATTTCACTTGAACATTATGCTGTTCACAATTTTTGCTACCACCCTGTTCTCGGTCTAATATTATCACAGCATCGTTGACAATTAAACCTTCGTTGCGTAAATCTCTTACTGTTTCAAGCACGCTAGAGCCTGAGGTTACAACGTCTTCTACTATTAGGCATATTTCTCCAGCCTTATAGTAGCCTTCTATGGATTTCTTAGTGCCATATGCTTTAACTTCTTTGCGCCTCATTAGCATAGATTTCTTTGTTTGTACGCTAAGTAAGGTAGCAATCGGCAAAGCTGTGTATGGAACCCCACAGACATGATCATATTTCAGACTTTTCATCGCCGATTTAAGCAGGAGATTTGAAATGGATTCCTGTAATTATGAATAATTTTATTTTTTGTCGGGATCACTACCGTGGTGGTATCATCCAAAGATAAAAAGGCATACTTCCTTGGTATTTAACACGTGCAAAATTAAAGTGTAAGTCAAAAATAAAAGAGTTAGCTGTGTACTGTAACTTTAAAGTAATTTAAGAGGGACTGTTTTAAAAAAATATTACTAGTTTTAATATTCTCTGAAATGATTAATTTACTGCTTACCATAACATCTGGGTAGCTTACTATAACCCTCAAATCAAAATAAACCGGCGTTTTAAGGCCAATCTTAGTTGTGAACTCTCCGAACTTTACAGCATTTATAGAAAATAGCTTAATTGCTAGCTCTACTAGGTCCTTTTCGTAACTCATTATTATTCTGTGATATAAATAAGATCTTCGTATGCGGATGGTATGGTATGGTTATTGCCAATTGCTTGCTTGGCTGGCGTTGGCTAGGGATATTCGATTGTATTCGATATACATCGATGCATCGAAAACATCGATGTTTGCAATGAAAAACATCGAATCCATCCGATGTTTTGAAAAGCTTTCAAAATACTCGATGCATCGATGTTTTAAAAAAAAACATCGAATTGGTGATAGACGAGTTAGACCACGTAGTGATTATATCCTCTTTGGTTTGAGCTTAGTAAAAAAAACTTAAGTTTTACCACTAAAATATTACTTATTACTATTATGAAATCATCATTATTCCGAATTCCCTAATACGGACTCAGTGACAATTAAAAAAAAACTACTTTTCTCATGTTGGCAGGCGAGCGAGTTTCTATGTTTATAAACATTTAATTACATTTGGTTTTGTGAAACCAAAATAAGATATTTGTTAGCAATACATTCGTCAACTTGCATTATATACATATATTTCTTAACAAATCAATACATTATGATGACAGACTTAGCAAAAATGCTGCGGGTTATTTAGTGCTTTTTTTAAATTTGACCTTTTGTAAGATATAAAACAGATGTTTCTGACACATGGCTTTTACTTGTATTTTCTTTTACTTACTCATTATGAAAGGAGCTAAATCTATTATTTTATGAAAGATTATTATCTAAACTATAATAAAATAATGGATTTAGCTCTTTTCATAAACTTTTTGTAAAAAAAATTACTATGTAAAGATGGCCTCTTTTGAGATGGGTCACTTTCCACATTATTCGAGTTACTTCGGGCCACCAACCAGGTGGACACCGAAGTCTTAAAATCACGCAAAAAAAATCAAAATCTTACACCCACTTTTTATCACTTTTCTCGACGTTTCACAAGATTCTAAGTCTAATTAAGCAAAAAAAATTTTTGTATCGGTCTGTCTGTTGGTCTGGATGTCTGGATGTCTGTTTACGCAATAACTCAAGAACCACTTATCCGATTTAAAATAATCTTTCGCCAATCATCTTGTTTGGTTAATGGGAAGAACTGATTAGATTTTGGGGTTTGTACGTTCAAAACCTACCATACAAATTGTCCCTAAAAAACTTTTACAAGTGAGTTTCTTTCGAGTTATCAGAGTAACGCGTATTTGACTTTGACATTTGAGTGACAATGACAATACGTATATTGTATATTTAGTTATTTACATAAAACAACCAGACTCTGAAAAAAACTGAAATATAAAATCATTTTTTTGTGTTTTTGACGTCGAAGACGTTTGATTTGATTTCATTTTCTTCATATTTATTGCTCAATATAATTATAAATACGCGTCGAATAATATGCATAAAGCCTAAGGTCTGTAATTTTGAATAAAAATACTGCAACAAAAATATCTAAGTTTGGCCCGAAGTTTGACAATCACTGGGTGATTTCCGCCCCACTAGATTTTGTAATAAAATTTTAGAAAAAGTACTCGATGTTTAAAAAACATCGATGTTTTCATCCGATACATCGAAAGACATCGATGTATAGTTGCGATGTATCGAATCAAAAAAAACATCGATGTTTTTTCAAAGTGGACACCCGTTGGCTAAGGTACCTAATGGTAATTTTCCGTAAATGTACTTAATGTAATTGATGGCATGGTACTCAAAAACTACACTAATTACATAAGCATAAGGTACTATTTGGTCTTGGATGTTTGAATTATTAACCATAAACAACTGTTGACATGCTTGGTTTTTTTTTTGAAGATTTTGACTTGGTTACAAGACCTTTAAGCCATGTCTTTATTTACTTGACATACTTGGCATCTTTCAGCAATGTTACCTTCGTTAAATAGAATATCAAGTTAGGTTCGGTATGCTCTCGCTATCAGCGCGCTTTTACCGTAGACTGAGAATTACAGCTACGGCTTTTACCCATTAATGTTCACGATTCACGGTTTTCTCTTCAAAGATAAAACCATCGTAACGGCGAAGTGGCATGTGCATGTGCAAGTGGCATTGCAGCATTTATAGAAAATTGCTTAATTGCTAGCTCTACTAGGTCCTTTTCGTAACTCATTATTAATCTGTGATATAAATAAGATCTTCGAATGCGGATGGTATGGTACCACGGTTATTGCCAATTGCATGGGCATGCAACCATAGATTATTATATCATGCAACTCTCATACATTGGTTTTAAATTTTTGCTGTGCTAATTTAATCTGTGGTCACGCATTCTCAGCCCCATCTAGCCGTGAGTTAATAGAAGTATACTTTTTTTTAAATTTACTTGGTTGTTGTCTAACGAAAGAGAGAGTAGTTTGGTAGTAAAGTTATTACCATGTCTTTATAATTTATATTATTAATTATATGATATTTAATTACTAAAACATTATTTAAATTTTTGAAATACAAAAATACTGTTTCAATTCCTATTTTGCTAGAATTCATTAAGATATGGTTAAATTGTGGTAGAATTTAAAATCATAATAACACTTTTCAACGCGTCCGTTAACATTCAAAGACTTTTTCAGAAAGAAAATCTCTGCCGGCACGTTTCAATGCTTTGAATGTACTGGCACTTTTCTTTTTTGAATTCTTACTAACTATTTTACGACGATTTACGTTGAGTTTTGCTCACTGCTCCGTGTCCTAGACATATCCATTAATTAAAAATATTTAAGAGTGATCCCTTTTTGTTTTTTTTTTTCGTGCGGAAATCCCTTCGGATACCCCCCCGCCGGCCAGCGGGGGTGGTTATGTCGGGCTTGAACCTACTAAAACAGCACGCCGTCTCGGGTCTACAGACGCCGGGGTGTAAGGTTGCCCATAGAGCATATCCCTCGCACCCCGACTGACCCTGGGCCATCTCCGGTTTCGAGATGGCCCCCTCGGGTTTGGGAACCACGGTGTCCCCGGCTTGGGGGAGGGGCGCTAGTCGCCCCACCGCGGTCCCGGCCTGCTTCTGCTGGGGTGACAGGCGGCCTCACCTGCCACCCCCAGGCCTGCGCTCATGGAGGACGGAGGTCGTTAAGTGATTAGGAGTGATCCCTTTGTAGTATCTCGTGATCTATAACAATCGGCTCTCCTATAAGGAAACCTAAACTTATTGCGCAATAGGTAATATTTCTACTGAGTTTCTTACCAACGGCCAACTCGACTTGTGTAGGTACTTTATAGTTACATTTATTTTTAATAAAACATTCACAATAGCCTTATGCTGTAGCCAACTAAATTCTGAATTTCTCATCAAAAATTCAGAATTTAGTCAGAAAAATAGACATATAGACTTAAGAACAGATATAATTTCAAAAAGTGTTTTGATTTGAAATTGCTGGTAGTGCAACCAGCAATTTTATATAAATAATATGTAGTATAAAAAAAGTAAAAGTAAATCTTGTATGGATCACCACATCTTTCATATTAATCTTATAATTGAAAATTCTACTCTTGAGGAAATGAAAGTGGGATGAAATATATATATTTATAGAAGATAAATAAAAGCTTGTAAAACTTTACTTTTAGAAGCTTTTATTTAACTTGCCTTCATAAATGGTTTGAGTCATCAACAAATTTTATGTATTATGTGTTCTTTTTTTATTATTATAATATAGGACACGTCAATCTGATTTCACCTCAGCTGATGGTAAGCTGAAGGCAGACTCAGCAAAGAGGGTCACCCTCTTTTCAAGAGTTAAAACTTGTGTTAAGCACACTAAAAGATTCCTCTCCAGGGAAAGATGGTATTCCTTACTCTTTTTTATGTAACCTTGGTGATGTAAGCCTACACTATTATCTTGACCTTGTTAATTCTATTCTAGTCTCAGGAATTATCCCCCATCATGGAAATCTCAGATTATTATTCCCATTTTAAAACAAGATAAGGACCCAAATGACCCATATTCTTATAGACCTATAGCTCTTTCGCCTGTGATTACAAAAATTGCCGAACATCTAGTTAAAAATAGACTGGAGTGGATTGTAGAGAGCTGTGATATTCTTTCAAATAGTCAGTTCGGCTTTCGAAAAGGTAGGTCCACCATGGACTGTCTTAGCATATTTATAACGGACATCCAACTTTCGTTTTCATGTAATCAATTTATAGTCGCTACTTTTCTAGACTGAAATCTGCATACGATAACGTTATTATTTCAATTCTTAAACAGAAATTGATTCTTTTAAAGATAATAAACAGAACAATTGAAGTATCCCATGAAGATAAACATTTTTTGAGAGTAGTGGATAAAGGACTTCCACAGGGATCTGTTTTAAGCCCCTTGTTGTATAATATTTACACTTATGATTTAGATAGATCTCTGGGTAATCCTGTTCGTTTGCTGCAATATGCCGATGACTTACTGTTATATTATGCAGACCATGATACTGAGTTAGCTTGTGAGATGCTGTCTGCATCTCTTTTTTCTTTAAAACAATGGTTTGATTCCAATGGCCTGGAGGTATCAACCTCTAAATGTACCAGAGTAGTATTTACGAGAAAAAGATACATCCCTTCTGTTTGCGTGTATTACGATAACATTGCCCTGCCGGTTGGACCTCACGCCAAGTATTTAGGTTTAATTATTGACTCTCGCTTGAATGGATTTGCTCATACTAAGTTCGTTGTTAATAAATGTGAACGTCATCTTAATATTATTAGATGCCTTGCTGGTGTATGGTGGGGCGCTCACCCTTTTTCATTAAAATTAGTATATAATGCCATTATCAGAAGTGTGCTAGATTATCGTACATATTTGCTCAGTCTGTGTAGTAAATCAAGTCGATTTATTTTTAAATTTAGACAAAAGATTAACAACATCTTTAACAAGGATGCGTCTGGGACATGCTTGCAATCCCGCTCATCTTGCAAGAATAAACATTAGAAACAGCCCTATTTGTGATTGCGGGGCAGGAGTAGGTGACTTAAATCACCTATTCCTGGCTTGCCGTCAATTTGATATTCTATTTTTTGATCTTCTTCCTAGTATTCCTTTATCTACTCATATTCCTTTATTACTTATATACCCCTTTAATAAACAAGTATTAGAAGCTATAGATTTATTTATAAAACATAATGATATTAAATTGTAGATTATTTATGTATTTAAGTAATTGTGTTTAGTTGTAGATTTTAATGTTTAAATGCCTTTTTTACCTACCTGATCCTATCCTTTTGTTTTCCTCAATTCCGTTACGTTTTTCTTTGTACAAAAATACGTTTCCTCGTTTTAACTTGACATTGGCATACATTTATTACTTGCCAAAAAGGTGAAAAAAAAAAAATTCAAACATCCAAGACCAAATAGTACCTTATATTTATGTAATTAGTGTAGTTTTTGAGTACCATGCCATCAATTATATTACATTTACGGAAAATTACCATTACCTTAGCCAACGCCAGCCAAGCAAGCAATTGGCAATAACCATACCATACCATCCGCATACGAAGATCTTATTTATATCACAGAATAATAATGAGTTACGAAAAGGACCTAGTAGAGCTAGCAATTAAGCTATTTTCTATAAATGCTGTAAAGTTCGAACGCCTTAAAACGCCGGTTTATTTTGATTTGAGGGTTATAGTAAGCTACCCAGAATGCTTATAATAGGAATGTCCGAATCACAAAAAAAAATCAAAGGATAACAATGTTAAGGCAAATTTTCAATTGGGTTGAACAAGTACCCAAATATTGATTACATTATTTATTGATTGTACTATCACAGGAATATTGGTCCCTAGCCCCTAATAAGACTGTAAATGTACTGACATATAACCCTCAAACAACAAGACGTAAATTTATAAAAATATGTAAGCTACTTATAAACTGTTGAACAGATAAAACACAGAATTGGATATCATTCTACTTTACCAGATACTCTTTTACTATAGCACTTCCAAAGAGTTTCTTTGTAAAGGACGGCTTGGGTTTCTGGACTTTTTGCTGCCAATATACCTCTCCCCACAACAATGACATCACCACCATTATCCAGTATGACTTTTTCTGGAGTATTATAGATCTGTCCCAAGTCATCTTTACTGGTCTCAAGCTGTACCCCTGGGGTTAGCTGTATGAGTCCAGGGTCCTTGAAGGTGTCCTTATTCTGGCATACAAATCCGGTAATCAACTCAGGATATTTAGCTGCCATTAAAACGGTTGAATCTCTGTACTCTGGTGTAATAAGGTTACCCTGTAAACAGAATGTATGTTAAGCTTAACATGTGTTGTTCAGTTTTAGTATGTTTTAACAGTAACAAAAAAATTACATGGCACGATGTGATTCCAGATCACATGGTTAAGTGGTAAAAAAGTAGGTAGTATATTGCTAGGTTCCGAAACACCAGCCAGGTCAAGCCAACGTATTGTCCTCAATTGGTTATTTGCCTCCAAGATGGAGTCTGGTAAAAGTATTCTGAGAATTTTATTTTTACTATTTAAACCCATTAACATTTTGCAGAACCTGGGAATTAAACATGGGACCTGCATTGCACAGCAGTTGCAATTGCTATGCTGCACTACACATGCATATTATCTGAATTAATACCAAATTAAAGATCAAAGGCTGCTGCTATGGTAAGTCAGTATATACAAGAAACAAAAAAGCACATTTTACCTCACTGCTCATTTCAGCTAATAAAAATACTCCATGGTTTAGTCCATTGGTAGAGCTGAGAGCTTTCAATATACCTTCACCAGGGAGTGAATGAGCTGTGACACAGTCTGCCCACTCACTTATTCTATGAACACCCTTTAAGTATTGCAAAGACACAGTATGTCCAATGTCAGCATATTTTCTATCTTCCAATATTAAAAAGTTAAATCTGTCAGCAAGTTGCTTGATCCGAGTTGTGAAATCATTATTAAAATCTTCAATAATATCAGCATGAGTTTTAACTAGACATATGTGTTCCCCAACTTTTTCTAGAAGGTCTAGAATTTGTGTAGTAGATGTTATGTCTACTGAAAGGCACAGATTCGTTTTTTTAGTTGCCATTATGTTAAATAATTGTCTCGCTACTGTATTCTTGGCCAACTCTGCCCGTTGCTCATATGGAAGTAAAATTCTTTGGATTGGTTTCTCTGAAACATAACACAAATAAGTTTATAATAAATTAATAATCTCCCTTCTGTAGGTACATGCACAAAATAAACAAATTTTTTTTTTCATATATTTATGCCCCTTTTGTCCCACTGTCGGGCAAAGGCCTCCCTGCAACCTCTCTCGTTTGCTGTATAATAATATATCACTTTAAATATTATAAATAGGGTGTAGTTGACATTAAATTTCAAAACCTACCAGCCACAGGAGCTTGAGTATCTTGAACATATTTTTTTACTTTTGCAACCATTTCTTCAGTGATTTTTCCATTCTTCGCTAGAATATCAATAAAACTAGACATTGTGTATAATGATTTCACTTGAACATTATGCTGTTCACAATTTTTGCTACCACCCTGTTCTCGGTCTAATATTATCACAGCATCGTTGACAATTAAACCTTCGTTGCGTAAATCTCTTACTGTTTCAAGCACGCTAGAGCCTGAGGTTACAACGTCTTCTACTATTAGGCATATTTCTCCAGCCTTATAGTAGCCTTCTATGGATTTCTTAGTGCCATATGCTTTAACTTCTTTGCGCCTCATTAGCATAGATTTCTTTGTTTGTACGCTAAGTAAGGTAGCAATCGGCAAAGCTGTGTATGGAACCCCACAGACATGATCATATTTCAGACTTTTCATCGCCGATTTAAGCAGGAGATTTGAAATGGATTCCTGTAATTATGAATAATTTTATTTTTTGTCGGGATCACTACCGTGGTGGTATCATCCAAAGATAAAAAGGCATACTTCCTTGGTATTTAACACGTGCAAAATTAAAGTGTAAGTCAAAAATAAAAGAGTTAGCTGTGTACTGTAACTTTAAAGTAATTTAAGAGGGACTGTTTTAAAAAAATATTACTAGTTTTAATATTCTCTGAAATGATTAATTTACTGCTTACCATAACATCTGGGTAGCTTACTATAACCCTCAAATCAAAATAAACCGGCGTTTTAAGGCCAATCTTAGTTGTGAACTCTCCGAACTTTACAGCATTTATAGAAAATAGCTTAATTGCTAGCTCTACTAGGTCCTTTTCGTAACTCATTATTATTCTGTGATATAAATAAGATCTTCGTATGCGGATGGTATGGTATGGTTATTGCCAATTGCTTGCTTGGCTGGCGTTGGCTAAGGTACCTAATGGTAATTTTCCGTAAATGTACATAATGTAATTGATGGCATGGTACTCAAAAACTACACTAATTACATAAGCATAAGGTACTATTTGGTCTTGGATGTTTGAATTATTAACCATAAACAACTGTTGACATGCTTGGTTTTTTTTTTGAAGTTTTTGACTTGGTTACAAGACCTTTAAGCCATGTCTTTATTTACTTGACATACTTGGCATCTTTCAGCAATGTTACCTTCGTTAAATAGAATATCAAGTTAGGTTCGGTATGCTCTCGCTATCAGCGCGCTTTTACCGTAGACTGAGAATTACAGCTACGGCTTTTACCCATTAATGTTCACGATTCACGGTTTTCTCTTCAAAGATAAAACCATCGTAACGGCGAAGTGGCATGTGCATGTGCAAGTGGCATTGCAGCATTTATAGAAAATTGCTTAATTGCTAGCTCTACTAGGTCCTTTTCGTAACTCATTATTAATCTGTGATATAAATAAGATCTTCGAATGCGGATGGTATGGTACCACGGTTATTGCCAATTGCATGGGCATGCAACCATAGATTATTATATCATGCAACTCTCATACATTGGTTTTAAATTTTTGCTGTGCTAATTTAATCTGTGGTCACGCATTCTCAGCCCCATCTAGCCGTGAGTTAATAGAAGTATACTTTTTTTTAAATTTACTTGGTTGTTGTCTAACGAAAGAGAGAGTAGTTTGGTAGTAAAGTTATTACCATGTCTTTATAATTTATATTATTAATTATATGATATTTAATTACTAAAACATTATTTAAATTTTTGAAATACAAAAATACTGTTTCAATTCCTATTTTACTAGAATTCATTAAGATATGGTTAAATTGTGGTAGAATTTAAAATCATAATAACACTTTTCAACGCGTCCGTTAACATTCAAAGACTTTTTCAGAAAGAAAATCTCTGCCGGCACGTTTCAATGCTTTGAATGTACTGGCACTTTTCTTTTTTGAATTCTTACTAACTATTTTACGACGATTTACGTTGAGTTTTGCTCACTGCTCCGTGTCCTAGACATATCCATTAATTAAAAATATTTAAGAGTGATCCCTTTTTGTTTTTTTTTTTTCGTGCGGAAATCCCTTCGGATACCCCCCCGCCGGCCAGCGGGGGTGGTTATGTCGGGCTTGAACCTACTAAAACAGCACGCCGTCTCGGGTCTACAGACGCCGGGGTGTAAGGTTGCCCATAGAGCATATCCCTCGCACCCCGACTGACCCTGGGTCATCTCCGGTTTCGAGATGGCCCCCTCGGGTTTGGGAACCACGGTGTCCCCGGCTTGGGGGAGGGGCGCTAGTCGCCCCACCGCGGTCCCGGCCTGCTTCTGCTGGGGTGACAGGCGGCCTCACCTGCCACCCCCAGGCCTGCGCTCATGGAGGACGGAGGTCGTTAAGTGATTAGGAGTGATCCCTTTGTAGTATCTCGTGATCTATAACAATCGGCTCTCCTATAAGGAAACCTAAACTTATTGCGCAATAGGTAATATTTCTACTGAGTTTCTTACCAACGGCCAACTCGACTTGTGTAGGTACTTTATAGTTACATTTATTTTTAATAAAACATTCACAATAGCCTTATGCTGTAGCCAACTAAATTCTGAATTTCTCACCAAAAATTCAGAATTTAGTCAGAAAAATAGACATATAGACTTAAGAACAGATATAATTTCAAAAAGTGTTTTGATTTGAAATTGCTGGTAGTGCAACCAGCAATTTTATATAAATAATATGTAGTATAAAAAAAGTAAAAGTAAATCTTGTATGGATCACCACATCTTTCATATTAATCTTATAATTGAAAATTCTACTCTTGAGGAAATGAAAGTGGGATGAAATATATATATATATATAGAAGATAAATAAAAGCTTGTAATACTTTACTTTTAGAAGCTTTTATTTAACTTGCCTTCATAAATGGTTTGAGTCATCAACAAATTTTATGTATTATGTGTTCTTTTTTTATTATTATAATATAGGACACGTCAATCTGATTTCACCTCAGCTGATGGTAAGCTGAAGGCAGACTCAGCAAAGAGGGTCACCCTCTTTTCAAGAGTTAAAACTTGTGTTAAGCACACTAGAAGATTCCTCTCCAGGGAAAGATGGTATTCCTTACTCTTTTTTATGTAACCTTGGTGATGTAAGCCTACACTATTATCTTGACCTTGTTAATTCTATTCTAGTCTCAGGAATTATACCCCATCATGGAAATCTCAGATTATTATTCCCATTTTAAAACAAGATAAGGACCCAAATGATCCATATTCTTATAGACCTATAGCTCTTTCGCCTGTGATTACAAAAATTGCCGAACGTCTAGTTAAAAATAGACTGGAGTGGATTGTAGAGAGCCGTGATATGCTTTCAAATAGTCAGTTCGGCTTTCGAAAAGGTAGGTCCACCATGGACTGTCTTAGCATATTTATAACGGACATCCAACTTTCGTTTTCATGTAATCAATCTATAGTCGCTACTTTTCTAGACTTAAATCTGCATACGATAACGTTATTATTTCAATTCTTAAACAGAAATTGATTCTTTTAAAGATACCCGAGCTATTGACGAACGTTATTTGTAATCTATTAATAAACAGAACAATTGAAGTATCCCATGAAGATAAACATTTTTTGAGAGTAGTGGATAAAGGACTTCCACAGGGATCTGTTTTAAGCCCCTTGTTGTATAATATTTACACTTATGATTTAGATAGATCTCTGGGTAATCCTGTTCGTTTGCTGCAATATGCCGATGACTTACTGTTATATTATGCAGACCATGATACTGAGTTAGCTTGTGAGATGCTGTCTGCATCACTTTTTTCTTTAAAACAATGGTTTGATTCCAATGGCCTGGAGGTATCAACCTCTAAATGTACCAGAGTAGTATTTACGAGAAAAAGATACATCCCTTCTGTTTGCGTGTATTACGATAACATTGCCCTGCCGGTTGGACCTCACGCCAAGTATTTAGGTTTAATTATTGACTCTCGCTTGAATGGATTTGCTCATACTAAGTTCGTTGTTAATAAATGTGAACGTCATCTTAATATTATTAGATGCCTTGCTGGCGTATGGTGGGGCGCTCACCCTTTTTCATTAAAATTAGTATATAATGCCATTATCAGAAGTGTGCTAGATTATGGTACATATTTGCTCAGTCTGTGTAGTAAATCAAGTCGATTTATTTTTAAATTTAGGCAAAAGATTAACAACATCTTTAACAAGGATGCGTCTGGGACATGCTTGCAATCCCGCTCATCTTGCAAGAATAAACATTAGAAACAGCCCTATTTGTGATTGCGGGGCAGGAGTAGGTGACTTAAATCACCTATTCCTGGCTTGCCGTCAATTTGATATTCTATTTTTTGATCTTCTTCCTAGTATTCCTTTACCTACTCATATTCCTTTATTACTTATATACCCCTTTAATAAACAAGTATTAGAAGCTATAGATTTATTTATAAAACATAATGATATTAAATTGTAGATTATTTTTGTATTTAAGTAATTGTGTTTAGTTGTAGATTTTAATGTTTAAATGCCTTTTTTACCTACCTGATCCTATCCTTTTGTTTTCCTCAATTCCGTTACGTTTTTCTTTGTACAAAAATACGTTTCCTCGTTTTAACTTGACATTGGCATACATTTATTACTTGCCAAAAAGGTGAAAAAAAAAAAATTCAAACATCCAAGACCAAAAAGTACCTTATATTTATGTAATTAGTGTAGTTTTTGAGTACCATGCCATCAATTATATTACATTTACGGAAAATTACCATTACCTTAGCCAACGCCAGCCAAGCAAGCAATTGGCAATAACCATACCATACCATCCGCATACGAAGATCTTATTTATATCACAGAATAATAATGAGTTACGAAAAGGACCTAGTAGAGCTAGCAATTAAGCTATTTTCTATAAATGCTGTAAAGTTCGAACGCCTTAAAACGCCGGTTTATTTTGATTTGAGGGTTATAGTAAGCTACCCAGAATGCTTATAATAGGAATGTCCGAATCACAAAAAAAAATCAAAGGATAACAATGTTAAGGCAAATTTTCAATTGGGTTGAACAAGTACCCAAATATTGATTACATTATTTATTGATTGTACTATCACAGGAATATTGGTCCCTAGCCCCTAATAAGACTGTAAATGTACTGACATATAACCCTCAAACAACAAGACGTAAATTTATAAAAATATGTAAGCTACTTATAAACTGTTGAACAGATAAAACACAGAATTGGATATCATTCTACTTTACCAGATACTCTTTTACTATAGCACTTCCAAAGAGTTTCTTTGTAAAGGACGGCTTGGGTTTCTGGACTTTTTGCTGCCAATATACCTCTCCCCACAACAATGACATCACCACCATTATCCAGTATGACTTTTTCTGGAGTATTATAGATCTGTCCCAAGTCATCTTTACTGGTCTCAAGCTGTACCCCTGGGGTTAGCTGTATGAGTCCAGGGTCCTTGAAGGTGTCCTTATTCTGGCATACAAATCCGGTAATCAACTCAGGATATTTAGCTGCCATTAAAACGGTTGAATCTCTGTACTCTGGTGTAATAAGGTTACCCTGTAAACAGAATGTATGTTAAGCTTAACATGTGTTGTTCAGTTTTAGTATGTTTTAACAGTAACAAAAAAATTACATGGCACGATGTGGTTCCAGATCACATGGTTAAGTGGTAAAAAAGTAGGTAGTATATTGCTAGGTTCCGAAACACCAGCCAGGTCAAGCCAACGTATTGTCCTCAATTGGTTATTTGCCTCCAAGATGGAGTCTGGTAAAAGTATTCTGAGAATTTTATTTTTACTATTTAAACCCAATAACATTTTGCAGAACCTGGGAATTAAACCTGGGACCTGCATTGCACAGCAGTTGCAATTGCTATGCTGCACTACACATGCATATTATCTGAATTAATACCAAATTAAAGATCAAAGGCTGCTGCTATGGTAAGTCAGTATATACAAGAAACAAAAAAGCACATTTTACCTCACTGCTCATTTCAGCTAATAAAAATACTCCATGGTTTAGTCCATTGGTAGAGCTGAGAGCTTTCAATATACCTTCACCAGGGAGTGAATGAGCTGTGACACAGTCTGCCCACTCACTTATTCTATGAACACCCTTTAAGTATTGCAAAGACACAGTATGTCCAATGTCAGCATATTTTCTATCTTCCAATATTAAAAAGTTAAATCTGTCAGCAAGTTGCTTGATCCGAGTTGTGAAATCATTATTAAAATCTTCAATAATATCAGCATGAGTTTTAACTAGACATATGTGTTCCCCAACTTTTTCTAGAAGGTCTAGAATTTGTGTAGTAGATGTTATGTCTACTGAAAGGCACAGATTCGTTTTTTTAGTTGCCATTATGTTAAATAATTGTCTCGCTACTGTATTCTTGGCCAACTCTGCCCGTTGCTCATATGGAAGTAAAATTCTTTGGATTGGTTTCTCTGAAACATAACACAAATAAGTTTATAATAAATTAATAATCTCCCTTCTGTAGGTACATGCACAAAATAAACAAATTTTTTTTTTCATATATTTATGCCCCTTTTGTCCCACTGTCGGGCAAAGGCCTCCCTGCAACCTCTCTCGTTTGCTGTATAATAATATATCACTTTAAATATTATAAATAGGGTGTAGTTGACATTAAATTTCAAAACCTACCAGCCACAGGAGCTTGAGTATCTTGAACATATTTTTTTACTTTTGCAACCATTTCTTCAGTGATTTTTCCATTCTTCGCTAGAATATCAATAAAACTAGACATTGTGTATAATGATTTCACTTGAACATTATGCTGTTCACAATTTTTGCTACCACCCTGTTCTCGGTCTAATATTATCACAGCATCGTTGACAATTAAACCTTCGTTGCGTAAATCTCTTACTGTTTCAAGCACGCTAGAGCCTGAGGTTACAACGTCTTCTACTATTAGGCATATTTCTCCAGCCTTATAGTAGCCTTCTATGGATTTCTTAGTGCCATATGCTTTAACTTCTTTGCGCCTCATTAGCATAGATTTCTTTGTTTGTACGCTAAGTAAGGTAGCAATCGGCAAAGCTGTGTATGGAACCCCACAGACATGATCATATTTCAGACTTTTCATCGCCGATTTAAGCAGGAGATTTGAAATGGATTCCTGTAATTATGAATAATTTTATTTTTTGTCGGGATCACTACCGTGGTGGTATCATCCAAAGATAAAAAGGCATACTTCCTTGGTATTTAACACGTGCAAAATTAAAGTGTAAGTCAAAAATAAAAGAGTTAGCTGTGTACTGTAACTTTAAAGTAATTTAAGAGGGACTGTTTTAAAAAAATATTACTAGTTTTAATATTCTCTGAAATGATTAATTTACTGCTTACCATAACATCTGGGTAGCTTACTATAACCCTCAAATCAAAATAAACCGGCGTTTTAAGGCCAATCTTAGTTGTGAACTCTCCGAACTTTACAGCATTTATAGAAAATAGCTTAATTGCTAGCTCTACTAGGTCCTTTTCGTAACTCATTATTATTCTGTGATATAAATAAGATCTTCGTATGCGGATGGTATGGTATGGTTATTGCCAATTGCTTGCTTGGCTGGCGTTGGCTAGGGATATTCGATTGTATTCGATATACATCGATGCATCGAAAACATCGATGTTTGCAATGAAAAACATCGAATCCATCCGATGTTTTGAAAAGCTTTCAAAATACTCGATGCATCGATGTTTTAAAAAAAAACATCGAATTGGTGATAGACGAGTTAGACCACGTAGTGATTATATCCTCTTTGGTTTGAGCTTAGTAAAAAAAACTTAAGTTTTACCACTAAAATATTACTTATTACTATTATGAAATCATCATTATTCCGAATTCCCTAATACGGACTCAGTGACAATTAAAAAAAAACTACTTTTCTCATGTTGGCAGGCGAGCGAGTTTCTATGTTTATAAACATTTAATTACATTTGGTTTTGTGAAACCAAAATAAGATATTTGTTAGCAATACATTCGTCAACTTGCATTATATACATATATTTCTTAACAAATCAATACATTATGATGACAGACTTAGCAAAAATGCTGCGGGTTATTTAGTGCTTTTTTTAAATTTGACCTTTTGTAAGATATAAAACAGATGTTTCTGACACATGGCTTTTACTTGTATTTTCTTTTACTTACTCATTATGAAAGGAGCTAAATCTATTATTTTATGAAAGATTATTATCTAAACTATAATAAAATAATGGATTTAGCTCTTTTCATAAACTTTTTGTAAAAAAAATTACTATGTAAAGATGGCCTCTTTTGAGATGGGTCACTTTCCACATTATTCGAGTTACTTCGGGCCACCAACCAGGTGGACACCGAAGTCTTAAAATCACGCAAAAAAAATCAAAATCTTACACCCACTTTTTATCACTTTTCTCGACGTTTCACAAGATTCTAAGTCTAATTAAGCAAAAAAAATTTTTGTATCGGTCTGTCTGTTGGTCTGGATGTCTGGATGTCTGTTTACGCAATAACTCAAGAACCACTTATCCGATTTAAAATAATCTTTCGCCAATCATCTTGTTTGGTTAATGGGAAGAACTGATTAGATTTTGGGGTTTGTACGTTCAAAACCTACCATACAAATTGTCCCTAAAAAACTTTTACAAGTGAGTTTCTTTCGAGTTATCAGAGTAACGCGTATTTGACTTTGACATTTGAGTGACAATGACAATACGTATATTGTATATTTAGTTATTTACATAAAACAACCAGACTCTGAAAAAAACTGAAATATAAAATCATTTTTTTGTGTTTTTGACGTCGAAGACGTTTGATTTGATTTCATTTTCTTCATATTTATTGCTCAATATAATTATAAATACGCGTCGAATAATATGCATAAAGCCTAAGGTCTGTAATTTTGAATAAAAATACTGCAACAAAAATATCTAAGTTTGGCCCGAAGTTTGACAATCACTGGGTGATTTCCGCCCCACTAGATTTTGTAATAAAATTTTAGAAAAAGTACTCGATGTTTAAAAAACATCGATGTTTTCATCCGATACATCGAAAGACATCGATGTATAGTTGCGATGTATCGAATCAAAAAAAACATCGATGTTTTTTCAAAGTGGACACCCGTTGGCTAAGGTACCTAATGGTAATTTTCCGTAAATGTACTTAATGTAATTGATGGCATGGTACTCAAAAACTACACTAATTACATAAGCATAAGGTACTATTTGGTCTTGGATGTTTGAATTATTAACCATAAACAACTGTTGACATGCTTGGTTTTTTTTTTGAAGATTTTGACTTGGTTACAAGACCTTTAAGCCATGTCTTTATTTACTTGACATACTTGGCATCTTTCAGCAATGTTACCTTCGTTAAATAGAATATCAAGTTAGGTTCGGTATGCTCTCGCTATCAGCGCGCTTTTACCGTAGACTGAGAATTACAGCTACGGCTTTTACCCATTAATGTTCACGATTCACGGTTTTCTCTTCAAAGATAAAACCATCGTAACGGCGAAGTGGCATGTGCATGTGCAAGTGGCATTGCAGCATTTATAGAAAATTGCTTAATTGCTAGCTCTACTAGGTCCTTTTCGTAACTCATTATTAATCTGTGATATAAATAAGATCTTCGAATGCGGATGGTATGGTACCACGGTTATTGCCAATTGCATGGGCATGCAACCATAGATTATTATATCATGCAACTCTCATACATTGGTTTTAAATTTTTGCTGTGCTAATTTAATCTGTGGTCACGCATTCTCAGCCCCATCTAGCCGTGAGTTAATAGAAGTATACTTTTTTTTAAATTTACTTGGTTGTTGTCTAACGAAAGAGAGAGTAGTTTGGTAGTAAAGTTATTACCATGTCTTTATAATTTATATTATTAATTATATGATATCTAATTACTAAAACATTATTTAAATTTTTGAAATACAAAAATACTGTTTCAATTCCTATTTTACTAGAATTCATTAAGATATGGTTAAATTGTGGTAGAATTTAAAATCATAATAACACTTTTCAACGCGTCCGTTAACATTCAAAGACTTTTTCAGAAAGAAAATCTCTGCCGGCACGTTTCAATGCTTTGAATGTACTGGCACTTTTCTTTTTTGAATTCTTACTAACTATTTTACGACGATTTACGTTGAGTTTTGCTCACTGCTCCGTGTCCTAGACATATCCATTAATTAAAAATATTTAAGAGTGATCCCTTTTTGTTTTTTTTTTTCGTGCGGAAATCCCTTCGGATACCCCCCCGCCGGCCAGCGGGGGTGGTTATGTCGGGCTTGAACCTACTAAAACAGCACGCCGTCTCGGGTCTACAGACGCCGGGGTGTAAGGTTGCCCATAGAGCATATCCCTCGCACCCCGACTGACCCTGGGTCATCTCCGGTTTCGAGATGGCCCCCTCGGGTTTGGGAACCACGGTGTCCCCGGCTTGGGGGAGGGGCGCTAGTCGCCCCACCGCGGTCCCGGCCTGCTTCTGCTGGGGTGACAGGCGGCCTCACCTGCCACCCCCAGGCCTGCGCTCATGGAGGACGGAGGTCGTTAAGTGATTAGGAGTGATCCCTTTGTAGTATCTCGTGATCTATAACAATCGGCTCTCCTATAAGGAAACCTAAACTTATTGCGCAATAGGTAATATTTCTACTGAGTTTCTTACCAACGGCCAACTCGACTTGTGTAGGTACTTTATAGTTACATTTATTTTTAATAAAACATTCACAATAGCCTTATGCTGTAGCCAACTAAATTCTGAATTTCTCACCAAAAATTCAGAATTTAGTCAGAAAAATAGACATATAGACTTAAGAACAGATATAATTTCAAAAAGTGTTTTGATTTGAAATTGCTGGTAGTGCAACCAGCAATTTTATATAAATAATATGTAGTATAAAAAAAGTAAAAGTAAATCTTGTATGGATCACCACATCTTTCATATTAATCTTATAATTGAAAATTCTACTCTTGAGGAAATGAAAGTGGGATGAAATATATATATATATAGAAGATAAATAAAAGCTTGTAAAACTTTACTTTTAGAAGCTTTTATTTAACTTGCCTTCATAAATGGTTTGAGTCATCAACAAATTTTATGTATTATGTGTTCTTTTTTTATTATTATAATATAGGACACGTCAATCTGATTTCACCTCAGCTGATGGTAAGCTGAAGGCAGACTCAGCAAAGAGGGTCACCCTCTTTTCAAGAGTTAAAACTTGTGTTAAGCACACTAAAAGATTCCTCTCCAGGGAAAGATGGTATTCCTTACTCTTTTTTATGTAACCTTGGTGATGTAAGCCTACACTATTATCTTGACCTTGTTAATTCTATTCTAGTCTCAGGAATTATCCCCCATCATGGAAATCTCAGATTATTATTCCCATTTTAAAACAAGATAAGGACCCAAATGATCCATATTCTTATAGACCTATAGCTCTTTCGCCTGTGATTACAAAAATTGCCGAACGTCTAGTTAAAAATAGACTGGAGTGGATTGTAGAGCCGTGATATTCTTTCAAATAGTCAGTTCGGCTTTCGAAAAGGTAGGTCCACCATGGACTGTCTTAGCATATTTATAACGGACATCCAACTTTCGTTTTCATGTAATCAATTTATAGTCGCTACTTTTCTAGACTGAAATCTGCATACGATAACGTTATTATTTCAATTCTTAAACAGAAATTGATTCTTTTAAAGATAATAAACAGAACAATTGAAGTATCCCATGAAGATAAACATTTTTTGAGAGTAGTGGATAAAGGACTTCCACAGGGATCTGTTTTAAGCCCCTTGTTGTATAATATTTACACTTATGATTTAGATAGATCTCTGGGTAATCCTGTTCGTTTGCTGCAATATGCCGATGACTTACTGTTATATTATGCAGACCATGATACTGAGTTAGCTTGTGAGATGCTGTCTGCATCTCTTTTTTCTTTAAAACAATGGTTTGATTCTAATGGCCTGGAGGTATCAACCTCTAAATGTACCAGAGTAGTATTTACGAGAAAAAGATACATCCCTTCTGTTTGCGTGTATTACGATAACATTGCCCTGCCGGTTGGACCTCACGCCAAGTATTTAGGTTTAATTATTGACTCTCGCTTGAATGGATTTGCCCATACTAAGTTCGTTGTTAATAAATGTGAACGTCATCTTAATATTATTAGATGCCTTGCTGGCGTATGGTGGGGCGCTCACCCTTTTTCATTAAAATTAGTATATAATGCCATTATCAGAAGTGTGCTAGATTATGGTACATATTTGCTCAGTCTGTGTAGTAAATCAAGTCGATTTATTTTTAAATTTAGACAAAAGATTAACAACATCTTTAACAAGGATGCGTCTGGGACATGCTTGCAATCCCGCTCATCTTGCAAGAATAAACATTAGAAACAGCCCTATTTGTGATTGCGGGGCAGGAGTAGGTGACTTAAATCACCTATTCCTGGCTTGCCGTCAATTTGATATTCTATTTTTTGATCTTCTTCCTAGTATTCCTTTACCTACTCATATTCCTTTATTACTTATATACCCCTTTAATAAACAAGTATTAGAAGCTATAGATTTATTTATAAAACATAATGATATTAAATTGTAGATTATTTTTGTATTTAAGTAATTGTGTTTAGTTGTAGATTTTAATGTTTAAATGCCTTTTTTACCTACCTGATCCTGTCCTTTTGTTTTCCTCAATTCCGTTACGTTTTTCTTTGTACAAAAATACGTTTCCTCGTTTTAACTTGACATTGGCATACATTTATTACTTGCCAAAAAGGTGAAAAAAAATAATTCAAACATCCAAGACCAAATAGTACCTTATATTTATGTAATTAGTGTAGTTTTTGAGTACCATGCCATCAATTATATTACATTTACGGAAAATTACCATTACCTTAGCCAACGCCAGCCAAGCAAGCAATTGGCAATAACCATACCATACCATCCGCATACGAAGATCTTATTTATATCACAGAATAATAATGAGTTACGGAAAGGACCTAGTAGAGCTAGCAATTAAGCTATTTTCTATAAATGCTGTAAAGTTCGAACGCCTTAAAACGCCGGTTTATTTTGATTTGAGGGTTATAGTAAGCTACCCAGAATGCTTATAATAGGAATGTCCGAATCACAAAAAAAAATCAAAGGATAACAATGTTAAGGCAAATTTTCAATTGGGTTGAACAAGTACCCAAATATTGATTACATTATTTATTGATTGTACTATCACAGGAATATTGGTCCCTAGCCACTAATAAGACTGTAAATGTACTGACATATAACCCTCAAACCACAAGACGTAAATTTATAAAAATATGTAAGCTACTTATAAACTGTTGAACAGATAAAACACAGAATTGGATATCATTCTACTTTACCAGATACTCTTTTACTATAGCACTTCCAAAGAGTTTCTTTGTAAAGGACGGCTTGGGTTTCTGGACTTTTTGCTGCCAATATACCTCTCCCCACAACAATGACATCACCACCATTATCCAGTATGACTTTTTCTGGAGTATTATAGATCTGTCCCAAGTCATCTTTACTGGTCTCAAGCTGTACCCCTGGGGTTAGCTGTATGAGTCCAGGGTCCTTGAAGGTGTCCTTATTCTGGCATACAAATCCGGTAATCAACTCAGGATATTTAGCTGCCATTAAAACGGTTGAATCTCTGTACTCTGGTGTAATAAGGTTACCCTGTAAACAGAATGTATGTTAAGCTTAACATGTGTTGTTCAGTTTTAGTATGTTTTAACAGTAACAAAAAAATTACATGGCACGATGTGATTCCAGATCACATGGTTAAGTGGTAAAAAAGTAGGTAGTATATTGCTAGGTTCCGAAACACCAGCCAGGTCAAGCCAACGTATTGTCCTCAATTGGTTATTTGCCTCCAAGATGGAGTCTGGTAAAAGTATTCTGAGAATTTTATTTTTACTATTTAAACCCATTAACATTTTGCAGAACCTGGGAATTAAACCTGGGACCTGCATTGCACAGCAGTTGCAATTGCTATGCTGCACTACACATGCATATTATCTGAATTAATACCAAATTAAAGATCAAAGGCTGCTGCTATGGTAAGTCAGTATATACAAGAAACAAAAAAGCACATTTTACCTCACTGCTCATTTCAGCTAATAAAAATACTCCATGGTTTAGTCCATTGGTAGAGCTGAGAGCTTTCAATATACCTTCACCAGGGAGTGAATGAGCTGTGACACAGTCGGCCCACTCACTTATTCTATGAACACCCTTTAAGTATTGCAAAGACACAGTATGTCCAATGTCAGCATATTTTCTATCTTCCAATATTAAAAAGTTAAATCTGTCAGCAAGTTGCTTGATCCGAGTTGTGAAATCATTATTAAAATCTTCAATAATATCAGCATGAGTTTTAACTAGACATATGTGTTCCCCAACTTTTTCTAGAAGGTCTAGAATTTGTGTAGTAGATGTTATGTCTACTGAAAGGCACAGATTCGTTTTTTTAGTTGCCATTATGTTAAATAATTGTCTCGCTACTGTATTCTTGGCCAACTCTGCCCGTTGCTCATATGGAAGTAAAATTCTTTGGATTGGTTTCTCTGAAACATAACACAAATAAGTTTACAATAAATTAATAATCTCCCTTCTGTAGGTACATGCACAAAATAAACAAATTTTTTTTTTCATATATTTATGCCCCTTTTGTCCCACTGTCGGGCAAAGGCCTCCCTGCAACCTCTCTCGTTTGCTGTATAATAATATATCACTTTAAATATTATAAATAGGGTGTAGTTGACATTAAATTTCAAAACCTACCAGCCACAGGAGCTTGAGTATCTTGAACATATTTTTTTACTTTTGCAACCATTTCTTCAGTGATTTTTCCATTCTTCGCTAGAATATCAATAAAACTAGACATTGTGTATAATGATTTCACTTGAACATTGTGCTGTTCACAATTTTTGCTACCACCCTGTTCTCGGTCTAATATTATCACAGCATCGTTGACAATTAAACCTTCGTTGCGTAAATCTCTTACTGTTTCAAGCACGCTAGAGCCTGAGGTTACAACGTCTTCTACTATTAGGCATATTTCTCCAGCCTTATAGTAGCCTTCTATGGATTTCTTAGTGCCATATGCTTTAACTTCTTTGCGCCTCATTAGCATAGATTTCTTTGTTTGTACGCTAAGTAAGGTAGCAATCGGCAAAGCTGTGTATGGAACCCCACAGACATGATCATATTTCAGACTTTTCATCGCCGATTTAAGCAGGAGATTTGAAATGGATTCCTGTAATTATGAATAATTTTATTTTTTGTCGGGATCACTACCGTGGTGGTATCATCCAAAGATAAAAAGGCATACTTCCTTGGTATTTAACACGTGCAAAATTAAAGTGTAAGTCAAAAATAAAAGAGTTAGCTGTGTACTGTAACTTTAAAGTAATTTAAGAGGGACTGTTTTAAAAAAATATTACTAGTTTTAATATTCTCTGAAATGATTAATTTACTGCTTACCATAACATCTGGGTAGCTTACTATAACCCTCAAATCAAAATAAACCGGCGTTTTAAGGCCAATCTTAGTTGTGAACTCTCCGAACTTTACAGCATTTATAGAAAATAGCTTAATTGCTAGCTCTACTAGGTCCTTTTCGTAACTCATTATTATTCTGTGATATAAATAAGATCTTCGTATGCGGATGGTATGGTATGGTTATTGCCAATTGCTTGCTTGGCTGGCGTTGGCTAAGGTAATTTTCCGTAAATGTACATAATGTAATTGATGGCATGGTACTCAAAAACTACACTAATTACATAAGCATAAGGTACTATTTGGTCTTGGATGTTTGAATTATTAACCATAAACAACTGTTGACATGCTTGGTTTTTTTTTTGAAGTTTTTGACTTGGTTACAAGACCTTTAAGCCATGTCTTTATTTACTTGACATACTTGGCATCTTTCAGCAATGTTACCTTCGTTAAATAGAATATCAAGTTTTAAGGCCAATCTTAGTTGTGAACTCTCCGAACTTTACAGCATTTATAGAAAATAGCTTAATTGCTAGCTCTACTAGGTCCTTTTCGTAACTCATTATTATTCTGTGATATAAATAAGATCTTCGTATGCGGATGGTATGGTATGGTTATTGCCAATTGCTTGCTTGGCTGGCGTTGGCTAAGGTACCTAATGGTAATTTTCCGTAAATGTACATAATGTAATTGATGGCATGGTACTCAAAAACTACACTAATTACATAAGCTTATGGTACTATTTGGTCTTGGATGTTTGAATTATTAACCATAAACAACTGTTGACATGCTTGGTTTTTTTTTTGAAGTTTTTGACTTGGTTACAAGACCTTTAAGCCATGTCTTTATTTACTTGACATACTTGGCATCTTTCAGCAATGTTACCTTCGTTAAATAGAATATCAAGTTAGGTTCGGTATGCTCTCGCTATCAGCGCGCTTTTACCGTAGACTGAGAATTACAGCTACGGCTTTTACCCATTAATGTTCACGATTCACGGTTTTCTCTTCAAAGATAAAACCATCGTAACGGCGAAGTGGCATGTGCATGTGCAAGTGGCATTGCAGCATTTATAGAAAATTGCTTAATTGCTAGCTCTACTACGTCCTTTTCGTAACTCATTATTAATCTGTGATATAAATAAGATCTTCGAATGCGGATGGTATGGTACCACGGTTATTGCCAATTGCATGGGCATGCAACCATAGATTATTATATCATGCAACTCTCATACATTGGTTTTAAATTTTTGCTGTGCTAATTTAATCTGTGGTCACGCATTCTCAGCCCCATCTAGCCGTGAGTTAATAGAAGTATACTTTTTTTTAAATTTACTTGGTTGTTGTCTAACGAAAGAGAGAGTAGTTTGGTAGTAAAGTTATTACCATGTCTTTATAATTTATATTATTAATTATATGATATTTAATTACTAAAACATTATTTAAATTTTTGAAATACAAAAATACTGTTTCAATTCCTATTTTGCTAGAATTCATTAAGATATGGTTAAATTGTGGTAGAATTTAAAATCATAATAACACTTTTCAACGCGTCCGTTAACATTCAAAGACTTTTTCAGAAAGAAAATCTCTGCCGGCACGTTTCAATGCTTTGAATGTACTGGCACTTTTCTTTTTTGAATTCTTACTAACTATTTTACGACGATTTACGTTGAGTTTTGCTCACTGCTCCGTGTCCTAGACATATCCATTAATTAAAAATATTTAAGAGTGATCCCTTTTTGTTTTTTTTTTTTTCGTGCGGAAATCCCTTCGGATACCCCCCCGCCGGCCAGCGGGGGTGGTTATGTCGGGCTTGAACCTACTAAAACAGCACGCCGTCTCGGGTCTACAGACGCCGGGGTGTAAGGTTGCCCATAGAGCATATCCCTCGCACCCCGACTGACCCTGGGCCATCTCCGGTTTCGAGATGGCCCCCTCGGGTTTGGGAACCACGGTGTCCCCGGCTTGGGGGAGGGGCGCTAGTCGCCCCACCGCGGTCCCGGCCTGCTTCTGCTGGGGTGACAGGCGGCCTCACCTGCCACCCCCAGGCCTGCGCTCATGGAGGACGGAGGTCGTTAAGTGATTAGGAGTGATCCCTTTGTAGTATCTCGTGATCTATAACAATCGGCTCTCCTATAAGGAAACCTAAACTTATTGCGCAATAGGTAATATTTCTACTGAGTTTCTTACCAACGGCCAACTCGACTTGTGTAGGTACTTTATAGTTACATTTATTTTTAATAAAACATTCACAATAGCCTTATGCTGTAGCCAACTAAATTCTGAATTTCTCATCAAAAATTCAGAATTTAGTCAGAAAAATAGACATATAGACTTAAGAACAGATATAATTTCAAAAAGTGTTTTGATTTGAAATTGCTGGTAGTGCAACCAGCAATTTTATATAAATAATATGTAGTATAAAAAAAGTAAAAGTAAATCTTGTATGGATCACCACATCTTTCATATTAATCTTATAATTGAAAATTCTACTCTTGAGGAAATGAAAGTGGGATGAAATATATATATATATAGAAGATAAATAAAAGCTTGTAAAACTTTACTTTTAGAAGCTTTTATTTAACTTGCCTTCATAAATGGTTTGAGTCATCAACAAATTTTATGTATTATGTGTTCTTTTTTTATTATTATAATATAGGACACGTCAATCTGATTTCACCTCAGCTGATGGTAAGCTGAAGGCAGACTCAGCAAAGAGGGTCACCCTCTTTTCAAGAGTTAAAACTTGTGTTAAGCACACTAGAAGATTCCTCTCCAGGGAAAGATGGTATTCCTTACTCTTTTTTATGTAACCTTGGTGATGTAAGCCTACACTATTATCTTGACCTTGTTAATTCTATTCTAGTCTCAGGAATTATCCCCCACCATGGAAATCTCAGATTATTATTCCCATTTTAAAACAAGATAAGGACCCAAATGATCCATATTCTTATAGACCTATAGCTCTTTCGCCTGTGATTACAAAAATTGCCGAACGTCTAGTTAAAAATAGACTGGAGTGGATTGTAGAGCCGTGATATTCTTTCAAATAGTCAGTTCGGCTTTCGAAAAGGTAGGTCCACCATGGACTGTCTTAGCATATTTATAACGGACATCCAACTTTCGTTTTCATGTAATCAATTTATAGTCGCTACTTTTCTAGACTGAAATCTGCATACGATAACGTTATTATTTCAATTCTTAAACAGAAATTGATTCTTTTAAAGATAATAAACAGAACAATTGAAGTATCCCATGAAGATAAACATTTTTTGAGAGTAGTGGATAAAGGACTTCCACAGGGATCTGTTTTAAGCCCCTTGTTGTATAATATTTACACTTATGATTTAGATAGATCTCTGGGTAATCCTGTTCGTTTGCTGCAATATGCCGATGACTTACTGTTATATTATGCAGACCATGATACTGAGTTAGCTTGTGAGATGCTGTCTGCATCTCTTTTTTCTTTAAAACAATGGTTTGATTCCAATGGCCTGGAGGTATCAACCTCTAAATGTACCAGAGTAGTATTTACGAGAAAAAGATACATCCCTTCTGTTTGCGTGTATTACGATAACATTGCCCTGCCGGTTGGACCTCACGCCAAGTATTTAGGTTTAATTATTGACTCTCGCTTGAATGGATTTGCTCATACTAAGTTCGTTGTTAATAAATGTGAACGTCATCTTAATATTATTAGATGCCTTGCTGGCGTATGGTGGGGCGCTCACCCTTTTTCATTAAAATTAGTATATAATGCCATTATCAGAAGTGTGCTAGATTATGGTACATATTTGCTCAGTCTGTGTAGTAAATCAAGTCGATTTATTTTTAAATTTAGACAAAAGATTAACAACATCTTTAACAAGGATGCGTCTGGGACATGCTTGCAATCCCGCTCATCTTGCAAGAATAAACATTAGAAACAGCCCTATTTGTGATTGCGGGGCAGGAGTAGGTGACTTAAATCACCTATTCCTGGCTTGCCGTCAATTTGATATTCTATTTTTTGATCTTCTTCCTAGTATTCCTTTACCTACTCATATTCCTTTATTACTTATATACCCCTTTAATAAACAAGTATTAGAAGCTATAGATTTATTTATAAAACATAATGATATTAAATTGTAGATTATTTTTGTATTTAAGTAATTGTGTTTAGTTGTAGATTTTAATGTTTAAATGCCTTTTTTACCTACCTGATCCTATCCTTTTGTTTTCCTCAATTCCGTTACGTTTTTCTTTGTACAAAAATACGTTTCCTCGTTTTAACTTGACATTGGCATACATTTATTACTTGCCAAAAAGGTGAAAAAAAAAAAATTCAAGCATCCAAGACCAAATAGTACCTTATATTTATGTAATTAGTGTAGTTTTTGAGTACCATGCCATCAATTATATTACATTTACGGAAAATTACCATTACCTTAGCCAACGCCAGCCAAGCAAGCAATTGACAATAACCATACCATACCATCCGCATACGAAGATCTTATTTATATCACAGAATAATAATGAGTTACGAAAAGGACCTAGTAGAGCTAGCAATTAAGCTATTTTCTATAAATGCTGTAAAGTTCGAACGCCTTAAAACGCCGGTTTATTTTGATTTGAGGGTTATAGTAAGCTACCCAGAATGCTTATAATAGGAATGTCCGAATCACAAAAAAAAATCAAAGGATAACAATGTTAAGGCAAATTTTCAATTGGGTTGAACAAGTACCCAAATTAGTAACCCAAATACATTATTTATTGATTGTACTATCACAGGAATATTGGTCCCTAGCCCCTAATAAGACTGTAAATGTACTGACATATAACCCTCAAACAACAAGACGTAAATTTATAAAAATATGTAAGCTACTTATAAACTGTTGAACAGATAAAACACAGAATTGGATATCATTCTACTTTACCAGATACTCTTTTACTATAGCACTTCCAAAGAGTTTCTTTGTAAAGGACGGCTTGGGTTTCTGGACTTTTTGCTGCCAATATACCTCTCCCCACAACAATGACATCACCACCATTATCCAGTATGACTTTTTCTGGAGTATTATAGATCTGTCCCAAGTCATCTTTACTGGTCTCAAGCTGTACCCCTGGGGTTAGCTGTATGAGTCCAGGGTCCTTGAAGGTGTCCTTATTCTGGCATACAAATCCGGTAATCAACTCAGGATATTTAGCTGCCATTAAAACGGTTGAATCTCTGTACTCTGGTGTAATAAGGTTACCCTGTAAACAGAATGTATGTTAAGCTTAACATGTGTTGTTCAGTTTTAGTATGTTTTAACAGTAACAAAAAAATTACATGGCACGATGTGGTTCCAGATCACATGGTTAAGTGGTAAAAAAGTAGGTAGTATATTGCTAGGTTCCGAAACACCAGCCAGGTCAAGCCAACGTATTGTCCTCAATTGGTTATTTGCCTCCAAGATGGAGTCTGGTAAAAGTATTCTGAGAATTTTATTTTTACTATTTAAAATACAATAACATTTTGCAGAACCTGGGAATTAAACCTGGGACCTGCATTGCACAGCAGTTGCAATTGCTATGCTGCACTACACATGCATATTATCTGAATTAATACCAAATTAAAGATCAAAGGCTGCTGCTATGGTAAGTTAGTATATACAAGAAACAAAAAAGCACATTTTACCTCACTGCTCATTTCAGCTAATAAAAATACTCCATGGTTTAGTCCATTGGTAGAGCTGAGAGCTTTCAATATACCTTCACCAGGGAGTGAATGAGCTGTGACACAGTCTGCCCACTCACTTATTCTATGAACACCCTTTAAGTATTGCAAAGACACAGTATGTCCAATGTCAGCATATTTTCTATCTTCCAATATTAAAAAGTTAAATCTGTCAGCAAGTTGCTTGATCCGAGTTGTGAAATCATTATTAAAATCTTCAATAATATCAGCATGAGTTTTAACTAGACATATGTGTTCCCCAACTTTTTCTAGAAGGTCTAGAATTTGTGTAGTAGATGTTATGTCTACTGAAAGGCACAGATTCGTTTTTTTAGTTGCCATTATGTTAAATAATTGTCTCGCTACTGTATTCTTGGCCAACTCTGCCCGTTGCTCATATGGAAGTAAAATTCTTTGGATTGGTTTCTCTGAAACATAACACAAATAAGTTTATAATAAATTAATAATCTCCCTTCTGTAGGTACATGCACAAAATAAACAAATTTTTTTTTTCATATATTTATGCCCCTTTTGTCCCACTGTCGGGCAAAGGCCTCCCTGCAACCTCTCTCGTTTGCTGTATAATAATATATCACTTTAAATATTATAAATAGGGTGTAGTTGACATTAAATTTCAAAACCTACCAGCCACAGGAGCTTGAGTATCTTGAACATATTTTTTTACTTTTGCAACCATTTCTTCAGTGATTTTTCCATTCTTCGCTAGAATATCAATAAAACTAGACATTGTGTATAATGATTTCACTTGAACATTATGCTGTTCACAATTTTTGCTACCACCCTGTTCTCGGTCTAATATTATCACAGCATCGTTGACAATTAAACCTTCGTTGCGTAAATCTCTTACTGTTTCAAGCACGCTAGAGCCTGAGGTTACAACGTCTTCTACTATTAGGCATATTTCTCCAGCCTTATAGTAGCCTTCTATGGATTTCTTAGTGCCATATGCTTTAACTTCTTTGCGCCTCATTAGCATAGATTTCTTTGTTTGTACGCTAAGTAAGGTAGCAATCGGCAAAGCTGTGTATGGAACCCCACAGACATGATCATATTTCAGACTTTTCATCGCCGATTTAAGCAGGAGATTTGAAATGGATTCCTGTAATTATGAATAATTTTATTTTTTGTCGGGATCACTACCGTGGTGGTATCATCCAAAGATAAAAAGGCATACTTCCTTGGTATTTAACACGTGCAAAATTAAAGTGTAAGTCAAAAATAAAAGAGTTAGCTGTGTACTGTAACTTTAAAGTAATTTAAGAGGGACTGTTTTAAAAAAATATTACTAGTTTTAATATTCTCTGAAATGATTAATTTACTGCTTACCATAACATCTGGGTAGCTTACTATAACCCTCAAATCAAAATAAACCGGCGTTTTAAGGCCAATCTTAGTTGTGAACTCTCCGAACTTTACAGCATTTATAGAAAATAGCTTAATTGCTAGCTCTACTAGGTCCTTTTCGTAACTCATTATTATTCTGTGATATAAATAAGATCTTCGTATGCGGATGGTATGGTATGGTTATTGCCAATTGCTTGCTTGGCTGGCGTTGGCTAAGGTACCTAATGGTAATTTTCCGTAAATGTACATAATGTAATTGATGGCATGGTACTCAAAAACTACACTAATTACATAAGCATAAGGTACTATTTGGTCTTGGATGTTTGAATTATTAACCATAAACAACTGTTGACATGCTTGGTTTTTTTTTTGAAGTTTTTGACTTGGTTACAAGACCTTTAAGCCATGTCTTTATTTACTTGACATACTTGGCATCTTTCAGCAATGTTACCTTCGTTAAATAGAATATCAAGTTAGGTTCGGTATGCTCTCGCTATCAGCGCGCTTTTACCGTAGACTGAGAATTACAGCTACGGCTTTTACCCATTAATGTTCACGATTCACGGTTTTCTCTTCAAAGATAAAACCATCGTAACGGCGAAGTGGCATGTGCATGTGCAAGTGGCATTGCAGCATTTATAGAAAATTGCTTAATTGCTAGCTCTACTAGGTCCTTTTCGTAACTCATTATTAATCTGTGATATAAATAAGATCTTCGAATGCGGATGGTATGGTACCACGGTTATTGCCAATTGCATGGGCATGCAACCATAGATTATTATATCATGCAACTCTCATACATTGGTTTTAAATTTTTGCTGTGCTAATTTAATCTGTGGTCACGCATTCTCAGCCCCATCTAGCCGTGAGTTAATAGAAGTATACTTTTTTTTAAATTTACTTGGTTGTTGTCTAACGAAAGAGAGAGTAGTTTGGTAGTAAAGTTATTACCATGTCTTTATAATTTATATTATTAATTATATGATATCTAATTACTAAAACATTATTTAAATTTTTGAAATACAAAAATACTGTTTCAATTCCTATTTTACTAGAATTCATTAAGATATGGTTAAATTGTGGTAGAATTTAAAATCATAATAACACTTTTCAACGCGTCCGTTAACATTCAAAGACTTTTTCAGAAAGAAAATCTCTGCCGGCACGTTTCAATGCTTTGAATGTACTGGCACTTTTCTTTTTTGAATTCTTACTAACTATTTTACGACGATTTACGTTGAGTTTTGCTCACTGCTCCGTGTCCTAGACATATCCATTAATTAAAAATATTTAAGAGTGATCCCTTTTTGTTTTTTTTTTTCGTGCGGAAATCCCTTCGGATACCCCCCCGCCGGCCAGCGGGGGTGGTTATGTCGGGCTTGAACCTACTAAAACAGCACGCCGTCTCGGGTCTACAGACGCCGGGGTGTAAGGTTGCCCATAGAGCATATCCCTCGCACCCCGACTGACCCTGGGTCATCTCCGGTTTCGAGATGGCCCCCTCGGGTTTGGGAACCACGGTGTCCCCGGCTTGGGGGAGGGGCGCTAGTCGCCCCACCGCGGTCCCGGCCTGCTTCTGCTGGGGTGACAGGCGGCCTCACCTGCCACCCCCAGGCCTGCGCTCATGGAGGACGGAGGTCGTTAAGTGATTAGGAGTGATCCCTTTGTAGTATCTCGTGATCTATAACAATCGGCTCTCCTATAAGGAAACCTAAACTTATTGCGCAATAGGTAATATTTCTACTGAGTTTCTTACCAACGGCCAACTCGACTTGTGTAGGTACTTTATAGTTACATTTATTTTTAATAAAACATTCACAATAGCCTTATGCTGTAGCCAACTAAATTCTGAATTTCTCACCAAAAATTCAGAATTTAGTCAGAAAAATAGACATATAGACTTAAGAACAGATATAATTTCAAAAAGTGTTTTGATTTGAAATTGCTGGTAGTGCAACCAGCAATTTTATATAAATAATATGTAGTATAAAAAAAGTAAAAGTAAATCTTGTATGGATCACCACATCTTTCATATTAATCTTATAATTGAAAATTCTACTCTTGAGGAAATGAAAGTGGGATGAAATATATATATATATAGAAGATAAATAAAAGCTTGTAAAACTTTACTTTTAGAAGCTTTTATTTAACTTGCCTTCATAAATGGTTTGAGTCATCAACAAATTTTATGTATTATGTGTTCTTTTTTTATTATTATAATATAGGACACGTCAATCTGATTTCACCTCAGCTGATGGTAAGCTGAAGGCAGACTCAGCAAAGAGGGTCACCCTCTTTTCAAGAGTTAAAACTTGTGTTAAGCACACTAAAAGATTCCTCTCCAGGGAAAGATGGTATTCCTTACTCTTTTTTATGTAACCTTGGTGATGTAAGCCTACACTATTATCTTGACCTTGTTAATTCTATTCTAGTCTCAGGAATTATCCCCCATCATGGAAATCTCAGATTATTATTCCCATTTTAAAACAAGATAAGGACCCAAATGATCCATATTCTTATAGACCTATAGCTCTTTCGCCTGTGATTACAAAAATTGCCGAACGTCTAGTTAAAAATAGACTGGAGTGGATTGTAGAGCCGTGATATTCTTTCAAATAGTCAGTTCGGCTTTCGAAAAGGTAGGTCCACCATGGACTGTCTTAGCATATTTATAACGGACATCCAACTTTCGTTTTCATGTAATCAATTTATAGTCGCTACTTTTCTAGACTGAAATCTGCATACGATAACGTTATTATTTCAATTCTTAAACAGAAATTGATTCTTTTAAAGATAATAAACAGAACAATTGAAGTATCCCATGAAGATAAACATTTTTTGAGAGTAGTGGATAAAGGACTTCCACAGGGATCTGTTTTAAGCCCCTTGTTGTATAATATTTACACTTATGATTTAGATAGATCTCTGGGTAATCCTGTTCGTTTGCTGCAATATGCCGATGACTTACTGTTATATTATGCAGACCATGATACTGAGTTAGCTTGTGAGATGCTGTCTGCATCTCTTTTTTCTTTAAAACAATGGTTTGATTCTAATGGCCTGGAGGTATCAACCTCTAAATGTACCAGAGTAGTATTTACGAGAAAAAGATACATCCCTTCTGTTTGCGTGTATTACGATAACATTGCCCTGCCGGTTGGACCTCACGCCAAGTATTTAGGTTTAATTATTGACTCTCGCTTGAATGGATTTGCCCATACTAAGTTCGTTGTTAATAAATGTGAACGTCATCTTAATATTATTAGATGCCTTGCTGGCGTATGGTGGGGCGCTCACCCTTTTTCATTAAAATTAGTATATAATGCCATTATCAGAAGTGTGCTAGATTATGGTACATATTTGCTCAGTCTGTGTAGTAAATCAAGTCGATTTATTTTTAAATTTAGACAAAAGATTAACAACATCTTTAACAAGGATGCGTCTGGGACATGCTTGCAATCCCGCTCATCTTGCAAGAATAAACATTAGAAACAGCCCTATTTGTGATTGCGGGGCAGGAGTAGGTGACTTAAATCACCTATTCCTGGCTTGCCGTCAATTTGATATTCTATTTTTTGATCTTCTTCCTAGTATTCCTTTACCTACTCATATTCCTTTATTACTTATATACCCCTTTAATAAACAAGTATTAGAAGCTATAGATTTATTTATAAAACATAATGATATTAAATTGTAGATTATTTTTGTATTTAAGTAATTGTGTTTAGTTGTAGATTTTAATGTTTAAATGCCTTTTTTACCTACCTGATCCTGTCCTTTTGTTTTCCTCAATTCCGTTACGTTTTTCTTTGTACAAAAATACGTTTCCTCGTTTTAACTTGACATTGGCATACATTTATTACTTGCCAAAAAGGTGAAAAAAAATAATTCAAACATCCAAGACCAAATAGTACCTTATATTTATGTAATTAGTGTAGTTTTTGAGTACCATGCCATCAATTATATTACATTTACGGAAAATTACCATTACCTTAGCCAACGCCAGCCAAGCAAGCAATTGGCAATAACCATACCATACCATCCGCATACGAAGATCTTATTTATATCACAGAATAATAATGAGTTACGGAAAGGACCTAGTAGAGCTAGCAATTAAGCTATTTTCTATAAATGCTGTAAAGTTCGAACGCCTTAAAACGCCGGTTTATTTTGATTTGAGGGTTATAGTAAGCTACCCAGAATGCTTATAATAGGAATGTCCGAATCACAAAAAAAAATCAAAGGATAACAATGTTAAGGCAAATTTTCAATTGGGTTGAACAAGTACCCAAATATTGATTACATTATTTATTGATTGTACTATCACAGGAATATTGGTCCCTAGCCACTAATAAGACTGTAAATGTACTGACATATAACCCTCAAACAACAAGACGTAAATTTATAAAAATATGTAAGCTACTTATAAACTGTTGAACAGATAAAACACAGAATTGGATATCATTCTACTTTACCAGATACTCTTTTACTATAGCACTTCCAAAGAGTTTCTTTGTAAAGGACGGCTTGGGTTTCTGGACTTTTTGCTGCCAATATACCTCTCCCCACAACAATGACATCACCACCATTATCCAGTATGACTTTTTCTGGAGTATTATAGATCTGTCCCAAGTCATCTTTACTGGTCTCAAGCTGTACCCCTGGGGTTAGCTGTATGAGTCCAGGGTCCTTGAAGGTGTCCTTATTCTGGCATACAAATCCGGTAATCAACTCAGGATATTTAGCTGCCATTAAAACGGTTGAATCTCTGTACTCTGGTGTAATAAGGTTACCCTGTAAACAGAATGTATGTTAAGCTTAACATGTGTTGTTCAGTTTTAGTATGTTTTAACAGTAACAAAAAAATTACATGGCACGATGTGATTCCAGATCACATGGTTAAGTGGTAAAAAAGTAGGTAGTATATTGCTAGGTTCCGAAACACCAGCCAGGTCAAGCCAACGTATTGTCCTCAATTGGTTATTTGCCTCCAAGATGGAGTCTGGTAAAAGTATTCTGAGAATTTTATTTTTACTATTTAAACCCATTAACATTTTGCAGAACCTGGGAATTAAACCTGGGACCTGCATTGCACAGCAGTTGCAATTGCTATGCTGCACTACACATGCATATTATCTGAATTAATACCAAATTAAAGATCAAAGGCTGCTGCTATGGTAAGTCAGTATATACAAGAAACAAAAAAGCACATTTTACCTCACTGCTCATTTCAGCTAATAAAAATACTCCATGGTTTAGTCCATTGGTAGAGCTGAGAGCTTTCAATATACCTTCACCAGGGAGTGAATGAGCTGTGACACAGTCGGCCCACTCACTTATTCTATGAACACCCTTTAAGTATTGCAAAGACACAGTATGTCCAATGTCAGCATATTTTCTATCTTCCAATATTAAAAAGTTAAATCTGTCAGCAAGTTGCTTGATCCGAGTTGTGAAATCATTATTAAAATCTTCAATAATATCAGCATGAGTTTTAACTAGACATATGTGTTCCCCAACTTTTTCTAGAAGGTCTAGAATTTGTGTAGTAGATGTTATGTCTACTGAAAGGCACAGATTCGTTTTTTTAGTTGCCATTATGTTAAATAATTGTCTCGCTACTGTATTCTTGGCCAACTCTGCCCGTTGCTCATATGGAAGTAAAATTCTTTGGATTGGTTTCTCTGAAACATAACACAAATAAGTTTACAATAAATTAATAATCTCCCTTCTGTAGGTACATGCACAAAATAAACAAATTTTTTTTTTCATATATTTATGCCCCTTTTGTCCCACTGTCGGGCAAAGGCCTCCCTGCAACCTCTCTCGTTTGCTGTATAATAATATATCACTTTAAATATTATAAATAGGGTGTAGTTGACATTAAATTTCAAAACCTACCAGCCACAGGAGCTTGAGTATCTTGAACATATTTTTTTACTTTTGCAACCATTTCTTCAGTGATTTTTCCATTCTTCGCTAGAATATCAATAAAACTAGACATTGTGTATAATGATTTCACTTGAACATTGTGCTGTTCACAATTTTTGCTACCACCCTGTTCTCGGTCTAATATTATCACAGCATCGTTGACAATTAAACCTTCGTTGCGTAAATCTCTTACTGTTTCAAGCACGCTAGAGCCTGAGGTTACAACGTCTTCTACTATTAGGCATATTTCTCCAGCCTTATAGTAGCCTTCTATGGATTTCTTAGTGCCATATGCTTTAACTTCTTTGCGCCTCATTAGCATAGATTTCTTTGTTTGTACGCTAAGTAAGGTAGCAATCGGCAAAGCTGTGTATGGAACCCCACAGACATGATCATATTTCAGACTTTTCATCGCCGATTTAAGCAGGAGATTTGAAATGGATTCCTGTAATTATGAATAATTTTATTTTTTGTCGGGATCACTACCGTGGTGGTATCATCCAAAGATAAAAAGGCATACTTCCTTGGTATTTAACACGTGCAAAATTAAAGTGTAAGTCAAAAATAAAAGAGTTAGCTGTGTACTGTAACTTTAAAGTAATTTAAGAGGGACTGTTTTAAAAAAATATTACTAGTTTTAATATTCTCTGAAATGATTAATTTACTGCTTACCATAACATCTGGGTAGCTTACTATAACCCTCAAATCAAAATAAACCGGCGTTTTAAGGCCAATCTTAGTTGTGAACTCTCCGAACTTTACAGCATTTATAGAAAATAGCTTAATTGCTAGCTCTACTAGGTCCTTTTCGTAACTCATTATTATTCTGTGATATAAATAAGATCTTCGTATGCGGATGGTATGGTATGGTTATTGCCAATTGCTTGCTTGGCTGGCGTTGGCTAAGGTACCTAATGGTAATTTTCCGTAAATGTACTTAATGTAATTGATGGCATGGTACTCAAAAACTACACTAATTACATAAGCCTAAGGTACTATTTGGTCTTGGATGTTTGAATTATTAACCATAAACAACTGTTGACATGCTTGGTTTTTTTTTTGAAGTTTTTGACTTGGTTACAAGACCTTTAAGCCATGTCTTTATTTACTTGACATACTTGGCATCTTTCAGCAATGTTACCTTCGTTAAATAGAATATCAAGTTAGGTTCGGTATGCTCTCGCTATCAGCGCGCTTTTACCGTAGACTGAGAATTACAGCTACGGCTTTTACCCATTAATGTTCACGATTCACGGTTTTCTCTTCAAAGATAAAACCATCGTAACGGCGAAGTGGCATGTGCATGTGCAAGTGGCATTGCAGCATTTATAGAAAATTGCTTAATTGCTAGCTCTACTAGGTCCTTTTCGTAACTCATTATTAATCTGTGATATAAATAAGATCTTCGAATGCGGATGGTATGGTACCACGGTTATTGCCAATTGCATGGGCATGCAACCATAGATTATTATATCATGCAACTCTCATACATTGGTTTTAAATTTTTGCTGTGCTAATTTAATCTGTGGTCACGCATTCTCAGCCCCATCTAGCCGTGAGTTAATAGAAGTATACTTTTTTTTAAATTTACTTGGTTGTTGTCTAACGAAAGAGAGAGTAGTTTGGTAGTAAAGTTATTACCATGTCTTTATAATTTATATTATTAATTATATGATATTTAATTACTAAAACATTATTTAAATTTTTGAAATACAAAAATACTGTTTCAATTCCTATTTTGCTAGAATTCATTAAGATATGGTTAAATTGTGGTAGAATTTAAAATCATAATAACACTTTTCAACGCGTCCGTTAACATTCAAAGACTTTTTCAGAAAGAAAATCTCTGCCGGCACGTTTCAATGCTTTGAATGTACTGGCACTTTTCTTTTTTGAATTCTTACTAACTATTTTACGACGATTTACGTTGAGTTTTGCTCACTGCTCCGTGTCCTAGACATATCCATTAATTAAAAATATTTAAGAGTGATCCCTTGTTTTTTTTTTTTCGTGCGGAAATCCCTTCGGATACCCCCCCGCCGGCCAGCGGGGGTGGTTATGTCGGGCTTGAACCTACTAAAACAGCACGCCGTCTCGGGTCTACAGACGCCGGGGTGTAAGGTTGCCCATAGAGCATATCCCTCGCACCCCGACTGACCCTGGGCCATCTCCGGTTTCGAGATGGCCCCCTCGGGTTTGGGAACCACGGTGTCCCCGGCTTGGGGGAGGGGCGCTAGTCGCCCCACCGCGGTCCCGGCCTGCTTCTGCTGGGGTGACAGGCGGCCTCACCTGCCACCCCCAGGCCTGCGCTCATGGAGGACGGAGGTCGTTAAGTGATTAGGAGTGATCCCTTTGTAGTATCTCGTGATCTATAACAATCGGCTCTCCTATAAGGAAACCTAAACTTATCGCGCAATAGGTAATATTTCTACTGAGTTTCTTACCAACGGCCAACTCGACTTGTGTAGGTACTTTATAGTTACATTTATTTTTAATAAAACATTCACAATAGCCTTATGCTGTAGCCAACTAAATTCTGAATTTCTCATCAAAAATTCAGAATTTAGTCAGAAAAATAGACATATAGACTTAAGAACAGATATAATTTCAAAAAGTGTTTTGATTTGAAATTGCTGGTAGTGCAACCAGCAATTTTATATAAATAATATGTAGTATAAAAAAAGTAAAAGTAAATCTTGTATGGATCACCACATCTTTCATATTAATCTTATAATTGAAAATTCTACTCTTGAGGAAATGAAAGTGGGATGAAATATATATATATATATAGAAGATAAATAAAAGCTTGTAAAACTTTACTTTTAGAAGCTTTTATTTAACTTGCCTTCATAAATGGTTTGAGTCATCAACAAATTTTATGTATTATGTGTTCTTTTTTTATTATTATAATATAGGACAAGTCAATCTGATTTCACCTCAGCTGATGGTAAGCTGAAGGCAGACTCAGCAAAGAGGGTCACCCTCTTTTCAAGAGTTAAAACTTGTGTTAAGCACACTAGAAGATTCCTCTCCAGGGAAAGATGGTATTCCTTACTCTTTTTTATGTAACCTTGGTGATGTAAGCCTACACTATTATCTTGACCTTGTTAATTCTATTCTAGTCTCAGGAATTATCCCCCATCATGGAAATCTCAGATTATTATTCCCATTTTAAAACAAGATAAGGACCCAAATGATCCATATTCTTATAGACCTATAGCTCTTTCGCCTGTGATTACAAAAATTGCCGAACGTCTAGTTAAAAATAGACTGGAGTGGATTGTAGAGCCGTGATATTCTTTCAAATAGTCAGTTCGGCTTTCGAAAAGGTAGGTCCACCATGGACTGTCTTAGCATATTTATAACGGACATCCAACTTTCGTTTTCATGTAATCAATTTATAGTCGCTACTTTTCTAGACTGAAATCTGCATACGATAACGTTATTATTTCAATTCTTAAACAGAAATTGATTCTTTTAAAGATAATAAACAGAACAATTGAAGTATCCCATGAACATAAACATTTTTTGAGAGTAGTGGATAAAGGACTTCCACAGGGATCTGTTTTAAGCCCCTTGTTGTATAATATTTACACTTATGATTTAGATAGATCTCTGGGTAATCCTGTTCGTTTGCTGCAATATGCCGATGACTTACTGTTATATTATGCAGACCATGATACTGAGTTAGCTTGTGAGATGCTGTCTGCATCTCTTTTTTCTTTAAAACAATGGTTTGATTCCAATGGCCTGGAGGTATCAACCTCTAAATGTACCAGAGTAGTATTTACGAGAAAAAGATACATCCCTTCTGTTTGCGTGTATTACGATAACATTGCCCTGCCGGTTGGACCTCACGCCAAGTATTTAGGTTTAATTATTGACTCTCGCTTGAATGGATTTGCTCATACTAAGTTCGTTGTTAATAAATGTGAACGTCATCTTAATATTATTAGATGCCTTGCTGGCGTATGGTGGGGCGCTCACCCTTTTTCATTAAAATTAGTATATAATGCCATTATCAGAAGTGTGCTAGATTATCGTACATATTTGCTCAGTCTGTGTAGTAAATCAAGTCGATTTATTTTTAAATTTAGACAAAAGATTAACAACATCTTTAACAAGGATGCGTCTGGGACATGCTTGCAATCCCGCTCATCTTGCAAGAATAAACATTAGAAACAGCCCTATTTGTGATTGCGGGGCAGGAGTAGGTGACTTAAATCACCTTTTCCTGGCTTGCCGTCAATTTGATATTCTATTTTTTGATCTTCTTCCTAGTATTCCTTTATCTACTCATATTCCTTTATTACTTATATACCCCTTTAATAAACAAGTATTAGAAGCTATAGATTTATTTATAAAACATAATGATATTAAATTGTAGATTATTTATGTATTTAAGTAATTGTGTTTAGTTGTAGATTTTAATGTTTAAATGCCTTTTTTACCTACCTGATCCTATCCTTTTGTTTTCCTCAATTCCGTTACGTTTTTCTTTGTACAAAAATACGTTTCCTCGTTTTAACTTGACATTGGCATACATTTATTACTTGCCAAAAAGGTGAAAAAAAAAAAATTCAAACATCCAAGACCAAATAGTACCTTATATTTATGTAATTAGTGTAGTTTTTGAGTACCATGCCATCAATTATATTACATTTACGGAAAATTACCATTACCTTAGCCAACGCCAGCCAAGCAAGCAATTGGCAATAACCATACCATACCATCCGCATACGAAGATCTTATTTATATCACAGAATAATAATGAGTTACGAAAAGGACCTAGTAGAGCTAGCAATTAAGCTATTTTCTATAAATGCTGTAAAGTTCGAACGCCTTAAAACGCCGGTTTATTTTGATTTGAGGGTTATAGTAAGCTACCCAGAATGCTTATAATAGGAATGTCCGAATCACAAAAAAAAATCAAAGGATAACAATGTTAAGGCAAATTTTCAATTGGGTTGAACAAGTACCCAAATATTGATTACATTATTTATTGATTGTACTATCACAGGAATATTGGTCCCTAGCCCCTAATAAGACTGTAAATGTACTGACATATAACCCTCAAACAACAAGACGTAAATTTATAAAAATATGTAAGCTACTTATAAACTGTTGAACAGATAAAACACAGAATTGGATATCATTCTACTTTACCAGATACTCTTTTACTATAGCACTTCCAAAGAGTTTCTTTGTAAAGGACGGCTTGGGTTTCTGGACTTTTTGCTGCCAATATACCTCTCCCCACAACAATGACATCACCACCATTATCCAGTATGACTTTTTCTGGAGTATTATAGATCTGTCCCAAGTCATCTTTACTGGTCTCAAGCTGTACCCCTGGGGTTAGCTGTATGAGTCCAGGGTCCTTGAAGGTGTCCTTATTCTGGCATACAAATCCGGTAATCAACTCAGGATATTTAGCTGCCATTAAAACGGTTGAATCTCTGTACTCTGGTGTAATAAGGTTACCCTGTAAACAGAATGTATGTTAAGCTTAACATGTGTTGTTCAGTTTTAGTATGTTTTAACAGTAACAAAAAAATTACATGGCACAATGTGGTTCCAGATCACATGGTTAAGTGGTAAAAAAGTAGGTAGTATATTGCTAGGTTCCGAAACACCAGCCAGGTCAAGCCAACGTATTGTCCTCAATTGGTTATTTGCCTCCAAGATGGAGTCTGGTAAAAGTATTCTGAGAATTTTATTTTTACTATTTAAACCCAATAACATTTTGCAGAACCTGGGAATTAAACCTGGGACCTGCATTGCACAGCAGTTGCAATTGCTATGCTGCACTACACATGCATATTATCTGAATTAATACCAAATTAAAGATCAAAGGCTGCTGCTATGGTAAGTCAGTATATACAAGAAACAAAAAAGCACATTTTACCTCACTGCTCATTTCAGCTAATAAAAATACTCCATGGTTTAGTCCATTGTTAGAGCTGAGAGCTTTCAATATACCTTCACTAGGGAGTGAATGAGCTGTGACACAGTCTGCCCACTCACTTATTCTATGAACACCCTTTAAGTATTGCAAAGACACAGTATGTCCAATGTCAGCATATTTTCTATCTTCCAATATTAAAAAGTTAAATCTGTCAGCAAGTTGCTTGATCCGAGTTGTGAAATCATTATTAAAATCTTCAATAATATCAGCATGAGTTTTAACTAGACATATGTGTTCCCCAACTTTTTCTAGAAGGTCTAGAATATGTGTAGTAGATGTTATGTCTACTGAAAGGCACAGATTCGTTTTTTTAGTTGCCATTATGTTAAATAATTGTCTCGCTACTGTATTCTTGGCCAACTCTGCCCGTTGCTTATATGGAAGTAAAATTCTTTGGATTGGTTTCTCTGAAACATAACACAAATAAGTTTATAATAAATTAATAATCTCCCTTCTGTAGGTACATGCACAAAATAAACAAATTTTTTTTTTCATATATTTATGCCCCTTTTGTCCCACTGTCGGGCAAAGGCCTCCCTGCAACCTCTCTCGTTTGCTGTATAATAATATATCACTTTAAATATTATAAATAGGGTGTAGTTGACATTAAATTTCAAAACCTACCAGCCACAGGAGCTTGAGTATCTTGAACATATTTTTTTACTTTTGCAACCATTTCTTCAGTGATTTTTCCATTCTTCGCTAGAATATCAATAAAACTAGACATTGTGTATAATGATTTCACTTGAACATTATGCTGTTCACAATTTTTGCTACCACCCTGTTCTCGGTCTAATATTATCACAGCATCGTTGACAATTAAACCTTCGTTGCGTAAATCTCTTACTGTTTCAAGCACGCTAGAGCCTGAGGTTACAACGTCTTCTACTATTAGGCATATTTCTCCAGCCTTATAGTAGCCTTCTATGGATTTCTTAGTGCCATATGCTTTAACTTCTTTGCGCCTCATTAGCATAGATTTCTTTGTTTGTACGCTAAGTAAGGTAGCAATCGGCAAAGCTGTGTATGGAACCCCACAGACATGATC
Source organism: Cybosia mesomella (assembly GCA_946251805.1). Classification (NCBI taxonomy): domain Eukaryota; kingdom Metazoa; phylum Arthropoda; class Insecta; order Lepidoptera; family Erebidae; genus Cybosia; species Cybosia mesomella. The sequence continues at coordinate 25,771,103 of OX276397.1, read as the reverse complement.
ATATTTCAGACTTTTCATCGCCGATTTAAGCAGGAGATTTGAAATGGATTCCTGTAATTATGAATAATTTTATTTTTTGTCGGGATCACTACCGTGGTGGTATCATCCAAAGATAAAAAGGCATACTTCCTTGGTATTTAACACGTGCAAAATTAAAGTGTAAGTCAAAAATAAAAGAGTTAGCTGTGTACTGTAACTTTAAAGTAATTTAAGAGGGACTGTTTTAAAAAAATATTACTAGTTTTAATATTCTCTGAAATGATTAATTTACTGCTTACCATAACATCTGGGTAGCTTACTATAACCCTCAAATCAAAATAAACCGGCGTTTTAAGGCCAATCTTAGTTGTGAACTCTCCGAACTTTACAGCATTTATAGAAAATAGCTTAATTGCTAGCTCTACTAGGTCCTTTTCGTAACTCATTATTATTCTGTGATATAAATAAGATCTTCGTATGCGGATGGTATGGTATGGTTATTGCCAATTGCTTGCTTGGCTGCGTTGGCTAAGGTACCTAATGGTAATTTTCCGTAAATGTACATAATGTAATTGATGGCATGGTACTCAAAAACTACACTAATATCAATTAAGGAAAAAAAAAAAATTCAAACATCCAAGACCAAATAGTACCTTATATTTATGTAATTAGTGTAGTTTTTGAGTACCATGCCATCAATTATATTACATTTACGGAAAATTACCATTACCTTAGCCAACGCCAGCCAAGCAAGCAATTGGCAATAACCATACCATACCATCCGCATACGAAGATCTTATTTATATCACAGAATAATAATGAGTTACGAAAAGGACCTAGTAGAGCTAGCAATTAAGCTATTTTCTATAAATGCTGTAAAGTTCGAACGCCTTAAAACGCCGGTTTATTTTGATTTGAGGGTTATAGTAAGCTACCCAGAATGCTTATAATAGGAATGTCCGAATCACAAAAAAAAATCAAAGGATAACAATGTTAAGGCAAATTTTCAATTGGGTTGAACAAGTACCCAAATATTGATTACATTATTTATTGATTGTACTATCACAGGAATATTGGTCCCTAGCCCCTAATAAGACTGTAAATGTACTGACATATAACCCTCAAACAACAAGACGTAAATTTATAAAAATATGTAAGCTACTTATAAACTGTTGAACAGATAAAACACAGAATTGGATATCATTCTACTTTACCAGATACTCTTTTACTATAGCACTTCCAAAGAGTTTCTTTGTAAAGGACGGCTTGGGTTTCTGGACTTTTTGCTGCCAATATACCTCTCCCCACAACAATGACATCACCACCATTATCCAGTATGACTTTTTCTGGAGTATTATAGATCTGTCCCAAGTCATCTTTACTGGTCTCAAGCTGTACCCCTGGGGTTAGCTGTATGAGTCCAGGGTCCTTGAAGGTGTCCTTATTCTGGCATACAAATCCGGTAATCAACTCAGGATATTTAGCTGCCATTAAAACGGTTGAATCTCTGTACTCTGGTGTAATAAGGTTACCCTGTAAACAGAATGTATGTTAAGCTTAACATGTGTTGTTCAGTTTTAGTATGTTTTAACAGTAACAAAAAAATTACATGGCACGATGTGGTTCCAGATCACATGGTTAAGTGGTAAAAAAGTAGGTAGTATATTGCTAGGTTCCGAAACACCAGCCAGGTCAAGCCAACATATTGTCCTCAATTGGTTATTTGCCTCCAAGATGGAGTCTGGTAAAAGTATTCTGAGAATTTTATTTTTACTATTTAAACCCAATAACATTTTGCAGAACCTGGGAATTAAACCTGGGACCTGCATTGCACAGCAGTTGCAATTGCTATGCTGCACTACACATGCATATTATCTGAATTAATACCAAATTAAAGATCAAAGGCTGCTGCTATGGTAAGTCAGTATATACAAGAAACAAAAAAGCACATTTTACCTCACTGCTCATTTCAGCTAATAAAAATACTCCATGGTTTAGTCCATTGGTAGAGCTGAGAGCTTTCAATATACCTTCACCAGGGAGTGAATGAGCTGTGACACAGTCTGCCCACTCACTTATTCTATGAACACCCTTTAAGTATTGCAAAGACACAGTATGTCCAATGTCAGCATATTTTCTATCTTCCAATATTAAAAAGTTAAATCTGTCAGCAAGTTGCTTGATCCGAGTTGTGAAATCATTATTAAAATCTTCAATAATATCAGCATGAGTTTTAACTAGACATATGTGTTCCCCAACTTTTTCTAGAAGGTCTAGAATTTGTGTAGTAGATGTTATGTCTACTGAAAGGCACAGATTCGTTTTTTTAGTTGCCATTATGTTAAATAATTGTCTCGCTACTGTATTCTTGGCCAACTCTGCCCGTTGCTCATATGGAAGTAAAATTCTTTGGATTGGTTTCTCTGAAACATAACACAAATAAGTTTATAATAAATTAATAATCTCCCTTCTGTAGGTACATGCACAAAATAAACAAATTTTTTTTTTCATATATTTATGCCCCTTCTGTCCCACTGTCGGGCATAGGCCTCCCTGCAACCTCTCTCGTTTGCTGTATAATAATATATCACTTTAAATATTATAAATAGGGTGTAGTTGACATTAAATTTCAAAACCTACCAGCCACAGGAGCTTGAGTATCTTGAACATATTTTTTTACTTTTGCAACCATTTCTTCAGTGATTTTTCCATTCTTCGCTAGAATATCAATAAAACTAGACATTGTGTATAATGATTTCACTTGAACATTATGCTGTTCACAATTTTTGCTACCACCCTGTTCTCGGTCTAATATTATCACAGCATTGTTGACAATTAAACCTTCGTTGCGTAAATCTCTTACTGTTTCAAGCACGCTAGAGCCTGAGGTTACAACGTCTTCTACTATTAGGCATATTTCTCCAGCCTTATAGTAGCCTTCTATGGATTTCTTAGTGCCATATGCTTTAACTTCTTTGCGCCTCATTAGCATAGATTTCTTTGTTTGTACGCTAAGTAAGGTAGCAATCGGCAAAGCTGTGTATGGAACCCCACAGACATGATCATATTTCAGACTTTTCATCGCCGATTTAAGCAGGAGATTTGAAATGGATTCCTGTAATTATGAATAATTTTATTTTTTGTCGGGATCACTACCGTGGTGGTATCATCCAAAGATAAAAAGGCATACTTCCTTGGTATTTAACACGTGCAAAATTAAAGTGTAAGTCAAAAATAAAAGAGTTAGCTGTGTACTGTAACTTTAAAGTAATTTAAGAGGGACTGTTTTAAAAAAATATTACTAGTTTTAATATTCTCTGAAATGATTAATTTACTGCTTACCATAACATCTGGGTAGCTTACTATAACCCTCAAATCAAAATAAACCGGCGTTTTAAGGCCAATCTTAGTTGTGAACTCTCCGAACTTTACAGCATTTATAGAAAATAGCTTAATTGCTAGCTCTACTAGGTCCTTTTCGTAACTCATTATTATTCTGTGATATAAATAAGATCTTCGTATGCGGATGGTATGGTATGGTTATTGCCAATTGCTTGCTTGGCTGGCGTTGGCTAAGGTACCTAATGGTAATTTTCCGTAAATGTACATAATGTAATTGATGGCATGGTACTCAAAAACTACACTAATTACATAAGCATAAGGTACTATTTGGTCTTGGATGTTTGAATTATTAACCATAAACAACTGTTGACATGCTTGGTTTTTTTTTTGAAGTTTTTGACTTGGTTACAAGACCTTTAAGCCATGTCTTTATTTACTTGACATACTTGGCATCTTTCAGCAATGTTACCTTCGTTAAATAGAATATCAAGTTAGGTTCGGTATGCTCTCGCTATCAGCGCGCTTTTACCGTAGACTGAGAATTACAGCTACGGCTTTTACCCATTAATGTTCACGATTCACGGTTTTCTCTTCAAAGATAAAACCATCGTAACGGCGAAGTGGCATGTGCATGTGCAAGTGGCATTGCAGCATTTATAGAAAATTGCTTAATTGCTAGCTCTACTAGGTCCTTTTCGTAACTCATTATTAATCTGTGATATAAATAAGATCTTCGAATGCGGATGGTATGGTACCACGGTTATTGCCAATTGCATGGGCATGCAACCATAGATTATTATATCATGCAACTCTCATACATTGGTTTTAAATTTTTGCTGTGCTAATTTAATCTGTGGTCACGCATTCTCAGCCCCATCTAGCCGTGAGTTAATAGAAGTATACTTTTTTTTAAATTTACTTGGTTGTTGTCTAACGAAAGAGAGAGTAGTTTGGTAGTAAAGTTATTACCATGTCTTTATAATTTATATTATTAATTATATGATATTTAATTACTAAAACATTATTTAAATTTTTGAAATACAAAAATACTGTTTCAATTCCTATTTTGCTAGAATTCATTAAGATATGGTTAAATTGTGGTAGAATTTAAAATCATAATAACACTTTTCAACGCGTCCGTTAACATTCAAAGACTTTTTCAGAAAGAAAATCTCTGCCGGCACGTTTCAATGCTTTGAATGTACTGGCACTTTTCTTTTTTGAATTCTTACTAACTATTTTACGACGATTTACGTTGAGTTTTGCTCACTGCTCCGTGTCCTAGACATATCCATTAATTAAAAATATTTAAGAGTGATCCCTTTTTGTTTTTTTTTTTTCGTGCGGAAATCCCTTCGGATACCCCCCCGCCGGCCAGCGGGGGTGGTTATGTCGAGCTTGAACCTACTAAAACAGCACGCCGTCTCGGGTCTACAGACGCCGGGGTGTAAGGTTGCCCATAGAGCATATCCCTCGCACCCCGACTGACCCTGGGCCATCTCCGGTTTCGAGATGGCCCCCTCGGGTTTGGGAACCACGGTGTCCCCGGCTTGGGGGAGGGGCGCTAGTCGCCCCACCGCGGTCCCGGCCTGCTTCTGCTGGGGTGACAGGCGGCCTCACCTGCCACCCCCAGGCCTGCGCTCATGGAGGACGGAGGTCGTTAAGTGATTAGGAGTGATCCCTTTGTAGTATCTCGTGATCTATAACAATCGGCTCTCCTATAAGGAAACCTAAACTTATTGCGCAATAGGTAATATTTCTACTGAGTTTCTTACCAACGGCCAACTCGACTTGTGTAGGTACTTTATAGTTACATTTATTTTTAATAAAACATTCACAATAGCCTTATGCTGTAGCCAACTAAATTCTGAATTTCTCATCAAAAATTCAGAATTTAGTCAGAAAAATAGACATATAGACTTAAGAACAGATATAATTTCAAAAAGTGTTTTGATTTGAAATTGCTGGTAGTGCAACCAGCAATTTTATATAAATAATATGTAGTATAAAAAAAGTAAAAGTAAATCTTGTATGGATCACCACATCTTTCATATTAATCTTATAATTGAAAATTCTACTCTTGAGGAAATGAAAGTGGGATGAAATATATATATATATATATAGAAGATAAATAAAAGCTTGTAAAACTTTACTTTTAGAAGCTTTTATTTAACTTGCCTTCATAAATGGTTTGAGTCATCAACAAATTTTATGTATTATGTGTTCTTTTTTTATTATTATAATATAGGACAAGTCAATCTGATTTCACCTCAGCTGATGGTAAGCTGAAGGCAGACTCAGCAAAGAGGGTCACCCTCTTTTCAAGAGTTAAAACTTGTGTTAAGCACACTAGAAGATTCCTCTCCAGGGAAAGATGGTATTCCTTACTCTTTTTTATGTAACCTTGGTGATGTAAGCCTACACTATTATCTTGACCTTGTTAATTCTATTCTAGTCTCAGGAATTATCCCCCATCATGGAAATCTCAGATTATTATTCCCATTTTAAAACAAGATAAGGACCCAAATGATCCATATTCTTATAGACCTATAGCTCTTTCGCCTGTGATTACAAAAATTGCCGAACGTCTAGTTAAAAATAGACTGGAGTGGATTGTAGAGCCGTGATATTCTTTCAAATAGTCAGTTCGGCTTTCGAAAAGGTAGGTCCACCATGGACTGTCTTAGCATATTTATAACGGACATCCAACTTTCGTTTTCATGTAATCAATTTATAGTCGCTACTTTTCTAGACTGAAATCTGCATACGATAACGTTATTATTTCAATTCTTAAACAGAAATTGATTCTTTTAAAGATAATAAACAGAACAATTGAAGTATCCCATGAAGATAAACATTTTTTGAGAGTAGTGGATAAAGGACTTCCACAGGGATCTGTTTTAAGCCCCTTGTTGTATAATATTTACACTTATGATTTAGATAGATCTCTGGGTAATCCTGTTCGTTTGCTGCAATATGCCGATGACTTACTGTTATATTATGCAGACCATGATACTGAGTTAGCTTGTGAGATGCTGTCTGCATCTCTTTTTTCTTTAAAACAATGGTTTGATTCCAATGGCCTGGAGGTATCAACCTCTAAATGTACCAGAGTAGTATTTACGAGAAAAAGATACATCCCTTCTGTTTGCGTGTATTACGATAACATTGCCCTGCCGGTTGGACCTCACGCCAAGTATTTAGGTTTAATTATTGACTCTCGCTTGAATGGATTTGCTCATACTAAGTTCGTTGTTAATAAATGTGAACGTCATCTTAATATTATTAGATGCCTTGCTGGCGTATGGTGGGGCGCTCACCCTTTTTCATTAAAATTAGTATATAATGCCATTATCAGAAGTGTGCTAGATTATCGTACATATTTGCTCAGTCTGTGTAGTAAATCAAGTCGATTTATTTTTAAATTTAGACAAAAGATTAACAACATCTTTAACAAGGATGCGTCTGGGACATGCTTGCAATCCCGCTCATCTTGCAAGAATAAACATTAGAAACAGCCCTATTTGTGATTGCGGGGCAGGAGTAGGTGACTTAAATCACCTATTCCTGGCTTGCCGTCAATTTGATATTCTATTTTTTGATCTTCTTCCTAGTATTCCTTTATCTACTCATATTCCTTTATTACTTATATACCCCTTTAATAAACAAGTATTAGAAGCTATAGATTTATTTATAAAACATAATGATATTAAATTGTAGATTATTTTTGTATTTAAGTAATTGTGTTTAGTTGTAGATTTTAATGTTTAAATGCCTTTTTTACCTACCTGATCCTATCCTTTTGTTTTCCTCAATTCCGTTACGTTTTTCTTTGTACAAAAATACGTTTCCTCGTTTTAACTTGACATTGGCATACATTTATTACTTGCCAAAAAGGTGAAAAAAAAAAAATTCAAACATCCAAGACCAAATAGTACCTTATATTTATGTAATTAGTGTAGTTTTTGAGTACCATGCCATCAATTATATTACATTTACGGAAAATTACCATTACCTTAGCCAACGCCAGCCAAGCAAGCAATTGGCAATAACCATACCATACCATCCGCATACGAAGATCTTATTTATATCACAGAATAATAATGAGTTACGAAAAGGACCTAGTAGAGCTAGCAATTAAGCTATTTTCTATAAATGCTGTAAAGTTCGAACGCCTTAAAACGCCGGTTTATTTTGATTTGAGGGTTATAGTAAGCTACCCAGAATGCTTATAATAGGAATGTCCGAATCACAAAAAAAAATCAAAGGATAACAATGTTAAGGCAAATTTTCAATTGGGTTGAACAAGTACCCAAATATTGATTACATTATTTATTGATTGTACTATCACAGGAATATTGGTCCCTAGCCCCTAATAAGACTGTAAATGTACTGACATATAACCCTCAAACAACAAGACGTAAATTTATAAAAATATGTAAGCTACTTATAAACTGTTGAACAGATAAAACACAGAATTGGATATCATTCTACTTTACCAGATACTCTTTTACTATAGCACTTCCAAAGAGTTTCTTTGTAAAGGACGGCTTGGGTTTCTGGACTTTTTGCTGCCAATATACCTCTCCCCACAACAATGACATCACCACCATTATCCAGTATGACTTTTTCTGGAGTATTATAGATCTGTCCCAAGTCATCTTTACTGGTCTCAAGCTGTACCCCTGGGGTTAGCTGTATGAGTCCAGGGTCCTTGAAGGTGTCCTTATTCTGGCATACAAATCCGGTAATCAACTCAGGATATTTAGCTGCCATTAAAACGGTTGAATCTCTGTACTCTGGTGTAATAAGGTTACCCTGTAAACAGAATGTATGTTAAGCTTAACATGTGTTGTTCAGTTTTAGTATGTTTTAACAGTAACAAAAAAATTACATGGCACGATGTGGTTCCAGATCACATGGTTAAGTGGTAAAAAAGTAGGTAGTATATTGCTAGGTTCCGAAACACCAGCCAGGTCAAGCCAACATATTGTCCTCAATTGGTTATTTGCCTCCAAGATGGAGTCTGGTAAAAGTATTCTGAGAATTTTATTTTTACTATTTAAACCCAATAACATTTTGCAGAACCTGGGAATTAAACCTGGGACCTGCATTGCACAGCAGTTGCAATTGCTATGCTGCACTACACATGCATATTATCTGAATTAATACCAAATTAAAGATCAAAGGCTGCTGCTATGGTAAGTCAGTATATACAAGAAACAAAAAAGCACATTTTACCTCACTGCTCATTTCAGCTAATAAAAATACTCCATGGTTTAGTCCATTGGTAGAGCTGAGAGCTTTCAATATACCTTCACCAGGGAGTGAATGAGCTGTGACACAGTCTGCCCACTCACTTATTCTATGAACACCCTTTAAGTATTGCAAAGACACAGTATGTCCAATGTCAGCATATTTTCTATCTTCCAATATTAAAAAGTTAAATCTGTCAGCAAGTTGCTTGATCCGAGTTGTGAAATCATTATTAAAATCTTCAATAATATCAGCATGAGTTTTAACTAGACATATGTGTTCCCCAACTTTTTCTAGAAGGTCTAGAATTTGTGTAGTAGATGTTATGTCTACTGAAAGGCACAGATTCGTTTTTTTAGTTGCCATTATGTTAAATAATTGTCTCGCTACTGTATTCTTGGCCAACTCTGCCCGTTGCTCATATGGAAGTAAAATTCTTTGGATTGGTTTCTCTGAAACATAACACAAATAAGTTTATAATAAATTAATAATCTCCCTTCTGTAGGTACATGCACAAAATAAACAAATTTTTTTTTTCATATATTTATGCCCCTTCTGTCCCACTGTCGGGCATAGGCCTCCCTGCAACCTCTCTCGTTTGCTGTATAATAATATATCACTTTAAATATTATAAATAGGGTGTAGTTGACATTAAATTTCAAAACCTACCAGCCACAGGAGCTTGAGTATCTTGAACATATTTTTTTACTTTTGCAACCATTTCTTCAGTGATTTTTCCATTCTTCGCTAGAATATCAATAAAACTAGACATTGTGTATAATGATTTCACTTGAACATTATGCTGTTCACAATTTTTGCTACCACCCTGTTCTCGGTCTAATATTATCACAGCATTGTTGACAATTAAACCTTCGTTGCGTAAATCTCTTACTGTTTCAAGCACGCTAGAGCCTGAGGTTACAACGTCTTCTACTATTAGGCATATTTCTCCAGCCTTATAGTAGCCTTCTATGGATTTCTTAGTGCCATATGCTTTAACTTCTTTGCGCCTCATTAGCATAGATTTCTTTGTTTGTACGCTAAGTAAGGTAGCAATCGGCAAAGCTGTGTATGGAACCCCACAGACATGATCATATTTCAGACTTTTCATCGCCGATTTAAGCAGGAGATTTGAAATGGATTCCTGTAATTATGAATAATTTTATTTTTTGTCGGGATCACTACCGTGGTGGTATCATCCAAAGATAAAAAGGCATACTTCCTTGGTATTTAACACGTGCAAAATTAAAGTGTAAGTCAAAAATAAAAGAGTTAGCTGTGTACTGTAACTTTAAAGTAATTTAAGAGGGACTGTTTTAAAAAAATATTACTAGTTTTAATATTCTCTGAAATGATTAATTTACTGCTTACCATAACATCTGGGTAGCTTACTATAACCCTCAAATCAAAATAAACCGGCGTTTTAAGGCCAATCTTAGTTGTGAACTCTCCGAACTTTACAGCATTTATAGAAAATAGCTTAATTGCTAGCTCTACTAGGTCCTTTTCGTAACTCATTATTATTCTGTGATATAAATAAGATCTTCGTATGCGGATGGTATGGTATGGTTATTGCCAATTGCTTGCTTGGCTGGCGTTGGCTAAGGTACTTAATGGTAATTTTCCGTAAATGTACATAATGTAATTGATGGCATGGTACTCAAAAACTACACTAATTACATAAGCATAAGGTACTATTTGGTCTTGGATGTTTGAATTATTAACCATAAACATTTTTTTTTTTTTTTTTCCTTCGCCCGTGTCGGGCAGGCTACGATCTTGGACCATACCGCCTCGTCTTCAGTTTTTCCTTCTTTCTTGTCCAAACGTCAATAAGGCCGCAGCCTCGTCCTTAGTAGTTTATAGTAGTAGTAGTAGTTTATATTTTAGGCCAGAGCCACGTCTTCAGTATTCAATAATTAGTCAAAATCATAATAATTTAATGTCATATCCGTGTATTCGTCTTATTCATGTTGTGAAGTAAGGTCATATCATCCGGGTCATTCATATCCTTATAATAAGTCGCCCCGAACGGTCAAATTGCCCATCCAGTGCTGTCAATAAATTTATACAGTGGTACATAAGTACTGTAATTTTCCAGCAAACCTTGAGTGTCGCGCGGGATGCTTGCTGGCGTTCTAAATATTTCCAATAAATTATCAATTAGAGGAATTCTTTGCAAGTCATATGCAGGGCATTCAAAAATTATATGATCTAGGGTCTGATCACTTCCTAAGTTACAATTGTCACAAACAGGCGATGTTATAATTTTCATTCTGGCTAAATGTGCATTGAATCTTCCATGTCCAAGTCTAAGACGATTTATAGTAGTGTAAAATATTCTGCTCTTAGGAAGAACAGATCTGGTGAACCAGGGCGCAGAACCAATGGTTTGATTTATTTTCGCATACCATTTTCCTTTAGTTCTTAGTGTTTCTTGCCAGTTCTCATGCCAAATACAGGTGTTTTGTTCACGTAATTTAGTAAGCAGGTCGGAACTTGGTATGGCAACATTTCTCGTCACTGGGCTTGGGATGTCAATGTCAGTGATAACTCTTGCAAGATGATCTGCGTTTTCGTTTCCTGCTACTCCAATGTGGGAGGGTGTCCATATTAAACTTATCGTAAATCCTCTAGAACTAAGATAGGCGTATAAAGTCCGAATCTCATATAAAATATTTCCGGTGTTGGCGTCCAGTTTCGGGTGTTGTAAGGCCATGAGAACACTCATGCAGTCGGTCGCTACAAGCCAAGTTGTGTGCCCAAGATTCTTTTCTTGTATATACTGCAGAGCTGTTAAAATGGCTAGAGATTCTGCTGTAAATATAGTCATGGCTCCAGGTAACCGAACTCCATGTCCAACAGTAAGATGAGGTAGATATATGGCTAGCGAAACATTTCTATTGTTTTTGGATCCGTCAGTAAATATATGCTTGTACCCAGGGAACTCTGCAATTAACTGATAGACATCTTCTTTAGACCGTAGGTCACGTTTAATGTATATGTCCATGGGCCAGAATTTGCTGATATAATTGCCAGAGTAACACGGCCATCTGCCTTTACATTTCTCAATTTGATATTGATCATCAATACTGATTACGTTAGAAAAGTCATGAAATATATAGGGGACATTTACGGAATTAGAGGGACTGTATACTCTGTGATAAAATAACATTTTCTTTAGTAAAGGATGATTTTCAAAAGATAAAAGTTTGAGAATGTATTTGGATTTTAAAAACTGAAATCTTATATTCATAGGAGGAGTGCTACACTCAATTTGAAGTGAATTAATTGGAGTTGTCTTCATTGCACCAGTTACACATCTAAGATTGTGGTTTTGAAGGATCTCCAATTTATGAACCAATCTCTGATCAGACCCAAAGCATAAAAATCCATATTCAAAATGACTACGGACTAAAGATTTATAAAGCATCAGCAAAATTTTAGGATCAGCTGCAATTGACAGTGACTTTATGAAATTAAATGCTTTATTAGCTCTACCTAACAGATAATCAACATACTTAGTCCATGAGAGGTTGCTTGTAAAAATTATACCCAAAAACTTCACTTCATTCACTATTGGAAGAACACAATTATTGTAATAAATATTTAGGACTGTTTCGCACTCTCCAAAGACTACAACTTTAGATTTTTCTGGACTAATATCTAAGTTTAAATAATGAAAATAGTTCTTTAGCCGAGTTAAAGCTGTGTTTAGAATACTTTCAACAGAACTTATATCTGAACCTGAAGCATAGATAACCAAATCATCTGCAAACTGCAAATTTGCCACTTCAAGACCAAGTACAATGTTTAGTCTATGTATATATAGAAGATAAATCAATGGACTGAGGATGCCACCTTGACATACCCCTTTGTATGAAAAACGTGGGCCTATTAATCTTTTATTCACCTTAACATAGACTTCTCTACCATGTAAAAAGTTAAAGATCCATATTATAATTTTTTCAGGAATACCAAGGGCACGAAGTTGAACACACAAAATGTGCAGATTGATGTTGTTGAATGCACCCACTACATCAAAGAAGACACCAACAAAATGATTGTCCATTTTATTAGAATTGTATATGTCTAATTGCAAATGGGAAATGCTATCTCTAGTTGAGCAACCACGTCGAAAGCCAAATTGATTAGATGGTAATAGACTATTACTTTCTATATAAAATTCTAGCCTTTGTTTAATTAATTGTTCAAAGGTTTTTCCCATGCATGATGTTAATGCTACTGGCCTATATGATTCTGCTTTGTGTCTTACTTTGTTAGGTTTGAGAACTGGGATGAGACAATCTGTTTTCCATTCATTGGGGATGATCATTTCCTGCCAGAGTAAATTATAAACACTTAGTATGTCAGAAAGTGCCTTAATTGATACATTTTTTAACATTTTATATGGTATTCCATCAAGGCCAAAAGCTGAATCACGTCTAGATGATATTGCAGATTGTAATTCCTGAACAGAAAATGGATTAGTTAGATATGCATAATGCCCTGAAACTTTTATTTCATTAGGAATTGATTGGAATGGCCTTTCAACTGTATCTGGAGTATATTTTTTTAGAAAATCGAATACCCAAGGAGAAATAGTGTTACATGGAGGTGTAAATGATTTATTAAATCTTTTAGAAATTTGCCAAACTCTAGATAATGGAGTAGTTCTATTAAATGACTCACATAGAGAAATCCAACTTAAATATCTTTCTCTTTTTAACACTAACTTTTTAAGTGCTTGTAATTTTTTAAACTCAATATACTTTTCTAATGTGGGATTGTACTTGAATTCTTTATAGGCATTCCTAGAGTCTTCTACTGCCTTAGTACATTTCAGATTCCACCATGGTAATGGGATGCGTTTTTTACGAACATTATTTACTAACGTTGTATCAAAAGATGTAGCAGGTCTTAAAGATGTTGGTAATGATTTAACAATAGCAGAATTTAATAACTCTACTAAGTCATTGTATGACTGTAGTGGGTTATCTTGATTAATTTTAAAATCAATGAACAAACTATCAACACTCTTCTTATATATTTCCCAATCAACCAGGTTAAAATTAAAATGTTTAGGTAAATTTGAGGTTTCTGTATCATGTGGGATATTATAATTGTTAATAATTAGTACCCTTGTAATTACAGGCAAATGGTAACTACCTAAAGGATCGTCGTGAACAGACCAGTTACAAGACGATGAAATTGAAGCTGATACTACAGTTAAATCAAGTGCATTTCTTTGCCACCTATCAGAGCCTACAGTAGTCATTTCTCCATCATTTAATAAAACCAAATTACGGTCATTAATGATTTCAAGCACCTCTCGGCCGCGAATGTTCACACTGTGACATCCCCAAGCCGAATGATGTGCATTGAAATCTCCACCTACCAAGAGAGGACCAGGAATACTGCGAATTAAATTATCCAACTTATACTTAGAAAATGAAGCGTTTCCGGGACTATAAAAACTGACTAATGAAATTTCTTTATTATTGCCATATTTTAAACGAATTGCTATATTTTGTATAGAATCATCATATATAGTATCTATTTTACTAAATTGTAAACTGTTATGTATTAAAATAGCTACACCATTGTGTGTATTACCTGAATCTAATCTTACTATATTATATCCTTTAATACTTAATCTCATGTGAGGCTTGAGCCAAGTCTCACACAATAAAGCTACATGTATGTTATACTCATGTAAAAAATACGAAAAAGCATGTTTGTTACTATTGAAGCTCTGGGCATTCCACTGTACAATATTTAGCTGATCCATAAAATTAAGGTTTATTTATGTTATTCTGAATTTTTGATAACAGAACATCTTTTATGCTTTGAGTGCAAATACTCTTTTCATTATTTTTATTTTGAGAAATTAATGTTACTAAAGTCTGTATTAAAATGTTTAAAATTGGTTCTGTTTCAACTAGTGATTGTAATTGTTTAGCAGGACTGGACTTTGAAAGAGATGGAAATGACTTTTCACTGAATAAATCAGCATATGATTTTTTATTAATTTTCTTTTTGTTTTCTTCCACTTTTTGTTGTTTGACTGGGCACTGTGACGAAATAGCTACATGTTTGCCTTGACAATGGCAACATGTTGCCTCAGTTTGTGGTATTTGGCATTCTTTATAATTATGGTCCTTTGTACATATGGAACATCTTTGAGCATTCTTACAAAATTTAGCTATATGACCATACCTTAAACACTTCAGGCATTGTTTTACTGGTGGAATGTATGGACGTACTTCAAATCGCCAGCTGTTCAGGTCGACACTATCAGGTATCGCTGCACACGAGAATGTGATGGACACCGTCTTCGTAGGCTGAAAGGACACCCCTCCTCCTTCTGAAATAGTGCGACGCATGAATCTTCGGACAGAAATAATATTTTTTGTGCTAGTTATAGCGTTATAAATGTATTCGTTGCTCAGGTCAATTGGAACATGCATAATGACACCTGTATTTTCCGTAGCAGCTGCAGGAATACTGGCTTTCAATTTATAATTATCCAAAAATTTCCGATTAGTTAAGGCTGCATTGGCTAAGCCAGGACGTTCAAAAATAACACCAATTTTGTAACGGTTCATGCGTAATAATTGTTTAACGCCTTTGTTGTATTTCTTAATGCTGGATGAAAGGGACATCATGTCTCTATCTCCAATCGGGACCAAGTCGACACTTTCCAAAAACACTACATATTCGAAATTGCCTCCGTTTTCAGGATAAGACCTAATGTAGTCAGGAATCCTGAACTCCCGATACTTATCCTTCTCTACCGGTGGTACAGACTCCTCCGAAGAGCTTGAGGCTCCACCGTCGTCTTCAGAGGACACCAAGGACGAATTTTCATCTTTCTTTCTTTTTTTTGCTTTTCCTTTCTTCCCCATCACAGCAAAAAAAGGAAACTAACTTAATAAATAATAAAATAACGATTTAAAAATTTTAGGTTTTAAAAAGGCGCCCTTTCGATACGAGTTTCCCGCGCTCCCTTAACCATAAACAACTGTTGACATGCTTGGTTTTTTTTTTGAAGTTTTTGACTTGGTTACAAGACCTTTAAGCCATGTCTTTATTTACTTGACATACTTGGCATCTTTCAGCAATGTTACCTTCGTTAAATAGAATATCAAGTTAGGTTCGGTATGCTCTCGCTATCAGCGCGCTTTTACCGTAGACTGAGAATTACAGCTACGGCTTTTACCCATTAATGTTCACGATTCACGGTTTTCTCTTCAAAGATAAAACCATCGTAACGGCGAAGTGGCATGTGCATGTGCAAGTGGCATTGCAGCATTTATAGAAAATTGCTTAATTGCTAGCTCTACTAGGTCCTTTTCGTAACTCATTATTAATCTGTGATATAAATAAGATCTTCGAATGCGGATGGTATGGTACCACGGTTATTGCCAATTGCATGGGCATGCAACCATAGATTATTATATCATGCAACTCTCATACATTGGTTTTAAATTTTTTGCTGTGCTAATTTAATCTGTGGTCACGCATTCTCAGCCCCATCTAGCCGTGAGTTAATAGAAGTATACTTTTTTTTAAATTTACTTGGTTGTTGTCTAACGAAAGAGAGAGTAGTTTGGTAGTAAAGTTATTACCATGTCTTTATAATTTATATTATTAATTATATGATATTTAATTACTAAAACATTATTTAAATTTTTGAAATACAAAAATACTGTTTCAATTCCTATTTTGCTAGAATTCATTAAGATATGGTTAAATTGTGGTAGAATTTAAAATCATAATAACACTTTTCAACGCGTCCGTTAACATTCAAAGACTTTTTCAGAAAGAAAATCTCTGCCGGCACGTTTCAATGCTTTGAATGTACTGGCACTTTTCTTTTTTGAATTCTTACTAACTATTTTACGACGATTTACGTTGAGTTTTGCTCACTGCTCCGTGTCCTAGACATATCCATTAATTAAAAATATTTAAGAGTGATCCCTTTTTGTTTTTTTTTTTTCGTGCGGAAATCCCTTCGGATACCCCCCCGCCGGCCAGCGGGGGTGGTTATGTCGAGCTTGAACCTACTAAAACAGCACGCCGTCTCGGGTCTACAGACGCCGGGGTGTAAGGTTGCCCATAGAGCATATCCCTCGCACCCCGACTGACCCTGGGCCATCTCCGGTTTCGAGATGGCCCCCTCGGGTTTGGGAACCACGGTGTCCCCGGCTTGGGGGAGGGGCGCTAGTCGCCCCACCGCGGTCCCGGCCTGCTTCTGCTGGGGTGACAGGCGGCCTCACCTGCCACCCCCAGGCCTGCGCTCATGGAGGACGGAGGTCGTTAAGTGATTAGGAGTGATCCCTTTGTAGTATCTCGTGATCTATAACAATCGGCTCTCCTATAAGGAAACCTAAACTTATTGCGCAATAGGTAATATTTCTACTGAGTTTCTTACCAACGGCCAACTCGACTTGTGTAGGTACTTTATAGTTACATTTATTTTTAATAAAACATTCACAATAGCCTTATGCTGTAGCCAACTAAATTCTGAATTTCTCATCAAAAATTCAGAATTTAGTCAGAAAAATAGACATATAGACTTAAGAACAGATATAATTTCAAAAAGTGTTTTGATTTGAAATTGCTGGTAGTGCAACCAGCAATTTTATATAAATAATATGTAGTATAAAAAAAGTAAAAGTAAATCTTGTATGGATCACCACATCTTTCATATTAATCTTATAATTGAAAATTCTACTCTTGAGGAAATGAAAGTGGGATGAAATATATATATATATATAGAAGATAAATAAAAGCTTGTAAAACTTTACTTTTAGAAGCTTTTATTTAACTTGCCTTCATAAATGGTTTGAGTCATCAACAAATTTTATGTATTATGTGTTCTTTTTTTATTTTTATAATATAGGACACGTCAATCTGATTTCACCTCAGCTGATGGTAAGCTGAAGGCAGACTCAGCAAAGAGGGTCACCCTCTTTTCAAGAGTTAAAACTTGTGTTAAGCACACTAGAAGATTCCTCTCCAGGGAAAGATGGTATTCCTTACTCTTTTTTATGTAACCTTGGTGATGTAAGCCTACACTATTATCTTGACCTTGTTAATTCTATTCTAGTCTCAGGAATTATCCCCCATCATGGAAATCTCAGATTATTATTCCCATTTTAAAACAAGATAAGGACCCAAATGATCCATATTCTTATAGACCTATAGCTCTTTCGCCTGTGATTACAAAAATTGCCGAACGTCTAGTTAAAAATAGACTGGAGTGGATTGTAGAGCCGTGATATTCTTTCAAATAGTCAGTTCGGCTTTCGAAAAGGTAGGTCCACCATGGACTGTCTTAGCATATTTATAACGGACATCCAACTTTCGTTTTCATGTAATCAATTTATAGTCGCTACTTTTCTAGACTGAAATCTGCATACGATAACGTTATTATTTCAATTCTTAAACAGAAATTGATTCTTTTAAAGATAATAAACAGAACAATTGAAGTATCCCATGAAGATAAACATTTTTTGAGAGTAGTGGATAAAGGACTTCCACAGGGATCTGTTTTAAGCCCCTTGTTGTATAATATTTACACTTATGATTTAGATAGATCTCTGGGTAATCCTGTTCGTTTGCTGCAATATGCCGATGACTTACTGTTATATTATGCAGACCATGATACTGAGTTAGCTTGTGAGATGCTGTCTGCATCTCTTTTTTCTTTAAAACAATGGTTTGATTCCAATGGCCTGGAGGTATCAACCTCTAAATGTACCAGAGTAGTATTTACGAGAAAAAGATACATCCCTTCTGTTTGCGTGTATTACGATAACATTGCCCTGCCGGTTGGACCTCACGCCAAGTATTTAGGTTTAATTATTGACTCTCGCTTGAATGGATTTGCTCATACTAAGTTCGTTGTTAATAAATGTGAACGTCATCTTAATATTATTAGATGCCTTGCTGGCGTATGGTGGGGCGCTCACCCTTTTTCATTAAAATTAGTATATAATGCCATTATCAGAAGTGTGCTAGATTATCGTACATATTTGCTCAGTCTGTGTAGTAAATCAAGTCGATTTATTTTTAAATTTAGACAAAAGATTAACAACATCTTTAACAAGGATGCGTCTGGGACATGCTTGCAATCCCGCTCATCTTGCAAGAATAAACATTAGAAACAGCCCTATTTGTGATTGCGGGGCAGGAGTAGGTGACTTAAATCACCTTTTCCTGGCTTGCCGTCAATTTGATATTCTATTTTTTGATCTTCTTCCTAGTATTCCTTTATCTACTCATATTCCTTTATTACTTATATACCCCTTTAATAAACAAGTATTAGAAGCTATAGATTTATTTATAAAACATAATGATATTAAATTGTAGATTATTTATGTATTTAAGTAATTGTGTTTAGTTGTAGATTTTAATGTTTAAATGCCTTTTTTACCTACCTGATCCTATCCTTTTGTTTTCCTCAATTCCGTTACGTTTTTCTTTGTACAAAAATACGTTTCCTCGTTTTAACTTGACATTGGCATACATTTATTACTTGCCAAAAAGGTGAAAAAAAAAAAATTCAAACATCCAAGACCAAATAGTACCTTATATTTATGTAATTAGTGTAGTTTTTGAGTACCATGCCATCAATTATATTACATTTACGGAAAATTACCATTACCTTAGCCAACGCCAGCCAAGCAAGCAATTGGCAATAACCATACCATACCATCCGCATACGAAGATCTTATTTATATCACAGAATAATAATGAGTTACGAAAAGGACCTAGTAGAGCTAGCAATTAAGCTATTTTCTATAAATGCTGTAAAGTTCGAACGCCTTAAAACGCCGGTTTATTTTGATTTGAGGGTTATAGTAAGCTACCCAGAATGCTTATAATAGGAATGTCCGAATCACAAAAAAAAATCAAAGGATAACAATGTTAAGGCAAATTTTCAATTGGGTTGAACAAGTACCCAAATATTGATTACATTATTTATTGATTGTACTATCACAGGAATATTGGTCCCTAGCCCCTAATAAGACTGTAAATGTACTGACATATAACCCTCAAACAACAAGACGTAAATTTATAAAAATATGTAAGCTACTTATAAACTGTTGAACAGATAAAACACAGAATTGGATATCATTCTACTTTACCAGATACTCTTTTACTATAGCACTTCCAAAGAGTTTCTTTGTAAAGGACGGCTTGGGTTTCTGGACTTTTTGCTGCCAATATACCTCTCCCCACAACAATGACATCACCACCATTATCCAGTATGACTTTTTCTGGAGTATTATAGATCTGTCCCAAGTCATCTTTACTGGTCTCAAGCTGTACCCCTGGGGTTAGCTGTATGAGTCCAGGGTCCTTGAAGGTGTCCTTATTCTGGCATACAAATCCGGTAATCAACTCAGGATATTTAGCTGCCATTAAAACGGTTGAATCTCTGTACTCTGGTGTAATAAGGTTACCCTGTAAACAGAATGTATGTTAAGCTTAACATGTGTTGTTCAGTTTTAGTATGTTTTAACAGTAACAAAAAAATTACATGGCACAATGTGGTTCCAGATCACATGGTTAAGTGGTAAAAAAGTAGGTAGTATATTGCTAGGTTCCGAAACACCAGCCAGGTCAAGCCAACGTATTGTCCTCAATTGGTTATTTGCCTCCAAGATGGAGTCTGGTAAAAGTATTCTGAGAATTTTATTTTTACTATTTAAACCCAATAACATTTTGCAGAACCTGGGAATTAAACCTGGGACCTGCATTGCACAGCAGTTGCAATTGCTATGCTGCACTACACATGCATATTATCTGAATTAATACCAAATTAAAGATCAAAGGCTGCTGCTATGGTAAGTCAGTATATACAAGAAACAAAAAAGCACATTTTACCTCACTGCTCATTTCAGCTAATAAAAATACTCCATGGTTTAGTCCATTGGTAGAGCTGAGAGCTTTCAATATACCTTCACCAGGGAGTGAATGAGCTGTGACACAGTCTGCCCACTCACTTATTCTATGAACACCCTTTAAGTATTGCAAAGACACAGTATGTCCAATGTCAGCATATTTTCTATCTTCCAATATTAAAAAGTTAAATCTGTCAGCAAGTTGCTTGATCCGAGTTGTGAAATCATTATTAAAATCTTCAATAATATCAGCATTAGTTTTAACTAGACATATGTGTTCCCCAACTTTTTCTAGAAGGTCTAGAATTTGTGTAGTAGATGTTATGTCTACTGAAAGGCACAGATTCGTTTTTTTAGTTGCCATTATGTTAAATAATTGTCTCGCTACTGTATTCTTGGCCAACTCTGCCCGTTGCTCATATGGAAGTAAAATTCTTTGGATTGGTTTCTCTGAAACATAACACAAATAAGTTTATAATAAATTAATAATCTCCCTTCTGTAGGTACATGCACAAAATAAACAAATTTTTTTTTTCATATATTTATGCCCCTTTTGTCCCACTGTCGGGCAAAGGCCTCCCTGCAACCTCTCTCGTTTGCTGTATAATAATATATCACTTTAAATATTATAAATAGGGTGTAGTTGACATTAAATTTCAAAACCTACCAGCCACAGGAGCTTGAGTATCTTGAACATATTTTTTTACTTTTGCAACCATTTCTTCAGTGATTTTTCCATTCTTCGCTAGAATATCAATAAAACTAGACATTGTGTATAATGATTTCACTTGAACATTATGCTGTTCACAATTTTTGCTACCACCCTGTTCTCGGTCTAATATTATCACAGCATCGTTGACAATTAAACCTTCGTTGCGTAAATCTCTTACTGTTTCAAGCACGCTAGAGCCTGAGGTTACAACGTCTTCTACTATTAGGCATATTTCTCCAGCCTTATAGTAGCCTTCTATGGATTTCTTAGTGCCATATGCTTTAACTTCTTTGCGCCTCATTAGCATAGATTTCTTTGTTTGTACGCTAAGTAAGGTAGCAATCGGCAAAGCTGTGTATGGAACCCCACAGACATGATCATATTTCAGACTTTTCATCGCCGATTTAAGCAGGAGATTTGAAATGGATTCCTGTAATTATGAATAATTTTATTTTTTGTCGGGATCACTACCGTGGTGGTATCATCCAAAGATAAAAAGGCATACTTCCTTGGTATTTAACACGTGCAAAATTAAAGTGTAAGTCAAAAATAAAAGAGTTAGCTGTGTACTGTAACTTTAAAGTAATTTAAGAGGGACTGTTTTAAAAAAATATTACTAGTTTTAATATTCTCTGAAATGATTAATTTACTGCTTACCATAACATCTGGGTAG
The DNA here is from genome assembly GCA_946251805.1 of Cybosia mesomella. Taxonomy (NCBI): domain Eukaryota; kingdom Metazoa; phylum Arthropoda; class Insecta; order Lepidoptera; family Erebidae; genus Cybosia; species Cybosia mesomella. Next base: position 25,749,223 of record OX276397.1, on the reverse strand, counting down.
CTTACTATAACCCTCAAATCAAAATAAACCGGCGTTTTAAGGCCAATCTTAGTTGTGAACTCTCCGAACTTTACAGCATTTATAGAAAATAGCTTAATTGCTAGCTCTACTAGGTCCTTTTCGTAACTCATTATTATTCTGTGATATAAATAAGATCTTCGTATGCGGATGGTATGGTATGGTTATTGCCAATTGCTTGCTTGGCTGGCGTTGGCTAAGGTACCTAATGGTAATTTTCCGTAAATGTACATAATGTAATTGATGGCATGGTACTCAAAAACTACACTAATTACATAAGCATAAGGTACTATTTGGTCTTGGATGTTTGAATTATTAACCATAAACAACTGTTGACATGCTTGGTTTTTTTTTTGAAGTTTTTGACTTGGTTACAAGACCTTTAAGCCATGTCTTTATTTACTTGACATACTTGGCATCTTTCAGCAATGTTACCTTCGTTAAATAGAATATCAAGTTAGGTTCGGTATGCTCTCGCTATCAGCGCGCTTTTACCGTAGACTGAGAATTACAGCTACGGCTTTTACCCATTAATGTTCACGATTCACGGTTTTCTCTTCAAAGATAAAACCATCGTAACGGCGAAGTGGCATGTGCATGTGCAAGTGGCATTGCAGCATTTATAGAAAATTGCTTAATTGCTAGCTCTACTAGGTCCTTTTCGTAACTCATTATTAATCTGTGATATAAATAAGATCTTCGAATGCGGATGGTATGGTACCACGGTTATTGCCAATTGCATGGGCATGCAACCATAGATTATTATATCATGCAACTCTCATACATTGGTTTTAAATTTTTGCTGTGCTAATTTAATCTGTGGTCACGCATTCTCAGCCCCATCTAGCCGTGAGTTAATAGAAGTATACTTTTTTTTAAATTTACTTGGTTGTTGTCTAACGAAAGAGAGAGTAGTTTGGTAGTAAAGTTATTACCATGTCTTTATAATTTATATTATTAATTATATGATATTTAATTACTAAAACATTATTTAAATTTTTGAAATACAAAAATACTGTTTCAATTCCTATTTTGCTAGAATTCATTAAGATATGGTTAAATTGTGGTAGAATTTAAAATCATAATAACACTTTTCAACGCGTCCGTTAACATTCAAAGACTTTTTCAGAAAGAAAATCTCTGCCGGCACGTTTCAATGCTTTGAATGTACTGGCACTTTTCTTTTTTGAATTCTTACTAACTATTTTACGACGATTTACGTTGAGTTTTGCTCACTGCTCCGTGTCCTAGACATATCCATTAATTAAAAATATTTAAGAGTGATCCCTTTTTGTTTTTTTTTTTTCGTGCGGAAATCCCTTCGGATACCCCCCCGCCGGCCAGCGGGGGTGGTTATGTCGGGCTTGAACCTACTAAAACAGCACGCCGTCTCGGGTCTACAGACGCCGGGGTGTAAGGTTGCCCATAGAGCATATCCCTCGCACCCCGACTGACCCTGGGCCATCTCCGGTTTCGAGATGGCCCCCTCGGGTTTGGGAACCACGGTGTCCCCGGCTTGGGGGAGGGGCGCTAGTCGCCCCACCGCGGTCCCGGCCTGCTTCTGCTGGGGTGACAGGCGGCCTCACCTGCCACCCCCAGGCCTGCGCTCATGGAGGACGGAGGTCGTTAAGTGATTAGGAGTGATCCCTTTGTAGTATCTCGTGATCTATAACAATCGGCTCTCCTATAAGGAAACCTAAACTTATTGCGCAATAGGTAATATTTCTACTGAGTTTCTTACCAACGGCCAACTCGACTTGTGTAGGTACTTTATAGTTACATTTATTTTTAATAAAACATTCACAATAGCCTTATGCTGTAGCCAACTAAATTCTGAATTTCTCATCAAAAATTCAGAATTTAGTCAGAAAAATAGACATATAGACTTAAGAACAGATATAATTTCAAAAAGTGTTTTGATTTGAAATTGCTGGTAGTGCAACCAGCAATTTTATATAAATAATATGTAGTATAAAAAAAGTAAAAGTAAATCTTGTATGGATCACCACATCTTTCATATTAATCTTATAATTGAAAATTCTACTCTTGAGGAAATGAAAGTGGGATGAAATATATATATATATATATAGAAGATAAATAAAAGCTTGTAAAACTTTACTTTTAGAAGCTTTTATTTAACTTGCCTTCATAAATGGTTTGAGTCATCAACAAATTTTATGTATTATGTGTTCTTTTTTTATTATTATAATATAGGACAAGTCAATCTGATTTCACCTCAGCTGATGGTAAGCTGAAGGCAGACTCAGCAAAGAGGGTCACCCTCTTTTCAAGAGTTAAAACTTGTGTTAAGCACACTAGAAGATTCCTCTCCAGGGAAAGATGGTATTCCTTACTCTTTTTTATGTAACCTTGGTGATGTAAGCCTACACTATTATCTTGACCTTGTTAATTCTATTCTAGTCTCAGGAATTATCCCCCATCATGGAAATCTCAGATTATTATTCCCATTTTAAAACAAGATAAGGACCCAAATGATCCATATTCTTATAGACCTATAGCTCTTTCGCCTGTGATTACAAAAATTGCCGAACGTCTAGTTAAAAATAGACTGGAGTGGATTGTAGAGCCGTGATATTCTTTCAAATAGTCAGTTCGGCTTTCGAAAAGGTAGGTCCACCATGGACTGTCTTAGCATATTTATAACGGACATCCAACTTTCGTTTTCATGTAATCAATTTATAGTCGCTACTTTTCTAGACTGAAATCTGCATACGATAACGTTATTATTTCAATTCTTAAACAGAAATTGATTCTTTTAAAGATAATAAACAGAACAATTGAAGTATCCCATGAAGATAAACATTTTTTGAGAGTAGTGGATAAAGGACTTCCACAGGGATCTGTTTTAAGCCCCTTGTTGTATAATATTTACACTTATGATTTAGATAGATCTCTGGGTAATCCTGTTCGTTTGCTGCAATATGCCGATGACTTACTGTTATATTATGCAGACCATGATACTGAGTTAGCTTGTGAGATGCTGTCTGCATCTCTTTTTTCTTTAAAACAATGGTTTGATTCCAATGGCCTGGAGGTATCAACCTCTAAATGTACCAGAGTAGTATTTACGAGAAAAAGATACATCCCTTCTGTTTGCGTGTATTACGATAACATTGCCCTGCCGGTTGGACCTCACGCCAAGTATTTAGGTTTAATTATTGACTCTCGCTTGAATGGATTTGCTCATACTAAGTTCGTTGTTAATAAATGTGAACGTCATCTTAATATTATTAGATGCCTTGCTGGTGTATGGTGGGGCGCTCACCCTTTTTCATTAAAATTAGTATATAATGCCATTATCAGAAGTGTGCTAGATTATCGTACATATTTGCTCAGTCTGTGTAGTAAATCAAGTCGATTTATTTTTAAATTTAGACAAAAGATTAACAACATCTTTAACAAGGATGCGTCTGGGACATGCTTGCAATCCCGCTCATCTTGCAAGAATAAACATTAGAAACAGCCCTATTTGTGATTGCGGGGCAGGAGTAGGTGACTTAAATCACCTATTCCTGGCTTGCCGTCAATTTGATATTCTATTTTTTGATCTTCTTCCTAGTATTCCTTTATCTACTCATATTCCTTTATTACTTATATACCCCTTTAATAAACAAGTATTAGAAGCTATAGATTTATTTATAAAACATAATGATATTAAATTGTAGATTATTTATGTATTTAAGTAATTGTGTTTAGTTGTAGATTTTAATGTTTAAATGCCTTTTTTACCTACCTGATCCTATCCTTTTGTTTTCCTCAATTCCGTTACGTTTTTCTTTGTACAAAAATACGTTTCCTCGTTTTAACTTGACATTGGCATACATTTATTACTTGCCAAAAAGGTGAAAAAAAAAAAATTCAAACATCCAAGACCAAATAGTACCTTATATTTATGTAATTAGTGTAGTTTTTGAGTACCATGCCATCAATTATATTACATTTACGGAAAATTACCATTACCTTAGCCAACGCCAGCCAAGCAAGCAATTGGCAATAACCATACCATACCATCCGCATACGAAGATCTTATTTATATCACAGAATAATAATGAGTTACGAAAAGGACCTAGTAGAGCTAGCAATTAAGCTATTTTCTATAAATGCTGTAAAGTTCGAACGCCTTAAAACGCCGGTTTATTTTGATTTGAGGGTTATAGTAAGCTACCCAGAATGCTTATAATAGGAATGTCCGAATCACAAAAAAAAATCAAAGGATAACAATGTTAAGGCAAATTTTCAATTGGGTTGAACAAGTACCCAAATATTGATTACATTATTTATTGATTGTACTATCACAGGAATATTGGTCCCTAGCCCCTAATAAGACTGTAAATGTACTGACATATAACCCTCAAACAACAAGACGTAAATTTATAAAAATATGTAAGCTACTTATAAACTGTTGAACAGATAAAACACAGAATTGGATATCATTCTACTTTACCAGATACTCTTTTACTATAGCACTTCCAAAGAGTTTCTTTGTAAAGGACGGCTTGGGTTTCTGGACTTTTTGCTGCCAATATACCTCTCCCCACAACAATGACATCACCACCATTATCCAGTATGACTTTTTCTGGAGTATTATAGATCTGTCCCAAGTCATCTTTACTGGTCTCAAGCTGTACCCCTGGGGTTAGCTGTATGAGTCCAGGGTCCTTGAAGGTGTCCTTATTCTGGCATACAAATCCGGTAATCAACTCAGGATATTTAGCTGCCATTAAAACGGTTGAATCTCTGTACTCTGGTGTAATAAGGTTACCCTGTAAACAGAATGTATGTTAAGCTTAACATGTGTTGTTCAGTTTTAGTATGTTTTAACAGTAACAAAAAAATTACATGGCACAATGTGGTTCCAGATCACATGGTTAAGTGGTAAAAAAGTAGGTAGTATATTGCTAGGTTCCGAAACACCAGCCAGGTCAAGCCAACGTATTGTCCTCAATTGGTTATTTGCCTCCAAGATGGAGTCTGGTAAAAGTATTCTGAGAATTTTATTTTTACTATTTAAACCCAATAACATTTTGCAGAACCTGGGAATTAAACCTGGGACCTGCATTGCACAGCAGTTGCAATTGCTATGCTGCACTACACATGCATATTATCTGAATTAATACCAAATTAAAGATCAAAGGCTGCTGCTATGGTAAGTCAGTATATACAAGAAACAAAAAAGCACATTTTACCTCACTGCTCATTTCAGCTAATAAAAATACTCCATGGTTTAGTCCATTGGTAGAGCTGAGAGCTTTCAATATACCTTCACCAGGGAGTGAATGAGCTGTGACACAGTCTGCCCACTCACTTATTCTATGAACACCCTTTAAGTATTGCAAAGACACAGTATGTCCAATGTCAGCATATTTTCTATCTTCCAATATTAAAAAGTTAAATCTGTCAGCAAGTTGCTTGATCCGAGTTGTGAAATCATTATTAAAATCTTCAATAATATCAGCATGAGTTTTAACTAGACATATGTGTTCCCCAACTTTTTCTAGAAGGTCTAGAATTTGTGTAGTAGATGTTATGTCTACTGAAAGGCACAGATTCGTTTTTTTAGTTGCCATTATGTTAAATAATTGTCTCGCTACTGTATTCTTGGCCAACTCTGCCCGTTGCTCATATGGAAGTAAAATTCTTTGGATTGGTTTCTCTGAAACATAACACAAATAAGTTTATAATAAATTAATAATCTCCCTTCTGTAGGTACATGCACAAAATAAACAAATTTTTTTTTTCATATATTTATGCCCCTTCTGTCCCACTGTCGGGCATAGGCCTCCCTGCAACCTCTCTCGTTTGCTGTATAATAATATATCACTTTAAATATTATAAATAGGGTGTAGTTGACATTAAATTTCAAAACCTACCAGCCACAGGAGCTTGAGTATCTTGAACATATTTTTTTACTTTTGCAACCATTTCTTCAGTGATTTTTCCATTCTTCGCTAGAATATCAATAAAACTAGACATTGTGTATAATGATTTCACTTGAACATTATGCTGTTCACAATTTTTGCTACCACCCTGTTCTCGGTCTAATATTATCACAGCATTGTTGACAATTAAACCTTCGTTGCGTAAATCTCTTACTGTTTCAAGCACGCTAGAGCCTGAGGTTACAACGTCTTCTACTATTAGGCATATTTCTCCAGCCTTATAGTAGCCTTCTATGGATTTCTTAGTGCCATATGCTTTAACTTCTTTGCGCCTCATTAGCATAGATTTCTTTGTTTGTACGCTAAGTAAGGTAGCAATCGGCAAAGCTGTGTATGGAACCCCACAGACATGATCATATTTCAGACTTTTCATCGCCGATTTAAGCAGGAGATTTGAAATGGATTCCTGTAATTATGAATAATTTTATTTTTTGTCGGGATCACTACCGTGGTGGTATCATCCAAAGATAAAAAGGCATACTTCCTTGGTATTTAACACGTGCAAAATTAAAGTGTAAGTCAAAAATAAAAGAGTTAGCTGTGTACTGTAACTTTAAAGTAATTTAAGAGGGACTGTTTTAAAAAAATATTACTAGTTTTAATATTCTCTGAAATGATTAATTTACTGCTTACCATAACATCTGGGTAGCTTACTATAACCCTCAAATCAAAATAAACCGGCGTTTTAAGGCCAATCTTAGTTGTGAACTCTCCGAACTTTACAGCATTTATAGAAAATAGCTTAATTGCTAGCTCTACTAGGTCCTTTTCGTAACTCATTATTATTCTGTGATATAAATAAGATCTTCGTATGCGGATGGTATGGTATGGTTATTGCCAATTGCTTGCTTGGCTGGCGTTGGCTAAGGTACCTAATGGTAATTTTCCGTAAATGTACATAATGTAATTGATGGCATGGTACTCAAAAACTACACTAATTACATAAGCATAAGGTACTATTTGGTCTTGGATGTTTGAATTATTAACCATAAACAACTGTTGACATGCTTGGTTTTTTTTTTGAAGTTTTTGACTTGGTTACAAGACCTTTAAGCCATGTCTTTATTTACTTGACATACTTGGCATCTTTCAGCAATGTTACCTTCGTTAAATAGAATATCAAGTTAGGTTCGGTATGCTCTCGCTATCAGCGCGCTTTTACCGTAGACTGAGAATTACAGCTACGGCTTTTACCCATTAATGTTCACGATTCACGGTTTTCTCTTCAAAGATAAAACCATCGTAACGGCGAAGTGGCATGTGCATGTGCAAGTGGCATTGCAGCATTTATAGAAAATTGCTTAATTGCTAGCTCTACTAGGTCCTTTTCGTAACTCATTATTAATCTGTGATATAAATAAGATCTTCGAATGCGGATGGTATGGTACCACGGTTATTGCCAATTGCATGGGCATGCAACCATAGATTATTATATCATGCAACTCTCATACATTGGTTTTAAATTTTTGCTGTGCTAATTTAATCTGTGGTCACGCATTCTCAGCCCCATCTAGCCGTGAGTTAATAGAAGTATACTTTTTTTTAAATTTACTTGGTTGTTGTCTAACGAAAGAGAGAGTAGTTTGGTAGTAAAGTTATTACCATGTCTTTATAATTTATATTATTAATTATATGATATTTAATTACTAAAACATTATTTAAATTTTTGAAATACAAAAATACTGTTTCAATTCCTATTTTGCTAGAATTCATTAAGATATGGTTAAATTGTGGTAGAATTTAAAATCATAATAACACTTTTCAACGCGTCCGTTAACATTCAAAGACTTTTTCAGAAAGAAAATCTCTGCCGGCACGTTTCAATGCTTTGAATGTACTGGCACTTTTCTTTTTTGAATTCTTACTAACTATTTTACGACGATTTACGTTGAGTTTTGCTCACTGCTCCGTGTCCTAGACATATCCATTAATTAAAAATATTTAAGAGTGATCCCTTTTTGTTTTTTTTTTTCGTGCGGAAATCCCTTCGGATACCCCCCCGCCGGCCAGCGGGGGTGGTTATGTCGAGCTTGAACCTACTAAAACAGCACGCCGTCTCGGGTCTACAGACGCCGGGGTGTAAGGTTGCCCATAGAGCATATCCCTCGCACCCCGACTGACCCTGGGCCATCTCCGGTTTCGAGATGGCCCCCTCGGGTTTGGGAACCACGGTGTCCCCGGCTTGGGGGAGGGGCGCTAGTCGCCCCACCGCGGTCCCGGCCTGCTTCTGCTGGGGTGACAGGCGGCCTCACCTGCCACCCCCAGGCCTGCGCTCATGGAGGACGGAGGTCGTTAAGTGATTAGGAGTGATCCCTTTGTAGTATCTCGTGATCTATAACAATCGGCTCTCCTATAAGGAAACCTAAACTTATTGCGCAATAGGTAATATTTCTACTGAGTTTCTTACCAACGGCCAACTCGACTTGTGTAGGTACTTTATAGTTACATTTATTTTTAATAAAACATTCACAATAGCCTTATGCTGTAGCCAACTAAATTCTGAATTTCTCATCAAAAATTCAGAATTTAGTCAGAAAAATAGACATATAGACTTAAGAACAGATATAATTTCAAAAAGTGTTTTGATTTGAAATTGCTGGTAGTGCAACCAGCAATTTTATATAAATAATATGTAGTATAAAAAAAGTAAAAGTAAATCTTGTATGGATCACCACATCTTTCATATTAATCTTATAATTGAAAATTCTACTCTTGAGGAAATGAAAGTGGGATGAAATATATATATATATATATAGAAGATAAATAAAAGCTTGTAAAACTTTACTTTTAGAAGCTTTTATTTAACTTGCCTTCATAAATGGTTTGAGTCATCAACAAATTTTATGTATTATGTGTTCTTTTTTTATTATTATAATATAGGACAAGTCAATCTGATTTCACCTCAGCTGATGGTAAGCTGAAGGCAGACTCAGCAAAGAGGGTCACCCTCTTTTCAAGAGTTAAAACTTGTGTTAAGCACACTAGAAGATTCCTCTCCAGGGAAAGATGGTATTCCTTACTCTTTTTTATGTAACCTTGGTGATGTAAGCCTACACTATTATCTTGACCTTGTTAATTCTATTCTAGTCTCAGGAATTATCCCCCATCATGGAAATCTCAGATTATTATTCCCATTTTAAAACAAGATAAGGACCCAAATGATCCATATTCTTATAGACCTATAGCTCTTTCGCCTGTGATTACAAAAATTGCCGAACGTCTAGTTAAAAATAGACTGGAGTGGATTGTAGAGCCGTGATATTCTTTCAAATAGTCAGTTCGGCTTTCGAAAAGGTAGGTCCACCATGGACTGTCTTAGCATATTTATAACGGACATCCAACTTTCGTTTTCATGTAATCAATTTATAGTCGCTACTTTTCTAGACTGAAATCTGCATACGATAACGTTATTATTTCAATTCTTAAACAGAAATTGATTCTTTTAAAGATAATAAACAGAACAATTGAAGTATCCCATGAAGATAAACATTTTTTGAGAGTAGTGGATAAAGGACTTCCACAGGGATCTGTTTTAAGCCCCTTGTTGTATAATATTTACACTTATGATTTAGATAGATCTCTGGGTAATCCTGTTCGTTTGCTGCAATATGCCGATGACTTACTGTTATATTATGCAGACCATGATACTGAGTTAGCTTGTGAGATGCTGTCTGCATCTCTTTTTTCTTTAAAACAATGGTGTGATTCCAATGGCCTGGAGGTATCAACCTCTAAATGTACCAGAGTAGTATTTACGAGAAAAAGATACATCCCTTCTGTTTGCGTGTATTACGATAACATTGCCCTGCCGGTTGGACCTCACGCCAAGTATTTAGGTTTAATTATTGACTCTCGCTTGAATGGATTTGCTCATACTAAGTTCGTTGTTAATAAATGTGAACGTCATCTTAATATTATTAGATGCCTTGCTGGCGTATGGTGGGGCGCTCACCCTTTTTCATTAAAATTAGTATATAATGCCATTATCAGAAGTGTGCTAGATTATCGTACATATTTGCTCAGTCTGTGTAGTAAATCAAGTCGATTTATTTTTAAATTTAGACAAAAGATTAACAACATCTTTAACAAGGATGCGTCTGGGACATGCTTGCAATCCCGCTCATCTTGCAAGAATAAACATTAGAAACAGCCCTATTTGTGATTGCGGGGCAGGAGTAGGTGACTTAAATCACCTATTCCTGGCTTGCCGTCAATTTGATATTCTATTTTTTGATCTTCTTCCTAGTATTCCTTTATCTACTCATATTCCTTTATTACTTATATACCCCTTTAATAAACAAGTATTAGAAGCTATAGATTTATTTATAAAACATAATGATATTAAATTGTAGATTATTTTTGTATTTAAGTAATTGTGTTTAGTTGTAGATTTTAATGTTTAAATGCCTTTTTTACCTACCTGATCCTGTCCTTTTGTTTTCCTCAATTCCGTAACGTTTTTCTTTGTACAAAAATACGTTTCCTCGTTTTAACTTGACATTGGCATACATTTATTACTTGCCAAAAAGGTGAAAAAAAAAAATTCAAACATCCAAGACCAAATAGTACCTTATATTTATGTAATTAGTGTAGTTTTTGAGTACCATGCCATCAATTATATTACATTTACGGAAAATTACCATTACCTTAGCCAACGCCAGCCAAGCAAGCAATTGGCAATAACCATACCATACCATCCGCATACGAAGATCTTATTTATATCACAGAATAATAATGAGTTACGAAAAGGACCTAGTAGAGCTAGCAATTAAGCTATTTTCTATAAATGCTGTAAAGTTCGAACGCCTTAAAACGCCGGTTTATTTTGATTTGAGGGTTATAGTAAGCTACCCAGAATGCTTATAATAGGAATGTCCGAATCACAAAAAAAAATCAAAGGATAACAATGTTAAGGCAAATTTTCAATTGGGTTGAACAAGTACCCAAATATTGATTACATTATTTATTGATTGTACTATCACAGGAATATTGGTCCCTAGCCCCTAATAAGACTGTAAATGTACTGACATATAACCCTCAAACAACAAGACGTAAATTTATAAAAATATGTAAGCTACATAAAAACTGTTGAACAGATAAAACACAGAATTGGATATCATTCTACTTTACCAGATACTCTTTTACTATAGCACTTCCAAAGAGTTTCTTTGTAAAGGACGGCTTGGGTTTCTGGACTTTTTGCTGCCAATATACCTCTCCCCACAACAATGACATCACCACCATTATCCAGTATGACTTTTTCTGGAGTATTATAGATCTGTCCCAAGTCATCTTTACTGGTCTCAAGCTGTACCCCTGGGGTTAGCTGTATGAGTCCAGGGTCCTTGAAGGTGTCCTTATTCTGGCATACAAATCCGGTAATCAACTCAGGATATTTAGCTGCCATTAAAACGGTTGAATCTCTGTACTCTGGTGTAATAAGGTTACCCTGTAAACAGAATGTATGTTAAGCTTAACATGTGTTGTTCAGTTTTAGTATGTTTTAACAGTAACAAAAAAATTACATGGCACAATGTGGTTCCAGATCACATGGTTAAGTGGTAAAAAAGTAGGTAGTATATTGCTAGGTTCCGAAACACCAGCCAGGTCAAGCCAACGTATTGTCCTCAATTGGTTATTTGCCTCCAAGATGGAGTCTGGTAAAAGTATTCTGAGAATTTTATTTTTACTATTTAAACCCAATAACATTTTGCAGAACCTGGGAATTAAACCTGGGACCTGCATTGCACAGCAGTTGCAATTGCTATGCTGCACTACACATGCATATTATCTGAATTAATACCAAATTAAAGATCAAAGGCTGCTGCTATGGTAAGTCAGTATATACAAGAAACAAAAAAGCACATTTTACCTCACTGCTCATTTCAGCTAATAAAAATACTCCATGGTTTAGTCCATTGGTAGAGCTGAGAGCTTTCAATATACCTTCACCAGGGAGTGAATGAGCTGTGACACAGTCTGCCCACTCACTTATTCTATGAACACCCTTTAAGTATTGCAAAGACACAGTATGTCCAATGTCAGCATATTTTCTATCTTCCAATATTAAAAAGTTAAATCTGTCAGCAAGTTGCTTGATCCGAGTTGTGAAATCATTATTAAAATCTTCAATAATATCAGCATGAGTTTTAACTAGACATATGTGTTCCCCAACTTTTTCTAGAAGGTCTAGAATTTGTGTAGTAGATGTTATGTCTACTGAAAGGCACAGATTCGTTTTTTTAGTTGCCATTATGTTAAATAATTGTCTCGCTACTGTATTCTTGGCCAACTCTGCCCCTTGCTCATATGGAAGTAAAATTCTTTGGATTGGTTTCTCTGAAACATAACACAAATAAGTTTATAATAAATTAATAATCTCCCTTCTGTAGGTACATGCACAAAATAAACAAATTTTTTTTTTCATATATTTATGCCCCTTTTGTCCCACTGTCGGGCAAAGGCCTCCCTGCAACCTCTCTCGTTTGCTGTATAATAATATATCACTTTAAATATTATAAATAGGGTGTAGTTGACATTAAATTTCAAAACCTACCAGCCACAGGAGCTTGAGTATCTTGAACATATTTTTTTACTTTTGCAACCATTTCTTCAGTGATTTTTCCATTCTTCGCTAGAATATCAATAAAACTAGACATTGTGTATAATGATTTCACTTGAACATTATGCTGTTCACAATTTTTGCTACCACCCTGTTCTCGGTCTAATATTATCACAGCATCGTTGACAATTAAACCTTCGTTGCGTAAATCTCTTACTGTTTCAAGCACGCTAGAGCCTGAGGTTACAACGTCTTCTACTATTAGGCATATTTCTCCAGCCTTATAGTAGCCTTCTATGGATTTCTTAGTGCCATATGCTTTAACTTCTTTGCGCCTCATTAGCATAGATTTCTTTGTTTGTACGCTAAGTAAGGTAGCAATCGGCAAAGCTGTGTATGGAACCCCACAGACATGATCATATTTCAGACTTTTCATCGCCGATTTAAGCAGGAGATTTGAAATGGATTCCTGTAATTATGAATAATTTTATTTTTTGTCGGGACTACCGTGGTGGTATCATCCAAAGATAAAAAGGCATACTTCCTTGGTATTTAACACGTGCAAAATTAAAGTGTAAGTCAAAAATAAAAGAGTTAGCTGTGTACTGTAACTTTAAAGTAATTTAAGAGGGACTGTTTTAAAAAAATATTACTAGTTTTAATATTCTCTGAAATGATTAATTTACTGCTTACCATAACATCTGGGTAGCTTACTATAACCCTCAAATCAAAATAAACCGGCGTTTTAAGGCCAATCTTAGTTGTGAACTCTCCGAACTTTACAGCATTTATAGAAAATAGCTTAATTGCTAGCTCTACTAGGTCCTTTTCGTAACTCATTATTATTCTGTGATATAAATAAGATCTTCGTATGCGGATGGTATGGTATGGTTATTGCCAATTGCTTGCTTGGCTGGCGTTGGCTAAGGTACCTAATGGTAATTTTCCGTAAATGTACATAATGTAATTGATGGCATGGTACTCAAAAACTACACTAATTACATAAGCATAAGGTACTATTTGGTCTTGGATGTTTGAATTATTAACCATAAACAACTGTTGACATGCTTGGTTTTTTTTTTGAAGTTTTTGACTTGGTTACAAGACCTTTAAGCCATGTCTTTATTTACTTGACATACTTGGCATCTTTCAGCAATGTTACCTTCGTTAAATAGAATATCAAGTTAGGTTCGGTATGCTCTCGCTATCAGCGCGCTTTTACCGTAGACTGAGAATTACAGCTACGGCTTTTACCCATTAATGTTCACGATTCACGGTTTTCTCTTCAAAGATAAAACCATCGTAACGGCGAAGTGGCATGTGCATGTGCAAGTGGCATTGCAGCATTTATAGAAAATTGCTTAATTGCTAGCTCTACTAGTTCCTTTTCGTAACTCATTATTAATCTGTGATATAAATAAGATCTTCGAATGCGGATGGTATGGTACCACGGTTATTGCCAATTGCATGGGCATGCAACCATAGATTATTATATCATGCAACTCTCATACATTGGTTTTAAATTTTTGCTGTGCTAATTTAATCTGTGGTCACGCATTCTCAGCCCCATCTAGCCGTGAGTTAATAGAAGTATACTTTTTTTTAAATTTACTTGGTTGTTGTCTAACGAAAGAGAGAGTAGTTTGGTAGTAAAGTTATTACCATGTCTTTATAATTTATATTATTAATTATATGATATTTAATTACTAAAACATTATTTAAATTTTTGAAATACAAAAATACTGTTTCAATTCCTATTTTGCTAGAATTCATTAAGATATGGTTAAATTGTGGTAGAATTTAAAATCATAATAACACTTTTCAACGCGTCCGTTAACATTCAAAGACTTTTTCAGAAAGAAAATCTCTGCCGGCACGTTTCAATGCTTTGAATGTACTGGCACTTTTCTTTTTTGAATTCTTACTAACTATTTTACGACGATTTACGTTGAGTTTTGCTCACTGCTCCGTGTCCTAGACATATCCATTAATTAAAAATATTTAAGAGTGATCCCTTTTTGTTTTTTTTTTTTCGTGCGGAAATCCCTTCGGATACCCCCCCGCCGGCCAGCGGGGGTGGTTATGTCGAGCTTGAACCTACTAAAACAGCACGCCGTCTCGGGTCTACAGACGCCGGGGTGTAAGGTTGCCCATAGAGCATATCCCTCGCACCCCGACTGACCCTGGGCCATCTCCGGTTTCGAGATGGCCCCCTCGGGTTTGGGAACCACGGTGTCCCCGGCTTGGGGGAGGGGCGCTAGTCGCCCCACCGCGGTCCCGGCCTGCTTCTGCTGGGGTGACAGGCGGCCTCACCTGCCACCCCCAGGCCTGCGCTCATGGAGGACGGAGGTCGTTAAGTGATTAGGAGTGATCCCTTTGTAGTATCTCGTGATCTATAACAATCGGCTCTCCTATAAGGAAACCTAAACTTATTGCGCAATAGGTAATATTTCTACTGAGTTTCTTACCAACGGCCAACTCGACTTGTGTAGGTACTTTATAGTTACATTTATTTTTAATAAAACATTCACAATAGCCTTATGCTGTAGCCAACTAAATTCTGAATTTCTCATCAAAAATTCAGAATTTAGTCAGAAAAATAGACATATAGACTTAAGAACAGATATAATTTCAAAAAGTGTTTTGATTTGAAATTGCTGGTAGTGCAACCAGCAATTTTATATAAATAATATGTAGTATAAAAAAAGTAAAAGTAAATCTTGTATGGATCACCACATCTTTCATATTAATCTTATAATTGAAAATTCTACTCTTGAGGAAATGAAAGTGGGATGAAATATATATATATATATATATAGAAGATAAATAAAAGCTTGTAAAACTTTACTTTTAGAAGCTTTTATTTAACTTGCCTTCATAAATGGTTTGAGTCATCAACAAATTTTATGTATTATGTGTTCTTTTTTTATTATTATAATATAGGACAAGTCAATCTGATTTCACCTCAGCTGATGGTAAGCTGAAGGCAGACTCAGCAAAGAGGGTCACCCTCTTTTCAAGAGTTAAAACTTGTGTTAAGCACACTAGAAGATTCCTCTCCAGGGAAAGATGTCATGATCCATATTCTTATAGACCTATAGCTCTTTCGCCTGTGATTACAAAAATTGCCGAACGTCTAGTTAAAAATAGACTGGAGTGGATTGTAGAGCCGTGATATTCTTTCAAATAGTCAGTTCGGCTTTCGAAAAGGTAGGTCCACCATGGACTGTCTTAGCATATTTATAACGGACATCCAACTTTCGTTTTCATGTAATCAATTTATAGTCGCTACTTTTCTAGACTGAAATCTGCATACGATAACGTTATTATTTCAATTCTTAAACAGAAATTGATTCTTTTAAAGATAATAAACAGAACAATTGAAGTATCCCATGAAGATAAACATTTTTTGAGAGTAGTGGATAAAGGACTTCCACAGGGATCTGTTTTAAGCCCCTTGTTGTATAATATTTACACTTATGATTTAGATAGATCTCTGGGTAATCCTGTTCGTTTGCTGCAATATGCCGATGACTTACTGTTATATTATGCAGACCATGATACTGAGTTAGCTTGTGAGATGCTGTCTGCATCTCTTTTTTCTTTAAAACAATGGTTTGATTCCAATGGCCTGGAGGTATCAACCTCTAAATGTACCAGAGTAGTATTTACGAGAAAAAGATACATCCCTTCTGTTTGCGTGTATTACGATAACATTGCCCTGCCGGTTGGACCTCACGCCAAGTATTTAGGTTTAATTATTGACTCTCGCTTGAATGGATTTGCTCATACTAAGTTCGTTGTTAATAAATGTGAACGTCATCTTAATATTATTAGATGCCTTGCTGGCGTATGGTGGGGCGCTCACCCTTTTTCATTAAAATTAGTATATAATGCCATTATCAGAAGTGTGCTAGATTATCGTACATATTTGCTCAGTCTGTGTAGTAAATCAAGTCGATTTATTTTTAAATTTAGACAAAAGATTAACAACATCTTTAACAAGGATGCGTCTGGGACATGCTTGCAATCCCGCTCATCTTGCAAGAATAAACATTAGAAACAGCCCTATTTGTGATTGCGGGGCAGGAGTAGGTGACTTAAATCACCTATTCCTGGCTTGCCGTCAATTTGATATTCTATTTTTTGATCTTCTTCCTAGTATTCCTTTATCTACTCATATTCCTTTATTACTTATATACCCCTTTAATAAACAAGTATTAGAAGCTATAGATTTATTTATAAAACATAATGATATTAAATTGTAGATTATTTATGTATTTAAGTAATTGTGTTTAGTTGTAGATTTTAATGTTTAAATGCCTTTTTTACCTACCTGATCCTATCCTTTTGTTTTCCTCAATTCCGTTACGTTTTTCTTTGTACAAAAATACGTTTCCTCGTTTTAACTTGACATTGGCATACATTTATTACTTGCCAAAAAGGTGAAAAAAAAAAAATTCAAACATCCAAGACCAAATAGTACCTTATATTTATGTAATTAGTGTAGTTTTTGAGTACCATGCCATCAATTATATTACATTTACGGAAAATTACCATTACCTTAGCCAACGCCAGCCAAGCAAGCAATTGGCAATAACCATACCATACCATCCGCATACGAAGATCTTATTTATATCACAGAATAATAATGAGTTACGAAAAGGACCTAGTAGAGCTAGCAATTAAGCTATTTTCTATAAATGCTGTAAAGTTCGAACGCCTTAAAACGCCGGTTTATTTTGATTTGAGGGTTATAGTAAGCTACCCAGAATGCTTATAATAGGAATGTCCGAATCACAAAAAAAAATCAAAGGATAACAATGTTAAGGCAAATTTTCAATTGGGTTGAACAAGTACCCAAATATTGATTACATTATTTATTGATTGTACTATCACAGGAATATTGGTCCCTAGCCCCTAATAAGACTGTAAATGTACTGACATATAACCCTCAAACAACAAGACGTAAATTTATAAAAATATGTAAGCTACTTATAAACTGTTGAACAGATAAAACACAGAATTGGATATCATTCTACTTTACCAGATACTCTTTTACTATAGCACTTCCAAAGAGTTTCTTTGTAAAGGACGGCTTGGGTTTCTGGACTTTTTGCTGCCAATATACCTCTCCCCACAACAATGACATCACCACCATTATCCAGTATGACTTTTTCTGGAGTATTATAGATCTGTCCCAAGTCATCTTTACTGGTCTCAAGCTGTACCCCTGGGGTTAGCTGTATGAGTCCAGGGTCCTTGAAGGTGTCCTTATTCTGGCATACAAATCCGGTAATCAACTCAGGATATTTAGCTGCCATTAAAACGGTTGAATCTCTGTACTCTGGTGTAATAAGGTTACCCTGTAAACAGAATGTATGTTAAGCTTAACATGTGTTGTTCAGTTTTAGTATGTTTTAACAGTAACAAAAAAATTACATGGCACGATGTGGTTCCAGATCACATGGTTAAGTGGTAAAAAAGTAGGTAGTATATTGCTAGGTTCCGAAACACCAGCCAGGTCAAGCCAACATATTGTCCTCAATTGGTTATTTGCCTCCAAGATGGAGTCTGGTAAAAGTATTCTGAGAATTTTATTTTTACTATTTAAACCCAATAACATTTTGCAGAACCTGGGAATTAAACCTGGGACCTGCATTGCACAGCAGTTGCAATTGCTATGCTGCACTACACATGCATATTATCTGAATTAATACCAAATTAAAGATCAAAGGCTGCTGCTATGGTAAGTCAGTATATACAAGAAACAAAAAAGCACATTTTACCTCACTGCTCATTTCAGCTAATAAAAATACTCCATGGTTTAGTCCATTGGTAGAGCTGAGAGCTTTCAATATACCTTCACCAGGGAGTGAATGAGCTGTGACACAGTCTGCCCACTCACTTATTCTATGAACACCCTTTAAGTATTGCAAAGACACAGTATGTCCAATGTCAGCATATTTTCTATCTTCCAATATTAAAAAGTTAAATCTGTCAGCAAGTTGCTTGATCCGAGTTGTGAAATCATTATTAAAATCTTCAATAATATCAGCATGAGTTTTAACTAGACATATGTGTTCCCCAACTTTTTCTAGAAGGTCTAGAATTTGTGTAGTAGATGTTATGTCTACTGAAAGGCACAGATTCGTTTTTTTAGTTGCCATTATGTTAAATAATTGTCTCGCTACTGTATTCTTGGCCAACTCTGCCCGTTGCTCATATGGAAGTAAAATTCTTTGGATTGGTTTCTCTGAAACATAACACAAATAAGTTTATAATAAATTAATAATCTCCCTTCTGTAGGTACATGCACAAAATAAACAAATTTTTTTTTTCATATATTTATGCCCCTTCTGTCCCACTGTCGGGCATAGGCCTCCCTGCAACCTCTCTCGTTTGCTGTATAATAATATATCACTTTAAATATTATAAATAGGGTGTAGTTGACATTAAATTTCAAAACCTACCAGCCACAGGAGCTTGAGTATCTTGAACATATTTTTTTACTTTTGCAACCATTTCTTCAGTGATTTTTCCATTCTTCGCTAGAATATCAATAAAACTAGACATTGTGTATAATGATTTCACTTGAACATTATGCTGTTCACAATTTTTGCTACCACCCTGTTCTCGGTCTAATATTATCACAGCATTGTTGACAATTAAACCTTCGTTGCGTAAATCTCTTACTGTTTCAAGCACGCTAGAGCCTGAGGTTACAACGTCTTCTACTATTAGGCATATTTCTCCAGCCTTATAGTAGCCTTCTATGGATTTCTTAGTGCCATATGCTTTAACTTCTTTGCGCCTCATTAGCATAGATTTCTTTGTTTGTACGCTAAGTAAGGTAGCAATCGGCAAAGCTGTGTATGGAACCCCACAGACATGATCATATTTCAGACTTTTCATCGCCGATTTAAGCAGGAGATTTGAAATGGATTCCTGTAATTATGAATAATTTTATTTTTTGTCGGGATCACTACCGTGGTGGTATCATCCAAAGATAAAAAGGCATACTTCCTTGGTATTTAACACGTGCAAAATTAAAGTGTAAGTCAAAAATAAAAGAGTTAGCTGTGTACTGTAACTTTAAAGTAATTTAAGAGGGACTGTTTTAAAAAAATATTACTAGTTTTAATATTCTCTGAAATGATTAATTTACTGCTTACCATAACATCTGGGTAGCTTACTATAACCCTCAAATCAAAATAAACCGGCGTTTTAAGGCCAATCTTAGTTGTGAACTCTCCGAACTTTACAGCATTTATAGAAAATAGCTTAATTGCTAGCTCTACTAGGTCCTTTTCGTAACTCATTATTATTCTGTGATATAAATAAGATCTTCGTATGCGGATGGTATGGTATGGTTATTGCCAATTGCTTGCTTGGCTGCGTTGGCTAAGGTACCTAATGGTAATTTTCCGTAAATGTACATAATGTAATTGATGGCATGGTACTCAAAAACTACACTAATTACATAAGCATAAGGTACTATTTGGTCTTGGATGTTTGAATTATTAACCATAAACAACTGTTGACATGCTTGGTTTTTTTTTTGAAGTTTTTGACTTGGTTACAAGACCTTTAAGCCATGTCTTTATTTACTTGACATACTTGGCATCTTTCAGCAATGTTACCTTCGTTAAATAGAATATCAAGTTAGGTTCGGTATGCTCTCGCTATCAGCGCGCTTTTACCGTAGACTGAGAATTACAGCTACGGCTTTTACCCATTAATGTTCACGATTCACGGTTTTCTCTTCAAAGATAAAACCATCGTAACGGCGAAGTGGCATGTGCATGTGCAAGTGGCATTGCAGCATTTATAGAAAATTGCTTAATTGCTAGCTCTACTAGGTCCTTTTCGTAACTCATTATTAATCTGTGATATAAATAAGATCTTCGAATGCGGATGGTATGGTACCACGGTTATTGCCAATTGCATGGGCATGCAACCATAGATTATTATATCATGCAACTCTCATACATTGGTTTTAAATTTTTGCTGTGCTAATTTAATCTGTGGTCACGCATTCTCAGCCCCATCTAGCCGTGAGTTAATAGAAGTATACTTTTTTTTAAATTTACTTGGTTGTTGTCTAACGAAAGAGAGAGTAGTTTGGTAGTAAAGTTATTACCATGTCTTTATAATTTATATTATTAATTATATGATATTTAATTACTAAAACATTATTTAAATTTTTGAAATACAAAAATACTGTTTCAATTCCTATTTTGCTAGAATTCATTAAGATATGGTTAAATTGTGGTAGAATTTAAAATCATAATAACACTTTTCAACGCGTCCGTTAACATTCAAAGACTTTTTCAGAAAGAAAATCTCTGCCGGCACGTTTCAATGCTTTGAATGTACTGGCACTTTTCTTTTTTGAATTCTTACTAACTATTTTACGACGATTTACGTTGAGTTTTGCTCACTGCTCCGTGTCCTAGACATATCCATTAATTAAAAATATTTAAGAGTGATCCCTTTTTGTTTTTTTTTTTTCGTGCGGAAATCCCTTCGGATACCCCCCCGCCGGCCAGCGGGGGTGGTTATGTCGAGCTTGAACCTACTAAAACAGCACGCCGTCTCGGGTCTACAGACGCCGGGGTGTAAGGTTGCCCATAGAGCATATCCCTCGCACCCCGACTGACCCTGGGCCATCTCCGGTTTCGAGATGGCCCCCTCGGGTTTGGGAACCACGGTGTCCCCGGCTTGGGGGAGGGGCGCTAGTCGCCCCACCGCGGTCCCGGCCTGCTTCTGCTGGGGTGACAGGCGGCCTCACCTGCCACCCCCAGGCCTGCGCTCATGGAGGACGGAGGTCGTTAAGTGATTAGGAGTGATCCCTTTGTAGTATCTCGTGATCTATAACAATCGGCTCTCCTATAAGGAAACCTAAACTTATTGCGCAATAGGTAATATTTCTACTGAGTTTCTTACCAACGGCCAACTCGACTTGTGTAGGTACTTTATAGTTACATTTATTTTTAATAAAACATTCACAATAGCCTTATGCTGTAGCCAACTAAATTCTGAATTTCTCATCAAAAATTCAGAATTTAGTCAGAAAAATAGACATATAGACTTAAGAACAGATATAATTTCAAAAAGTGTTTTGATTTGAAATTGCTGGTAGTGCAACCAGCAATTTTATATAAATAATATGTAGTATAAAAAAAGTAAAAGTAAATCTTGTATGGATCACCACATCTTTCATATTAATCTTATAATTGAAAATTCTACTCTTGAGGAAATGAAAGTGGGATGAAATATATATATATATATATAGAAGATAAATAAAAGCTTGTAAAACTTTACTTTTAGAAGCTTTTATTTAACTTGCCTTCATAAATGGTTTGAGTCATCAACAAATTTTATGTATTATGTGTTCTTTTTTTATTATTATAATATAGGACAAGTCAATCTGATTTCACCTCAGCTGATGGTAAGCTGAAGGCAGACTCAGCAAAGAGGGTCACCCTCTTTTCAAGAGTTAAAACTTGTGTTAAGCACACTAGAAGATTCCTCTCCAGGGAAAGATGGTATTCCTTACTCTTTTTTATGTAACCTTGGTGATGTAAGCCTACACTATTATCTTGACCTTGTTAATTCTATTCTAGTCTCAGGAATTATCCCCCATCATGGAAATCTCAGATTATTATTCCCATTTTAAAACAAGATAAGGACCCAAATGATCCATATTCTTATAGACCTATAGCTCTTTCGCCTGTGATTACAAAAATTGCCGAACGTCTAGTTAAAAATAGACTGGAGTGGATTGTAGAGCCGTGATATTCTTTCAAATAGTCAGTTCGGCTTTCGAAAAGGTAGGTCCACCATGGACTGTCTTAGCATATTTATAACGGACATCCAACTTTCGTTTTCATGTAATCAATTTATAGTCGCTACTTTTCTAGACTGAAATCTGCATACGATAACGTTATTATTTCAATTCTTAAACAGAAATTGATTCTTTTAAAGATAATAAACAGAACAATTGAAGTATCCCATGAAGATAAACATTTTTTGAGAGTAGTGGATAAAGGACTTCCACAGGGATCTGTTTTAAGCCCCTTGTTGTATAATATTTACACTTATGATTTAGATAGATCTCTGGGTAATCCTGTTCGTTTGCTGCAATATGCCGATGACTTACTGTTATATTATGCAGACCATGATACTGAGTTAGCTTGTGAGATGCTGTCTGCATCTCTTTTTTCTTTAAAACAATGGTTTGATTCCAATGGCCTGGAGGTATCAACCTCTAAATGTACCAGAGTAGTATTTACGAGAAAAAGATACATCCCTTCTGTTTGCGTGTATTACGATAACATTGCCCTGCCGGTTGGACCTCACGCCAAGTATTTAGGTTTAATTATTGACTCTCGCTTGAATGGATTTGCTCATACTAAGTTCGTTGTTAATAAATGTGAACGTCATCTTAATATTATTAGATGCCTTGCTGGCGTATGGTGGGGCGCTCACCCTTTTTCATTAAAATTAGTATATAATGCCATTATCAGAAGTGTGCTAGATTATCGTACATATTTGCTCAGTCTGTGTAGTAAATCAAGTCGATTTATTTTTAAATTTAGACAAAAGATTAACAACATCTTTAACAAGGATGCGTCTGGGACATGCTTGCAATCCCGCTCATCTTGCAAGAATAAACATTAGAAACAGCCCTATTTGTGATTGCGGGGCAGGAGTAGGTGACTTAAATCACCTATTCCTGGCTTGCCGTCAATTTGATATTCTATTTTTTGATCTTCTTCCTAGTATTCCTTTATCTACTCATATTCCTTTATTACTTATATACCCCTTTAATAAACAAGTATTAGAAGCTATAGATTTATTTATAAAACATAATGATATTAAATTGTAGATTATTTTTGTATTTAAGTAATTGTGTTTAGTTGTAGATTTTAATGTTTAAATGCCTTTTTTACCTACCTGATCCTGTCCTTTTGTTTTCCTCAATTCCGTAACGTTTTTCTTTGTACAAAAATACGTTTCCTCGTTTTAACTTGACATTGGCATACATTTATTATTAAAATTAGAATTATAAACGGGATATTTACCATGTTTAGTATCTTTTTCGAGAATCCGATATTTCGGCACTGTTACAAGTACCATGATCACGGATGTACACCATGTACCAGTACATCCGTGATCATGGTACTTGTAACAGTGCCGAAATATCGGATTCTCGAAAAAGATACTAAACATGGTAAATATCCCGTTTATAATTCTAATTTTAATGTAAATGACCATGTCAATCTAAAATCATATACATTTATTACTTGCCAAAAAGGTGAAAAAAAAAAATTCAAACATCCAAGACCAAATAGTACCTTATATTTATGTAATTAGTGTAGTTTTTGAGTACCATGCCATCAATTATATTACATTTACGGAAAATTACCATTACCTTAGCCAACGCCAGCCAAGCAAGCAATTGGCAATAACCATACCATACCATCCGCATACGAAGATCTTATTTATATCACAGAATAATAATGAGTTACGAAAAGGACCTAGTAGAGCTAGCAATTAAGCTATTTTCTATAAATGCTGTAAAGTTCGAACGCCTTAAAACGCCGGTTTATTTTGATTTGAGGGTTATAGTAAGCTACCCAGAATGCTTATAATAGGAATGTCCGAATCACAAAAAAAAATCAAAGGATAACAATGTTAAGGCAAATTTTCAATTGGGTTGAACAAGTACCCAAATATTGATTACATTATTTATTGATTGTACTATCACAGGAATATTGGTCCCTAGCCCCTAATAAGACTGTAAATGTACTGACATATAACCCTCAAACAACAAGACGTAAATTTATAAAAATATGTAAGCTACATAAAAACTGTTGAACAGATAAAACACAGAATTGGATATCATTCTACTTTACCAGATACTCTTTTACTATAGCACTTCCAAAGAGTTTCTTTGTAAAGGACGGCTTGGGTTTCTGGACTTTTTGCTGCCAATATACCTCTCCCCACAACAATGACATCACCACCATTATCCAGTATGACTTTTTCTGGAGTATTATAGATCTGTCCCAAGTCATCTTTACTGGTCTCAAGCTGTACCCCTGGGGTTAGCTGTATGAGTCCAGGGTCCTTGAAGGTGTCCTTATTCTGGCATACAAATCCGGTAATCAACTCAGGATATTTAGCTGCCATTAAAACGGTTGAATCTCTGTACTCTGGTGTAATAAGGTTACCCTGTAAACAGAATGTATGTTAAGCTTAACATGTGTTGTTCAGTTTTAGTATGTTTTAACAGTAACAAAAAAATTACATGGCACAATGTGGTTCCAGATCACATGGTTAAGTGGTAAAAAAGTAGGTAGTATATTGCTAGGTTCCGAAACACCAGCCAGGTCAAGCCAACGTATTGTCCTCAATTGGTTATTTGCCTCCAAGATGGAGTCTGGTAAAAGTATTCTGAGAATTTTATTTTTACTATTTAAACCCAATAACATTTTGCAGAACCTGGGAATTAAACCTGGGACCTGCATTGCACAGCAGTTGCAATTGCTATGCTGCACTACACATGCATATTATCTGAATTAATACCAAATTAAAGATCAAAGGCTGCTGCTATGGTAAGTCAGTATATACAAGAAACAAAAAAGCACATTTTACCTCACTGCTCATTTCAGCTAATAAAAATACTCCATGGTTTAGTCCATTGGTAGAGCTGAGAGCTTTCAATATACCTTCACCAGGGAGTGAATGAGAATATTAAAAAGTTAAATCTGTCAGCAAGTTGCTTGATCCGAGTTGTGAAATCATTATTAAAATCTTCAATAATATCAGCATGAGTTTTAACTAGACATATGTGTTCCCCAACTTTTTCTAGAAGGTCTAGAATTTGTGTAGTAGATGTTATGTCTACTGAAAGGCACAGATTCGTTTTTTTAGTTGCCATTATGTTAAATAATTGTCTCGCTACTGTATTCTTGGCCAACTCTGCCCCTTGCTCATATGGAAGTAAAATTCTTTGGATTGGTTTCTCTGAAACATAACACAAATAAGTTTATAATAAATTAATAATCTCCCTTCTGTAGGTACATGCACAAAATAAACAAATTTTTTTTTTCATATATTTATGCCCCTTTTGTCCCACTGTCGGGCAAAGGCCTCCCTGCAACCTCTCTCGTTTGCTGTATAATAATATATCACTTTAAATATTATAAATAGGGTGTAGTTGACATTAAATTTCAAAACCTACCAGCCACAGGAGCTTGAGTATCTTGAACATATTTTTTTACTTTTGCAACCATTTCTTCAGTGATTTTTCCATTCTTCGCTAGAATATCAATAAAACTAGACATTGTGTATAATGATTTCACTTGAACATTATGCTGTTCACAATTTTTGCTACCACCCTGTTCTCGGTCTAATATTATCACAGCATCGTTGACAATTAAACCTTCGTTGCGTAAATCTCTTACTGTTTCAAGCACGCTAGAGCCTGAGGTTACAACGTCTTCTACTATTAGGCATATTTCTCCAGCCTTATAGTAGCCTTCTATGGATTTCTTAGTGCCATATGCTTTAACTTCTTTGCGCCTCATTAGCATAGATTTCTTTGTTTGTACGCTAAGTAAGGTAGCAATCGGCAAAGCTGTGTATGGAACCCCACAGACATGATCATATTTCAGACTTTTCATCGCCGATTTAAGCAGGAGATTTGAAATGGATTCCTGTAATTATGAATAATTTTATTTTTTGTCGGGATCACTACCGTGGTGATAGCATCCAAAGATAAAAAGGCATACTTCCTTGGTATTTAACACGTGCAAAATTAAAGTGTAAGTCAAAAATAAAAGAGTTAGCTGTGTACTGTAACTTTAAAGTA
Organism: Cybosia mesomella; assembly: GCA_946251805.1. Classification (NCBI taxonomy): domain Eukaryota; kingdom Metazoa; phylum Arthropoda; class Insecta; order Lepidoptera; family Erebidae; genus Cybosia; species Cybosia mesomella. The sequence goes on along the minus strand of OX276397.1, from coordinate 25,722,798 downwards.
ATTTAAGAGGGACTGTTTTAAAAAAATATTACTAGTTTTAATATTCTCTGAAATGATTAATTTACTGCTTACCATAACATCTGGGTAGCTTACTATAACCCTCAAATCAAAATAAACCGGCGTTTTAAGGCCAATCTTAGTTGTGAACTCTCCGAACTTTACAGCATTTATAGAAAATAGCTTAATTGCTAGCTCTACTAGGTCCTTTTCGTAACTCATTATTATTCTGTGATATAAATAAGATCTTCGTATGCGGATGGTATGGTATGGTTATTGCCAATTGCTTGCTTGGCTGGCGTTGGCTAAGGTACCTAATGGTAATTTTCCGTAAATGTACTTATTGTAATTGATGGCATGGTACTCAAAAACTACACTAATTACATAAGCATAAGGTACTATTTGGTCTTGGATGTTTGAATTATTAACCATAAACAACTGTTGACATGCTTGGTTTTTTTTTTGAAGTTTTTGACTTGGTTACAAGACCTTTAAGCCATGTCTTTATTTACTTGACATACTTGGCATCTTTCAGCAATGTTACCTTCGTTAAATAGAATATCAAGTTAGGTTCGGTATGCTCTCGCTATCAGCGCGCTTTTACCGTAGACTGAGAATTACAGCTACGGCTTTTACCCATTAATGTTCACGATTCACGGTTTTCTCTTCAAAGATAAAACCATCGTAACGGCGAAGTGGCATGTGCATGTGCAAGTGGCATTGCAGCATTTATAGAAAATTGCTTAATTGCTAGCTCTACTAGTTCCTTTTCGTAACTCATTATTAATCTGTGATATAAATAAGATCTTCGAATGCGGATGGTATGGTACCACGGTTATTGCCAATTGCATGGGCATGCAACCATAGATTATTATATCATGCAACTCTCATACATTGGTTTTAAATTTTTGCTGTGCTAATTTAATCTGTGGTCACGCATTCTCAGCCCCATCTAGCCGTGAGTTAATAGAAGTATACTTTTTTTAAATTTACTTGGTTGTTGTCTAACGAAAGAGAGAGTAGTTTGGTAGTAAAGTTATTACCATGTCTTTATAATTTATATTATTAATTATATGATATTTAATTACTAAAACATTATTTAAATTTTTGAAATACAAAAATACTGTTTCAATTCCTATTTTGCTAGAATTCATTAAGATATGGTTAAATTGTGGTAGAATTTAAAATCATAATAACACTTTTCAACGCGTCCGTTAACATTCAAAGACTTTTTCAGAAAGAAAATCTCTGCCGGCACGTTTCAATGCTTTGAATGTACTGGCACTTTTCTTTTTTGAATTCTTACTAACTATTTTATTTTACGACGATTTACGTTGAGTTTTGCTCACTGCTCCGTGTCCTAGACATATCCATTAATTAAAAATATTTAACAGTGATCCCTTTTTGTTTTTTTTTCGTGCGGAAATCCCTTCGGATACCCCCCCGCCGGCCAGCGGGGGTGGTTATGTCGGGCTTGAACCTACTAAAACCGCACGCCGTCTCGGGTCTACAGACGCCGGGGTGTAAGGTTGCCCATAGAGCATATCCCTCGCACCCCGACTGACCCTGGGCCATCTCCGGTTTCGAGATGGCCCCCTCGGGTTTGGGAACCACGGTGTCCCCGGCTTGGGGGAGGGGCGCTAGTCGCCCCACCGCGGTCCCGGCCTGCTTCTGCTGGGGTGACAGGCGGCCTCACCTGCCACCCCCAGGTCTTCGCTCATGGAGGACGGAGGTCGTTAAGTGATTAGGAGTGATCCCTTTGTAGTATCTCGTGATCTATAACAATCGGCTCTCCTATAAGGAAACCTAAACTTATTGCGTAATAGGTAATATTTCTACTGAGTTTCTTACCAACGGCCAACTCGACTTGTGTAGGTACTTTATAGTTACATTTATTTTTAATAAAACATTCACAATAGCCTTATGCTGTAGCCAACTAAATTCTGAATTTCTCATCAAAAATTCAGAATTTAGTCAGAAAAATAGACATATAGACTTAAGAACAGATATAATTGAGTGGGTAGTTTTGACAGAAGTTGACTTTTATTTTGCTCCCAATTTAAATTGAAATTAAAAATATTTACAAGTGTTATAAGTTAATTATATGTACACAATTACGAATTAATATATTTCACCTACCAGTGTGAGTGTTATCTCCAATAATAAATACACATTTACTGCAATATCACCACTACTATGGAGCACATGCAGGAGTCCTTGTCTGGCTTGAGAGCCATGTTCCATGAAGGTCTTGCAAACTTCGAGGCTAAGTTGCAAAAAGTTACCAGTGTATCAGGGGCGGATAACACGGCAAGTATTGCAGCAGAATTTTGTACATTCAAAATCTTTGCATTAAAGGCGCTAAATCTACTACAGCATCAAGTGGAGAAGATTTCCGGTCAGGTTGATGGCATAGAAATGCGTGGACGCCGCAAGATTCTTCTTTTTCATGGAGTGGCTGAAGGGGATTCTGAGGTAACAGCTACTGTGATCACAGCATTTGTAAAACATCAACTTAAAGTTGAGAATTTCTTAGCTTCAGATATCAGACGATGTCACAGAATGGGTCGACCATCAGGTGATCACAAACCAAGGCCCATCCTAGTTAAGTTTGATAATATAGCAATTAGGGACAAGATTTGGTTCTCCAAAACTATATTGAAGAGCACTGGTGTAACTCTCTCGGAGTTCCTCACAAAGTCGCGTCATGAGACTTTCTTGGCTGCACGCGAAAGATTCGGGGTCACCAAATGCTGGACGCGAGAGGGTTATGTCCATATTATTGGTCCCAACGGTACGCGTCACCGTGTTACTTCCATACACGAGCTCAATAACATAAAATATGCGAACGAAGAGCTGGCAGCAGCCCCGAAGAGTACCAGTACAACAACAACTACTACTACAAGTACTAAATCTAGGCGAACTGCTGCGACTAAAAAGTAATTGTGTTATTTTTGTCTTTCATATTGCTGCAGACTTCGGGTAATTACTTTCCATTGTTGATATAATCATAATATATATGTTTTGCTTTCACCCTCTTTCCAAATTGATGATAATACAGTAGGTACCTTCACATTCAAATGTAAAATTCAATTGCAAACAAAACAATATTTAATTATCAAAAAGACTTGTTGATTAAAATATTTTCAATTTAATGTCAAAAGTGTCAAAACGTCAAAACAATAACTAAGGTTGCGTTCCATCCGTTCTTGCTATAAAAATTGTTCACTTTTAGCATTATTTTATAAGTCGAATACACGCAAATTAATTTTTAACGTTATGTTTTACAACTTGTTTGTTGTTTTGGTTGTTTGATGGTTGAAGTTTCCAACTATTGCTTGAGTTTTTCTGTATCTATTTTCTTTGTAATTACTTTATTTATTTATTTTCTGCACGATGTCTGTAGTAGAGTTTCATTTAAATAACTGTGACACTCAACTGGCGGGTGGATAGAACTGTTATATTGATACTTTATACATATTTATTTTATTTTTCATATACATATTTATTACTATTAACTTCTAGAATAAAAATATTGTGTTTGTATATATATATTAATGACTGATACTGATGATGGAAGTGATGGTGAAAGTTTTCGCACAGCTTCTAGCCTCAACGATAGTTTTGTCAGTATTCCTTCACTTACTGATACACTGCATTCTCATTTTTCTGATGTTCCCAGAAATTTTAATGTAGTCCACTTTAATGCCCAGAGTATTCCTGCCCATTTCACTGATATGCTGGCGTGTTTCGACTGCAAGAATATCCATGCAATACTTGTATCTGAGTCCTGGCTAAAGCCCTTTCATCAAACTTCTATATACTCTCTTCCAGGATTCCATTTAATCCGAAATGATCGCGCAGACGGTCGTGCTGGTGGCGTTGCAGTTTATCTGCGTACTCAAATTCCTTTTCGCATCATTGATATATCAGTACAGCCACCACCTCCGAATGCGGGTGAGCATATGTTTTTAGAAGTGGACCTTTATCATACCAAAGTACTACTTGGTGTGTACTACTGCCCTTCATCAGATATTAACTTTTTCTCGTCCTTTGAACGCATTTTGGAAAATTTAACACCTTCTTACAGGCATACAATCGTCATGGGAGACTTCAACACCTGCCAGCTAAAAAATGATTCACGTACTTCTTCTTTTCGGCGCACATCACTATCTTGCAATCTTTCTATTCTTCCTCTAAATGCTACCCATCACTTTCCTAACTGTATTCCTACCCTTATAGATCTCATTCTAGTCTCATCTGTTGAACATGTCGCTAGCCATGGTCAATGCAATGCCGATATGTTTTCCTATCACGACCTTATATTTCTTTCATATAAACTGCATCCTCCTAAGGCAAGGGCAAAAATTCTTAGGCAGCGCAATTTTGGTAGCATGAACTATGATGAACTTCGTGATGACGCTGTCAACATTGACTGGGGCCCATTACTTGCTTCGGAATCTGTTGATGACAAAGTTAATATGTTTTCTTCGAATTTAATTAGACTTTTTGACACGCATGCACCGGTGCGTGCAATCAGAATGAAACATCTACCAGCTCCTTGGCTTACCGATGCCATTAAGATCATAATGGCGAAAAAGGCTGCAGCCAAATACAAATATAAGTGCCGACCAACCTCCAATAATTTGGAAAAATATGTCGCAATACGGAATCACTGCAATAAGGTGTGTAGGGATGCACAACGCCAATATATCCATGTCTCCGTCGAAAACGGTGATACATCTAAAGTATGGAAGTTTTTGAGAACCATAGGAGTTGGAAAGTCCAGAGAAGATACTCCTCAAAACGTTGACCTCGAAGCACTTAATCAGCATTTCTCATCTTCGTCCGATTTTGGAGGGACTGCTAAAGTAAATACTCTTAACCATCTTTCGTCACTTCCAGCTCCTAACTATTCTCCCTTCGTCTTTGATCAATTCACTGATTGTGATGTTAAGAAGAGCGTAATGTCAATTACATCAAATGCTGTTGGCAATGACTGTCTTAGCCGTAAAATGATTCTACCCATTCTAGACCAGATCCTTCCTATTATAACTCACATTTTAAACTTTTCCATTTCTAGTGGCTTCTTCCCGTCTGCGTGGAAAGAAGCACAAATTGTCCCCTTGCCCAAGAAACGTAATCCGTCTTCCTTTTCCCAGTACCGTCCGATATCTATATTACCTTTCCTCTCCAAAGTTCTTGAGCGTCTTGTACACACTCAGCTTAATGCTTTCCTCTTTAAAAATTCACTTCTAAATCTCTTTCAATCTGGTTTCCGCCCTGGTCATAGTACCATTACAGCCTTGGTGAATGTTACGGATGACATAAGATTGGGCATGGAGAAAGGAAAGCTAACAGTACTTACTCTATTGGATTTCAGTAATGCTTTTAACACTGTTGATTTTCAAATCCTACTAGGCATACTGCGCTCCATTAACATATCTCCAACGGTGATTGATTGGTTTCATAGTTACCTGTCTGGCCGCCGGCAACGTACGCGCATAGAAGATTCCTTTTCTTCATGGTGCGATATAACAGTTGGTGTGCCGCAGGGTGGCGTTCTATCTCCATTACTTTTCGCCGTTTTTATAAATTCCATTTCAAAACAATTACTTTCATCCTACCACCTTTATGCAGATGACCTTCAAATATACACGCAGGCGCCTTTGAGTCAGCTGTCAGAAGCATTTGCTATTATAAATATGGACTTAGAACGCCTATGTGAATGGAGCAACAACTATGGGCTTCAGGTAAACCCCGCAAAGACGCAAGTCATTGTCGTTGGAAGCCCCTGGATGATGTCACGCATTGACTATACACAGCTGCCCCAAGTTATTTTTAATGGTTCTCCTATCGAAATCAGTGATAATGTAAAGAATTTAGGTATTTATATTGATAACACATTGTCCTGGGGTCATCAATTACAGGAAGTCAGCCGCAAGCTGTTTGCAGCTGCAGGGTCCTTGCGTAGATTGCGAAACTTGCTTCCAACTGCTACCAAAATTACGCTTGCACAAACTCTTTTACTCCCACTTCTTGATTATGCCGACGTCAGCTATCTAGATCTCACCGAGGAGCAACTTGACAAGCTTGAGCGTCTTCAGAATTTCTGTATTAGATTTATATTTGGTTTACGCAAATATGATCACGTATCCGAATTCCGTAACAAACTCAAGTGGCTCCCAATTCGCTTTCGAAGGAATACTCATATACTTTCTTTACTATACAGCATATTGTTTAATCCTTGTACACCCCTTTATCTCAAAGAACGGTTCAAGTTCCTTCGTGACACACATTCAAGATTTCTGAGGTCATCAGAAAATTTGAGACTGGAAATGCCAGTACATTCTACAAGATTCTTCGATAAATCTTTCACTATTCAGGCAGTTCGCCTGTGGAATGCACTGCCACTATATATAAAGAGAGCACAGTCATTGGTGTCTTTTAAAAAACTGTTAAAAGATCACTATCTGTCCATCTCCCGTTAGGTGACTATCTTATATATATACCGGACTATATGGATAGTATAGGTATAATTATGTAAATATTTTGTATTATATATATTGAATACAACTGATCTATATGTAATTTTGTTTATTTATCTAACATATTTATAATTCTTTTCTTCTTTTTATTGTTCATTGTACACTACTCTTATCATCTCTTTTGGTTTCTATCCATCCAAAGGTTGCCTGGAAGAGATCGCTGTTAGCGATAAGGCCGCCCATTGTACATTAAACTTAAGTCGAATATTATTTATATAGAAATACTTTTATGGTGTACAATAAAGAATATTTTATCTTTTATCTTTATCTTTATAATTTCAAAAAGTGTTTTGATTTGAAATTGCTGGTAGTGCAACCAGCAATTTTATATAAATAATATGTAGTATAAAAAAAGTAAAAGTAAATCTTGTATGGATCACCACATCTTTCATATTAATCTTATAATTGAAAATTCTACTCTTGAGGAAATGAAAGTGGGATGAAATATATATATATATAGAAGATAAATAAAAGCTTGTAAAACTTTACTTTTAGAAGCTTTTATTTAACTTGCCTTCATAAATGGTTTGAGTCATCAACAAATTTTATGTATTATGTGTTCTTTTTTTATTATTATAATATAGGACACGTCAATCTGATTTCACCTCAGCTGATGGTAAGCTGAAGGCAGACTCAGCAAAGAGGGTCACCCTCTTTTCAAGAGTTAAAACTTGTGTTAATTACACTAAAAGATTCCTCTCCAGGGAAAGATGGTATTCCTTACTCTTTTTTATGTAACCTTGGTGATGTAAGCCTACACTATTATCTTGACCTTGTTAATTCTATTCTAGTCTCAGGAATTATCCCCCATCATGGAAATCTCAGATTATTATTCCCATTTTAAAACAAGATAAGGACCCAAATGATCCATATTCTTATAGACCTATAGCTCTTTCGCCTGTGATTACAAAAATTGCCGAACATCTAGTTAAAAATAGACTGGAGTGGATTGTAGAGAGCCGTGATATTCTTTCAAATAGTCAGTTCGGCTTTCGAAAAGGTAGGTCCACCATGGACTGTCTTAGCATATTTATAACGGACATCCAACTTTCGTTTTCATGTAATCAATCTATAGTCGCTACTTTTCTAGACTTAAATCTGCATACGATAACGTTATTATTTCAATTCTTAAACAGAAATTGATTCTTTTAAAGATACCCGAGCTATTGACGAACTTTATTTGAAATCTATTAATAAACAGAACAATTGAAGTATCCCATGAAGATAAACATTTTTTGAGAGTAGTGGATAAAGGACTTCCACAGGGATCTGTTTTAAGCCCCTTGTTGTATAATATTTACACTTATGATTTAGATAGATCTCTGGGTAATCCTGTTCGTTTGCTGCAATATGCCGATGACTTACTGTTATATTATGCAGACCATGATACTGAGTTAGCTTGTGAGATGCTGTCTGCATCTCTTTTTTCTTTAAAACAATGGTTTGATTCTAATGGCCTGGAGGTATCAACCTCTAAATGTACCAGAGTAGTATTTACGAGAAAAAGATACATCCCTTCTGTTTGCGTGTATTACGATAACATTGCCCTGCCGGTTGAACCTCACGCCAAGTATTTAGGTTTAATTATTGACTCTCGCTTGAATGGATTTGCTCATACTAAGTTCGTTGTTAATAAAAGTGAACGTCATCTTAATATTATTAGATGCCTTGCTGGCGTATGGTGGGGCGCTCACCCTTTTTCATTAGTATATAATGCCATTATCAGAAGTGTGCTAGATTATGGTACATATTTGCTCAGTCTGTGTAGTAAATCAAGTCTTAAACTAATGGATAACATACAAGCTAAAGCTTTAGAATTATCACTGGTGCTATGAAATCCAGTCCAATCAATGCATTACAAGTGGAAGTGTCGGAGCCCCCTTTAAATTTGAGGAGACAATTCTTGTCAGACAGATTTATTTTTAAAGCTCTTCTCATTTCAAATCATTCTCTTCACACAAAATTACACAATCTTTCAGAATATATTCAAAATAGTTCTTACTGGCGCCATAAAAGTAAACCATATATTTCAATTAAATTTTTAAGCATTTTGTATGCTTACTTTTTTCTAAAGATTTAGATCGGAAAAAGAGAACATCTAGGACGGGACTTGAACCCGCGACCAGTCCCTTACAGGGGGAATGTTCTGACCAACTGAGCCACCTAGACACGTCCCAGATATTCGAAATTCTCCGATACATTATTACGTCTTAAGGCGACGTTGGAGCCATCTACCGTAATTCTTGCGAACTACGGAAACAATGAGGGACTGGTCGCAAGTTCAAGTCCCGTCCTAGATGTTCTCCTTTTCCGATCTAAATCTTTAGTAAACCATATATTTTAGAAAGCTATTTAAAATTCAAATCTTTTCATCCCCTATTCACCAGTCTCCCTTTTTACCTCGGTATAGTGTCAATTATGAATCTTTGATGTTGTTTCCTAGCATTAATGGAACAATAAACTTTAATACAGATTTTAACAGCCAATCAAATTCACATCAATTATTTACTTGATGCCTCCAAGTATCCATTCCCTGAACCAGTGGGAGTGGGTGTGTATCACATTAATTATAATATTGTACAAAAAATTAAACTGCCTCCAGAGACTTCTATCTACAATGCCGAATGTTTTGCACTTCTCAAGGCTTTAGAATATATTTCAATTGCAAAACTTAAAAACTCTATCATTTTAACTGACGCTCTTGCTGTTCTAGAATCATTAAAAAAGATGTTTATAGTGGTGCGAAACGCTACCTATTCGACACTTGGCATAAATCTTGGCATCTTAGCAGTAGATCAAAGGGACTTTTTTACTATAACATTCAACCTGACATTCCCAATAAGCCTTGGTTTGCTTTTTTAAATTTAGACAAAAAATTAACAACATCTTTAATAAGCATGCGTCTGGGACATGCTTGCAATCCCGCTCATCTTGCAAGAATAAAAATTAGAAACAGCCCTATTTGTGATTGCGGGGCAGGAGTAAAAGAGCTATTCTATCTGGGACTAATGAAAACATAAGAGACATTAATCAAAAAATACTTGAACTGATACCTGGACCAATAGTTATCTGTTACAGTACCGATACCACCGACCACCTGAATGATAACTCAGCTGAACGATTAGAAGGCAACGTTCTAAATTCTATCACAGCACCCGGCGTGCCAGATCATGACTTGAAACTGAAAGTAGGCGCGGTCGTAATACTTATTCGAAATATCAGTTTCAAACACCGTTTAGTTAATGGTACTAAACTAATTATAGATCATGTTTCGAAATTCAAAGTGTTCGCGCATCACCCAAATAGTAGTGAGTCTATCGTCATACCTCGCATAACTTTTAAATTTAAAATAGGGCGAAATGGTGTAGAAATGACCGGCAAGCAATTCCCTGTTAAGTTGGCTTATGCTATGACTTTTAATAAATCTCAAGGGCAAACTCTTGATCGTGTGAGAGTAGATCTAAGAAGCGATGTTTTTTCACATGGACAACTGTACGTCGCTTTGGGCAGAGTGCGACACAGTCACAATTTACACGTCTTGGTCCCGCCAGAAAGAGTTAGCAGAAATTACGCTCTTACAAAAAATATAGTTTATAAATCATTATTGACTTAAAATTCAAAATGAAATCGTAAAATCTTAAAAAAAAAAACTGAGTTTGCTACTGTGATTTATTTAATACTCGGTAATATGTAAATATGTAAATAATATGTAGTAGGTAAATGTATAAACATGTAATATTATGTATTTCTTACTTCAGACAGACAGTACTTATTTTAGGTAATGGAAGGTTACTCTAACATTTGAAACGTAATTCCAGGAATCTTTTGCTTGCTTTATCAAAATTTTCTTTTTAACATGTAGATAGTCTTTTTAGTTTTATGGTGTTTGGATGTACATCATAAGCATATTTTTTTTAATGTTTATTCTATTTATTTATTTATCGTGGAGCAACGCAAAAATATTTAATTTTTTTAATATTTTTATTTTATAATTAAATTTTTATTTTGTTTTGAGTGTCTGACAATGGGAGAACCACGTAAAAAAAAACGAGCTGGGGCTATACCTGCTGGGTGGCTTGGAAACTGGCCTACTACTCTTTTTTGTATTATAATAAAGACGTATTAAGTACACGAAAAAGTTTATATACATAATATAAAGAATTGTAGTGGGCCAGTTTTCAAGCCACCGAAGCTAATATTTTACTGTTTCAGATATTCATTTTGTAAGAGTTCACTATTCAGTAACTTATGAGTTTCTTTAGTGTTATAGCTCCCCGGGGTCACGTGACCTGAGGAATATAACTACATTTTTAATACAATATTCAAAAATCGGTCAAGTGCGAGTTGGACTCGCAAAGAAGGGTGCCGTATCACCGTACAAGAAATAACACTTTATTTTTAAAATGTTCATGCTATAGCGGCAATAGAAATACACATTCTGTGAAAATTTCATTTCTCTACCTATTGCGATTCAAGAGATACAGCCCGCTGACAGACAGAAGGATGGACGGATAGCGGAGGCTTAGTAATCGGGCCCGGTTGGAACCTTTCGGGTACAGAACCCTAAGAAGAAAAACTGTTACATAATTACTTACACACCAAAACTTTAAATCCAAACGGACCCCTGTTCCTGTTGTCCACTCATCTACGCGGTCCGCTTTAGCGCCGCCGCGCCGTACTAGTTTAATATATAAGGATGATCGCAGGGACCCTATGATTCATTTTTTGTTTGAGAGGTCAGGTCCTCTGAAAATATTGTGTAAAGTTAATTGATTGAAAAAAATATTCTCTTCAGTTTGGAGGTTATAGTTCGTGTGTGTTCCCAGATTTGATCTGGTAAGTTGTTTTATTCAATTGCTGTTAGTATATTCGCATAATGGAGATGTGTTATTGATAAAAGTAATGTATCTTCATAACAGGGTCGTTAGTTCGGGGAAAGAACCCTATTAGCAATTCAGAGGGCAGAGACTTTTTTGGTGACAATCGTGGTGACTTGGAGACCTAGACCTTGGGAACGCAGATCACAAGGGAAGCTCCGGAATCTGTCTGCCGGTCCCCAACCACTGACGGTCCCGAGAATACCTGAAATATATAAGGTCAAGTATTCTTTTCACATAACAGTAACCTCTGAGAAAGGCGCCCTGGGATTAAGAAACTCTGTTGCTCACCTGGTCTAGCCGGTGTGTAACCCCAGTGAGAAAAAGGGTTACAAACCTAACTTTGGGCATTTGGGTCTCTGATGAAACTTTTTTCAGCTACCTACTTCTGTTTTATTACTCTGTGTTTAATTATTTTCTAACTTCTTTAATCTAGCCTTCCTATCATCTTTAATAGTTGTGCATACAGGTATTTAGAACTATCTACTTGTTATATCATCTTCTTATAAACTTGTGTGTTATATGTGTTAGCAGAGGTAGCAGCATGTCTTGATCAAAACCTTCTTACCTTAAACGCGTCAAAAACGAACTATATCTGTTTTACTAAATATATCAACACTCAACCTCTTACTGGATTCCAAATAAAAATACACAAATGCAAAAATCTGGCTAATTCTAGCTGTACATGTCACGCTATTACCAAAGTAGAAGACACGAAATACCTTGGAGTAATGGTTGACCAGCGATTGTCTTGGTACATGCACACCGAACTAATAATGAACAGAGTAAGAAAATTGATCTGGACTTTTAAAACACTACACCATGTAACCACAAAGGAACTGCTAAATCAAATTTATATTTCATTAGGCCAATCAGTCATAACATACTGCTTACTAGTATGGGGAGGGGCTAACAAAACAACATTTCTGGATCTAGAGAGGGCTCAGCGAGCTCTTCTAAAAGTGATGCTCTTTAAGCTACGTAGGTACCCTACGGATAGTCTTTATCTGGCTGCTAATGTCTTATCGGTGAGAAAACTTTACATACTACACATCGTCCTTAAAAAACATAAATCACTACCCTACGACTCTTCAAAAGAGACAGGAAGAAGAAATTACGCTGTAGCTGCCACTGTCACAGTCAAATCGAAATATGCTGCTCGACAGTACCAACGCCAAGCCTCATTTCAATATATTACAATCAACAAAGACCTCCCATATATACCCCCAGTCCTATAAAGAGTGTAAGGAAACATTAATCCAATGGCTCAAATCACTTAGCTACGACGACATAGAAAATATGTTAGATAAAGCCTAACTGATCTATCCATAACTATCCTAAACATTCCTATATCAAACAACTATAATATCTATATTTATTATTAAGCATGCATACTTAACCTTTATGCTCACTTACACGCACACGTACAGTCACACGCGCGCGTTCAAATACTTGCACACACACGCGCACACAAACACACACACACTCGCTCAAATACACACGCTCATACACACACACACACACACACACACACACAAAGAGAATGATTAAATCTGTAATATTAAGTACCTACCTAAGTGACGGTTCCTAAGAGGAGCGGGGTCATCTATCACAAGCATATGTTTGCTTCAAAGGTGATCTCAATAACAAAATGATTTATGTACTATCCTAGAAACTGGAAATAAACATTTTTATTTTATTTTTATTTTATGTGTAATAAGATTGTTAAATCCGAGCAGTGTAATTGTAATTTTTAATTTAGAGTTAGACTTAGAGTTGGTAACTTGAATTTGAAAGTTTAGTTCTGTTGTTTTAACAATAGAAATTTTATTAAATACTTCATAAATTATAGTGGAGGTATGAGTATAGTTTTTTTAACAATATAAATTTTATTAAATACTTCATAAATTATAGTGGAGGTATGAGTATAGTTTTTTTCCACAATAGAAACCTTTAATATCTTCTCTGTGAATAGTGGTGTTATAATTAACATATACTTTTGTGTTTCTTGTACAAAGATTCAAAAACCTTGTGAAGTTGTTTGAACTTGTATGATATTTTTTTTTTTTTTTTAAATATTGTACGACAAAGTACACATCGCCATCTAGACCCAAACTAAGCAGAGCTTGTCATATGGGTTCTAGAATGCGGATAAACATACTTAAATACTTTTTTTTTTGTAAATAAATACATATTATACATAGAAACACCCAGACCAATGCAAATATACATGTTTGCACTGAGCGGGAATCGAACCCGCGACCTTTGGCTTAGCAGTCGAATGCACTACCGCTACGCCACAGAGGTCGTAATTTTAGTGAAATTTAGTAACTTGCATTGTTAGATATTTGTTAAGATTCTTTGAACTTTTATAAACTTGTGGTGGAACTTAGTGACTTGCATTGTTAGTTATTTAACTGATTTTGAAATATCTATAAATAATGGCACAAATTCTGAAGGGTATTAATTACTTAAGAAAAGATGAACTTGCTAATGAGCTCTCCCATATGGGAATTTCAGTTGACCCGGAGACGACAGTGGTTGGGCTTCGGAATGAGCTGCGCACAGCCCATTGGCTTATACGGCGTGGCAGCATCAAGGCCAACGTCGCGTTACCTGCTGATGCCGCGGCGGAACTGGCGATATGTGAACCCAAGGTCCGGGAACTGGAGGATATAATACTATCAGGTGATTTCACCTCTAATAGCAATTGTCGCCTCAGACTCGCTGTTAGGGAAAACTATCTTCTAACCAGATTAACTCGTTGTGGTCTGGACCGTCCGGAACTTGTTGACATTGGCCAGAAGTAGGGTATAATTGGGGGTTCTGGATCAATATTCCTCGCTCTGCTCGGAATATTGATCCAGAACCCCCAATTCTCCACACATCAAATCTGATCTCAAAACCCCATTTTCCACACATCAAATCTGATTTCAAATCCCCAATTTTCTGCACATACAATCTGATCTCAAAACCCCAATTTTCCACACATCAAATCTGATTTCAAATCCCCAATTTTCTGCACATATAATCTGATCTCAAAACCCCAATTTTCCACACATCAAATCTGATTTCAAAACCCCAATTTTCTACACATAGATTCTGATTTCAAATCCCCAATTTTCTACAGATAGATTCTGATTTAGAAACCCCAATTTTCCACACATCAAATCTGATTTCAAAGCCCCAATTTTCTACACATAGATTCTGATTGTACAAACCCCAATTTCCTTATTATTATTTCCTTTATTACTATTCATAAACTTATTAATTATATTTTTAAATACATACAAAAACAATACATACATCTATTTAAAAATATAAGAAACAGTACTCCACCGGTATCGGGTACAGGGACCAAGCTACCGGTGGTTAGGGCTCCAGAGAAAGGAACTTCCTCACGATGCGCGCCGTATCAAGAAGCACAGCCTTCTGCATCTGGCCCTTGACCCAACCGTCTAACCCGAGCCTCTTCAGGTGTTGGTCGAGGCTCTTTGCTATTAAACCGTTCACTGACACGACTATCGGCACAATGATTGCTGAGTCAACACTCCACATGTCGACAATCTCGTGGGCCAAGTCCAAGTACTTAACTTGTTTATCCTTCTCAGCTTTCACGAGATTCTCGTCATCAGTGATGATAGATCGATCCCAGTACAATGTGATATGACTATTTTCTAGAACCGGCTCAGGAACATACCTATAGTACGGCACTTCAACTTCCACAAGGTTGTATTTCAGAGCAAGTCGCTGGTGGATTATCCTGGCTACTTGATTATGTCTGTGCAAGTACTCGCCGTTAGCAAGACGAGAACAGCCGGAAGTAATATGCCTGAGGGATTCACCAGGCTGGTGACATGCTCGACAGATGTCAATTGTGCCATCCCTCATTATATACTTCCGGTAGTTATTCGTCTTGATAACTTCGTCCGCAATCGCACAGACAAAACCTTCAGTTTCCCCAAAAAGGTCACCGAAACGTAGCCAGGACACGGATGCCAGTAGGTCTACTTCGGGCCTGTGGAGGGCCCGATAGAATCTACCGTGTAGCTCCTTACTCTGCCATACCTCCCTTCGGCTGTCAGTGCCGACTACTATAGGTCTGCGCCAGTTCTCCTTAGTCAAACCGAGCGGGGTGAGCCCGGTATCTACGTTGACTACATCACGGTGCATATCCACGTTCGACTTAAGAAAATAATCTCTGAGATTGCACACCTCCCGATTATGAAGGGTCTTTGCATTTAAAAATCCCCGACCCCCACATTTCCGCGGGATGTACAATCTCATGACTGACGACCGCGAATGATGCATTCGAAATGCAGTCAACTGAGTCCGGACTTTCCTATCAATGGCATCGAGTTCAGTCTGAGTCATTATCAGTTTCCCTCCAATTCTACAATCTGATACGAAACTCTAATTTAGGGGTAATATTAATTTTCTTCGATTAAATCAACCAAATTATTATCGATTCTAATTACTCGGGCCCATAATAAAAGCCCTTCAAAATGAATTTTATAGTATCTATCATTTTTTCTGTGACGAGGTATTAATATAGCGCTATACTATTCATAGTTTACAATTCTTGCAATATGAAGTCCGGATAGTCGCTCCCGGTCTACAAAACGAGAAAATAATATTCAAAACGACAGCTCATTGTGTGAAGTGTAATTTCATTACGGCACCTCATGAGATGCCGTAATGAAATGACACTTCAAAGCGACGCCGTAGATTTGAATTTTTTTAGGCGGCAGCTATTTTACTGTCAAAAACAGCGTTTCATTCATTCTTACGCCGCGCCGGCATCGATTATCAATGGGGCGTTACAAAATGGCCGTCGACCTTGACCAGCGCAACATTTCGACGGCTGTGATATCGACGACACTTGGGCGGTAGGCCCACGGATTCGGACGTCGATTTGTCGAAGCCGTCGACGTCGACCAAAAAAAGGAAACTGGTGGATTCAGAGGTACCTATGTCGAAGATTTTTTAGTTGTAGTTGCGAGCCCCTTTTTAATTTTTATTATCCATTGTAATCTCATATTATTACTGACTATAAGATATTCTTATATTTTTGTAAGGTTATTTCATGCTCTTGATTTTTAAATATTTTTTTAATACTATTCCCAGGGTTCGTTAAAATTTATGGGTCAATATATATTTATAGGCTCTTTCAAGCTGTTCCTTTTTTAATTTCTAATGATATGTATTCAATTTAATTTCAGAACGAGCAAGATCTTGACGGTGAACCTATCCGAGCGGCTGCGTTGCGGAGCTTCCTATCAAGACGAAGTGGTTCCGGTTATACACTCCAGCGTGATCCCACCCGGTGGCGGGGCAACTACTACGTGGAACTGCGTGTTTACAACGCTCGGGAAGCGGAGGCGCTCAGCACCGACCCCTGGAAACGGGCCTTAGTTACATTCAAATCGGCTGTTGATGACGGCACCCCGGTATGGAAAGCGGTCACAAATCTTGTCATCGCTGCAAAAGAAGATTATCGGAAGATACAGCCGATACTCTATCAGTCTAACGTATTTTAAAAATTAGGTAAGTGTCTTACGGCAATTTAAGTAGGTACTTAAAGGACTCGGAGGATCTTTCTTTTTAATGTATGTTCCTTTTTTTTCAATTGTAATGAAATATAATCTTGCCTTTCTTACAGTACTGCATATTTTTTTAATTATTATTGATGTAATTTTTTCAGTAAACCAAAAAACCAAATATTAAAAACCAAAAGCCAAAAAACTAAAAGCCAATAAACTCGAATAAATGAATCTCAAAGATTAAAATTCTGAACTATTGGGGACCTTGAATCTCATTCTTTAAGTACTTAAATCCACATAAGTCAATGTGACCTTGAAATATAATTTTGTAGTTAATATTCTAGATCAGTTATAGTGACTTTGAAGTACTTAAATCAAAATTTAAACAACTCTAGAGGAAAATAAATATATAAAAGACTTTTTTGGGAATATATACTAGAAATTTTGAATTATTGTTTTACTTTTGTATTGAATATAGCCAAACATGAAATTTTGTCCAGATTGTAAGGTTTATGTCCAAAAATATGCATCACATAAGAAAAGTAATATACATAAATCAAACTGTTTGTTGAGTACTGAATTTGATAATGTGCAATTAATAGCTACTGCTTTCAAGAATAGAATTGCTAGTTGCAGATTTAATGCAACGAATATAGATAATATATCACCAGAGATATTTTTATCAGATATTTCTAATATGATTTACAAGATTATTAAGACATTGCGATTGAAACATCTAGCGCTTAAGATACAATTTGAGCTTTTTGTATTGTACAAGTAAAAATGAAGAATTGTCTATGAAATCTTTCAATACAAAGTATTATGCGATATTTCAGAATACTAATATAAAATTATTTTTTGAAGAATGCGTGCAAAAATTATTGTATAAGTGTACAGAATTTGAATTATCAGAATCTGGTTGGGCTTTAGAGTCGATTAATCATTTGGAAATGAACGTAATTAAGTATAATCCCTTAAAAGCTGGCAGTTACATACCTTTACCGATAAAAATTATTAAAACAAAGTCATGTCTTAACATTTGCAATAAAGATAGATATTGTTTTCTCTGGTGTATTGTAGCACATATGTATATAGCAAAGTATAACAGTAATAGAATTTCATCATATCCTCATTACTCTAAATTATTAAATATAAATGATTTATCTTTTCCCCCAACATTTCATGACATTAAACAATTCGAAAAAAATAATCCGCATATAAGTGTAAATGTTTATGGTTTAGAAAGAAAAAACACTGTTACTGGACCATTATATAAAACTTTAAGACGAAAACTTACCCATGTAAATTTATTGCTAATTGAAAGAGGAGGTAAAAGTCATTTTTGTTTAATAAAAAATTGTGCTCGATTAGTTCATAATCAACTAACAAAACACCGATCCAAAATTCACTTATGTGATGAATGTTTTTTATACTTTGATTCAGAGGCAAAACTGGATAATCATAACTGTGCACGAATGCAAACAGTGCTCCCAGAAGAGAATAGTAAGCTTCGTTTTTCTAATTATATAAGGACCCAAAGAATTCCTATAGTTATTTATGGAGACTTTGAAAGTTTACTTGGAGAATATTCAGATAAAAATAAAAGTCAGTATGTCGAAAACATACAAATTCATGACGCAACTTGTTTTGCATATTATATATGCTGCGAAACTAATCCGCAACTTAATAATTTAGTACCTTATTGAGGCCCAAATTGTTCAAAAAAATTTGTAGAATCAATTTCTAAAGATTTAGAAAGTTTATATGATATTTTATCTTCACCTAGAGACATGATTCCTTTGAATGATGAAGAGATGTTTGCGTTTAAGACTGCTACAGCATGTCAAATTTGCAAAGAAACTTTTTCTAATAATGATTTTATTGTTCGCGACCATGATCATTTCACGGGTAAATATCGTGGTCCAGCTCATAATTCATGCAACTTGAATAATAAGTCTGTAAAATTTATACGACATAACCACCCCCGCTGGCCGGCGGGGGGTATCCGAAGGGATTTCCGCACGTAAAAAAAAAATAAAAAAAAAAAAAAAATAATAATAATAATAATAATAAGTGGTCGAATCAATTTAATTCCAAGAACTAAAGAAAAATATATTTCTTTTACTAAATTTTTCTCATTTAATTCTCAGAAAGTAGCCCAATTGAAATTTATAGATTCTTATAATTTCTTAAGTTCGAGTTTAGACAATTTAGTAAAGACCATGGACTCCAAAGACTTAAAGCATTTACAATAATTTTTCACAGATGAAGATTTATTTCAACTATGTCTTAGGAAAGGTGTGTACATAGATTCCTGGGAGCGATATGCAGAGACTCAGTTACCAGATCGTTCAAATTTTTATAATAAACTCACATCCGATACTGTGTCTATTGATGATTACAATCATGCTTTAAATGTGTGGACCAAATTTGGTTTGAAGAATTTAGGTGAATATACTGATTTATATTTGAAATGTGATGTCTTACTATTGTGTGATATATTTGAGAAATTCCGCTCTATGAGTTTATGTCATTATGAACTTGACCCATGTCATAATAACGTGAAATGTAATAACGCTAGAAGGCAGAAATATTATCATTACATTTTGACAGCTATGTCAGGGTCCTCCCACTCAATATATTTTTAATGAATTCGCATTGGTTTTAAGGCCATCATCCTGCAAGTTAAGTAACTTAAAGCTTAATTTATTGCTTTCTATTTCACACGGCGCCACCTTTATTTAATATTATCGGGGAATAGAGATAAAATAATGCACATATGTCATATATTTATAAGGTTTTATTAAAATACTTAATACTTAATACTACAATCATTAGGTAGGGTAAGAGTTTCTCAATTAGCTATTTTTATTATTTATTAAGGATAACATTTAATTTTGCCATACTTTTATGAAATAATACAATATAATTTGTATTTAAATTACTTTTATTTACTTTTACTTACGTAGCCGCGGTAGCCTAGTGGTATGGGTAATGGACTGCTGAGACGAGGTCTCGGGTTCGATCCCAGGTTTTACCATGGCACACACCAATGACTTTTCGATGCTTTTCGAAATTATGTGGCAATGGCAATAGGCAACATGCGTGGTGATAAATATATTATTGCGATGTTGTATTTCAGCGTAAAACGCCTATCCAACCCATCATAACAACGCACTAAATACCGTATTTGCACTTATGTGTTAATGACTTTATTTATTAGATTTCTTTGTTACTTTAAATCATCGCTTATGTAACAATCTCTCACAATAGCTTATAAAGAATTTTGAGCGCTTAATTTTTTTACTATCTTACCAACTAAATATTCAGTCTCTTGCATAATATCATCATAGTCACTTCTTACTAAATATTGCACATTTACACTTGCACTATTGGCGTTACTACAGTTTATTTCACTGGCGGCACTAGCATCCAAATCGTGTATTATAATTTTGACAATGTGGCGAACTCGTCCTGTGTCTCTTTTTGATATGAGTTAAGATGCCTTTTCCAGAGATTTAGACTTATTCTTTTTCTTCAAAGTTTGCTCCTTTTCTTTGTTTTTTTCGACTTTCCTCACAGGCCTTTGCTGCTACTTCAGCGTACCAGGACTCCCTATCTTGTCCATAATAGAAAGGATTTGTGATCGGGTTATCATCTTCTACCAAGTTCTGAAAAAATATAAAATTTTAAACAAACATGAGCAATTAAGTAAATAATACTTGAGTATAAATTGAAAGCAAAAACAGTTACTAACTTCATGTAAAATAGCTTGCTTTCGATATTCATCAGCAGTTGGAATTCTGTTAATGTCTTCCAAATTCAAAACAGAGCATTGTGAGGATGCCATGATTCTGTAATGAAACATATAATGCATAAATTAGAATAAATAATTAATGTAGAAATATTATTAAGGTTAAGAAAATACTCAAATTCACAATATTATATTTATCGGACGTCTACCTCGTGGAAATAGTCGAAACAACTGATTTAATAATGAGTCGTTGTATGCATATAGCATTAAGTCGGGTTTCATGTTACTAATTTTCAATATAATAATGATCTCAAATAATTATAAGATTAGACAAGTTCAAACATGTTAAATTTCGATTCATTAACTAGGTAGCTCATATTTATATAAATATGAGCTGGTATAAACTTTGGAACCTTGGGCTGTATAAAGATAGAAACCTTTCTTGTAAAATCAGAATAAAGCCATTCCTACTGTGATATGTCTAAAGATCGGACCCAAATTAAGTATAAGTACCCGCATATAAATGTCCACGTTAGGTAATAATTAAATTAATTAACAAGATGAAGTAGATCAAACAACCCATATCACTAAACGTTAATAATATTAATATTAGTGAATCTCCTCAAGAGATTATGTAGACATAGCGTTTTGCTGCCAAATACGATACGTTGTATAATTTGCGGTCCCTCAAATTGTGGTAAAACAAACGTTGTAATTAGTTTGTTAATGCATAAAAATAGGCTCAAATTTAAAAATCTTTATCTTTATTCGAAAACTAATTTTAAGCCAAAATATTGTTTTTTACGAGAAGTATTAAGAAGAGTGCCTCAGATAAAATTCAACGAGTTCAATGACGATAAAGATGTCATATCTCCGAGTAAAGCTTTACCAAATTCTGTATTCATATTTGATGATGTCGTATGTGAAAATCAGACAAACATTCGTAACTATTTCTGTATGGGTAGACATAAGCAAATTGATTGCTTTTACTTATCGCAAACCTACTCAAAAATCCCGAAACAGTTGTTACGTGGCAATGCTAACTTTCTTATAATATTTAAACAAGATGATGTGAACTTAAAGCACATCTATGAAGAACATGTCAACTCCGATCTGCCATGGAAACAGTTCAAAGATATTTGTAAAACTGTTTGGAGTACCCCATATAACTTTCTTCTTATTAACAAAGGGTCATTATTGAATAATGGAAGGTACAGACAGAATTTTGATATTTTTTTTAAATTTTGACTCAAAATGTGTAAATATAAGTAATTACCATGCAAAACAAATTTAGTATTATTTCCTCTTTAGCCGAACACAGTTGCTAGAATATAAATATGGAGAAAAATATTAAAATAGAATTAATGAAGTCGGTAAACTCTATAAAGAATAAAATAAAACAAATGAAGAACCAGGAACACTCAATGAACTTATCACTCGACAAAGTGCTGAAACCTGTCACAGATCCTCTTAAAACCTTAGTGAAAAATGTTGAAAATGAAGCACTTACTAAGTCTGAAGACTCTGGTGATATTAACACGAGTGCATCTTCAAAGTTTGAAGGTTGCTTCAATCCAGAACTGGATTCTGCCCAATCCAATGAAACTACTAAAAAGAAGTTGACTGATGATTTAGAAATGTCATTAGAGGGTGATGATATCTGTGGTATATATAACGATATCAACATACCATTTGGTATTAGAAGTAAAAACAAGATTTTATTGATGGGTAATTCAACAGTATCATTTTCTAAAATTGATAATTTGAATAACGACAGTAACATTTTTGTTAAAATCGGTGACAAAACTTACAATTGGATAACTGGTTTAAAAGAACTTCTACTCCGAAAAAAACCTGATTTAACGTTAATTTCGAACGAAGATAAGCTCGTCTATGAAGATATGTTACATTACACACATGCACATAAAAGAAACTTTAGTCCCACAGGACAAATACAAGGTAATAAAGGTATAAAATATCGTGAAATAATTAAACCATTATTTGCTGAAACATTGACCAGTAAAGTTGAAGCTAAACTTGGAGGAAACTTACCAAAACTAAAAAAATATAAAAAAAATATTGACTTAGTATACTGGGAAGATCCCAATGAGTTGGTAGAGAGATTAAAGTTGTTAGTGGCTTCAAGAGATGCTGGCAATACAAATCACGATAATGAAATATTATCTATAATTGAAGAATTAAAAGAAGCTGACATAATTAAGAAATAAATACCAGCGACTTTAGATATTTAATTCAGTATAACATATGCATCATGAGCATTAACAAAATTAGTCGCCAAATCAGCTAGTAATATACTTGAACCCCAAGACGGAAATAAAAAGTAATTATTAAAAAAATCATGAGCAAAACAGATGTAGTAAATGAGATTCATAAAAATGTTGGGGTAAATTTTCCGCGAAGAAATGTTATAATGAAAGATGTAGACGATCTATGGCAGGCAGACTTAATTGATATGCATACTATTGCTAAAGAAAATAATAGCTTTACATTTATTCTTGCCGTGATTGACACATTTTCGAAATACGCTTGGACCTTTCCTTTAAAAAGTAAAAATAAAGAGATTGTATGCAACACTTTTAAGATTTTGTTGGATAGAGGGCGAGTACCAAAAAATCTGCAAACTGATAATGGAACAGAGTTTTATAATAATAAATTTAGAAACCTTATGCAGTGTTACAATATTAATAATTATTCTACATTTTCGTCAAAAAAGGCTTCAATAGTTGAAAGTTAGTTTGAGAGGTAATTATAACTGGATAAATAACGTCCTCAGTATAATTACTAATAAATACAATCATACCTACCATCGAACGATAGTAGAAATCCCGGCAAATGTGGATAATGCTAATAAAAAACGCATATTAGACAGATACAAACGATCGGTAAAAAAAGATAGTGTGAAAAGTAAGTTAAAAGTGGGTGATTACGTGCGTATTAGTAAGTATAAAGGAACATTTGAAAAGGGGTATACTCAACTTAACAAAATACAATATCCAACTTCATGAGGACCACCACTGTGAGGCTTTATGCCCAACGGAACTACGCATCTTCACAGATGGATCAAAGACTGGTACAGGCACCGGGGCCGGCGTTTTCTCGGAAGACCTTAATATATCCTTATCAACACCGCTGGGGACCCACAACACAGTATTTCAAGCTGAATGCATGGGGATTACCCTGGCAGCTTCAGCGGTAATGGCCAGGAGAGTGGAAGGCCACTCAATACGCATACTCTCCGACAGCATGGCCGTGCTGCAAGCTTTAAACAGCCACACTATAAACTCGGGACTAATACTGGAGTGCCATCGTAAACTGAACCAAATAGGCCATTTCAATAACATAACCTTGCAGTGGATTAAGGGCCACAGCGGCTCGCGCGGCAATGATGCAGCGGATGAGCTTGCCAGGAGCGGATCTGACATGGTGGTAATGGGACCTGAGCCCATAATACCGATCCCCTTTGCATACCTACGAACCATGGTAAACAAACGAACGAGAGATCAACACAACAGCTATTGGATAAATCTGGAAGTTTGCAGACAGGCGAGGGAAGCACTCCCCGTGCTTGAAAATAGACTGACCAGGCGTCTTCGACAACTGACCAAACAGCAACTGCGCATGGCCACAGCTGCCATCACGGGGCACGGCTCCTTCAATAAACACCTTTATATTTTAGGAATCACCGACAGCCCTCTCTGCAGAGCCTGCATGAAAGAGGAAGAAACGGCGGCACACGTGCTCCTACACTGCCCTGTAACCGCCACATACAGGGTAAAGTACTTCGGAAATACAGGTACGCTCCGGGAGATCGCCAGCAGCGTGAATAGCCTGCTGGCGTTCTTCAATGAGTTGGGGTGGATCGAGTGAAATGCCCACCCTCACGCAAAAACCGCGCCCTATCGTGGAGTTGCGGATACCAGCTCGCGAAACCATACCAAGGGGTATACTCCTAACTGGTCGACAGAAATATTTAAAATTCGACAAATACAAAATACAACTCCTGTAACCTATTTAATTAAAGATACAATCAGAGGTCAACCTATTTTGGGCGCATTTTATGTACAAGAACTTCAAAAGACAAAACACCCCAACGTATACCTTTTTTTTTTTTTTTTTTTTTTCGTGCGGAAATCCCTTCGGATACCCCCCCGCGTGCCAGCGGGGGCGGTTATGTCGGGCTTGAACCGACTAAAACCGCACGCCGTCTCGGGTCTACAGACGCCGGGGTGTAAGGTTGCCCATAGAGCATATCCCTCGCACCCCGACTGACCCTGGGCCATCTCCGGTTTCGAGATGGCCCCCTCGGGTTTGGGAACCACGGTGTCCCCGTCTTGCCCCGGTTTGGGGGAGGGGCGCTAGTCGCCCCACCGTCCCGGCCTGCTTCTGCTGGGGTGACAGGTGGCCTCACCCGCCACCCCCAGGCCTGCGCTCATGGAGGACGGAGGTCGTTAAGCGACCTCCGGCGCCTGAGTTGCCTGCGACGCGCAGCGAGCAAGTTGCGGGCTCGGCGGACCGGGAGAGTTCTAAGTCTCTCCCGGGCGCGCTCCGCCACCTCCTTCGCGAGCATTACATGCTCGCAGAAGGAGGCGGCGGCGGCCCACGCGCTCGCGCTCCGCACCATTGCCGCAATCATGCTGCCGAGCGAGAGGACTCCCACCCCGATGGCTGCCACGAGGTCACGCCTCGGCGCCTCCCACGCCGGGCAGTCCGCACCCCAACGTATACCTAGTCGAAAAAGTACTTAAAAAGAAAGGGAATAGGGTTTTAGTAAAATGGTTAGGTTTGTCTTCTGCCGAAAATAGCTGGATCGATAAATCGAACGTGTTATGATAAATTCATATTCAATCATTTATTCATTGCATAATATTTATAAAGTGTTTAAGCTATTATACAAACAGTCATAGGATGTGCATTGGAGAGAGCGGTCTTGTCAATTGGTTTATAAACCATTTGCCATTAGAATTACATTTACCGGGATACAATTACTGCGGTCCAGGTACTAAATTGATTAAGAGACTTGCGCGAGGACATAAAGGTATAAATAAATTAGACGAATATTGTAAAGAACACGATATTGCATATCACAAGTCATCAGACTTGAAGGATCGGCATAAGGCTGACTTAATTTTGTTTACCATGGCAAAAAAACGTGTAGTAGCACCTGATGCGAGTATGGGAGAAAAAATTGCAGCGCATCTAGTCAGTAATGTTATGTTAGGAAAAATTAAAACTGGTGCTGGCCTAAAACGCTGTAAGCAAAAGACTTCGAGAAAAATTGCAGCAGGAAAAGGACTTAAAAATAATTTTAGAAATATTATTACTGTTACAAAAAAACGCATGAAAAAATTAAAACCAAAATGCAAGAAAGCGGCAATAGAATTAGCTATGGCTGCTGCTAGAGAACTAGCTGATGATTCATCTATTAAACTACCTCGTGTTATTCCTATACCTAAAACTAGTGGAGTATTACCTTTAATCCCTATTTTTGCGGGATTATCAGCGATGGGAGCCTTAGCAGGCGGTGCGGCTGGTATTGCTAAAACCATAAATGGATTCAAAATGGCAAAAAAAATGTATGATGAATCGAAGAGACACAATGAAAAAATGGAGGCTCTTTGCATTGGAAAAGGATTGCATCTTAAACCGCACAAAGATGGACTTGGTATTTTCGTATCTAAAGAAAAAAACTAAAATATCGGCTACCCAAACGAGCCTTAACGAATATTGACATTTTGAAGTATGGAAATAGTATTCCCTATTTTAGAGGCGTCTTTATGAGAGATGAGCTCCCTAAATATTCTTTTAAAAAGGAATGTGGAGTTATTAATCTAGATACTTCTAAAAATCCTGGTTCTCATTAGGGTAGCCTATGCAAAATACAATGATTATATTGAATATTTTGACAGTTATGGCAATCTTAAGCCGCCGAAAGAATTTATAAAATACCTAGGTTCTAAAATTCATTATAATTACGAAAATCTACAAGGCGATCACCCCTTTAATTGCGGTCATCTTTGTTTAAAATTTTTAACAAAGTTTTGGAGTAGGTATTCATGAAATAAAAGAAACGGGAGTGTCCAAAAGAGTTCAGTATGCAAGTATGTATATAACAGTAACTATCTCAGGCAATAAATCAGAGCTGGAATCGTATTATCAACCACCTCTGAATTTATCTGAGTTATATGAGTGTGGTTTGTTATATTTGTCAATAACAAATTCAATACCATTTGGACAATTTAGTAATAACACTCCATTTTTAATAAGAATTGAATGTGATTTAATAAATGGCTCAAACACTGACGGAATACCAACTCATATTATTCACGAATTTGTATCTAATACTGCTGCAGGTCATCAGTACATAGAAACACCTCATAACGTCATTTACTTTCCAGTGAACAAAAATATAATTTCGTCTATATTCATTAAAGTTGTTGATCAGCTTGGTCACAGCATCAATAATATAAAACAAGCTCAGTTGCGCCTTCATTTAAGAAAAATAAAATGATACTATATAATATAAAACCCCCAGTCAAAATAAAACGACTTATTTCTTCTACAACCTTTAAAACTAATAGACGTAAGAAAGCAGTCAAGAAGTTAACTAAAGCAAATAAAGATTTTCTTAAAGCCCTAGGGTTAAAAGTATGAATATCCTAATCCTAATATCCAGGTAAATAATTTACCACACTTCGATACTTCAATTGAAAGTTATGAAATCCATTCTTACAATCCTTACAACAACTGCTTCAGAGAAAACGATGAAATCAGAATTCCCATCCACCAGCAAGATATATATGTGCTACCATCAGCCAGTTCAATTTAAATCGAAGGAGTAGTAAAACTCTTCGGTAAAGATGGGAAATGGATTGAGAAAACTGTTACGTTTACTAATAACCCTGTTATGTTCTTGTTTCAAGACATCAGATACGAAATTAATGGTATTGAAATAGATCGTATAAAAAATTCCGGAATAACATCTACAATAAAATCATATATCTCATTAAGTGATGCGGAAAATAAAGTTGGCGCCTTATGGGGTTGGAACTTAGGTAGATTTCAAAATGATGGTCATTTCAGTGCAGTAATACCCATAAATAAGATTTTAGGGTTTGCGGAGGATTACAATAAAACTGCCCAGTCGACCCTTTGCTCGATCTAAAGGATTTTAAACAGAAGGCTCCCCTGTTATCTTAGATTGTTCGAGGCAGAACGATAGTTTAAAAACAGGTCCAGTAGATGCTCGGTTAGAAATTGAATGTTTAAAAGCAATACCAGATAACACTGCAGCATAGAAAATCCAATCAACCAGATGTTCCGCTGGTTGATTGGATTTTCTTTATGTTTGTGGCAAGAAATGTATATGTCATCGCTAAAAATATTGAGATGGTTGAGGCGAGGAGTTTGTTTCAAAGAGTGTTTCTTTGCAATTTTTTTGACAAGAGGCTGCTCTGTTTGTCCGGAATGTTTTTGGATGTGCGTGAACAGTAGATAATTAGCTGTATATACTGTTTAATTATAAACGACCGACTTGTGGAATACAAACCTCTGAGCAACATTGTGCGTAGAATATCATGACTGACATTGTAGATGTTCAAGGCTTTAAAACAGAAGCAAATGAATTTATAATAAATTGCTTAATTTATTGCTATGCTTTATTAATTGCTATATTTTGTAATAAGAAACTGCAAGTGTTTTTAATTGAGCAGCCATTCCCGTTTTATGATTTAACAAAGCAAGAAAGACAAGTTGCATGGATTGAACGTAATCGAAATATATATTGGAGTGAATGATTTATACCTTATTCAAATTATACATATTTAATTTTAGATGTTTTAAGAGATAAGTGTATATATACTAAAGGACATGAAAAAGTCTTATGGTTGAAAAGAATTTTAAATAAGAATAACGTGATTAATTTAGAAGATAAAAGTTGTCCTAATTTATTAAGCTTGTATGAGCAATATAAATTTTCTGAAGATTTGTATACTTGTATTTATCATGACTCAATATGTGCTTTCAAAAATGTTTTATGTATAAAAAAATGGTGTATTGATAATAAAATTTTTCATTGAAATAAATATTGTTTTCTTTTGCTGCTTACTGTCCAACTTCTAACTTTTGAAATATTTAAAATCAGTTGTAATTGCACATAAAAATTCATTACACTCTCTTGAGATCTTTTGAGATCAGATTGTGTGTGCGGAAAATTGGGGTTTGTAAAATCAGAATCTATGTGTAGAAAATTGAGGTTTTGAAATCAGATTTGATGTGTGGAAAATTAGAGCTTGTAAATCAGAATCTATGTGTAGAAAATTGGGGATTTGAAATCAGATTTGATGTGTGGAAAATTGGGATTTTGAAATCAGATTATATGTGCAGAAAATTGGGGATTTGAAATCAGATTTGATGTGTGGAAAATTGGGGTTTTGAGATCAGATTGTATGTGCAGAAAATTGGGGATTTGAAATCAGATTTGATGTGTGGAAAATTGGGGTTTTGAGATCAGATTGTATGTGCAGAAAATTGGGGATTTGAAATCAGATTTGATGTGTGGAAAATTGGGGTTTTGAGATCAGATTTGATGTGTGGAGAATTGGGGGTTCTGGATCAATATTCCGAGCAGAGCGAGGAATATTGATCCAGAACCCCCAATTATACCCTACTGCCAGAGACTTATAAAGGTCGTGTCAGTGGCCGAACCCAGTGGCGAGTCAGAATCCGAAGGGTCGGATGATGATGATCCTTCGAGTCGAGTCCAGATGGGGTATACTTCGCCTGCAATGAAGGAGGATCGCTTGACTGGGGGTAGTTCGAATAAAATCAGCTCAGCTTGTGAAAATATAGTATATAGGGAACGTCCCCTTAATCTGTGTTCTTTTAATTTAAAGTATGAAGGCTCTACGTGTGTACGTGTATTCATTGAGAGGTTGGAAGAGCTTAAGTTAAATGCCATGAGGAGCCTGGGCTTGGTGACTTCCCGAGCACACCGCTCGGGAAGTCACCAAGCCCAGGCTCCTCATGGCATTTTCTGATCTTTTGGACGGACCTGCTCTGTCTTGGTTCCGCACCAATGAAACCTCTTATAACTCGTATGAGGACCTACTTAGTGAGCTTAGGGATACTTTTGACATCCCCGACTACAATTATAGACTCCGCAATGAAATAAGACAGCGTACACAAGCCCGGTCTGAATCTTTGGTGAATTATATTTGTACAATGCAAGCCATGTTCTCTCGGTTGTCATGTAGAATGCCCAGTGAGGAACAACTGGACATCCTCATGCACAATATTAGACCTGACTACATGAAGGAATTGGCCCTCCATGAGGTCAACTCCATAGATGATCTGAGACGGTTGGGTAAGCGCCTGGAGCTGGCGCGTGCAAGGGCTGAAGCGTTCCATGAGCCTGTTCTTGACAAATTTGAGGTATCTTCCGACTTACATCAGCGGAAGGATAAGAGCGCACCAAAGCCGAAGACACAGGTGTCTGCAGTGGAGACTCCGGCTGCCCTCCACGAACGCAAATGCTTTCGGTGCGGAGACAGCGGTCACTCTGCATACGGCTGCACGCGGTCTAAAGAGGTGGTGTGTTTCCGGTGTGGTCTCAAAGGAGTCAAGACCCCAGAATGCTCATAATGCTCTAGCCATTCAAATAACGCGTAGGCCAGGGCCTTGTTAGAAAATCTGAGTGTTACCCCATTTCTGAGTCCTCTTCTAATAAGGTCCTGTTTACTAAACAGGATAACGATGTTAGACCCTACTTAGTTGTTAAGATTTTAAATTTAAACGTCGTGGGCCTTCTTGATTCTGGTGCCTCCTGCTCTGTGCTCGGAAAAGGAGCATACCGCACCTTTCTGGAACTCGGGTTTGATCTTGAGAATATCAACCCGAGTTTTCGTATTTCAACTGCACACAGCACTTACTTGCAATGTATGGGTTGTATTTCTCTGCCTATAGAATACAATTCGGTAATCCGAGTTGTAAAGTTTTATGTTGTTCCAGAAATAACCACTTCTATGATATTTGGTGTGGATTTTTGGCAACAGTTTAAGTTAGGTGATAAGTTAATTTCACAAAATATTAGTTTGGATAGATTTAGTGATAATAATCCTATAGAGTCTGTTTCTCTTAATGGTGGCCTCGAGGACTACAACAATTTGACCTCGCAGCAGAGGTGTGTAATCAACGAGGTCATCACAAAATTTGATTCATTGAATACGGAGAAGGTGGGCTTAGGTCGTACTACGCTGGAACACCATATCATAGATACTGGGGACAGCAAGCCGATCAAGCAGCGTTACTATCCGCCCTCTCCCCACAAACAGAAAGCCCTGGAAGCTGAATTGGACCGGATGCTAGAGATGGGTGTAGTGACCCCGTCTCAATCCGCCTGGAATTCACCAGTGGTAATGGTGGAGAAGGCGAATGGTGATCTTAGACTGTGCTTGGACTCTCGGAAGCTCAACTCAGTATCAAAAAGTGATGCCTATCCGTTGCCGTACATTAATCAAATTCTAGACCATCTGAATAATGCTAAGTACTTAACCTCTATAGATTTGAGTGCGGCCTACTGGCAGATTCCGTTCGACTCTCCCCAGTCCGCCGAGAAGACTGCTTTCAAAGTTCCCAGAAGGGGGCTGTTTCATTTCAATGTAATGTGCTTCGGGCTAGTCGGTGCGAGTTCAACCATGCAGCGTCTAATGGACCGTCTGTTTGGCCCCGAGTTTGACAATAAGGTGTTCTCTTCAAGATGACATAGTCTGCGTGTCGAGCACCTTTGAGGAGCAAGTAGAGCTCTTAAATAGAGTATCAGCGACTGAAGGATGCGAGCCTGACCATCAATATGGTAAAATCACACTTTTGTCGGAGTGAATTGAAATACCTGGGGTACTATGTTGACTAGTACGGCTTGCGGACGGACCCGGGTAAAGTTGAAGTCATCCTCAATTATCCCACTCCTACTAACTCTAAGGAAGTGAAGAGGTTCCTCAGAATGGCTGGCTGGTACCGTCGTTTTGTGAATGATTTCTCTCGAATTAGCAAACCCTTATGTAAATGAACATCGAAGAATGTGGAGTTTGTATGGACCCCTGAGACTGAGCAGTCCTCCAACCTGCTTAAGTCGGCTCTGGTCTCTGCTCCTATCTTAAAGATGCCTAATTTTGATTTACCTTTCCGTATACTTAGCGATGCGTCTGCTTACTCTGTTGCTGCGGTGCTGACGCAAACTCACGACGGACTAGAGCACCCTGTCGCGTTTTGCAGCCGTTCTCTCAACAAGAACGAAGTGAACTATAGCACTACCGAGAGGGAGCTTCTGGCCGTGATTTTCGCGTTGGAACAGTTTAGGCAGTATGTAGAGGGACAAAAGTGCACTATAGTCACTGACCATGCCTCCGTACTGTGGTTCCATAAGCTAAAAAATCCTTCCGGTCGTCTCGCGCGTTGGAGCATGAGACTAAGCCAATTTGACTTCGACATAGAGCACCGCAAGGGTAAGGATCATGTGGTACCAGACGCTTTGTCACGTATAAAAATTGATTCTCTCGACGCAAGTACTACTAAAGACCCATGGTACATCTACACCATGAATAGTGTACGGAAAAACCCTAGGAAATTACCTAATTTTGATATACGGGATAACCAATTATATCGGTTATCTAAGAACAAATATTCTCTGACTTGAGACTTTGACTGGAAATTGGTGGTACCCATGGAGGATAGAAGATCCCTCCTCACCAAGTACCATGACGACACACTTAGTGCCCATGGTGGCGTTCTGAAGACGCACAAAAGGTTAGCCCTCTATTAAAATGGCCCAAAATGTACGATGACATCAAACGTTACGTGGAGGATTGTGAAGTCTGTAAACAGTACAAACCCGTAAACACGTCTCGTCCTGGCCTCATGGGTAGTCCGAAGCGCGTGTCGAGGCCATTTGAAGCCATCTCTGTTGATTTGCTTGGTCCCTTCCCCACTTCTAGCAATAGAAATGTACATCTGATTGTGGTCTCCGACTATTTTAGTAAATACGTCATGTTGTGTCCTATCAGGGTTGCAACAGGCGCGATGGTCGCGAGATTCATTGAGAAGAGTGTGTTTCTCGTACATGGAGTCTGTAAGACTATTTATATGGATAACGGTCCACAGTTCGTCAGTAAGCAATTTAAAGATCTCTTAACGAAATATAACGTGCCAAATATTTATTATAACCCCAGGTATCATGCCCAGACAAACCGAACTGCAGTGCGCACTGAACACTGCAGTGAGCGAAGCGACTCGTTTCACCCCATTTTTCCTAGTACATGGTAGGGAATTTATTGGGGATGGGGTTCTTTATAGACAGTCGGACATTACTTGCCACCCTCATTCAGTCTCCATTGACGATCCCTCTGCATTTGGTGCCAAGCTGAAGGAACTTCATCGCATTTACGATCAGGTGCGGAAACATTTAAACGTTGCCCACCAGCGTAATAAGAAATATTACAACTTCAGAAAGAGGCATGTAGAGCTGAAAGTGGGACAAATAGTGTATAAACGCACGTTCTACCTGTCGAATAAGGCAAAGAACTTTACCGCTAAGTTAGCCCCTAAGTTCCTGAAATGTGTGGTGACTGCTAAGCGATCCCCATTAGTATACAGATTATCCGATTTGGAAGGCAAGGATCTGGGCGAGTACCATATCAAGGATATTCTGAAGTATAAGGAAGAGGATTAGTCAACCCTCTCGCCTGTCCCTGCCGTTAGTAATATTTCGACTACAGGGCAATAGGTCTTTGCTTGCAAGGCTAGTGCCATGTGTGGTTGAAGCGGCATAACCGACGGTGGTCATCTCTGTGTATAAGCGTGTCCATTGATAGTGGCACGAATATATAATATCGAATCGTCCGTACACCTGCATTAGTTTTCTTTGTAAAGCATCTCGACTCTGGGTGTTTCACCTAACCACTACAAGAGTCGGTGTCTAGTAAAGTGTATGGATGGATGGTCTCTTAGTTTGATAATAATTTTGTTTCTATTGGAATCAATATACTTTGTTTGTTTTAATATTCCTTTTTTTGTTGTGTCTTTATGGTGTATTCCCTGCGTATCGCGCCCGCAGGAAATACTGTTAAGAGGGGGGATGGTGTAACAATTACAATACTGTAAATGTGCAATTGTGGTTAGCGCCATCTGTAGGACACAGTCGCAACTACGGTAATTGCATCGATGTGGCTGACTTTAGCGACTCCCCGTCATAGGGCATGTGTTATGCGTTCGTATCAGTTTTTTTGTCAAGTGCTCTCACGGAAGTTTCGAGCGGGATATCCGCATAGGTATCATTCTCGCAGGATCTAGAATTAATTTAATATATAAGGATGATCGCAGGGACCCTATGATTCATTTTTTGTTTGAGAGGTCATTAGTCGTGTCCTCAGAAAATATTGTGTAAAGTTATTTGATTGAAAAAAATATTCTCTTCAGTTTGGAGGTTATAGTTCGTGTGTGTTCCCAGATTTGATCTGGTAAGTAGTTTTATTCAATTGCTGTTAGTATATTCGCATAATGGAGATGTGTTATTGATAAAAGTTATGTATCTTCATAACAGGGTCGTTAGTTCGGGGAAAGAACCCTATTAGCAATTCAGAGGGCAGAGACTTTTTTGGTGACAATCGTGGTGGCTTGGAGACCTAGACCTTGGGAACGCAGATCACAAGGGAAGCTCCGGAATCTGTCTGCCGGTCCCCAACCACTGACGGTCCCGAGAATACCTGAAATATATAAGGTCAAGTATTCTTTTCACATAACAGTAACTGGTCATATCATTACTGCTGACCGGCGTGAGGCTGGTGTATTGGATATCTGAGTGTGCCACTACTGGCTGGCATCAGGGAGAAATATCTACTTACATCATTATCTATATACGATTGTGCCTGTAACTGTGCTCTGCTGTCTTGCTGTGAAAATTGTTTTATGTATCTATCTGTGTAATGTGACCTCCTAAACTCACTTTTATATATATTTGTGTTCCTACTTTATGTGTATCAATTCTGTATAACCATCTGTGACTTTGTGTTTTCTCTGTGTATAAATATATGTATGTACAAATGATCCTTGCGTTTCATTGGAGATCAGCTGACCTGTGCACCACCTAAGAACCTCTGAGAAAGGCGCCCTGGGATTAAGAAACTCTGTTGCTCACCTGGTCTAGCCGGTGTGTAACCCCAGTGAGAAAAAGGGTTACACAGTCAAGATGCAGAAAGCGGTCTTGCTCGACAATGCCCGAATAGTCCGGCGCTTCCTCTGCCAATCGCCCTAACGCCCCGGCCGACTGTTGCCCACCTCGCCGGGGTTATCTTGCCGCCTCTCTGAAACTAGGGGGGAGGCGTGAAGTACTCTAATGGGAATAATAATAATAATAAGACATATAATTTCTGGTTGTTCTCGTCTTGCCAACGGCGAGTATTTGCATAGACATAACCAAGTAGCCAGGATTGTTCATCAATAGCTTGCTCTAAAGTACAACCTTGTGGAATCAGAGGTACCGTACTATAGGTATGTGCCCGACGCAGTTCTCGAAAATGGGCACATCACGTTGTACTGGGATCGATCTATCATCACTGATAGGACTATTGTAGCTAATAAACCCGATATAGTGTTGATAGATCGGTCAGAGCGCCGCGCAATAATTATCGATATCAGCATTCCACATGACGAGAATCTTGTGAAAGCCGAAAAAGAAAAACAATTTAAATATTTGGATTTGGCTCACGAGGTTGTCGACATGTGGAGTATGGATTCGGCGATTATTGTTCCGATAGTTGTATCGGTTCACGGACTGATTGCCAAGAGCCTCGAACAACATCTCCAGAGGCTCGCGTTAGGCAGTTGGGTCAAAGGCTTGATGCAGAAGGCAGTGCTCCTCGACACGGCACGCATTGTGAGGAGATTCCTCTGTCTGGAGCCATAACCACCGGTAGCTTAGTTCCTGTACCCGATGCCGGTGGGCCACTATTTTTTATATGTTATTTGTTTTTTTTTTATATATATGGAATGTATTTAAAAATATAATTTATATGTGTTTAAAATTTAATAAAGGAAATAATAATAATAATTTATTAATTACAAATAAATAATTTTATTAATTCATATAATCAGTTAATATTGTAAGTTGAATATATTTACCGAAAGTTAGGAAGCAATAATATAGTTTTTTTTATGGATAATGCAATAATAGTTTCGCATCTGCAGCTGAACTAGGATTGTAACCTGTATTTCAGCCTACAGAGCCCTTTCTCCCCAATAATCCATGCCATGCATAAACATCAATCACTAAGTTATTGGGCACAATTATATACTTAGTTATGGTATTAAAGTTATATATATGAACACAAAGTAGAAACAAGTGAACATTGAATATAAAATTATGTAACAACTAAAAACAAGAAGTGTTTGTGAGTGTTAGTGTTTGTGAGTGTATGTGTGTGAGTGCGTATGTTTGAGTGTGTGTGTGTCTGAGTGTGTGTGTCGCACTAGGCAGTGTAATTGTGGAATGGAAATATTAATAACTGTCTGCATGTTGCAGCAATCAAGATTTACTGATGTGTGTATGTGTTCTGTGGTGTATGTCGGTGTGTGTAACCTAGGGAGTGTTTCATAATGTGTGTGTGGTGCACGTATGCAGATCACAACTGCAGCCTGATCGTCTCCACTGGACCCTGAGGCGATCGCACCCTTAACGCAAGATTAAAACCTGAAAAAATATACAGACTTATCACAAATAAAGTAAAGGCTTTATTTAGAGCTAAGTCTCAATAAAACAAAAGGTCAACTATTCTAGTTCATACGAATAAAGTAGAGTCAAATAAAATGAAGTATAAAATAAATAAGGTAGAGTCGCTCTACTTGTCCTATGTATCCCTGCTACTAATCACAGTCAGTCAATAAGGGCACTAGTCAAAACTAGGCTCTAAAGTTAACTTAAACTACTTAGTATCTAATTACCCTATATGTACAAATCGCTACGGGCGAATGTCTTGAGGCTGCTTGAGACGACTGCCTCTCTCACTATATTGCACACAAGTCAATTCCGTGTGCCGTTGCTAAAAAATTATCTCCAGTCTCTAAATCAGCTTTATGTAGAGTCGCTCTCTTGCACCGAGCGGACAGAAATTGCCCCTTGTCCCCGAAAAGTGTAGGGTGGGATTTGCGACACTCCCCCGATGTCCCCAGTCGAAACCTTCAAATAAGTCTACCCAGGCCGGAGAAATCTAAAAATCAAATATGGTACTAAAAAATTTAAAATGGCGGAAATTACAAAATTCCTTCTTTTTGATGCTAGGAGGGCCTAGTTTGGGCTCAGGCAGGTGGATTAGGCCTTTCTGAAGCTACCCCCGACGCTAAAAGTAAGGAATTTTTACCTGTTAAAGATATTTTTACTAAAAAGACTAAAAGTTTAATAACTCCGGAGTGGATAGAGCTAAAAATACACAAAAAATATTAAAATTTAAGTTAAAAATATTAAAATTTAAGTAAAATCGGGGTCTAGCCGGCACAACAATAAAAAAATTTAAAAAGTTACAATTCAACAAAAATAATGTTAAAAATGTTAAAATTTTGAATTTTGATTTGCCCCGTCGAAAATTTTAGTCCGAAAAATCTCAAATCTTGTGGTTCTATTCTACTAATAACCGCGCAACTTATAGCAGTTGCAGAATTTCGCTGACTGCTCCGGTTCTGCTGCTATAGTGCTGCGAAGTTTGCAACTTCTAATAGGAATATTAATTATTTTAATAAATGAAAATTTTTTCTTTTGCTGCGAAAAATCTTCAATTACTGGGGTCCTCCTGCCTGCAAAATTTCAGCGCCCTCGGACAGCCGGATAGGGTACCACATACTCTCGTGGTACTTGTTTTTTTAGTTTACCCGGAAAAACCAGGGCTTTTCGGGAAAAACTGACCAACGTGGGGGGTGCAGCTCCGCTGCCCGCAGCCGGGGAATGATGCTGGAAAAGCCTTTCACAGGTTCCGTAATAAACTGCACTTTTTCACTTGAGCATGTGGAAGACCGAGCCAGAAAGTCGGTTTCCGGGCCTTAGCGGGTACACACGTATCGGGCGTGAGCTTCGCGATATTCTGGCAGATGGAGGCCGGTATGACGAAGCTTTTGAGACCTCACGCGTTGAAATCGGTGGCGAGAAAACAACTTTTTCGTATTTTAAAGTGCGCAGCGAGGTTAAAAATCAACTGATTGTCGCGGGAGGTACTGGGCGACTTTTGACTACGCGGTGTTTTTGGTCCATTGGGGATGGCT
Organism: Cybosia mesomella; assembly: GCA_946251805.1. Taxonomy (NCBI): domain Eukaryota; kingdom Metazoa; phylum Arthropoda; class Insecta; order Lepidoptera; family Erebidae; genus Cybosia; species Cybosia mesomella. The sequence goes on along the minus strand of OX276397.1, from coordinate 25,684,763 downwards.
ACAAGCTGTACTACACAGGTGCACATAGTGGGGAGCACGAGGTAGTCGTGGTGCTCTCCAAAGAGCTTCAGATTGGCATCTTAGAGGTGATACGCTATAGCGAGCGGCTTATGGTCGTGAGGGTGCTTATCGATGGGATTGTTACCCATCTGAAAAGTGCCTATGCACCTCAGGACCGTCGTGGCGAAACCGAAAAATTGTCGTTCCTGACCCAACTTGGAGAAGTGCTCCTGTGCATACCGCTATCGTAGGAAATTGTTTTGTCCCTAACGGTCATGTGGGTGCTGACGGCAAGGATTTTGAGCGTGTTCACGGTGGTTTTGGGTACGGTGGTAGTATATATACAGAGAATTTCACAATAATTGATTTAAATTCGTCCATACACACGACAATTGTAAAATTAACAATAAAATTGAAACCGTGTCTTCCGATAGATCGTGAAAATAATCAGAATTTTGAGCTGTGCTTCTGAATGTACTTCCGCTACTATAGCAATTGTGTTTACACTTACCTACTGATTGCTATTTTATTTTTTAAAGGAGATATTATTATGCTCGAGTTAACGCTTTCTATCTTTTTATATAACCTATTACACACTTTTGAACAATAAAATAATTTCCTCCATTGTCTTTTTCATTAGTACGTACCTAATTAAGGGAGGCTATGTTTCGGTAACTGAAAAAATCAAGGATCTTGAAATGATGTTGACAGAGCACACCCACGGATGGTAAAAGTTGTCTATGTTGAAATTTAGGTACTTACCTTGTCTTATGTTAAGAAATCGCTGTTCTGTATCTTTACTTACGTGGGGCTAATTTGATCACGCTATCGATATAATAATAATAATGGAACGGTTGACGTTTGTCTTTTGCGCTAAAGTCTCGGTGGGTCTCTCAGACATGTGACCTCCGGTTGTTCCATGCTTGCTAACACTGAGTATCTGCACAGACACAACCAAGAACACAGGATACTGCATCAAGAGCTTGCCCTTAAATACGGCCTCATCGAGCAGAGACTACCTGATCTACTTTAAGTACATACCGGAAGCCGTACTCGAAAACGACCGCGCAAAGCTCTACTGGGACCGGTCCATTATCAAATCATCACGTATAGATCTATTCTAGTGTAATAGGCCTGATATTATGCTGATTGACCGAACACAGTCACGGGTATTTCTTGTGAACATCACTATCTCCTATGATGGGAACCTCGTTCGCGCCGAAGTAGGCAAAAAGAGCAAATATAAGTCCAGAAGGACCTGGCGCACGAGGTTACCGATATATGGAGGGTGGGGTCCACAGAAATAGTGACAGTTGGAAATTCAGAATTCGAATCAGGAAATTCGTCCATCTTGAGATGCTCGGGATCAGTGGGAAGTCGGTGGCGGCAAAGATGCAGAAAGCAATCTTGCTCGACAATGCCCGAATAGTCCGGCGGTTCCTTTGCCAATCACCGTAACGTCCCGGCCGACTGTTGCTCACCTCGCCGGGGCTATCTGGCCGCCTCTTCTAAACTAGGGAGAAACAGGGGGAGGCGCGAAGTAGCTGAACAGGCATAATAATAATCTTCATTTGGGACAAAGAGGTCATGCAGATCAGTTTAAAATATATTCGTACAAAAATCAGTATATCTCAGGAGCTGCAGTAGGTAGATATCTCCAAAGTTTTATTATTCAGTTTGCATAAAACAATCATGGTGGCTATGAATCAAATACAATACCTACCTACTGCTTAGTCTCGGAATTGTATAACTCTTGGTTCGTGTTCTACTAATATTATTATAACAGGTATACCTAAATATTATACCTGCCTATAATTTTTAAGTACCTTTTCTTTTTTCGTGCGGAAATCCCTTCGGATACCCCCCCGCCGGCCAGCGGGGGCGGTTATGTCGGGCTTGAAACGACTAAAACCGCACGCCGTCTCGGGTCTGCAGACGCCGGGGTGTAAGATTGCCCATAGAGCATATCCCTCGCACCCCGACTGACCCTGGGCCATCTCCGGTTTCGAGATGGCCCCCAATTTTTAAGTACTTAATCACAGATTAGATAATAGTTGACCTAATGCTGAAAATTAAACATACAATGCTTATCTACTTTTCAGATTCCAAAGTTATGAAGTCTAGTTTTGGATTGGAGATTAGGATTGGTTGAATTTCGGATTATTTTATTATAACAAAACCATTAAAAAACAGCTGGATGAATTTGGCTGAAATTATGTAGGTAAGTTTGACCGGAAATAGGACTGGGCAAAGGCTTTTATCTCGGAAATAGGTTCGGGTATAGGAAATAGTTTCGGGTATAGGAAATAGGCTATAGGGTACGGTATACATGTTAAACATACAATAATTTGCGAGTGACTTTCATAGGGTACCTATTTTGCTTTGTTTTTTTTGTCTCGCATTTTGCTAAGGTGGGAATTGGGTACATTAATTATTATTACGAATTCCTCTAATTTATTTCTTATTAATTTCGTTATGATGACTGACTCACTGATACATTGTCTAATTTGTCGCTATTTTTAAATTAAGAACATTTGTAGATAACCAAAATTATTAGTATTCTCGCTAACAAGTTTTTGTTCAATATTTTCAACTTTTAATATAGTTGAACTACTTGGAAAGAAAAGTGTACCTACTTTTGTAATTTAATATGTGTACCTTTTATCTAAAGAGTAAACTACGGGTTAAAACCAAGCAAGTTAGCAAACAGTTTTATAATAGGTAAAGAAAACGAAATATTACATAAAATATATTTATTGTCTTAAATTTCGAGGCCTATCTATATTGCAATATGATAATTCGTGTAAATCTGCATACATACCTACGATAACAAAGGAATATTAAGTATCTACTTTCAGAATATCTTTCTGGATATTATTTCGTTATTTGTATATATCTAGGCCTCCGGACGGAATAATCGAAGCAGCCGAGACATTAGGGTATACTATTTAGCTTACACTATACATTGTGACATTTTTTCAGAATAAAAAGTAAATTATAAAAGTAGAGAAAATACAGTAGATTATATAAATATAAAAAAATGAGCAGTTACTTATCTACAATTACGTGCCTATTTACAAAGTTTAATTACTTAATAAATAATACAGGCAACGATTACCTACACAGAACAGATTTTACTTATTTACTAAATTTTGTATTCGTTTTCTAAAATTATCTTTATAGATAATTTGGACTAAATACAAAACTAGTAAAAGCAAATCCAGTTAAAAAATATAAACGTAAGTAGTTATTTCTTATTCTAACTATATCTACCTACCAAATATGAACTAAATATTTTTATGTCACAATTTGTATGTACCAGTGATGTATTACCATGTGCATTTGTACCAATTAGAAGTCTTAAATCTAAGTAAATAATTTAAAGAATAAATATTAAATCTCTAATTTATTAAAATTTATATTAATGCTTATTAAGATCTAGCGCTGACTCAAAAAAGTTATTGCTTACAAATACATATTGGTACATTACACTAATTGCCGCAAAGTACGCATTACATTTTCATTTGAAAGATAATTTAGTGACAATTTGAATGTCTAGTGTGAATGCCATAAATATTTAATGTCATGCAAATCAAAGCTCACTATTACTGTAATCATCTCTGGGATGAGATGACTCTGCACAATACTTATTAGATGCAGATAGATAGATTGCAGCGGCGTGCAGTCCGCATCATTGGGACTTGGGATTCCTGAGGTCACTAACACCCTAGAACCTTTACAGTTGCGTAGAGACGTTGCCTCTTTGGCAGTATTTTACTGCCTCTACCATGGTAAATAATGAGTAATCTAAGGAGCTCTTTCATTTCATCCTCCAGCGGGGTGCAGTCAATTAACGTAAACGTAAACAACATAACATAACATAACTTCACGCCTGTATCCCCGAAGGGGTAGGCAGAGGTGTTTTACACACCCACGATTCGCCAATTATGTTAAGGGCCCAATGTAATAGGGGGCGAGTCTATTGCCATCTACCGGGCACATTATTGAGCGAGCGATAATTAACATTTATTAATGCACACATAACTACGAAAAGTCAGAGGTGTGTGCCCGGGGCGACTGTGGATCGAACTCGAGACCTCGTCTCAGCAGTCCGTTACGTACGCCACTGGGCTATCACCGCTTTTTTTTAAACGTAAACATTACAATCCAACGATTATTAGGTACTGGCTATATAGGGGTGTGTGTTGGGTAACCTCCTCGAGTGTCGCTCCGATTCCGATCCCGCTGCAGTCCGGGGGGAACGGAATCGGAGCGGCCGGTACACCCTGGGCGGCGGTCAATGGCTTCCCCTTCACCCCTTCATAGGGTTGGCATTGACCGTCGGCCAATACCCAACGTGGCGGGAACACATCGCTCTCCGTACTCCTCTGCTTTCAGAGGAGACAGGATGAGCGATGCTGTTATTGGTGAGATGGCCCAGGGTCAGCCGGGGTGCGAGGGATATGCTCTATGGGTAACCTTACACCCCGGCGTCTGAAGACCCGAGACGGCGTGCGGTTTTAGTCGGTGCAGGCCCGACATAGCCGCCCCCGCTGGCCGGCGGGGGGGTATCCGAAGGGATTTCCGCACGATAAAAAAAAAAAAAAAAAAAAAAGGTACTGGCTATATAGGGGTGTGTGTTGGGTAACCTCCTCGAGTGTCGCTCCGATTCCGATCCCGCTGCAGTCCGGGGGGAACGGAATCGGAGCGGCCGGTACACCCTGGGCGGCGGTCAATGGCTTCCCCTTCACCCCTTCATAGGGTTGGCATTGATCGTCGGCCAATACCCAACGTGGCGGGAACACATCGCTCTCCGTACTCCTCTGCTTTCAGAGGAGACAGGATGAGCGATGCTGTTAGTGGTGAGATGGCCCAGGGTCAGCCGGGGTGCGAGGGATATGCTCTAATGGGTAACCTTACACCCCGGCGTCTGAAGACCCGAGACGGCGTGCGGTTTTAGTCGGTGCAAGCCCGACATAACCGCCCCCGCTGGCCGGCGGGGGGGTATCCGAAGGGATTTCCGCACGATAAAAAAAAAAAAAAAAGGTACTGGCTATATAAGCATGATTGAGGCAATGGTACGGAGCGCGAACGCGTGGGCCGCGCCGCCGCCTTCTTCTGCGAGCATATAATGCTCGAAAAGGAGATGGCGGAGCGCGCCCGGGAGAGATTTAGAACTCTCCCAGCCCGCCGAGTCCGCAACATGCCGTAGGTCGCTTAACGACCTCCGTCCTCCATGAGCGCAGGCCTGGGGGTGGCAGATGAGACCCGAGACGGCGTGCGGTTTTAGTCGGTTCAAGCCTTCGAGGGGTATCTGAGGTGAGGAAAAAAAGGTCCTGGCTATATAATAATATGGAGCGTAACAAATATTGTCCGTACTGACTGCTTAAGTGAGAAAGTCCTTAGTTATATCCTTATTATCCAGGGTCTCCAATAAGTAACAATATGACTAACACGAAAAACGGTTTTAGTTGGTTTGAGCTTGACTTGCTTGACCTACCCACCTGACTGTTAGCTCTGGTGAGGTTGACTCCGAGGGGATATTTGAATGTAAAAAGGGCCTACACGAGGTTATAGACGGCCCCGCTACCTCGTGATCGGTTTGATGTAAAACTCACACTAACCACTCTGATCACAGTATCTCCTTTGGCATCCTACAATTTGGACACAGCGTATCATGCATGTTGTGATGTGTTTTGTACCTACAAAAGCGGGCCGTAAAGACTAGCACATCTTGCGATCCCACGCTACACCGTTTGATATTGATACATCAGTTAATACAATGTATACAATCGGTAAATCGACGTTTGTTTGTACAATAAATATTTCCTAGTAACTAGTGTTGTAACTAGGCTCTAAGATACAATAGCTCTAGTTAATTACTAAGTAGGTTTTGAATATAATATTATCAGAATAAATAGTCCCCATAACAGAAATCTTCTGATGTGAGACTGTTGCAGGTTCATGTATCAACCTACCGTCCTGGATGTTACGTTTTTATACTTTTTGGGCTTTAGTACGTATATCAAAATGTTTAATTATTATAATTTGCAAATTCCACAATGTATGTATTTTATATAATATCGCAATAGCTAAGATAGTTCGATTGGTATTGACTTGCCGTGTTTTTGGTGACAACTTCAGTGTACCTACGTTTTTATAGCCTATATTTATAAAACCTTAAAGTATAATTTCATACTTAAAGGCTGTTATTAACTTTGTGAAGTTTAAATAGCAGTAATTAATAAACTTTCCTTTAGAGTAATTATTGTTCATTGACTTCGATGTTAACTTTCCCTTAACTCTTTTTGCCCATACATTTGGCTCTCGAAATTCATTAATTACAATAGCTCGATACGAGCCAGAAACTCAAACCTATATAACGTATCTCAGAATTAAGGGTAAAAGTTTTGAAGGGCATCAGAATATATGGAGTTATACGTATCCCTCAATACATAGACACTATCTCCAGGTTTCCCGTTAAAAGCGTATTGCCCTTTAAGGTTTGTGATCTTCGAATTCGATGGAACCGGTTTGGGTTTAGGTTGAGAATATGACGGTATATTGTAAGAAGGTCGTGATGGAGGCATCATTGGCTGCCCTCCATATCCAAACGGATCAACCGGGGACATTTGAGGCATTTGCGGATAGGTGGGTGCACCACTCCATTGGTAAACACCGGTTGGTTTTCCGTTAGACACAAAATCTATAGGAAGATTAATGAATGGATCTGATACTTGAGGAGGCATCATTGGTGCCATTGGAGGACCAAGTGTTGGTGGCTGTGATACGTAACCTAAACCTGGAACAAACATATACGGAGTGGGAGGTAATCTGATGTAAAAGATGGGAGAATTTTCGTATTGCAATGAGTTCACATTGTCGTTTTGGTAGCCATTTCCATTGCCATTTTTCTTTTTGTTCTGCTGGCGACGCCTGGTTGGTATCGTTCTTGAGAGATCTTCATCCTCGAAGTTCTCGTCGTTGACGGTGAAGTTGATGTCGTCATCACTGTCTTCAGGGTAGTCAATGCCAGATGACAAGAAAGATGGATAAAATCCAAACAGATTGAGGGCTTTATTTCTTCTATTTGTTTTGGGGGCCTCAGTTGTTGTTGAAGGTTCTTTGAATTCCTCTTGTAGTTTGTTTTCCCGAGCTGTGGTTGGTTCTTCTGCAGGGATTGCGGCCGCACGCGATCTTCTCATGGATGCGCCGGAACTGTGGCATATTAGCGCCATAAGTACGATGAGAAGCAATATATTACTCGTACCTTCCATTGTGGAATCTGTAAAAGACAAAATACTTTCGTTTAGTAAAAATGTTACTTAATAACAGATAATTTTCAGTTTTTATGATTTTTATGGTACGTAACAAATACGACTAAGTACTGTCGTTACATGAGGTCCCGGGACAATACCCGAAACCGTAAGTAAGTATTATTGACTATTTATGATCAGGAAAGTTAGTTAGAAAGAAATGCCAAGTTAACAATAAATGTTTCGCACCCAGTTATATGGGATCAAAATCGGTTGGCAAAATGTGGGTGATTAATAGACCTATGCCCATTCCTTTAGGCATATTCAGACGTAAATACCTATATATTAAAGAATAAAAATTATAAGTATATTATTATTTATTTGCAACTCAAACTACAAAGTGAAATGTTACTCTGATCAGAAAATTGTATAATACTTTTGTTAAGTAGGTAGCAAAGTCATGTTACTAAGTCGTAAACAGAAAAAAGGCGTGGTTTGTAATAAATCTCTCTTAGTTTCTTTTCGTGAACGATCGGTGAAAATAAAATACGAGGCAAAGATAATTGTTTCCATTTTTTAAACCTGCCACAGGCAGTGGTCAGTTGCACGAGAATAACACATTCACACATTATAAAAGAAAAGAGTTAGTTCGACTGTGTTATAAGTATGTACCTACTTAACATCAATCATGTTTGTTAAGTAGTCATTAAAAAACAATTAAATGTGCAATAACTATCACTGTTAACTTAGTATGTTTAGTTCCTACTAACATAACACGATGAAGGCAGATTCCTTTGTAACAATATTAAATTTTATATGTAAATATTCTAAAGTAGTTTTTTGGTCAAATCTCCGGTTCTTCTTAATCAATTGCAATCAAACGTACGGCAGATTTTAAGACTGACCAAGACCTTTCTAATAGAAACAATAACATCGGAATCAGTTTAATAGTTTTTAGAACAAATTGAAAATAGTAGACAAGAATTCCAAGAAAATATTTTGGTGTTCAGAATCGGTCATTTGACATAACCCAAGTATTTTTTTAAATATGTCCGATTTACAGAAAACTAAAATACAATTTTATAATGGTATAGAATCATAGGTATATTTAGGCATAATATTTCTCTCAAATTGTTTAAAGGCACAGAATACTTTACTGGTAGCGGCAATATCATTTTAATCAGCAATATACTACATTTCACATGCTACACACTACATTTCTTCCAATTCTTTCACTGTTCTCATTTTCCTATGTAATTTTCATTCTGCTTCTTTTATGAAGGCTGCCGAGTTGCCACCTCAGCACCCAGTATAACAAGTATAAAGTTTGAAAAACTTTTATATAAAAATATAGACGTGAAAGGGTAAAATATAGTCTCGGCTCTCCACTGATAGGTGTATGGCGCTAGTAGTATTTCAAGTCGCTGAAATCTACATGTCTGTGGCATATGAGTGTGTAAGATAATAATAACAGAAAGGCAATTTTGAAAAATTTTGTCTGTTTGTCTTCCTGTCTGTTTAAAGTAACCTCTGGAAAGGCTGGGCCGATTTAGACAAGACTTTTACTCGCAGATAGGTAATATTATAAGGCATAACATAGACTATTTTAATTTTAGAAGTAGAATTAGGGATCCGCGCAAAAGAATTAAAACCTTAATAATCTAAATCCACGCGGACGAAGTCGCGGACCAAGCTGGTCTATACTAATATTATAAATAGGAAAGATTGGATTGTTTGTGTGTATTGAATCGGCCCCGTAACTACTGGACCGATTTCCAAAATTCTTTCATTATTTGACTGCTACGTTATCTCTGAGTAACATAGACTAGTTTTTATCATCATGGGATCAGGACGTACGCGGGTGAATCCGCGCGGCGATGCTAGTATGTTATACATACATATACTCACGCCTTTTTCCCTCCGGAGTAGGCAGAGACAACAGCCCGCCGTCTGCTTCTGTCCTTACATACTTCACGAGCTTCCTTCACTTTCATTAAACCTTTCATGCAAGCCCGCCGGTTTCGAGTGCTTTTGACCTGCCCTTTTTTCAATAACTCATTAATTTGATCATTGTATCTCCTGCGAGGTCGACCCCGGCTTGCCTGCCCACTTATGCCTTATATACTTGGTGTGTCATTCGCTCAATACTCATTCGTTCCAAGTGCCACATCTCTAGGTATATTCAATAATTTTACACTATATTTATATTTTTGAACTTGGCAAATTTCTTCTCTTTAATTTGAGACTTTAATTTGGCACAGACTTTAACAGAATAGTCGTACTCGCATTTTTGTCTTTTGAATTAAATCACTAATTCAATTATTATTCACTTTTTGTGCCTTTTTGAAGTTGGTATAATTTTTATCAAAACGTACCTACTTATTTTTCCCTTTTCAGTCAACATAACTGATCATAACAACCGACTTCAGGTAAACCTACTAAACGCGTTGATTCTAGGAGACTGCGTCATTTAAATGAGACAAGCGACGAAAGGGAGAAACGTCTCTCTCATAGAAGAAAATATGTAGCCTAGGCTATTTCCAAAGAGAGTTTTAAAGAGTATTAAATATTGCAAAAATAGACTTACGCATTTGCGACCTGGCAATAAAAAACTTTTAAACACTGAAACCTAGAAGCTCATACGACGATAGATCATTGAAAATGCTTACCGCTTGGCTGTATAAGAAAGTAGGTACCTGTAGGATCAAGAATATCCTTTCAATAAGTTAAACGAGACATTCGTAATGTTTGTCGTTAAGGAGTTCCATTGTCTGCCTTCTTAGTCCAAGTCTAGTCCAATCCAGCATGTCTGCGGCCATAGTTAGGTACTTCTACCTCATAGGGTCGGCATAATACCCTCAACAACTTGAACGAGACATTCATGCTTTACATGGTAATGTAATGTACACGTATCACAGTATGATCATAAATACAAAAATGCCTAGATCATTTCACATTTTCTAAATGATTTTGAGGAGTTCCCTTGTGGATCTCTGTAGTCTCAGGCCCAATTCTAATAGAATGGATATGAGACTATCTCGAAGCTAAATCAAACCGAAAAAAATATTTAAAGTGCATAAACGACCGATATAGAACTAAATATACTGCTAACGTCTGCGAACCCATTTACCGCATAAAGCGTGATTTAATATCATGAAATAGCATAGCAATAATAGCAATGCCTAAATAGGCGAGAGCAGCAATCGCGGTTGATTTGCTGGCATTTATTGAAGAGTGACCTTGTCGGCCAACTTGTCATCAGATTTTTACGAAATTTAAATGGGACTATTTCGAAATAAATGTCTGTCTAAGAAAACAAGAAATTTGCAAATCCATCCATATACGACAGAGTTAAAGTTAAAGTTAACATACATAAAAAAATATAAACATCCGAATTGAGAACCTCCTCCTTTTTCGAAGTCGGTTAAAAACACTTTCTAAATTCGAAATTCAATATTAATGTTCAATGGCTTCATTAACATTCTTTAGTTGTTTTTTATGAAAGGCTAGATAATATTTTATAGGATGTGTGTGCAAAATGAAAAAAGGAAAAACGGCGACACTCATATTACTGGGAGCGCCAGCAGGTCCCAAGGACGGTTCTTCACCCTAAACCACTTACATCCAGCAATCTATTGCATTGCATTTTTAAAGTTTACGCAAGAAACAGATGCGCAAATTGTGTGAAACGATTTTTGGACAGAAACAAGAACATAAAACATAAGATAATAGATACCAACCTAATATTTATAAATTTTAATATACATATATCTACTATTAGGTGAAAAGACATCTAACTCTTGGTATATAATGATGGGATATATAGAATTTAGTACTAGGAAGGAGAGGGATATTTCTAATTTTGAAGAAAAATTAAAATTGGTTGAAATAAAGTAGATACCCTGCCTAAGTATGCCTTTTTTTTTTTTTTATCGTGCGGAAATCCCTTCGGATACCCCCCCGCGTGGCAGCGGGGGCGGTTATGTCGGGCTTGAACCGACTAAAACCGCACGCCGTCTCGGGTCTGCAGACGCCGGGGTGTAAGGTTGCCCATAGAGCATATCCCTCGCACCCCGACTGACCCTGGGCCATCTCCGGTTTCGAGCTGGCCCCCTCGGGTTTGGGAACCACGGTGTCCCCGTCTTGCCCCGGTTTGGGGGAGGGGCGCTAGTCGCCCCACCGTCCCGGCCTGCTTCTGCTGGGGTGACAGGTGGCCTCACCCGCCACCCCCAGGCCTGCGCTCATGGAGGACGGAGGTCGTTAAGCGACCTCCGGCGCCTGAGTTGCCTGCGACGCGCGGCGAGCAAGTTGCGGGCTCTGCGGACCGGGAGAGTTCTAAGTCTCTCCCGGGCGCGCTCGCGCTCCGCACCATTGCCGCAATCATGCTGCCGAGCGAGAGGACTCCCACCCCGATGGCTGCCACGAGGTCACGCCTCGGCGTCTCCCACGCCGGGCAGTCCGCCAGCGTGTGCAGCCCTGAGTCCTAGCTCGCGTCGCAGTGATGACACTCAGGCGTTGGCTCCTTCCTGATCCGATGCACCCCTTCCCGGAGATCACCAGCGTCAGTCGGTACGAGTGGCTTCCGTGTCGCCTCTCCAGCCAATCCTCCATGATGGGCCTTACCGCCGCTATTGCGGCGTGCCCTTGCCTAAGTATGCCTACTGTGATTTTTTCTTAACACCTTTTTTTCCTCTAATGATATTTAAAAAACCGTTATTAGCTCCCTCTATTAGTATTCCGTTGGTATTGGTTATTGGACCTATAATCGAGCAGACCTATGATTAATTCATAAAATTTCCGCGGATAAGTAACCCGCTGTTTTATAAGCAACATGAAATTTATGGCGCGGATATGCAAACCAATGAACAATTACAAGCTGTAGGAGGCGGTTTATTGCATATGTGGCAGTTATATGATAAACACGGAGATTTGATCAAACCCCTAAGTCGGAACATGAAATTATTTTAAAATAACTACTTAGTGATTTCTTAAACTAGTGCAGTGAAATGTCGAAAATAACGGCGAATATCCTTGAATCGTCACCGTTTTTATTTCTTATACTTTAAGCATAACAACTTTGGCATAACTTTGAAAGGCTTTATAATATACTGACATATTGATATCAGGATTAGGCAACACCCTAGCTCAGAACAGTCCGACTAGGATAGGTTTGGTTAGATTTTATGGTTATTTTTATAACCACCCAGAAATGGAGCCATACGAGACGGGGCTCCGATAAATTATTTTCATAATATCATTATTCGTTTATAGAACCGCATTCAAGAACCATATGACATGCTCTGCTTAGTTTGGGTCTAGATGGCGTTGTCTACTTAATCCTTAATTTTTTTTTAAATATCGAATAGTGTAATTTCACTAGATAATCAGATAAGTAGATATATTATGACACATCACTAGATAAGTAGATATATTATGCTATTACTATGCGTTGATCAAATCCATTAGGAATTTTACCAAACCTCTGTTTTTAACATATCCCTGCGACATATACAATAATGTCATACATTCGGAAATTAATTATAGACATAGAGAGAGCCAATTTTCTAATAACAAATTGCGCACGGCGTCATTTACTGCTCAATTTTATAGGTGCACCGGATACATGGAACTTGCACATAGGTATCATAATATATGATGATTTACTTTCGCTAACAAGTTCATCAGCGTATTTATATTGACGAACAATAAAATTAGTCTAGGCAGCAAATAACGTTCAATTATACGGATAATCACCAATATAACTGTCATAAAACTTGAAAACGAATGTTGTTATTTGACGGCCTCCCTGGCTGTGTAGTTTAGAAAATTACGTTATAAAATGTGTGATCTTAAAAATTTACGAAAACTTATAGAATTAATATTTCAAATTCTAATTGAAAACGCAATAAAACTATAAGATTCAAAAGGATGTAGCTCGTTAGCCATCGTTCGCCTTCGCTCACTGTGCGTTACACACCACATAATGAGTGGGTATCTTCGATTATAACGTATTTAGTTAGAAACGCGCCTATGAAGTAAATGATTATATTTCGCTAATTACTCAGCTATCACCTGGAGTTCTGATAGTTATTTTAATTAGTGTTTTTATTTTCATGTTTCGAAGGGTTATTTATGTTCGACTATATAAAAAGATACATACTCTAAATTATAGCAGGGATAATCATCCTGCAAGTCATAAAGGTGGTTGTAAAAAATAATTAATAACAATATTTGTAACTATGCCATTTGCTATACCAGTTTTAGTACCGTTTATCGGGCTCCACATTTTCCTCCAGATAGCTAGATATCTAATAGTACGTATTTTGCCCTTTATGTTCGAGTTTGGTTGGTGCACGTTTTTTGGAGTCATTCCCGACCAACATTTCCATTTACAAACACCACGCAAGAAATGGTAGATTGTTACACAAGGGTTGAAAGTCAGCCATTTCACCCGAGATATTTCTGGCGCTCGAACGAATTGAGAGCGCCAATAGTTCGAGGGTGAAATGGTGACATTCACCCGAGGTAAACACTCTACTTTTCATTTCGACTATGTGAGGAAATTAAAATACTACACACAGATTTAATGAAACAGGTATATTCATAATCAGTTAACATAGATTAAATAAATTATATACTGTTGAAATAGATTATAAACAATAGCTTTTGCCTGTTCTTTAATCTCATCGGGAGTTAAATTGAGTGATATTAAAAAAACTAGCCATAAAATTATTAATAAACTATATTAAGTAACATTATGTGTGATGAAATCATTTGAATATCGACTCGGATCGTTTCCGTAACAATCGGTAACCCATATCAGAGGCTAGTCACAACAAACAGACTAGCACACAGGCAAAAGTAAAAAAGAAGTAAAAATGCTGTATATACTACATACTCGCCATTGCAATCAACTAAATATTAACAATTACAATATATAAACACCTACTTAGAAGGGAACACAAATACGAAACCACTACATGGAAGTCATTGTCAACGACTCTATTTGTCAATGGCACTGAGGTTAATAAACGTTAAACGTTTTGATTTATTAAAATTGGCAGTGGAAAGTATCCTTTAAATACATTTTAAATTAAATTAGCACCGTTTCACGTGCATATTTATCAAATCTACATTGGTACATATTCGTGAAATTAATAAGTGGATTAAATCATTAAGTAGAATTGCTTTGTTGTTGTTAAATCTCAATGCTTAAAAGGCTACCGTGGGTTGCAAGGGTCTGCTAGAAAATCAGCCCTAGGTTTATTCGGTACCACGTTGGTGCCTTTTTAATTATAAATGAATCTGTAACTCAGTTATTTTGCCCTTTTCAGTGTATTTTTGGTGCTTGTAGTCAGTTTTTTTTTCATTAAAATACTTATTATTTAAATTATTTTAAAGTTCAGGCGTTTCGTAGACTGAAAGCCGACCCAAACTAAGTTGGGTAAGGGTTTAGAGGATGAGGATGATGATGTGATATTTTTTAATGGGTGATAATAGGATGTACTAAAATGTTTTGAAATTTTCATGTTGGTGCCAAGTTTTAAGCTCGCAATGAAGACCGGGACATTGATTACTTAGTTATTCAATGTTCCGATTCGACAAAGACGCCGAGCTTAATAAACGGCATTACCACGTCTATGGATATAAATTACGCAGTACATATTAGTATATTAGTATTATATATATTAGTATAATAGTCGCAGTGGACAGTGTCCTTTTAATAAATTCAAACTAAAAAATGAACTACTTAATGTATGACTTTACTTAATGTTTTTAGGAAATTATATAAATTTAATAGGTGGACAAAAAGTTTATAATGGTTTTCTCGTCGTAATGTTTTTACTGGAGGTCGTTAAATGTCAAAACTTAATACAACATTCTGTTGATTTTTTGTTACTAAGTACGGTTCCAGGTCTATTAGTCTAATATTTGTTATTTCTCAAGATCTTGACCAACCTCTAATAAATGATAAAAACATAGAAAACATAACTGAAATCGGTAAAACAATTTACTGATAGATAAAAAGAAAAAAAAAATCCAATCGAGAAAATTTTAAAACTGCTCTTATAATCTTTAGAGTTTAGCAAAATATGTTATTGTGTTGTTGCTAGCTACGTGTCATCTAGTATACCTACACTAAAATTAATATATAATTTTACAAACAGTTCATAGTCATTACATTTCATATTTTTGGAATTGAATACTTTCCTATAATTAAAATAAATATAAGTAATATAGTTAAAGATTTTCAATGTCCCACCTTTTTTTTTAACCACCAATATAATAGGTAAATTATTTGACGATAACGAAGTGTGACTTCATACTAATTTATTTTCATATTTTTTCATAGCACTTACTATTTTGAAGTTCAGTGAAAAGAAATTCAATTGACTGATTTGCAATGAAAATAAAACCACGCTCCATGGTAATGTGTTTATGACTATTTATTTATTATAGGTACTGTGAGTTTTTTGTACTGGCAACTCTACCAAGAACTAATTAAGTCGACATTCATAGATAACTAAAGGACATTAACATCTATTTTTTTATATTTCTCTCTATGTCCCTGCGAAGATTGATGTTAATGTTAACGGTTCAAAAAACTTCATCAGTTATATTATTATCAAAGCTTATATGATGCGATTTATATTTGGATATTTGCTGCTAAAAAGCAACTGGAACGTCGGGATCAGTGTAAAACATAAAATAACACCAAATAAATCACGATAGTAGTGATTACATATTATAAAACAAAGTCTTCCGCCGCGTCTGTCTGACTGTTCGCTATACACTCAAAAAGTACTGCAAATTATTACTAGTACCTACATTCAGTTACTGCAGCTGATCTGATTATTCCAAACCTGACCCGAAAACCTGACCCGGACGCGGGTTAGGTTAGAAACTTGAAAAAAAATTATGTAATATTTGTTCCGAACGTAACCCTCTTCCTAACCTGACCCGACGTCTCGTTCCTATCATAACGCGAATTGCACAGATTGGTCATTCTCTCTAAGCTTTCTCAAAATAAAAAGTACATAATGTGTCAAATCAGTATTTAATATTTAATATCCGACTTGGTTAGGTTAGGTTAGAACGCTAATGCGGGAGCGGAGCGGAGCGTAGCTCCCGCATTAAACATTCGTGGTAATTTTTTTACAACCATGCAGAAATAAGTCATTTTCTAAGCTGTTTGATTGAATAGCTAGACAAGTAATTAAAAGTATCTGCGCAATTCGGGTTATGATAGGAATGAGATGTCGGATCAGGTTAGGAAGAAGGTTACGTTCGGAACAAATATTAAATTTTTTTCAAGTTTCTAACCTAACCCGCGACCGGGTCAGGTTTTCGGGTCAGGTTCAGAATAATCGAGCAGATCGTGCTTTGAAAAATGATAATGCAACTCAACATCAGTAATATTCTGAGATTTCTTTGGTATTACAACAGACTGGATACAAAGTAAAAAGTAGAAAGTAAAAAGTCGAAAGAAAGAGGCCCATAGTTACAGTAAAGTTCAGTATAAGACCTCATTTAAAATACTCAAACGTAGGCAAGCTTCAGATACTTAGGTGAAAAACGTGAAAATGATTGCTACCATTGAAATTCTCCATATGGGCAGAAAGATACCTAAAAACAAATATGTTAAACAAATTGTCATATAATTTATCATCGAAAGTGGTGGTCATAAATCTTATAAATTCCGCGGTGGTCTTCAAGTGTTGTCAGCGTCAACAAATTTCCTCGTAATAGGGGTAATTTGCAGCCCTTGCGAGAGAAAGTTGAATAAATTGGCACAAAGAAAACATGCCGTGCGTGAATCGACTCATAAGTAAAATATTTGAAGAAAATCTGTTCGAAACCAAACTGTCACTGAGTATTAATATACTCAGTACCTTACTCTACCAATTCTTGTAGATTAACATGTAGAAATATGTATTCTACAGTATTTCTTTTCTTTTTAAATTTATCATTTGCGTCAAATTTTTATCATTAAATCATTTTTTATGTATCATGTTCGTTATAAATGTTAATTATACATCTTTTGTCAAACCTAATAAACTTAAATATACTATGCCAACTGATGCGATACAATTGAAAAAATTAAAATTTTACGTGACGTCTTTGTTGTAAATTAGTATTAGTAATAAAATATTATGATTATGATTGTGGAAAAAAAATTATACGCTAAGATTTCATACTAAGTATCTAATGCACATGTTATTATATAGTTTAGGTACTCTAAATATGTTGTGCTTACACCATTACTGGTGGCATTTTCGCATTCTTGCTACACTTTGTACAGTTGCCCCCAGAAGTTTATTTATTTATTTCAATCTTAACACTATCATTACATATTTTTATGCACCTAATGCAATAGCGTAAGTAGCTGAACACTAATATATTTTGCTAATGTGGTCGGTAACTTGGAATGTGTTAAGAAAAACCGATGGCGACTGTACCTTTCTGTAATGAACAGGCGTACAGACGAGACCTACTCTAAATCTGTCGTCGCAAACGTTCACAGGTAAATCACTTCTCATCAGGATGTGAGCTGTGAATTTGTTTGCTACTTAGTAACATCCCAGCTTTCAGTTTACCTAAGCGGAGTTTCACGTTTTACGAATTTTATAAAATTTATTGATTATTATGTAAATTAGTTCATTGGGTAAAATATGCTAATGCAGTTTAATAAAAAAGAAAAGTAGTAACCAAAATTACTATTATTGCCCCCTCTAACCTCTCCAACTAAGTTAAATTGCTCGTGTTAGAAGTGGGTTCACGTCGGTAGTGTAGTGACCAGGATTCGAACTCGGGACCTCTTGATCGTAAGACCGACTCCTTAACCACTAAACTACTGACGCTTGCAATTGAACACGTGCAATGAATTACACACGTTTATATTCATTGGTGAGATCCAGCCTTAGTTGATTTGTAAAAGCGAGTAAACGGGAGTATTTTTAGGGTTCCGTTGCGAAATGGCAAAAAACGGAACCCTTATAGATTTGTCATGTCTGTCTGTCTGTCCATCTGTATGTCACAGCCACTTTTTTCCGAAACTATAAGAACTATGCTGTTGAAACTTGGTAAGTAGATGAATTCTGTGAACCGCATTATGATTTTCACACAAAAATAGAAAAAAACAATAAATTTTGGGGCTCCCCATTCCTAGAAATGAAACTCAATTTTTTTTTTCATCTATCTCATACGTGTGAGTTATCTATGGATAGGTCTTCAAAAATGATATTGAGGTTTCTAATATAATTTTTCTCTAAACTGAATAGTTTGCGCGAGAGATACTTCCAAAGTGGTAAAATGCGTGTCCCCCCCTCCCTGTAACTTCTAAAATAAGAGAATGATAAAACTAAAAAAAATATATGATGTACATTACTATGTAAACTTCCACCGAAAATTGGTTTGAAAAAGATCTAGTAAGTAGTTTTTTTAATACGTCATAAATCGTAAAATGCAATTTACTTTTCATTCAATCAGCTCAAATATAAAATTAAAAAAAGCATTATTATGTTACTTACTGCTACGGATCCCTTCATGGGCGAGTCCGACTCGCACTTGGCCGCTTTTTTAAAACGTGCTTCGGTTCCGCAAAATCTGATTAACCATGTGTGTGATTCCTTTATTATTTACCACCTTTCCTAATGATTTGCTACCTTTCTTGAAAATTTTCCACCTTACCCGAATTTCTGTATAATTGCTATCTGGTCATATGGTTTTTTTTTACTAGTATCCTCTCTTACCTCTATGGCTAAGTTAAATTGTAAATAAAGTATAAATTGTAAAATATATTAGGCATGATTCAAACCCGGGACCTCTCGTTCGTAAGGACGACTCCTTAACCACTGAGCTACCAACGCGTAAATTAAATCCTACAGTATCGTATTCCATTCGTATAACACCTACTGCAGGCATATTACTAAGAGGAAATGTGCACAATTACCTTGAAATGTTCACCATTAAGTAAGAATTACTGTTTAAATATTAATGTAGGTTTAGTACTACAGTTTCAACGAAATCAAATTTACCAGATTAATGGATAATAATCAAATTAATGATGGGGAGTATAAGTAGTTTAACGTTACTGCTAGTCCATAAACACAAAGATTAAATCTGAATACGAAAGTAGAGGCAAACAAGTAGGTATAAAAGTTGATTAAATAATACTGAAACAATTTTAATGACAAAAATTGAACTAACTTCAAAACTTAAAAAGACACTAAAAATAGGCACTGAAAACTGAGACCTAACTGGATTGATGATTTAATTCAAAAGACATAAATGCCGGTTTGAAAAAATATATACAGACCAATATAGAACTTCCTTTTTTTTTTTTGAATTCCTATATCAAAATTAAAAAATAGGTATATTAGGTATACAGACAATATACAGTACATAACTAGATGAAAAGGAAATTGGCTTAAATATAACAAGGTAGATACTTTTTTTTTTGTTTGTGGAAACCCCCACGGGCTTTAACCCCATCGGTGCCGACGATGGGGTAGGCGTGTCGGAATCGGACCGACTAAAACCACACGGTGTCCTTCCCAAGTGTCCATTGCCGGGCACCCCGGGTAAGCCCTCGAAAGGATAACCCCAGGGTTACCGGCGGACATTGGCCGCCACCGCGGCCTCGCCTGTTGGGGTCGGGTTTTAACCCGCGTCGGTGAGTTGGCAGGCGTGTGTAGGACACATACGACACGCCTCCGTCACGGCCTGCTTCTGTAAGGACGGCGAGACGGCCAACTGCCGATCGGGGCCTGAGGAGGCCCCGATCATGGAGGTCGGTAGTCCCGGGCGTAGACGAGTCTGCGGCGTTCTCGCCGCAGACTGCAGAACTCGGGGGGCAGGGTTCTCTCCCGCTCCTCTCCGCCGTCTCTTTCGCGCGCATTACCTGCTCGCAGAAAGAGGCGGCGGCGTGCCACTTGCTCCCGCCGGAGACCACGGCCCTCACCATGGTTTCCAACGAGAGAACGCGTCCATACCCAGGACCGCAACGAGATCCCGGCGTTGACTCGCCCACGCAGGACACTCCACCAACGTATGGAGCGCCGTGTCTTCGCCAGGATCCCCGCAGTGCTGGCACTGCGGCGTTGTCTCCCGGTGGATGCGCCATAGATACTTACTAAAGCACCCGTGGCACATCCGGTAGGGGAGGTCACCGTGGTGCCTCTCCAGCCACTCCTTCATAATCGGTCTTACCGCCGCAATGGTGGATTCCCCCCACTTTCCATGTCTTCATGAATTTCCGGCGGAGCTGGGACCGCTGAGCCCTAATTTCTCGGGGCTCCGGCCTATGGCCCCGCTCCAGCGCCGCCTTGCGCCACTGGTACAGTAACGCAAGGGCTCTCGCTTCCAGGTCCCATGGAGGGGTCCCGGCTAGGAGACATGTCACCTCGACGGAGATCGTGCGATACCCCCTGATGACTCTGACGGCCATCGCTTTTAACGGGCTGTTTAGAACAGCCACGTTGCGGGCCACCAGAGTCTCCGCCCGTACAGGGCCATGCTTGGCACGATCCCCAGGTACAGTCTCCTAGTGGGGGCGTTGGGTCCCTTAACGTTGGGCATCAGCCACGATAGCGCGGCCGCAGCCCGCCTCAGTTTCGGGACCAGACCTCGGAGATGTGATCCGAAGTCCCATCGGCTATCGAGTTAGAGCCCAAGGTACTTCATCGTGGGCTCGATGCCGATGCTTACGCCCCCTACGGTTATGCTGGTTCCCGCAGGTGGCCCCCTCCGATGCCCGTGAAAACACATAGCCTCGGATTTGTGGAGAGCCACCTCGAGTCCCAGCCGCCGCATTCGACTCACGACTTAAGCAACCCCTGCCGTGACGTTTAGTACTGCGCTTCGGTGCGTTGCTCCCCGCGCCATCACGAGGGTGTCCTCAACATAATATGTTATGCTGACGCCCTCGAGCAACGGACAGCGCAACACCCAATCGTATCCGATGTTCCACAGGAGTAGCCCTAGGACCGACCCCTGCGGAACACCGCACGATACTTCTCGCCGCCCTGGCCCTAGCCAGCTCGGGTAAACTATGGCCCTCTCGGATAGGTATGCCTCGAAAATGCGGCGGAGGTAAGGAGGCACTCCGTGATACGCGAGCGCCTCCCTAACGCAGCTCCAGGGTAGGGTGTTGAAGGCGTTGGTGATGTCGAGAGACACCGCCACCACCACCCCACCCCGCGAGACTACTTCCTCCGCCAGGCGCCTAACGCGCATGATCGCTTCCACGGTGGAGCGCCCCCGGCGGAAACCGAACTGGTTGTCCGCCAGATCTGGCCCCACGTTCGTGATATGCTCGACGAGGCGCTCTGCAATAATCCGCTCAAAGAGCTTGCACACCTCATCGAGCATTACGATCGCCCGATCGGCTGATCCGCTGACCGCCCCGCCTTCCGGATAAGGACCCCCTTTCGAGGCATACGCTAAAGAGCGCCACCAGTAGAGGAAGGTAGATACTTACTTAAATAATAACTTGTCATTGAAATAAAACTAATATATCACGATTTAATACCTACTTGCTATAACACAATAATTGTAGGTCTAAAATACTGTAGTCTACGTGAACTGAGTTGCCGTCACAGCTAGTACTCGTATTCATAAACACAAATATGCCAAACAGTTAGCGAACTCAGTCATTTCAAAGTTCTTAAATATTTAGTATTCTTAGAACTTACCTTCGTTGTTAACTTTACTGGTCTGCAAATATCGGAATACTGTGTCAATAAAGTTCAATTCGATGTTTAATGATGTGCCGGTTTGTGGCAAATCACCTTGCAAATATAACCGTACATTATGTTCTTGGAAAACCGTCCTTTAAGTGTATGGGGTACCAAGACCATTGGGGCCAGCCAACCTTACCTGCAAGCCGGTACACCTGCTTATTAATAGATGAGGCTCTGGCGCAGGCTTATAATAATTAACACGTCCATATATATATAGCGGCGAAAACCCAGTGGTGTACGTAACGGACTGCCGAGACGAGGTCTCGAGTTCGATCCCCAGTCGCCCCGGGTACACACCTCTAACTTTTCGTAGTTATGTGTGTATTAAAAATATTGATTTTCGCTCGTTTAGTAATGTGCCCGGTAGATGGCAATAGGCTCGCCCCCTATTACATTTAGACCTAAACATAACTGGCGAATCGTGGGTGTGTAATACACCTCTGCCTACCCCTTCAGGGATACAGGCGTGAAGTTATATTATTATTATTATTATATATTAATCACAAAAATTCATAATAATGTGTACCAAATTTAAGCTCAATCGGTATATTAGATTCTTTGCTAATTGGTTGTAGCTGTGAGAGCTGTGAAGTCTATCCGGAAAATAAGAATTCCGTTTTTTTATTCGGTCGCTCGTAAGGAACCCTAATAGAGTAAAAGACAATACGTGCAACATTGTGGTTAATGTTCATTGTAATACAGCATCATGTGAATACATTATTCCGTATAATATTAAGTCCATTATATCAATATGCTTGATAGAAATACGATGACATCGCATTGTATTTCGTTTTCCAAGACCATATAATCATCATTTTAGCTATCTAGCATCTATCCCTCAAATGCTCATGTGCCAAGGTGTTCAACTACATTCGCTAATCTACTCTGAAAATCAAATTGTAAATTAGCTATTTCTGTACGTTGTAGATATATTATATATTTGTATTCAGAGTCGTCCATTTAACATAACCTTAATATTTTCTTTATTATCTCCCATGTACAGACATAACTATTATATGATATATTTGTGTTCAGAATTGTTCATTTAACATAATATAAGTTTTTTTTAAATATCTCCAATGTACAGACCCAACTAATTTACAATTTTATAATAGTATAGATACCTTTTTCTTTTCTTTATTGTGCGGAAATCCCCACGGATATCCCCCGCCGGCCAGCGGGGGCGGTTATGTCGGGCTTGAATACAAATGTAGATAAAACCTTAGATCACTAACCTTATTTTACAACTCTTATTACTAACCTTCGTCGTTTCGGCTACGCCGTATAAAAGGGAAGCTTCTAAGGGTTTATGGAATAAAATATTTATATATGTTTTATTTATTTAATACAATAATCATTTGTTAACATGGTTTTAAGTTTTTTATTTACTAAAACCACATTTTAATTACTTTGGCAGTCTTTTAATTGAGACCAGAGTTTTTACTCATTTATAATTTTTTAGTTTTATTAATGCTTAAATCTTATTAACAAACAAAGACTTAAAAAATATAAAAATATTAATAATAAGTAATAAAATCAACAAAAGAGAGAAAAATTTTAGAAAAAATCTATTATTTAATACATTTGTGACAAATGTCAAGTTTGTGTTCACCACACAAGGATTTGTTGCACTTGATGCAACATCTCTATGTCATTCTTCGCCTTGCGGAGGGGTATATTGCACAATTTATTTTTTCAGCGATAGGAACACTAACTGCATCTTCTCTTTGATCAGTCTCAAGTAATGATGACCATTTGTGTTTGTTTTTTTCGCGAAGAATATTACTTGTTGGTGTAATAATTAATTCGTGTGGCTGACCTGAAGTACTAGGTAATGGGTCTTCAATTGATGAAGATGTTCATGCCTGGATGTCTTCAGTTGAAGGTGGTTGTTCTGACACAGAAAAAATCTCTTCCTCACCATTTGTTTCATAAGCCGGATCAGCCTCAAGGTGGTCTTCTTTCTCACTCTCAGAGCAGTTTTCTAATAACAGCTGACGAATCGTATTTAAAATAAAAATATGTTCAAATAAAAATAATTTAGGTTCGTATTTCAATGTAGGTAAATTAAGTGCAAAGTTTACAAAACACCGAAATAATTATAACACCAAAAATAAAATGAAAAATAACTCTGCAAGAATAACGTTAATACTAACCTTCGTCGATTTGACGACTCATGGTGGCTGAAACGGCGCACACAGGGTCCCTACACAAAAAAAACACCCGTGCACCGCACGAGCTGCGGGTCGACTGAGATTAGCCGGAATCTGGAATATGTACGACGATGCAATCTAAAGTTATACCACTTCTTTTGAGTCCGCGTCGTCGTTTTGACGAAGGTTACTGATCTAGCGTTAAACACCTTGATAAGATGTGCACATTAGCAATTGATTGATAGATGTTAAATATGCTAATTTTAATCAATAATTGTAAACAAAACGTAAGGTACATACATGGTGGGGTGCTTGGTTGGGGACCTCCACGCTGTGCTCCCTGGGCAACGGAGGCGGCAGCGCCTCTCTCCTAGGGCGGGAGAGACGCTGCCGCCTACGGCCAACTCCGACCGAGGCGAGGACGGCCCTGTTGAGGGCTGTTCGGAAGCTTTCCACGTGTCCGTCTGATTAGCAGATGGCACAGTGGAGAGCAAGTAAGGGGGCCATCTCGAAACCGGAGATGGCCCAGGGTCAGTCGGGGTGCGAGGGATATGCTCTATGGGTAACCTTACACCCCGGCGTCTTAAGACACGAGACGGCGTGCGGTTTTAGTCGGTTCAAGCCCGACATAACCGCCCCCGCTGGAGACCCCCCGCTCTCCAGCGGGGGCGGTATCCGAAGGGATTTCCGCACGAAAAAAATAAATAAAAAAAAGGGTACATACATGGTTTCATTGGGTACATACTTATATTAATTAACTCAAATATTATACACGGTTCATATCCGTAGTAGTTTTTGTTATGGCGCTTATGTAATGTATAATTTGACACATGATTAGTTACTCATAGATTCATAACATTAAGTAACTTAGGCAAGAGATCACTGACTTATGATTGGCACTTCTAAAAGATTATTAGCCATGGGCTGGTCGTCAATTATTGAAATAAACATGTGATCGGACAGATTTGAGCACAGCGATGACGAAAAACTTGTTGAACGACTGACGCCCACTGTTTCGGACTCATTAGTGATATAACTTAATGTTGCTACGAAAATAAACTGAATAAAGTCAATTTTTTTATAATGGTGGTTCCGTATGCTAATAAATTTTGGAAAGTGTATAATTTTTTTTAGGTTAGTTTAGTAAATAGTATAACGTGTGTGTGTGTGTGTGAACCCCAACTAGCCGCAGACAGGAATGTAGGCTCCATAGGGCGGTAAAGATAAAACCCTTTGTATTAACTCCCAGCCCATCATCATCTTCGACTTGACAACTAACCGAGGGCACTTGGATCCTTAGCAATAGATGCTATTCAATAGAATGACATCTATTGCTATATTGAATACAATAGGCTGACAAACAATCTATACCAAATATTATCAAACTGAAGAGTTTCGTTTGTTTGGTTGAACGCGCTAAGCTTAGGAACCACTGATTCGAATTGAAAAAATATTTTTGTGTTGGATAGCCCATTTATCGGAGAAGGTTATAGGCTATATATCATCACGCTGCTACTTAGGAGAGCGGAGCAGGAATCATAAATGAGAACAAATAGAGCAGAATTCCCATACATTAATGTGAAACTAATAAATTACGGACATCTATGGATCAAATGGGTGCCACGGGGCCGAAGTATGCCACAGGCGAAGCCGCGGGGCACAGCTAGTAAGTGATATGTATTAAGCTATAATTTAGGATTAGACCTACAAAGTAGTACCTATATTAATCCGTTTAGATTGGCAGATAGACAGACCTTACACGAACTGATTGTAGGAACTGTGGATGAACCTGATTTAATTGGTCATACCGCCTATTGTCATCATAGGATATCAAGAAATCGGAGTTCGAAACGTGGCACGAGTATTAACGACTGGTTATATTATTCACTGATTGGTATGCTGACAAGGATAATTCCTCGAGACTCTACATCAGTCGCAGAACAGTCGCCGCCGAAGAGAGTTCTACGCACTCGGCGCCGACCGGACCTGTACCACTGAAGATGTCGACTGCAGTCGCGCAAGTTTCATATAACATAACATAACTTCACAACTGTATCCCCGATCGGGTAGGCAGAGGTGTATTACACACGCACGATTCGCTAGTTATGTTGAGGTCCCAATGTAATAGGGGGCGAGCCTATTGCCATCTACCGGGCACATTATTAAGGGAGCGGTAATTATCATTTATTAATGCACACATAACTACGAAAAGTCAGAGGTGTGTGCCCGGGCAACTGGGGATCGAACTCGAGACCTCGTCTCAGCAGTCCGTTACGTATGCTACTGGACTATCGCCGCTATTATTTCATATAAACCACGGCGAAACCGCCTGAAAGTAGTATATTCTACATGCAACGCCGGCCGTGAAAGCATAAAGAATTATAAGGATAATTCCCTATAGAAACCAGCGGGATAGCGATGTGAAGTGTGTAATAGCAATATATTCTGGGGCATACCTTCTTTTTTTTTTTTTTTTTTTTTATCGTGCGGAAATCCCTTCGGATACCCCCCCGCCGGTCAGCGGGGGCGGTTATGTCGGGCTTGCACCGACTAAAACCGCACGCCGTCTCGGGTCTTCAGACGCCGGGGTGTAAGGTTACCCATAGAGCATATCCCTCGCACCCCGGCTGACCCTGGGCCATCTCACCACTAACAGCATCGCTCATCTTGTCTCCTCTGAAAGCAGAGGAGTACGGAGAGCGATGTGTTCCCGCCACGTTGGGTATTGGCCGACGATCAATGCCAACCCTATGAAGGGGTGAAGGGGAAGCCATTGACCGCCGCCCAGGGTGTACCGGCCGCTCCGATTCCGTTCCCCCGGACTGCAGCGGGATCGGAATCGGAGCGACACTCGAGGAGGTTACCCAATACACACCCCTCTGGGGCATACCTACTGTTACAATATTTATTTATCATAACGTACACTATCAACGATCAAGTTAAGAATGAATCGATCGTGACTCGTGACACTAAATAAAATTATGAATCTACCCTACAGTTGAAATATTTTCTTTGTTCAGTTTAACACATATTCATAAACCTCCATAAAGATGTTTGTGAATATTAGAGTTACTAGGTAACTAATTTTATTTTATGCTCACGCTTCAGGTAGGCAGAGATTGGTGTATTGACACCATTTGCGAGCCTTTGCCTTTCATTGGGCAGTTTTCAAGACGCGATTGTGCGATTTAAAACTATAACGTTCTATATAATACTTTGTATGATATTACTATTTTTTTGTTTTTTTCTAAATTTCGCGTTCCATGATGCCTGAGCATGAGCCTGTGACCACGGCCAGTGTAACCTGGTCGAAACGTCAGGCAATCTAAAGGTCCATGTATACATGATCGCATTAATTCCCGTTAAATTTTTGTACGATATTTCGTTCCATTTACACATTTAACCCTAAAAGTAAAATCACAGGGTATTAAATTAAATATAGCAGTAAGTCATCCTTATATTCTGTAAGAGAATTATAATCACAGCGGTTATATCGGCAGTGTCGGCACATTCGATGTAGAGAGGGTATTCAAAATAAGTGGAATTCGCATTCAATTCACTTATTTACATCTGTAATTAGAGCTGTCCGCTTGCTTTTTAAATTTTTGGTAATATTATTTGTGAGGGTTTTAAGGTGATATTTCTGCTGAAACCATTTTCCCTTTGCTGACATAAATATTGAGTGTGAAATGTACCCTAATTATTAAAATTTAAATTGACAGTAATTTTATTAATTCATTGCACGAAGTGAGTAGTTTACAACATAATTTTGCTTCAACTGGATCTCACTAAATGTATAAGAAATCATTATATTTGAATGTTAATTTTCTTTATGGTGTGAGTGATGTATTGTAACCTCGTTTTTAATCGAGGCGTTAAGAATAAAATCACAGTAAACAAATACGATATCAAAAGGTTTTTACATAAAGCTTTCAGAAGCAGTCTCCCACTTTACGTATTATCTATTTCAAACTTCTTTATTTCATGCCAAGGCAAAGTTGTGCCATTTCTATATTCGTCTGTATCTATTTTTTTTGTATGTTCATCGATATTTCCCACGTTTAAGAATCGATTTTGAAAATTATTTTGCATTGGGTTCGGTTATTTTCAAGTTGGTCCCATAGAAATCTAATTAGTATTGGACCTAGAACTCCGGAGATGCAGCAGGTAACTCCTCAAAATCAAACAGAAAATGTGAAATTATCGAGTGTATGATCGAACATGACTTCAAATGTCAAATGTCTTTTGTTTGGAATTTTGGAATACATATTTTGAAAGGCCGTATAAATAGGTGCCGATTCAGCTATTACAAAACTCTCTAAACTAGACTACCTATTTAATAAACTCTAGATTTAATCCGACGGCGCATAGAACAAGATTTCGAAATTCAAATGAAATAGTTATAGAGACAGTTTAGTTTAATGAGATGAGCAACAGAATCAAGGCCATTTTGCGAATTCAATATATCAAAGATTTGTTTTAAGGTGCTCCCTCACCGTGAGCATCCACTTATAATGTAACTTTACAGATTCGAACATTCAATACATCAGTGAGGTAGTGGTGAGTGGAGAATGGAATAAAGAGTGGATGGGAGTGGAGTGGAGTGGAGTGAAGAGGAGTGGAGTGGAGTGAAGAGTATTGAAGCTGAGCGAATTGGAGTGGAGAGTAGAGTGGACATGGGAGTGGCGAGTGGGGTGTAGAGTGGGGTGAGAGTGGAGTAGAGCAGGAGCGCATCCCGATATGAAAAGATTAGGTTAGAAGTGTATACCCGTCGTGTTAGGTCACTTGAGGCAAAGCTCGAAGATATGCAGGGCTTGCGATGCGGTGCACCGTCTACATTATTCACTAAGCTAGAAAGTCAGCCTCACTTGGCACTCCTACTGATTGACGTTAGTCATTCCCATAAAAGTCAAATTTAAGCCAAATTAAAAGAAGAAGGAGTTAACGATCGAGGTGACAGCTTGGGATTCAACTGGGAATAAGCTTAAGATGTTGACTTACATTCAATAAAAAGAGAGAAATAAGCTATTTTAATGAAAAAAAATTCAACCGACTTCAATAACCAAATTTCAAGTTTGACTTTTGTTCGACTTACACAGAAAAGTCATACGTGTTTTTTTATCTTTAGAATTGAATCTGTAAGTCAGTTATTTTACACTGATTTTTTTAATTAAAATATTTTACAATAGTCAAATTTATATATATCTACATAAATAAAAATGAAACGCCAAAATGTATGTACTGTGCATAACTACCGAACGACTTCACCAAATTGGATATTTTTTTCTTTTTTTGTGTCGTTATTGTCAGGACAAGGTATGTATAAAAAAATTGGAAAGTCCATTGATAATGTGCTATAATTGCACATGGGCGAGGCCATGGCAGGCAGCTAGTCTATACAAATAATTAAAATTGAAGTGTCTGTCTGTAAAATTAAAATAACAGATTTTTAATGATTGCATATGAATGTATATACGATACTTATATAAAAAATACAATTTATTAATAAAATATTTGTCTGTCTGTTTGAAAGAGGTAATCTCTGGAACGGCTGGGCCGATTTCGACTGGGCTTTCACTGACAGATAAGTAATATTACAAAGCGTAACATAGGCGCATAACACATTTAATTTAAAAAAAAATTAGCGTTGCGCTAAAAAGATTTAAACCCACAAAATTGTGAGTAAATCGGATTTACTCTGGAATGGCTACGCCGATTATGACGGGATTTTCACTGGCAGTTAGGTAATGTTACAAGGTGTAATATAGGCTACTTCAATTTTAGAAACAATAGGGTTCCGTTCAAAAGAAATAAGACCCTAAAAATCTAAATCCACGCGGACAATTATTTACAATAAGATGATCAGTCAATTTTCTTATTTACTTTATTTTCACATGGCATTAAAATAAATATGTACAATTAATTACAAATAAAATAAAATAAAAACGAAAGAAACCTAAACGTATAGGTTTAGGTTTCTTTCGTTTAAGCTTAAGCGCTTAAGCTCATTATTATTTTTATCTATTAAAATTATATGCGAACCACAAAATAGTAAATGATCCTACTTCCTACTATCTTACTTCTACTATCTTACTTCCAACTAATATTCTAAATGTGAAATTTTACGAAGATGTCTGTAAATCTAAATGTTTGTTACTCAATCACGCTTTAACGACTGAATGGATTTGGCTGAAATTTTGTACAGATATAGATAGTCTGAAATAACCCTAATTTTTAACCTTGGAATAGATACCCATGGGAAGCGGGAACGAGGAATGTCTTGAACGCCGGCCAAAGCGTGGGTAACAGCTAGTATTATTTAATTAAATTAATTTAACTATTAATTTTAATTTAATTAATGGGCTGCATTGTAAAGAACCACTTGACATGGATAATAAAAAACCTTATCTCCCTGAAGTTACAGAACAAAACCTTTCTACTAACTCAAACAAACTACGCCATTAAATTATACAATACTCCACCAGGAATTTTCAGGATAAATTTTCAAACCGTTTCTCAAACTCGATTGTATTGAGACCCCGTTATAATGTACCCCTGAACTTGATCTCGAGTTTTAAATTAAGAAACTAAAAATAGTTACGAAATTTTGAATAATGGTGGAAATATGGATTTTTATAAAATACTGTACTATTTATTAGTGTTCCGGACTGAAATCGGGCAATTATTACACCAAAGTTGGAGATTTTCTTGCTACTAACATTTACTTAAACTTTGACAGAACTTCTATCATACTTTTATATTTTATACTGTGTGTTGTTTTCTACCAAACCCAGATAAAGATGGTACAATATTTTAGCTTCTGTTAAACTAGCTTGGTTAATGTTTGCATTACAATACCGTTTTATAAGTATAAGCATACCTTTTTTTTCTTTTTTTTTTCGGTCGGAAATCCCTTCGAATACCCCCCGCCGGCCAGCGGGGGCGGTTATGTAGGGCTTGAACCGACTAAAACCGCACGCCGTCTCGGGTCTACAGACCATAGAGCATATCTCTCGCACCCCGAGTGGTGGACCGTGAACTTGAGTTTTCTTCCAACAGACTTTAGAGTGTTACAGGAGAGTATAATTAAAATAGATGGCAGAGCCAAGTGTACAACAGAGCGGATATTACAGACTATTCTTTGGGCCATGAAGATCTTGGTGCGGCTCCATACACCCACTTCCATATACAAAATATTATTAAGATAGTATCTATATACTAAGATACATATTCACAATAAAATTGTAAATTAGTTGTCTGTATATTGATAAAAAAAATGAGTTATGTTAAATGAATGATACTGAACACAAAAAAAAATTATGAAATTCTTTACTGTTTGTCTGTTTATCTTTTTGCCTGTTTGTTCGCGATGGGCCGAAAACTACAGAATGGATTTTGATGTGGTTTTTTCTCTTAGAAGGATCTTGATCAGACTTCAAATCTGCAGTGTATTTGATTGCAATATTGCAATTGGTTAAGTAGAACCAAGAGAAATACAACCAAGAAAGCGATAACCAACATCCGCGCGGGTGGAGCCGCGAGCTTCAGCTAGTAATATATAAAATAATTTTCTGAAACAAACTGTTCTTTCATGAATCTAATCCTATAGCTTGAATACGAGCTATTCGTTAAAGACATCATGGTCAAAAGGTTAAATTGGAGTTCCTTAAAAACCCCGGTTGAGAAACGATGACATATAGCCTGTATTAACGTTCAAGTGCAACCGTTCAGCCATAACGATGCCAAGCTTTGTCATGTAGGACAGGCCATTTGCGTTTTCTAATGCGATCTTAAGAGAACAAGGTACTGTAACGAGAAACTGTTTTCTTGATTTACAACTGCTTATTTTTACATGTTACTTATTGATAATACTTCAAAATTTACAATGATTTCCATGTATATAACTAGTTATTAAAACATCGAAAAAAATCTCTTCTCTTGTAACTGGTTAAGTGATTTCAGTTCGAGAACATGGATGAAGGGATACCCCGAGACAAGCTGTTTAGAATAAAAATGTGAGTAGTAAATGGTTGGTTGATGGCTATCGCAATACCATTTTTAGGAACCCTTATAGATTCGTCATGTCTGTCTGTCCGTATGTCATCAACTTCCACCGAAAATTGGTTTGAACGAGACCTAGTAAGTAGTTTTTTTACGTCATAAATCATAAACCGCAATTTACCCTTCATTCAATCAACTCAAATATAAAAATTTAAAAAAACAATATTATGTTACCTGCCGCTACGGAACACTTCATGGGCGAGTCCGACTCGCACTTGGCCGGTTTTTTTTGTTCCAGTCTGTCTATTAGTATACTAAACATTAGTCTAGGCAAATTAGGCTAAACATTTTTTATTTGACGTTTTGTAAGTACCGTTTTAATGGTATATACAGAATAAATTATTTTTGACTTTGACATAGTTTAAATCCTGGTTTGCAGTGATTGAAAAGAAAATTGGATGAGAATTGCTTAAATAAGGAGCCATTATATTGGCCGTATGTTGAGATGCCAAGGTAATTTATTAAGTAATTGCTAACTGCCTAAACAAGTAATTTAGTAGTCGCTAAAGTCTTTGATGATTGATTAATAGGAATTACGTGTTTATTAAAGGAAAATAATGAGGAAGCATAAACGGTGTACCTATGTAAATTACGAATGGTGTGGGTGCATGGGTATCCCCTCAAGCTCTTCAGAACCCAAGCCAAATGCAACAACAAGCCGGTACGGTACACCTGCTGATTGACGGATGAGGCTATACTCTAGCGCAGGCTTTGATCTCTTATTGTGTAATTTTGTCAGATATACAAAGAAATACCATCCAATTTCATGCCATTTGCTTAGGTATGTGACAATCACAGCACTTCATAACAGAGGTCCCAGGTTATTGAAACAATGCTGGGATAATGTTAAGAACGAATGTGATCGCAACTTATTATTAGAGTCATAAATATGTATGCATGTGTTCCTGCCATCAAGTTAATTTTATGCAAATGGTGCAATTAAGCCACATGCCGGTGTAATTAGCTAATTAAAGCAAATACCTACGGTAGTAATATTTCTTGACAGAATGTTTTACCGACCTATGTGAGTTTTTAACAAGTAATAATGACTAATTGTTCAAATTACAGTATTATTACCTCTAAAATCTTTGAAAACTAATAAATCTACCTCACACATCGTGCAAGTGTAGCAATTATAATAAAATTTAAAAGGCGGACTGTTTGTAACTTTGGCAGATTGTTTGTTTGTAACTTTATGTATACCACTACTAGACCGGTTGTACCAAAAAAGTAAACAATTCTTTTAATTTCAGCACGTGAGGGCCCTGGTGGAGGAAGTAGTGGCTCTGGGCGAGGAGATACTAACAGTGTCTCTTGACATTGTGAACGCCTTCGACACCTTGCCCTAGGAGCATCAGAGAGGCGCTCATTTATCACGAATGCCTTTTTACTTCTGCCGCATTGTCGGGGTTTACCTTTCGGTAAGAGCTGTAATCAAACGTAAGTAGGGCAGGTCTTGATCGTGGAGATATGTCATGCGGTGTTATACAGGGTTCGATGTTGTGTTCGCTCCTGTGGAACATCGGCTACGACTGGGTGCTGCGTGGTATTCTTCTATAGGGTGTTGACGTGACGTGTCACGCTAACGGCACTCTGACTGAACTGATATATATAGATTATACACAGTCATAGGGCCCGCAATTCCAAGAAGTGAGCCGTAAGAAGTTTGCGTCGTTGGGATCACTACGAAGGTTGCAAAACTTCCTCCCAATTGCAACCAAAATTTCGCTTGCAAACTCATTGTTATTACCTATTCTGGATTTAACCGAAAACCAGTTGGATAAGTTTCAGCGTCTCCAAAATTAAGGTCATCGGAAAACTCAAGACTGAAGATGCGGTTGCATACAACAGCTTTTAACGTAAACTCCTTCACAGTTACAGCCATTGGTCTTTGGAATAAGCTATCAGTGGACATATGAAAAGCTCAGAATTTACAACAATATTTTTAGGTAAATAAGTATACATTATAATATATGCAGGTATACATTATTTGTTTGTATGTATATATAGATAGATAAATATAATATAATTTAGGTTATATTATGTACAATTAGTACGCCAAACAACTACCGCTCAATCCCACCATCACATTACAATCTAAATTCTAAAGGTTGCCTGGTAGACAACACTTCAAGCGATAAGGCCGCCCATTGTACTGCTTACGAAGAATCTAATTTTATAATACTTATGTATATTATGTTTACCTAGCGTACAATAAATATAAAAAAATAAAATAAAAACAAGAATTATTATTGGTATTCCCATAACCGCAACGTTCAGATACCGCGCTCTCCGACATATTCAACATAATGAAAGTTGCGTGTCAGTGAACATACACTTAAAGAGATAAACTATTCGTGTAATTTACACTACCATAGTTAACATATTCCACATTTCTGTTTTATTACTCTGATAAATGTTTACATGAAATCATGAGAAGAAGAAAATCATTTAGATTCATTTCATATTAGTCATTTTTATTTAGAGCATTCGATGAATTCAATTGAGCTACATACAGAATGGTTATCTATAAATAGTGAAATGAGGAAGTTTATTTTTATGATGTATTAAAATATTTATAAGAGTTCCCCACGAGATATACATGGATTTGAGAGTACATCTTAATAGCGAGCAAATAAGCGTTTTATGGTTTGGAATGGTATGAACCATGATCGTTCTTCGTATATCAATATTACAGATGCGAAATCGCAAATGGAACTCTTTGTTGGAAATTGATAAATGTTATTAAGCCTCTCGGATATAGAACCACCAGCGCATGGTATGTTGGAATAAATTATGTCTACATATAATGTATACTCGTACTGGAATTCCAGTAGTTTGAAACGACTACTATTGAAAATTAACATAAGTTTGCGCTTTATCGTGTTGTCCTGGGTTCGATTTCCAGAAAAAAAAACCTTTTTTTTTTTCGTTAAAAATGTGTCTAGTAGATATAAACCAAAACTATAAAATGAAATAGATCAAAAAACCTGGAACCAAAAATACAGGCAAATTTGGGTAGAAAATACACCTCGAACTAATTCTTCGGAAATATATACAATGAGACTGGAGGTCATTGGATGAAAATGGCGCTAGACCAACATAACGTGTTGGTAACCGTTAATATTCACACAACAAACGGCAACTGCTTGTTTGGCAGTTCAGAATAAATGGTCAAGTCCAGACATAATGAAGCTTGGATTTTTCTGATCTAGACGTTATCAGCTGTTGTATTAAACTTAATCATCTGCTCAAATACCTCGGCGCAACAGTATAAATCAACTGAGGAAACGGATTCTTGGAAGCAGCTATGGCTCTAAGCAAAAACAGGTTTTTCTCTTGAACGTGATGCGATGTTTCCCATTTGTTTTGATGAAGATAAGTATGTGCTAACGACATTTATGTAATCCCGTTTATGAATTGAATTGCAGCAGTAGAGTTATTTACCAGCTTTCCCATTAACACATCCTCATCCTAACTATATACTCATTATAAAGTCCCCAACTTAAGTTTTATTGACAATTTCAGTATATTCGCTTCAGGGTAGCTAAACCTGTTGCTCAAAACGTAGGTTGGGTAGGTTAATGCGGCAGGCACGCTAGTAATAAATTGACGCTAGCCATTCGTCCACATATTAAGCAAGAAACAGAGCCGTTGCAGAAACATCATTACCAACACTGCCCACGAAGGCTGAACATTTTATAAAGATAATCTGAAAAGGCCATTTTTAACCTGTACCCTGCGGTTTAGGCAATAGAGTTGTCCTCTTTTAATTGGGGCGAAAAAGCCCTCCAACTTCGGATGGAAAGCCTGCGCTTAACCTTGTAGGCCGTACTGGTTTGCAGTTGCAAACCTACCTGTTAATTGACGGAGGAGGTTCTGACGCAGACTTTGCTCTGGGGGTTGGTAGGTCAGACGGCAGTCGGTCTCATAAAAGTTGATTAGCCAAACCAAACGAAGGAGAAGGATTAAGCGGATCCCGGACTCGAAAGCTTTGGATGCAACTAGGAACAGCACTAAGATGTTGATGATGGTGGTCCTTTGTTTGACGGCCTCGACAAAAAGATTTTCACGCATTTTAATTCAGTTTGCAGGATTTACCCTCCACAAATAAGCAGAACAGAGGGAAAAAGGAAAGGTTGCTAGAGCAACACAAGCAGGAGCTGCGTGTCACGGAGATGAACATGCTGCGGTGGATGAAATAACGCAAGAGGATCGCGTGAGGAACGTTTAATCTTGCATCCGCGGCAGCCTTCATATCCGTGACATTGCAGATAAAATGCAGGAGAATCGCTCTCGTTGGTACGGCCACGTTCGGAAGCGACCAAAGGCTACTTGGGTTTCAACTGTCTGGCTATGCTGCCTCCGCCTGGCCCCAGTAGGAGGAGTAGACCCAAAAAGTTCTGGCTTGGCGTCGTAGGGAATGATATGCATACCAATGGTCTCACTACCATGGATGCTCAAGTCTGTGCGAAGTGGAGAAGTAAAAGCCGGAAAATGAACCGTGACTCCAAGGTGAAAACCTCAGGTCTAACGCAAAGATGATGATGATGATGAGAGGTTAAAGGGTAAAGGCAACCTACAAGAAATGCGGTATATTTCAACTTTACGTCCATATTAAGTGAGTTGAATGATACTCCTCCTACAAGCATATTTTATCTTGGATAAGCTTTATCTGTAGACAGTTTTCTTCTCGGAAAGCTTAACAAATCCAGTTTCATTAACTATTATAATAAAAACATTAAACAATTATGTATCGTTATTAGGTATACCCAACGGTATCTATACTCATTTAGAATTATGTACGAAGTACCAGTCTATATGTACTACAGAATAATTATAACATAAAATGTATGATGGTAAGATTAATGCAACGGTCTCTACTGCTTATTTCTTAAGCTAATAGAAAGTAGTTTTATTCTACAAAATTTAATGTAAACGTAGCTTTGCACGGTAAAAATATTTAAAATGGATCATATAAACTAATAGCGACACCACTTACCGGGTTTACTAGTCATACTATGCGGGCCTATAACCATCGTGTAAGTGCCTACAAGCCTCCCTTACAGCTACGCGCGGGAAAAAAGGGTAAAAGTAGAAGTACGGAATTTCGTTCTTCTTACGTTTGAAAATGATGGACTTCAAAAGTGCGGTTCATCCCTTATTTTACCTATTTAAGCGTGAAAGTTCAAACAAGTTGAATTCCTGAGACGAGCTCAGCCGAATACAAGGGATTTTCGATTTTGCGTTTTTTTTTTTTTGCGATTTTTTGCCATTTTTTCTTTATCTTGCAATGGTTCACCCCAGCACGAATCTATTACCGAAAACAGCAACTCGATAGCTCATCTCCTTCATACCCAAAACCGTGACAGAAAATTGGCAACGACGACGTCGACGACGTCGACGACAACTCGATAGCAATAGGGCTTTTCTAAAGAAAATCCCTAAAAATCCTTCCTTCCTTAGCTTACAACACGAAGAGAGAGTCAGTCAGGACAAATAATTATGAGCATAGATTATAATTATTAGCTAAGACAGTTAAGAGAATACGTCTTTCGTAAAGAAATGAATTACGACAGAATCACAACACGTAGTTGCATTCAAATCATTTAGGTTTTTACCACAAATACCTCGACAGTATCCTGGTAGTCACCATTACTCCTAAAATAGCTGTCACGGCATCTAGAGGGTCTTGACAAACTAAAGTACCGTAGCAACGATCTCATCAGGGCCATCACCACTAAAGTCACTTGATTTACGTTGCTCGGATTTATTTACCTGATATATTATCATTCTACAGCGGTCAGCCTGTCGCGATGTTGTGGTTATTAGGCGCCGGACACAGAAGATAGACGGGCGATTTGGGATAAAACACAAACTCTACACAAAATAAATGTAGTTTATTTTTGTACTGCCTAATTTAAGGCCTTTAGAATATTGAAGATGATTTATTCCTTACTTAACTTGATAAGTACCTAATACCTACTGCAATTAACTCGCACCTGGGAATGGACATATCTGTATCTACACTTACACGTACAGATGCTATGAAGATGGGTTGCAATCTTAGAATACTTCGCAATATGTCAACGAGATGAATACTGAGAGCTATTGCAGACCAACAAGCGAAGGTATGTGCTTATTTACTGATTAAGTGGCATAGATATTTTCAGACCAACATAAAACTGTTCAATCAAGTGAGCATGCCGATTAAATTGAGACTGACACCGAACATCTCGTATAGGCAAATAAAAGGAAGCTATTCTGCAATAAATCGCTGTGCGTGTAGTGAAATACTCCTTAAACTCAAGGTTATCATAGTGGGCTAGTGGCTGCATTCCTTATAAGTACCGTCTTAACTATTGATAATCCCCTACCACATGTTCTGTTAAAGCTCAGCATATTCTGATATGAAATTATCATATATTATACGTTATGCATATACCTACTCACTTATCCCTGAAGGGGTAGGTAAAGATATTTTACCAACACTTTATCAATTATGTTTTTCTGTTCTACTTAATAGGGTTTGAGCCTATTGCTGTCAACCAAGAACTTTTTCAGATGCTGTATAATAACTCTATCCTTCAGTTGCCTTGTACAATATTCACAGGAAGAGATGTGATGATCCTTGTATTTAACTTCGTAGAAACCATACAGTATTAGTATGTAGTCGGTAGTAGTGTAAATTAATTATTTATATATTATTAATTTCCAAATTTATTTTATGCTAGCTTTTCACCCGCGGCTCGGACCCTTCGATGTCGTTAATCGCCACCAAGTCTATTTTTAAACTGACGGACTTCCCACATGAACTTTCAACGCCTATTTCAATCTCGCAGAGGTGAATTTTTCAACTTTATCGAATGTTGCTGTAAGTAAATCAGCCCTGTCCAACTAAAAAGGGGTAGGTTCTCGATTGAAAAATATATTTATGTTAAAATAAAAAATATTGTTAGTATTTAAAATGCAATTTCCAATTACTTACCCTAAACAACAACATTACAAAGTGAGAAATAAATACCACAATTAAAATTTAAAGAAATAGACATGTGGGTGTGATTTTGTGTATCGCCTTTTCCACAACAGTAACATTTCCCTTTTAGATCTCTGATCGATAATATATATATATATATATATATATATATATATATATATATATATATATATATATATATTTATATATATATATATGATTTTTGATCCGATGATTTATGAAATAATAAAGATATGGTTGAATTTTCATG
The DNA here is from genome assembly GCA_946251805.1 of Cybosia mesomella. Lineage (NCBI taxonomy): Eukaryota > Metazoa > Arthropoda > Insecta > Lepidoptera > Erebidae > Cybosia > Cybosia mesomella. The sequence goes on along the minus strand of OX276397.1, from coordinate 25,645,302 downwards.
TTTTCCCAGATTTCAGAGATTCAGATATCGTTAAGTTTTCATGTTTTCCTATTTCTATTGATGTAGCCGTATGCATATGTACATATATGTACTAAGGTGGAGAATAGCGTGGTTTATTTTTCTTGTATGATTTTTGAACGAATTTCTCCTTTTTTAAAACTCTTATGAACTGTAGTGCTAGAAATGTGTCCAGTGTAGATTCGATATGTACATTTAAATGTACACTTTAGAGATAATCTCTTCAGTTCTGATGCAAATATAGCGACATTTTGATCAGCATGTATGCAGGAAACATCCATGAAATTATCTAAAATATCTGACAGCTTTTTAAGTCTTGTCACTCGGTTCGCCTGGAGAGCTCAGATTGTGGATTCTTCATGAATATCTAGGGGTAGTGTGGACAGCAATACGTAGACTTTTTGGTGTCATTTATATTGTTAAAAATGAAATAAACGGCAAAGGATAGAAGTTGAGTCTGAGCTGCGGTTTGCGTTGAACGCTCGCGGGCAAGGTAGACATTGTTTCTGAGCGTATTCAGTATTCGTAACATTTTTGCATGTGAGTTGGCATCAATTTCTTCCAGTTCATACCTATATTCCGTTTCTATTTCAAGATTTACGTCTTCCGTTTCCTGTTCTATCTGGCTTTGTATGCTTTGTAATCTTTGATAAGTATTTAGAAGTATAAGTAATCTTGTTTCTATTTCTTCGTATACTTGTAAGATTTCTTCGTTTTGTAATACATTACACAAATAATATTTTTCAAGGTTAGTGCATGTAAAGTGACAGAAGCCGTGCATAATCAACGGTTGCAAGGTAACTCGTCAAGCATATGACAGTCAATTTAGCCAAGTCACTTTCAGTTTCTGTTGTCATGGCAATAATATAGATGGCGTTACATATACACGTCTATATTATTATAAATCGAATTACCTTTATATTACTTTATTTTGTGAATTAATAATAATTCTATTGGAGGCGGAGACAAATCAAAAAAACTAAAGATCATGAAAATCTGTTCAGCCGTACTTAAGTTATAAAAAGCGGTCAAGTGCGAGTCAGACTCGCCCATTAAGGGTTCCGTAGCAGCAAGTAATATAATAATGTGTTTTTTTAAGTTTTATATTTGAGTTGATTGAATGAAAGGTAAATTGCGATTTACGATTTATGACGTATTAAAAAAAACTGCTTACTAGATCTCTTTCAAACCAATTTTCGTTGGAAGTTTACATGGTAATGTACATCATATTTTTTTTTTACTTTTATCATTCTCTTATTTTAGAAGTTACAAGGGGGGGGGGGGGACACACATTTTACCACTTTGGAAGTCTCTCGCGCAAACTATTCAGTTTAGTAAAAAATGATAATAGTAACCTCAATATCATTTTTGAAGACCTATCTATAGATACCACACACGTATGGGTTTCATGAAAAAAAAATGTAGAGTTTCAGTTCTAAGTATGGGGAACCCCCAAAATTTATTGTCTTTTTTCTATTTTTGTGTGAAAATCTTAATGCGGTTCACAGAATACATCTACTTACCAAATTTCAACAGCATAGTTCTTATAGTTTCGCATAGTGACGACATGACGAATCTATAAGGGTTCCGTTTTTTGCCATTTGGCAACGGAACCCTAAAAATGTATGTCATTACCCCTTTCTTTTTACCGCTTTAGGGAATTTCAAGAAATCCTATCTCAGTACACCTCCACACATCAAAAGAAACATACCCTCCAAATTTCAAGTCTCTAGGCCCAGCGGTCTAAGCTGTGCGTTATCTCTATGTTAGTCAGTTAGTCAGGAAAAAGAGTGTAATAGTATAAAGTGTTAGGTAATTACAAAGAGTTTAGAAATAGTCATTCACGTCTAGATAACGGTAACATATTATGTCCAAATTGAATGAAGTAAATAAAATATTTCTTTTATAGGTGCGGAAATGTTATTGTCTAACACTAAGAAATTCTTGTTGAATGGCATAGGTCATTGTCATTAACAAATCAAGTCAAAGAAGTACTTATGTAATTCCTTCTATTTTTTATCCGGAACTTAATTGATACACTTTCGGGGATGGTTCTTACGATTCTGTTGCTTTTCTGCAGTTATGGTTACGGGAAAACTTCGATAAAGTTTGTTACATTCCCTAAAGTCTTATTTTTTTTTTTTTAATATTTATTCGTATTTAAATCTGTATTTACGCAGTATTACTTCAAAGTGTTTACTTCAATCTAGTAAAAGTAGTTTATTTTCTATGTTTAATATTCGTGTAAACTTCAGAAAATACAATGTCTTTTAAATGTCGATCATGTATATCGAAAATCACATAGTAGGGGACTTAAACTCGACATTACAGCGGTAAGATGATTATGCCCTTCGGCATAGTTGTCAGCTAACACAATCTTGAGAGATGTGCAGGCTACGATCGCATGACCAGAAGCTGTTATTATTTCACCAGCTCACATACCTAATACTTGTGTAAGCATCGTTCGTTTATCAGAATGAGTTCCATAATGGGACAGCGTAAGGGTATAGAATTTTAAATATGAATCTTGTTTATCTAATTACAAATCTTTGGGAGAGGAATATCTCGAACAATGGACATTGAGTTATTAGTGATGTTTTTTGTTCCATGTTTTTTATGTTTGGACCGTCAATTTGACTGCACACCGCCAGATGGTAAGCTTGAGTGAACATCAAAAAGTAAAGGCCCCATTCCAGATCCCATTAATTCTAAGGCAGTGTTTAGACAGTCAATAAATATCGCGATTCAATAATATAACATAATATACGGTGTAAATATTGGTACGAATCGCGTTTGCAATCAATAATATCAATATTATATTAAATGGATCCTGAAAATTGCTATTTTATTATATTGACTGTCTAATCTCTGCCTGAAATGGAGGTACTTAGTTTGAAGACCTAGAAGACCGCGAACTCGGAATTATATTAAGAGGGAAACATATCTGTGAGTAATGCATTCCAGTGTTTTATCATACGACCAAGAAACGGCCTCTGTGGCGTCGCGGTAGTGCATTCGATTGCTACGACAGGGACGCCGGTTCGATTCCCGCTCAGTGCAAATATTTGTATGCATGAATATGTCTATTTGCATTGGTCTGGGTGGATCTATTTATAATATATATGTATTTACAAAAAAAAGTATATAAGTATGTTTATCCGCATTCTGGAACCCAAAACATAAGCTAGTTAAACTATGCTTACCTTTGGTCTAGAAAGCGCTGTGTAGAATGTCATAGAATATTTATTTATTTATTCATAAGAAAGAAAATAGTGAATGATTTGGTTCTTGACGGTATTGTTTGCACCGTGTGAGCATGTCAAATTTCAAGTAATCTTGTTAGAATTTGTTTATTTGACTAATTTTATTAAGTATCCCTTTTTTATGCTCTAGTGATATAAATATTGCCGAGTGCCTATACACTAAAACTAGCACACGGCACATAATTATTATAAGCGATTATAGTGCTATCACTCGCTCGTTATTACCCGCTGGGAAATGGGGGTGAAAGACTGTGAAGTTTTAAGCATCCTCACAGACAATGTGTCATATGGATTGCAATAATAATTTGAAAGCTACCATAGAGTTGATCAGATATTGGAGTCAGGATATAATAGAAGTCTTCAACTGCTAGTAAACCTTTCGAATTGAGGCTTATTTACCTGATAAGACCCATTACTTTTTGACATAAAGCAGGTTTTTTTTGGCCACTGATTGGCATCAAGAAGAAATATACAGATCAATATCCATAGAACTATTTAGCATAATATTGCGTTTGTTAAGAAGTCTGTGAATTTTTTTTCAAAGAATTAGCATAATCAAAACATTATTCCCTTCTCTCATTATGTCATTCACTCGAGTAAGAATAAATCCGTCCATTTATACTCGTATGTTTTTTACACCAGGTACATTTCTCATATCTGTGTATAATGTTTTGCAGTAAATACTATCATTAATAACGCTAGATTTCATCGAGACAGATCGACTCGTCATTTATAGACACAACAACCCGTCTTGTTGCATTATGTTCCTTGATATTCCTCTCATAAATAAGTAATGTTATATTATTTCCCTTAAGTATAATTCAAACTGAAAATAGCCTATCATTTAAATTTATTTCTAAGGTTGCAAATATCCAGTAGACCTATATGAATCTATGAACGCTCGTAACACGTAAGGTGACAATACAATAGAGCATCTGTATGGGAGACGGGAGATGGACAAGAGGCAAATGATAAAAGAGAATAGAAGGTATGTTAGGCTACCGGCTCTCACAAAATGCTTCAGATACATCATACTCCTACTTAAGCCTCGATGTTAAATAAAGGGGTAGTACTTTCCTGAAGTAATCGGCACATTTGTGGACATCATGGGATAAATATCCTTGTATCCCTTACAACCACTTTCTTTCTTCTTGATCCGAGCACCAACTATTGGTGAAATGTAGACTTTACTTTTTAAATACAGTAATCATGAATATGAATCTAGAGATTAGAATTAGGTATTTTTTATATAGTCAACATTCTAGCGACGTTTATGAAAATACAACCTCTTGAAACATATCAGGTATTTCCTCTTGTCACTGAAGTATCAAGTACGTATTGTAAGTCCGAGACAGATAGGTACAATCTGGCGCTTACTAATGGCACGGTATACATATTAGCACTGATTAACGGCTAAAATTGATCCCTGCTAGGGTTGTCACAACTTCAATTTGGCTTAATTTTTATAACCTATATTACGATAAAAATTCAGAAACCAATCGTGATTTTATTGATTTTTGAAAAAAATAAGGGTTTTAACAATTCGCAATTGCCTTGACGATAAAGGGAGTTTATCATTCCTTGAAAGACTGTTAAGTTATTAGGCATCTAAAAAACGATAACCAACCTCTGCGCGGGCGGAGCCACGGGCATCAGCTACTCATTTGTAAAATTAATTCTTTTTTTAAAGAGCAAAAGAATCATCGTTTATTTCCGCTATAAATATCTTAAAGCAAAACTAATTGTTGTCGATATCCAAAAAAGTTAAAGAATATACACGATTAACTGTTGCTGTACATGCACTGTACCAATAACGAATAACTATATATTTAGTATATATAATTATTAGGTACTAAACACGAATACGCAGGTACACGCAAACCAACTCGTAACTATGATAAGAATTGGAACGACGTTATAGGAATAGAATCCATCAGAAACGAGTGAATAAAATTGTTTCCGACGTCGCACATTGGCGCATGCTCTATTAGACGAATACCAATAACTCAATTTTTAAAAGGAAGGTAGTTTTATAAACCTCAGTAATATAATTGTATTAGAGACCGGTTAGAGAGAGCATGTATTGTTGACAGTAACTTGTACTAAAAGGTTATCAGTCAGCTAAGAAGGATCTGTAAATTTATTGTTTTTCTGCATTTTACTTTTAGATCATTTTTAATTGAGTTCTTTGAAAATTAATATTTGTCTTACTATTGAACTTATTTTAATTCTAAATAATGTAAGGTGGCGACCCAGGGTAGTACTATGCAAATTATATAACTTTGAACTGTATTTCATTGCAATGACTTTTTTATTTAAATGAATGAATTTCTTATTCGATTTTTTATTCGATTAAAATTTCAAAAATTCTGAAGTGCCCCAATGTGCGTCGTCGTCCTCAGTAAACTTTGGTTGCTAGTTATAGTGGCACTTATTGATTACTATTGACGTGATTAGTTTAGTATCTCTGGCAAAATGTCTTCGATAACTAAAGTTTAACGTTCCCATTATTGACTAGAATTGATAGAAAGAAAAAGAAATAAATTGCATTTCAATGAGATTGTCATCATATCGCTAAAAATAATACTGCAAGCCATTTATTATGTTGAAATTAATCCATTAATAAAGTAATTGAGACAGGTGGCAACCCTGCAGCTTGCGACTCGCAACAAGCAACAATCGCAACAAGAAGCATCGTTTTAGATAGTTGATGAGTGACAGGTTCAAATGATAAGATAATAATAATGAAGAATAAGATTAAGGTTGAGGATATGAAATATGTCTTCAGACAAGCTTTTTCTATCTTTTAGGTCGAATCATATTAAACCTATCATTTTGTTTTAACTAGTATCACAACCGTTAGTTAAAACGTTATTTTGTTATTTCATTTATTCACAATACCATTATGTTTATTTTTAATTTTTACTGAGGTGGAAAATATCTACACGGTCCATTTGTTTGCTTATCCATATATGGTAACTAGTATCAATTAATGATAGACGCAATAACATGATTATTATCTATACGCAACAATTAGTGAATGAATTTTGATGCGGTTTTTTTCTGTTAGAAAGGTCTTGGTCAGGCTTAAAATCTGCCGTATGTTTTATACGGCAGATTTTTTAATAACCGACCTCCGCGGGAGTGGAGCCGCGGGCATCAGCTAGTTATTTATAAAATTACTTATTTTTTAAATAGTTGTAACCGGAATTACTTGTATTCCCGTAAACCCCTCCAGCTAAGCTTGCGTTACAAGGGGGTTCACGTCGGTAGAGTAATAGTCAGGATTCAAATTCGGGACCTCTCGATCATAAAGCCGACTAATTAACCACTAAGTAACCGGTTTCAGTTACTACTTTACTCTTCTTAAGAACAATATTTTGTCAGTTTAAAAGCTAAAAGTTTAGTGGGCGAATTGGGGTGTAGGTTGAGGGACAAGACGGGTGACTCCCGCTTCGGCTCGTATCTGGTGCAAAGGTTAGCCATCGCTATTCAACGGGGCAATGCAGCCAGCGTAATGGGCACCTTTGCACCTGGTACGGTGAGGGACGGGTTAATTTAATTATTAATTTATTTTTAATGTGTGACATCTTATAAATTTGACATTCATCTAAATATATCTTAAATCAAACAGATTTATTAATTACTTAACAATTCTCACTTGAAATTGGTATTATAATTATTTCTGGTTACCTACAATTCACCAATTTCAATTGTACTCTATCAGATAACCTAGGATATAGTCCAAGGCATACAGGTATGAGTAGCTATCTATTTTACGCGATGGTAATCGAACTCAGGATCTCACGATTGGATGCAAAAAAGCGTAATGGACCAACCAACGAGCACAAATTTTACAAATAAAATGCCCTTTACAATTAATTTACAGGACATAAATATGAAGATACGGTAAATGCTTGCAAATAAATAGAGAAGTTAAATAATTTACAACGAAATTAGCATTTTAGCATTAACAGAACTATAAAACATCCCGACATTATCGATTACTGGTGGAAAATCGTTATTTACCGGGATGGTACTTTCACCAATGACGGACGAGGTCTTCTAAGAACCTCTTTTGCCTCTAACACCTCATTTGTTTACTTTAGAGTGGCCTAGCACAGAAGTAGCTTTTAAATGCAATTTAAGGAAATTTAGAGCAATTACAATTTTTGTAGTAATACTTCTTTTGGCACGTTATGGAAAAGTGATGAGAGTAAATTGTTACGATGCGCGCGCACACCGTCACGAAAAGCCTTTAGCTAGTAAAGCGACACCCTGAAGTTAGCTAGTCAACATTTTACTTTGAGTACGTTTGTAGAATTTGAGGTTAGTTGACAGTATGCATTATTTATTTACATCATAAAACTAAAATATGTTTTATATTATTATTTCTACAAATGTAGCATAACGAGAAGGATAAACTTCTCAGAAAAATTATCAGAAAGATTTTTATCTACGCCAAAGAAGTTTAACTCTTACGTGCGTACATGAGTACACACTACATTTTTTTGGAAGTAGTTTAACAATATTTATAACTTTTTTTTTATGACGCGCCATAAATCTTTTGTATTTATAAGCTTCTATTTAGCTTCGCCTGTCCCGATGATTGTCATCAAATCTTGTAAATTAAATTTGATCCACTGCCCGGTTTCCGAATGAGCTGAAATTTTGCATACTGGTGTAAATCGCGTGACAATGCCATATTATGATGACATGTTTCTAATCTGATGATGCGGCTGGAAGGTGGCCTTAGGTACTCTGTAATAAAACGACACAACCCCATCGAGTTCCGACTCGTTTCATTTTAAATTTTTGGTTATTTTTATTAACTAGAACATAATAAATTTTTTTTTTAAATTAGCTTTGATTTATTTTTAATGTTTTTTTTATTCTACTTTTTACAAGCTTTTTTTTTTAACTTGCACTGTTTTAGTCCGTTAAAATTTGCAAACCAATTTGCAAACCAATTTTCAATCATTTGTTGGTACCCGATTGAGCTGAAATTTTGCATGTACTTTGAGTTCTGATGACAATGCATTTTTCATTCAATATCAGACTAGCTCCAAGGTACTATACCTTGGAGCTAGTCTGATGATGAAGTATGAAGGTGACCATAGGAACTTAATAAGATAAACATATTGGGTTTGGGCTCATTTGCTTTGTATTGGCAAACTCTTTGGTGTTAGGATCTGATGTTGGAATTGATGGAGTAGGAAGGTGGCCATAGGAACTCCTAAGCTGAACAAGATAAACCTATCGAGGTCATACATTTTGTCTTGACAAACTCTCTGATGTGACATGGCACTCAGGGTCTGATGATGGACTAGGAAGGTGGCCATAGGAACTCCTAAGCTGAACAAGATAAACCTATCGAGTTTGGGCTCATTTCTTTTGTCTTGACAAACTCTCTGATGTGACATGGTATTCAGGATCTGATGATGGATTATTACGTGGCTATAGGAACTCTTAAATTAAATAAGGTAAACCTGTCGATTTTGGGCCCATTGGTTTTGTCTTGACAAACTCTCTAGAGGCACATAGTATTCAGGGTCTGATAATGAAGTAGGAAGGTGGCCATAGGAACTCGCAAATTAACCAAGATAAACCTATCGAGTTTGGGCTACTGTGTTTTGTCTTGGTAAACACTCTGGTCCTACATGATCTCAAAGGTCTGAAGATGGAGACAAGATGGTTTGGAACTAAACAAGATAGACTCGTTATGTTGAGCTCCATGACTCCAATTCTGGTGCTACATGACGTAACTAAAACTAAAAGTTGAAAATAAAATTATTTATAAAAAAATACTTTATTTTAATATAACTTTCAAATTTCTGAACAGACTTGAATGTATGAAGTATGATCAATCTACTCACAGTAGAAATGGAAATTAGTCTCTCTCCTCTGAGCCTTCTCCCAACTAAATTGGGGTCGGCTTTCAGTCTAACACTACGAAAGGGCTTTCTCTGCATACCGGTAAGCAAGGCAGTTTAATATTAATCTAATGCTGTAATAAGTTCCACGGGCTCATAAACAAAATTCTAAGTCTAGGCTTTCATGCATTTACAGACGGCATGTAGATAAAGCTTCCATACTTATGAACGGGATAAAGTTTCCCGCAGGTAATAAGTATTTGTAAATAGCGGATTACTTTGAGATCGTTTGCACGGAGGCGACGAAACGAGCACTTAACACGATTTCTGATAATTTAAAACTAGAATTATACTTACCTACTATGTTAAAGGGATATAGGTATTCTACATATTTCATACTGGAGAATCGTGGGTGTGTAATACACCTCTGCCTACCCCTTCGGGGATACAGGCGTGAAGTTATGTGTTTGTCACATATTTGATATATTTTTAAAATATATACCAAATTAACATTTGTCATTAACTAATGTTCGCGGCCACGTGTTTGATAGAAAAATTATATAAAAATATGTTCATTGTACTCGGCGTTGGTTAACTTTGTTCTATGATTTTTCACTCCAAACTGTTTTCAACCGATGTTATCGGAAATTTACGCCAATATCTCACATTGAAATACTTAAAACTATTTTTAACTGATTCTCGCGCGATTTATTTGGTGTTTATATAAAATTAGTCTCGACGTTGTGGAGTTAATAGCGAAAATACATATACTTGTACATATCGATTTAAAAAAGGACTTATACTAATTTATTATTATTTTGGTACAATATTACAATAGTTGGAATAGTTAGCAAAATTGTACTTACAAAAAAGAGTATCTAGGTATATCACAACAAAAACAAAAAATAAAAAGTATAAATTGAAATCATAAACTGCAATCTATTTGTTCGTTGGTTCTTGAGTGGATTCTCGTTTGTAATTATTAAGTTTTTATAATCATGACCATTATTATTGTATTACTAATTGCTAACTATCATCACTGCGGAATAAAATAGATTACAATTATTATAGGTGGTAAAGTGAACTGTCATTTCCGCTCCATCGTTAGGAATATCCGTCGTTTATTTGTTCCTACAGCCTATATACAATCATAAAACTAGCTGTTAGCTGCAGATTTGCTTACAGCTGTGACGGCTGATTATAAATTTGAAACCGAGTAGAACGCCATATTGTATATCGTTCTTTTAAGAGAACATAACAAGGTACGTTTTTAGTGCCATTTTGCATGCAGAAAATCTGAGACACAGTTAGAATATTATTTTTCATTTTAATCAATCAATCAATTAGCCTATCGCAGTCCACCCGATCCACCGCCCTCCGCATCCAGTGTATCCCAACTATCTTTTTCGGACGGTTTTGTTTATTTAATTAACATTAAATTAACGTTAAATGACCGCGGTAGCCTAGTGGTATGGGTAAAGGACTGCTGAGACGAGGTCTCGGGTTCGATCCCAGGTTTTACCATGGCACACCAATGACTTTTCGATGCTTTTGCATTTGCATGTGAATAATAATACATTTCATATAAATAGGACACATGACCATTCTTTTAAAAAAAAATTGGACAAGCTTAATTCACAAGCGCGTCGTCATAATTAGTGCTCGGTGTCGAAACAAGTTTTTAGATTTTTACGATGATTGTTTGTACAAATATTTGGACACAGTGTTAGGTTATATCATAGATATAAAAAAGCCGTGGTAGCCTAGTGGTATGGGTAATGGACTGCTGAGACGAGGTCTCGGGTTCGATCCCAGGTTTTACCATGGCACACACCAATGACTTTTCGATGCTTTTCGAAGTTATGTGTGTATTTATCGCAGGTTTATAAGTGCCCGGTTAATGGCAATAGGCTCGCCACCTATTACATTGGGACCTAAACATAAACTGGCGAAATGTGGGTGCTAGCACCTTTGCCTACCCGTTCGGGGATATGGGTGTGAGTTTATGTTATGTTATGTTATGTAATGTCCCAGACTAAGTTTAAAAAAATAAATGATTGTATTAGTATTATGAGGCAAAAAAATCGTTAGATAATTTAAACGTATAAACTATTTATTCTGACGACGTCAAAAATTTAGCAACAAAATAGTTAAAAAAAATATTTAGGAGATGCACAATGAAAACAAAGTATAACTTATAACCTAGTCTTATATATTCTCCCGAGGGGACAATCTTGAAACCGGAAATGACCATAGGTCAGTCGGGGTTCGGGGTGCCAGGGTAATGCCTTATGTGCCACTTAACACCCTGAACATCTGAAGAACCAAGACGGCGCGTCGTGCGGTTTTAATCGGTTCCAGCCGACATAACCGCCCACACGGAAAAAAAAGATCGCCATCTTAGTATAAATGCTGCACATGCCTTTCATTAAGTACTTATGTGCAGCGCTGTTATTCAGATGGTCCCACTATAGTGATGTCACGCATGCACGTACTATCGTGAATATAAAAATATAAATATACTTACCCGCAAAACAAATGAAAAAGGTATTTGGTATGACAACATTGAAAAAAAAACATTAAAAAAAAAATAACATTTTAAAACGTTGTCTTTGTTGGCGTCAGTCTGTCAGTCTGTGTTAAAACGATAATTTGATAACCACGCTTTCTTTGTTTTCCAAATTGCCTTCATTTAAAGTTTGTGCTTATTAGAACAAATAAGAAAATACCACGTACCAAGAGAAACTAGAAAGCGTTACACGAACAATTAATTCGACATGTTGTTTTAACATGACATACAGATATCTGATTTTATTTATATTACGTTGTGCTCTCCTTGGCACGACTGTGACTATCTGTAACATCGCAGCTACTGACGATTATCTTTAGGTTAAGCTCTCCATTCTCCCGACAGTGTAGGGATAAGGTTTTGTTATCAAATGAAATAAGTTAAATAACTTGATGTTAAACAATCCACTAGTGAATAAGACGGTGGATCCTAAAACAGTAGCAAGTGTCACAGGATTTAATAGATCAATGGTGGATCACAGTGAATCACAGAATGGTGTTTGCTCCACTATTGGATGATGGTGGTGGATCCTAGTGCACTGAGGAGATAGTATCCTAGATAGAGCTTTAATATTGTATCTCCTTGTTTTCTTACGATCAACAAACCCTTTGATGATGATTCATCATAGCGTTAGTCCCGACTGCATCGCTTTCAAGCATACAAGCAATATTCTGCGCCATGATATTGTCGAAGTTTACGCGAATGTCACACATTGAAATAAAACTATTTTTAAAGGATTCTACCGCGATTTATTTGATGTTATCTTATATTTTAAATTTGAAATTAATAAACATCCTAATTTTAATAGGGAAGATGGTTGGAATGTGCCACCGGCTTGGGACCCAGTCATTCACTTAATTAATTCCAAGAAAAATCAAAGTACAAAAAGACTTCATGACACTGTGAGCTCATTCTGTGTAAATAATAACACCAACAATTCAGCATAGTTCGGGTACTTTGAGATAACTTTCACTTCAAACTACAAGACAAGAACCATCTTTAGTCTCCTCGTGACCATGGCTGCTGAAAAGCAGCCGAAACGTCGGGATCAATGTAAAATATAAAATAACATTAAATAAATCGCGATAGAATCCGTTAAAAATAGTTTTATTTCAATTCTGGGACATGTTCAAAAAATATCAATATCTGTTGACAAGCGAATGAAAAACATCGTTACTCTTTTGTGTAATTGACGCTAGGGGATATAATTACAGCCAATAAGCTATGGTTCATTTGATGCTATTATCACAGAGCACCTGACGTGCCTCATATTAATTATACACGAGTTCTCGTGTTCGTCTATAGTACTTTTATTAATTATTAATCGACAAATCGCTTTTAGTTTAAACTGCTTTTTCTTAGCCTGTTATTATACGTTTTATTTTTTAAATGAGAGTCAATGGATACATAAAGTATTTTTATTTATTTATCATTGCTTTTAAATACTACTACAGGTAGGTATAACCCGATAAAAAGCTTGTTTATAAATATTATCTATAGCTAGTAATCGCTATAACAAAATTATAATATGCGTATGGTTAGTGAATTCTTGTAAGTGTTTATCATAGTTTTTATATCGTTTAAAAAAATATTACTAACATTATTCACCCATACAGTTAATACAGATAAATGAAAGTGATCGTTGTACAACCACCAGTTTCATACGCAGCTTTTGAAATCAGCACAACCTTCCAAAAAATTATTATTTATGTTTTAGTACAACAGATTTTTTTTAATAACATGTTTAAAAAATGTTTTTACCTTAGCCTTGTTTAGCATAAAGATTTCGATGCATATCAATCAATCAATCAATCAATTAGCCTATTGCAGTCCACTGCATATGCTAATCATAATAATATTAAAGCAAAAATGGTATTAATGCATGATAAACTATCAAGGCGCCTAGCGAATCAACTTAAAGTAAAATCTAGTATATAATATGTTTACTTAATTTAAATATAGAGTTATGAGCAACGACCATTTAGAAAAAGTAAAAGTATAATATTAAATTATACGCGAACAAAATTATATAGTACAAAATTGTATTGCTATTATAGTAAGTTAATCTTCAAATTATTATTCTTTCCAGTTTTGTACTTATTTGGCCCTTACGTTGCATTTTCTTCTCAATCCGCCAAATATGCTGAGTGGGGAAAAACACTTTCCTGAGTTAACTTTTCGAAGTTAATCTTCTTTTTCACACGGTCACGAAAAACCGACACCACGAAGTTAGCCCGAAAACCGACACCCTGAAGTTAGCTAGTCAACATTTTACTTTGTGTACGTTTGTAGAATTTGAGGTTAGAAGACGGTTTGTATTATTTATTTATATCTTAAACTAAAATGAATTTTGACATTATTATTTCTATATCTATAAAATCGATTAATTTTTAAGAATGATTTTTATCTTCTTATGCCAAAGAAGTATAATTTCTTACGTGCATACAATACACACCCCCTTTTTCCAATGAATTTTTTTCCCCATTAATTTTGTTTGAAATCAGAATCTGTTTTTGTATTAGTCAGTTTGTAATGTTGTTAAAACTAAATTAATTAAAGTCAAATTAAAAACTATCAAATATTTATTTAATGGAACTTTAATTTATATTAGTAGGAAGTTTCAACATATTAACAGTCAAGCGTGAGATCGTATTAGATCGTATAGTCGTGAATAAATAAAAAAAAGATGCAGATGGGGATGGGTAAATAGTGTGCTGCTTATCATTACAATAATATTATATTAATTACTAAACGGATAATTCTTGTGCATATTGACGACCTCTGTGGCGTAGCGGTAGCGTATTCGACTGCTAAGCCAAAGGTCGCGGGTTCGATTCCCGCTCAGTGCAAATATGTATATTTGCATTGGTCTGGGTGTTTCTATGTATAATATGTATTTATTTAAAAAAAAAAAAGTATTTAAGTATGTTTATCCGCATTCTGGAACCCATAACACAAGCTAGTTAAACTATGCTTACTTTGGGTCTAGAAAGCGCTGTGTAGAATGTCGTAGAATATTTATTTATTTATTTATATTATGATGTGAATAATGCCAGAAATTATTAGATATTTAAACAGGATTCTTAACCTATACAATTATGTCATAACTCCTTTGTTCTCTTCTTAATTTATAAATATTAGTAAATTGTATAAGTAAATACCTTTTTTTTTTTATCGTGCGGAAATCCCTTCGGATACCCCCGCCGGCCAGTGGGGGCGGTTATGTCGCGCTTGAACCGACTAAAACCGCACGCCGTCTCGGGTCTACAGACGCCGGGGTGTAAGGTTGCCCATAGAGCATATCCCTCGCACTGTATAAGTAAATACCTCATTATTATATTCTTCTAACTCAATTTATCAGGTCTCCGGCATCCTGGCAGTGAGACCACTGGCACGCAAGTCATCTTGTACGACGTTAAGCCGTCAAACGTACGGGTTTATTTGTTATTCTAACATCGGTACATAATAGCTATGCAAAAATGCAATATCAAAAGTCTGAAAGTGGTTGAAAATATTTAAGCTTTCGAATACTTTGAAAATAATGACTAAGGCTTTGTATAATTTAACCATAACATTTTGGATTATAATAAGTAATATCAAATTGGTTACTCGTTTCCGCAAAATATTTACTTACTGCTCAAAACCACTGACTAATGGACTCTAGCGACGTAAACATTTAATCGAATTCTTACGGTTTCTTATTGCAGTCCTCATACAACTCATCATCATATCAGCCGTAGGAAGTCCACTGCTGAACATAGGCCTCCCCCATCGACTTCCATTTTGACCGGTCTATAGCGGCCTGCATCCACCGAGTCCCTGCGCTCTTTGCTAGGTCGTCTGTCCACCTTGTGGCAGGCCTTCTTACGCTGCGCTTACCGTCACGTGGTCTCCACTCAAGAACCTTTCTGCCGCACCGGCCATCGGTTCTCCAAGCTATGTGCCCTGCCCACAGCCACTTCAGCTTGCTGACTCGCGCTGCTATGTTGGTAACTATAGTTCGTCTAGAGTTATATATTATACTATTCTTATAAGAGTGTAGTATCTATTTTTTTGTAAGACTTACAACTACTGAATCTTGCTGCAGCGCTATAATTACTTGTCTAACCCAAAAAACACCACTTCAAACTCTCTAGAACAGATGTAGCGAGTAGTTTTCCCGCGACCAACGCGATTCATTCAACGTGCACTGCAACAACATTTTACGTATATTTTTAGCAGGTACTTACTACTATAGATCTAAGTTAGCAAGTTCAAAGTTTTTGTTGTTATGTTATTGGATTGTTTGATAGAAGAGATAAGGTCGGGAAATCACGCCTTCAATACTTAGAAGGCGTTTTTATATGAACGACCTCCGTCCTCACCCCAGCAGAAGCAGGCCGGGACGGTGGGGCCCCTCCCCCAAACCGGGGCAAGACGGGGACACCGTGGTTCCCAAACCCGAGGGGGCCATCTCGAAACCGGAGATGGCCCAGGGTCAGTCGGGGTGCTCTATGGACAACCTTACACCCCGGCGTCTGAAGACCCGAGACGGCGTGCGGTTTTAGTCGGTTCAAGCCCGACATAACCGCCCCCGCTGGCCGGCGGGGGGGTAACCGAAGGGATTTCCGCACGGAAAAAAAAAGGTACGGGGAGTGAAAGCGTTGACCAAAGGCGTTTAAAGCCAATCTTGCACTTCCCTGATGAATGGTTAGGGCCGGCGTATGAGTGATAATGATGAATGATAATAATGAAATGAATGATAAGTACCCAGCTATCCATAGACTACGATAACTGCTTACCATCTGGCCTGCTCCGCTTACCATAATGTCACCTTATTAATAAAAATAATCAAATTATATGATTCATGATCCTTGGGCGTAGCCAGGTTTTAATTTCAGAGGTGGTTTTAGAAAACAAAAATTATATGACGGCCTCTGTGGCGTAGCGGTAGTGCATTCGACTGCTACGACAGGGGGCGCAGGTTCGATTCCCGCTCAGTGCAAATATTTGTATGCATGAATATGTCTATTTGCATTGGTCTGGGTGTTTCTATGTATAATATGTATGTATTTACAAAAAAAAAATATAAGTATGTTTATCCGCATTCTGGAACCCATAACACAAGCTAGTTAAACTATGCTTACTTTGGGTCTAGAAAGCGCTGTGTAGAATGTCCTAGAATATTTATTTATTTATTTATATTATGATGTGAATAATGCCAGAAAGTGGATGTTATGTAGATAATATTTTCAATACAACAAACCTGTCATATAGTTCATCAGTATTTTTATCTTACATAAACATTTTACTCATACATTGTAAGTCTCTCATGACAATGCCCTCCGACGATGCGTGTTTTTAATTCGCAAACACGAGCCTCCCAGCTATTAGCATGTCAAAATTAACTGGCCCTTCTGACGTACTGACATTATATATTCTGTGCTGATATTGTTCTTCAAGTGTATACTGAATATTATTTTCTGACAATAATTTGTATGTCGCACTAGAATAATAGCAATTCAACAAAATATGTATTATTAAGCGGTTTTGTGGAGCGTTCTCTCTATTTTTACATGATTACCTACAACTTGATATTTTTAAGAGTCGTTGAAGCTGAAGCTATTGTTTTAATATTATATGTTCATACAATAAACGGTTTTAGTTACTCTATTTTAGCTTTAATATCTGAAATTGTCAAGGTTATGTGTGATCGAGAGAAATGTTTGATACAGAACCGAGGCAAGTCGATCTAAGCCTCTTACTGTTCTTCGTGACCTCTCTAATCAAAAGCAGGGTAGGTGAGTCATAGTGTCTGTATCTGTAACTGTACAGATTCAGGAAAAATACATTGGGAACCGAGTTGGAAGCAAGTAATCTTACAATTTCTCACCAAAACTGGACGTATACTTAACGATGGACATCTTTGGACCGAAATACATTAATTACTTCCTGTGTTTATCAAAATATTTTTTTTTTCCACATTATAAGAGTACGTTGACATTTGGTTAATTTCAAATCAAGCACCAATAACCTTGAATGATAGATTGAGAAACAGTTATGGTCTGAGAGAAGTCGCAGTGATAAGAATTGTGAGGGTAACATCGATATTTGGAGGGTGGAGTTAAAAATTTGTATTTAAAACGACCTTAATAGTTTTGGCAAACACCAGCTAAAATTTTAAATCAGGGTCCTGAAATTTTATCTTTAAAAGACCGAAACTTAGGTTAACCGAAATCACTAGTAGATATTTCTGTTAAACTAAGTTAAAATTTCTGTGCAGATAGTGGATTCAATCGGTAGTTTAATGGGATGCCGATCTGCGAAAGACTGCGATCTGATACTGGACGCGGCAAGCTGAAGACAGGGCGCTATGGCGCTCATTAGGGGAGACCTATGTCCAGCAGTGGACTAGCATAGGTTGATGATGATGATTCGAACTCGGGACCTCTCAATCGTAAGGCTTTAACCACGAATCACCACTAAGCTACCAACCTTATATGAATTTCTTATCCTTAATGAATAAATCAGACTAGAATAATTTTTAAGCCTATAATTGCTAATTTATCGGTTGACCACACTGATCCTTACAATAAATTCCTTAAAACACAGTCGGATAAAAATAAACTAAGTAGGTAACTACCTAAAAGTATGTAAAGACTCGAAGTTTCTACATAGTAAAAGGCAATTTTATAAAGGTATGTATATAATGTGTCACAAAATTAGGTCTCTGAATTTGGGGAGATGACTTGGTATCGACAAAATATGTACTTATTTAAAACAAAAAAAATATATCGGGTAAAAACAAAAAATAAAAAAAAAAAAAAAACGCCACCAGCGACCAGCGTGGCCAACGCGTCACGTGACGCGACGAGCCCGTGACGCACGTGGTAGGCGTGCAGTCCTTCTCCTCGCAGTATTCTCCAAGCGGATGTGTTGGAAATACCTAAATCGCGACCTTTTATTTTTTTTATTTTCATTTTTTATATATATACCCCTTTTTCCCTTTTACCCGATATTTTTTTTTTGTTTCAAATACATATTTTGTCGATACCAAGTCATCTCAACAAATTCAGAGACCTAATTTGGTGACACCTCATATACCTATTAAATTATGGTATAATTTCATAAAGATTTGTTTTTAGTATTTAAGTCAAAAATATATAAAAAAATACCTTTAGGATTTGACTGAGAGGGGACTTGCTGCCTGCCTGCTATCTTCAGAGCACCTGCAAAAGAAGAAAATCTTTAATTACAGTATTCTTTTCAAATTAATAACAGGTTATAAATTAAAACCAGATACATGAATCGTTATCAATATCTATTGTATTATTATTGATTTTCACAGGACCATAGGTCACCACAGCCTCACCGTAGTGCGATATATGAATTGATAAACAGTTATTTAATATTACCTTATGCGATTAAATGATCAACTAGATTTGCTTGGAAAGGAACCATTTTCAATAACATATACCTATCATGCTATTATAGAAAATAAGTAACGGTTATTAACTAATTGTATCACAACTGTGCAATTTTAAATCGTTCATTTATAACTGGTAGGGACTAATATCTTGGGGTGCGACTGGTTGGATCACCTCCAAGTTTGGTGCACCCTGGGCAACGTGGGCGATGACGCATCATTGATTACTCCTCTGGAGTAGCTGGCGTCAACGTCAACGGCCAAGAGTTTGACCAACCGGCCCTTTTCACGGCCAGCTGACCCCATTGTACGAGGGGGTCGGGGTATGGCGGGCCTGCAAGGCCCGCGGGGGGGGGGGGGGGGTCCGTCGCTCCAGGTACCTTTTTTTTTTTTTATCGTGCGGAAATCCCTTCGGATACCCCCCCGCCGGCCAGCGGGGGCGGCTATGTCGGGCTTGAACAAACTAAAACCGCACGCCGTCTCGGGTCTACAGACACCGGGGTGTAAGGTTGCCCATAGAGCATATCCCTCGCACCCCGACTGACCCTGGGCCATTCGCAGTGTCCCCTCTGATAAGAGCAGAGAGGGGCCATCTCGAAACCGGAGATGGCCCAGGGTCAGTCGGGGTGCGAGGGATATGCTCTATGGGCAAACTTACACCCCGGTGTCTGTAGACCCGAGACGGCGTGCGGTTTTAGTCGGTTCAAGCCCGACATAGCCGCCCCCGCTGCCCGGCGGGGGGGGGGGGGGGTATCCGAAGGGATTTCCGCACAAAAAAAAGGTACTAAAATCTTAGAGGCTAGAACTAATAGTTTATTGTGCTGTCTTCCATCCACATAAACAATCACTTATTTTTTACCCGATTGCCAAGAAACTTAGGTTATGTTTTTTATCTATCTCTATATCTATCTACCACTTCGATTAATTTATTGATTAACGGCCAGTCTCAATAATCTACCTACAGTTAAAGGTAGATAGCTATCCCAGATAAGCAGTCAACATTAACCTATCTGTAACTGCGGTTTCAATATTATCAAAGTCATTTTCTGTTTATCTTTGTTTAATAACGGCCGGTTTCAATAATCCATCTATCCTTTACCAGCAGTTGAAATAGCTACCACTAGTATCTATCGGGGATTTTTTCTGTTTCAATGAACAAAGCTAAACAGAAAATGACTTTGATAATATTGAAACCGCAGTTACAGATAGATTAATGTTGACTGTTTATCTAGGACAGCTATCTACCTTTAACTGTAGGTAGATTATTGAGACTGGACGTAAAACAGAAAAAATCCCCGATACATAGTAATGGTAGCTATTTTAACTTCTGGTAAAGGATAGATGGATTATTGAAACCGGCGGTAAATGTGCAGGTTGTATCTGAGATACCATTATGACATTGACACTTGAATTACTTATACTAGTTCCCACCACAGGGAAGATTTCACGCATCGCCCCGCAACTGATAATTTAGTCAATGCGCCGTAAATAAAATTGTTTTTAAATTGAGAATTTCAACGTATTTTTTTAAGTATAGTGGAATAGTACCTATTTTTTTTTTTCGTGCGGAAATCCCTTCGGATACCCCCCCGCCGGCCAGCGGGGGCGGTTCCTACTTAATTTAATTTTCTGTCATTTTAACTAGACATGAAACTAGACTATGTAGTAATTGGAAAGCTATTTAGATGAATACATTAATAATCTTTTCGAAATTAAAAACTTTAGTTACTTTTTCATTAGTATTTCATATAAACAATAATGGCCTTTTACACCATTTACATCCATTGAATATCTTCGGAAACATTGTAATATTAAAAATGTCCCAAAACAAAATTTAAAGATTCGCACCAAGGCCGCGCGGCGCTGCAATCGGGTTATAGGATTTCTTCTTTATTACGAATTGATTCCCGTACGAAGCTTGGGTATATATATATATATATATATGCATAAATATAATTATGTCTGGGTGTATCTATGTATAATAATATATGTATGAATGAACATCCGCATTCTAAACCCTATAGTATAAGATATGCTTAATTTGGATCTAGATAGCGCTCTGTAGTGCCTACGTCCTCAATTTATAGGATGGTGACCTGATAAAATTGTTTATTTTGTATTATAATATCGATAGTTCAAAAGTAAAATGATGTCATTTCTTTAATTAAAAAATCGTATTTATCGTTAAAGGATAACTGCTTCTAATATTTACTTGCAAGATTTGACCCTGATCATACATAGATACTCACCTACATACATTGCCAGTTAAATAAAAGCTTGTAGAAAATCTCTCAAACGATACCATAATTCATTTACAGCACATTATTACTAGGGGCGCAATGCATTCTACTCTTGCAATATTGAGCTGAGAGTGCACTACATGATTACTTACAATTTACGCGCAATTTTTTTTCAATTGAATACCATTGAATTGTTTTTTCGGTGATTATTCCTCCGTTGCTAGACCGATTTTCAATTTTCTTTTTCTGTCTAAGTTGCACATTTTGGCGCCAAATTCGTGGTGTCAACATTGATCATTTTGGAGAAATCAGATTTTGAAATTTTTTCAGATTTTATTATTCCTTCATGATATGTTTGATTTTCAATTTTATTGTCTAAACCTTCCGGGTATCAAGTTGTATTTACATGCCAAGTTTGTTCAAAATTGGTCGATTAGTTTAGGAGGAGTAGCGTCACAACCGAAATACACCGAGTGGAGTATAGAGAGCTTTTCGCTCGACTTCGTCTCACTCTCAGCTCAATTACGTGCTCCCGTTTACCGTTGAACCGTCAATATTCCACTTCCTGCTAATATTATAAATGAAAGTTTGTGAAGATGTTTAGATGTTGGATATTTGTATGTTTATTGCTCAATCACGTTAATCGAAATTTAAACCGAATCTGTTCAAATCCGTTGAACAGATTCGGATGAAAATTGGCACATATATAGACCTTTTCCTGGATTAAGACTTATCATTCCGGAAATAGGTTCCAGTGGAGAATAGGAACGGGTAAACTTCATCACGCTATTAAAAGTAGTTTCATTGGAATTCTATGCGCATCCGAAGGTCCTTCGCATATAAAAGTCAATCAGCTATAGTAATAAGGTATGTTCTTGTAATCTTATCTACTAATAACATCATCAAGCTGATACCTACCTTTTGTAATTTGTAGCACAATAATTTGTCATGCCTACAGGCATATTTCTAGGTTTTAGTACATAATGTCCATACACATATAATTATAGGCAACTTGCATTCAGTATCGCGGTGCGTAAGCGCAGGCTAATTGATCTTTATAGCCGGCTTCCGTTTGCTGCTCGTTAAGCTGATAGCTCACGTCTAATAATAATGATATTGTTTTATAGATCTGTATTAATTTATACCAGTGGCTATAGGTGTAAAATGTTACAGATAAAGTTAGGTTAATATTTAGGTGGGTAAATTTCTTTCTAATATCAATTTTATGT
Source organism: Cybosia mesomella (assembly GCA_946251805.1). NCBI lineage: Eukaryota > Metazoa > Arthropoda > Insecta > Lepidoptera > Erebidae > Cybosia > Cybosia mesomella. The sequence goes on along the minus strand of OX276397.1, from coordinate 25,622,705 downwards.
CACAACAATCCTTCGAATTTATATCCTTAATATATGGATCTTAAAAAATCTGGTTTATTCTACACAACGTTACCTAAACTCAAAGTAAGCATAGCTTAACTTTTTTGTATTATGAGTTCTAGAATTCGGATAAACTTATAATAAATAACTTATAAAATATTGATAATAAATACCCTTTTAATGGAGTATAGTGGAAAAAATGGTCATGTAACACCAAGAAAGAATTATATTAACATCTTTGGTATACAAAAAACCACCAGCGACCAGCGGCACGTGACGCGACGAGCACACGTGACGCTGTTCGCGATTTAGGTATTTCCCACACATCCGCTTGGTGAATACTGCGAGGAGAAAGACTACACGCCTACCACGTGCGTCACGGGCTCGTCGCGTCACGTGACGCTGGTGGTGTTTCTTTTTGCATTTTTTGTTTTTTTTTTTTAAATATTTTTTTTTTTTTTTTTTACTTTACCCGATATATTTTTTTTGTTGCAAATACATATTTTGTCGATACCAAGTCATCTCACCAAATTCAGAGACCTAATTTTGTGACACCTTATATAAGTAAAATATTTTCTTGACATACAGAAAGAATTTATGTAAAGAATAAATGAATAGAATAAATCTTACTTGAGGTTCACACACATTACAGAAATCTTGATCTAGACTTATCCGATTAACTCAAGATAATCGTGAGTTATAACCTCAGAGTACCTTTTTTTTTTTTTTTTTTTTTTTTTTTTTTCGTGCGGAAATCACCTCAGAGTACCTCATTTAAACATTTATAATGATTTCAACAAATTATCATAAAATCTACAATAGTGAGCCGCAACTGTACAGTCAGTACGGTAAAGTTTAAAACGTCTGGAAGTTTGTATACTGATTAAGATCTAATTAGATCTTTTATACTTACCAAATTTAATATTCAAACACTTAACATAATCCGGAAAATTGGTTAGGTAAACCAATCGTACATACTCATGCCAATTTAAAGTTATTTTAGATGATGGATGTTCATGTTTAACTGATTATGATCAAGACAGATCTTTTATAGGTACCGAATTTAAAATTCAAACAATTAAAATAATCAGAATAAATCTTTTGCATAGCTATATTTAGATGAATTTTAGTATTGTTGATAATTCGGTATATTGTTAGGTTATAAAATCCTTCAATTGATTCAAAAGACTGAAAGTCGGTAAATATTTAATTTCATGATTTCGGTGTATAGTGGCAAGATCAAGTTTATATCAATAGTAATAGATATATGTACTTTAATATTACCTTATGTTATTTTTATCACTACATAGTATAAAACAAAGTCGCTTTCTCTGTGCCTATATCCCTATGTATGCTTAAATCTTTAAAACTACGCAACGTATTTTGATGCGGTTTTTTTAATAGATAGAGTGATTGAAGACGAAGGTTTATATGTATAATAACATCCATTGCACCCGTGCGAAGCCGGGGCGGGTCGCTAGTTTTATAATAAAAAGCTATTCATCTCAAAATGATATTATCTCACCAATGCCATCCTTATCAAAAAATACAATTACCAGCTTAAAAAACAAAAAATGCGAAAAAACAACTGTTTTAATCTAGAATTAGGAACTAAATATTATAGTTAAAATAATAGCAAAACAAATTATATATTCAAAAGGCGTCATAGAATACCTCCGCATCGCAAGCCTGTTGTGGGTTGTGGCAACGTTGCCGGGCAGACTGACAATATTACCACAATGCATGCCTTCGCCAATGCTTATCTTCTGTGCTAATAAGGGAGTCCTATGGTCACGAAAAGCGTCGCTATATAACTATCTTATTATCAAAAGAATTTCAGTTTATCGACAATAAAAGATTAACTTAAATGCGATTTCTATGCAGACTATACGTATTCATTACAATTGGAATGACTTACTGCAAATAAGAACATTGTACCTATTCACGAACAGATTCTATATTGTTAAACAATACATTCCTCAGTATAACGGTTTAAATAAACCTTTAAAGCTAAGCTCAATTTGCAATCGTGTAAGTTTAAATATTCAATCAGTGTAGCTCGACCGGAATTCACAGTCTAAATAGGAAATAGCGCTTAACAATATACTGAAGATAGAGCAAATCAAAAGCGCTAGAAATCCTGGAACTAATCTATACCCGAAGGCAATCTATTCCGATAAGATAGGGATAAATCTTGTTGGAACCCGGTACCCATTAGTGGTCGCCGGTATGGATACAATGAGTATCTACAGGAATTGGTACTGGCGCGGTCAATGGAGATTATGTTGGCTGGCCGCCAATGGCATATACTAGAATATAGTATACATAATATTATCTGTGGTGCTATGCAGTTATCTTTAATTAATATTATATAATACTAGCTGATACCCGCGGCTTCACCCGCACGGAGGTCAGTTATAGTTTTTTGGCAATATCTCCGGTTCTACTAAACATACGGCATATTTTAAATCTGACCATCACCTTTCTAATAGAGCAATATCTGTTCAGAAATGTTTGTGTTCATCGCGAACAAACAGACAAATAAACAAGAATGCCAAATAATATTATTGTGTTCATAATCGTTTATTAAACATTACCCAAGTTTTTTTTTTTAAATATCTCCAGTGTACAGATACAACCAATTCACAACTTTAAAATAGTATGAATAGAAAATTTGCGTAACGTCATCAAAATAATGTTACTATGCGCAACTTACTAATATGTCCATGATTATCACAAAGTGTTCGTGTAAATAATGCGTTAGTTTTCAGCCATTCAACTAAGCGAGATTTGCAACTGTTAAAAGATTGGGCAGCCGCAACAACTTCAAGAAGTTTGTTCCACATATCGATTAAGTGGTTTTTTAGACAGGGTTAGACAGTAAGCGAGTGCGACATATAAGATTATCAATTCGACTCGTATGAGATATGTCTGTAATTTCTATGGAACTACACTTTATTCACATTTCATAATCTATAAGCAGTTGGCATTTATGGTTTGTGTAAGACCCAAACCGATAACCGTAAGCGCGAATTTTTAAAATTAGCACTGTCCTGGCATTATTTTCAATCAATATTTAATTATTCAAACAATTAGTAGGTGAGAGAAACATTCGTCATGTATGATATCACTGTTTTATTTATTATGCACAAGATTTTGAAGAATACTAGGTCTGCTCCACGGTTCGCTAGTGTTACCTAAACATTCAAAGTGCTTCAGGTAGCTGGTTATTACTATTAGAAATGTGAAAGTTTGGATAGACATCGAAAAAGCTGAACGGATCTGAATAAAATTTTGCACAAATATAGATTTTAGTCTGGAATCGCACTAGGTTAGCCTTTTTCTACCGGGAAAAGGTTCGTGTGCGTCGTGATAACGGGATCAATATTTCAAGCGGACGGAGCCGCGGGTAACAACTAGTAGATCAGTAATTCTAACAGATCAAAATGATATAAAAGAATTTAACTAATTTAACATCAGTCTAAAATAAGCTGTCATCATTACTCTGCCTACTTACAATAACATAACTTTTGTCTCTTTTCATAATATGTCCATACAACGACAGCCACTCGTTTTTCAACTCTTCATTCACTAGTTGCAACTTTCAGACTTCATCTACATCTCATATTATTACTATTATCTTCATACTCATTCCTTATTCTGTCCATTCTTGTCACACAACCTATCCATCTTAACATACGCATCTCTGCTACATGCAGTTGTCTTTCATCCGTTCACCGTTGCTTCTAAGGTCGAACATGACAATCCATACGGCAGGTCTAATCATTGTCTTATAAATTGTCCTAAAATGGGGGGTCGCATGTAGTGCCTGTCACCTGCCACCATTTCATCCACGCTGCATCAATCCTGTGCTTAACTGCACGATCAATTTCCCCACCGAACTGGATAAGAGAGCCGATGTAATAGAAACTGGAGCAGACAGGTATAGGTGCAACCTGTATAATCTTAATGGTAGGTACAGTAAAACTACTGTAACGGTTGACCCAACATTTTGTACTCCGTTAAATTCACCAAGGTTCAAAATTCGAACTGAAACTGTGCTCATAGCACGAGAGCTTTGGAAAGTACTAAGTCAGTTTTCACTGAGATCTATGTGATCTAGTAACGTAGTCTCAGTCTGTTTACCTTCGAAGGCGTGTAAGGAGGCTCTAATTGCAGTATTTACATTTAAATCGAGTGCGCCTTCGTTTTCGTCATGTTGTTAGACCCAAACCGATGTTAACACGGCCCCTGCACGCAAGCTTAGGTAATGAACAAGATTTATCGACAAACTTGCCTACAGGCTGACCTATAAACTATATTCACGATCCCTTTTTGTTTATATGCTCTTTCAATACAATGTATTCACAGAGGTTTGTTACGTGCTCTGCCTACACAAATATTCCGCTAACCCCATGCGTCGATTCGATCCGCCGATGATAACAAATACCTAAATAAAAAGTACCCTTTGTTAGTGACACTCTAATGTTGAAATAGCTAATGCACAATTCGGCGCCTCGTGTCACTCGCGATCCCTAACCTAACCTAACCTAACCTAAGGGTTAGCCCTCCGTGCACTTTTTTCTTAGAAGCATTTTATTTTATATAGGCACTCCGTTAATGGGGACAAAAGGAATAAAATTTTATTATTTTTACTGAGTTCCGTTGTCCCCATTAACAAGAATACCGTCAACGGGGACTACAGGAATTAATTTTAATTATTTTATTGAGTTTTGCTGTCCCCAATAACAAATATATCGTCAATGGGGCCAAGAGGAATAAATTTTAATTATTTTTATTGAGTTCCGTTGTCCCCCTTCAAAGGGGACAACGTCAATGGGGTCAACGGGAATACACCCACTTAGTACACGCATCGACCGCATATAGACCGTTAAGCACATTGTAAAACTAAATCGGTTTCTTAAGTCCTCAGGCTGTCACCTTCATAATTGGTTAGTAAAACTTGCGTACCATAATATTTGGTGTAAAAGCAAATGTTTAGATATTGGTCATTATGCCTCGTTTAAACATGGGTTTGTGTTGTCAAAGCCAATATTTGCGAAATTATTTTATTTAACTCTTCCATTCGTTATGTCAATCCAAAATTTGGCAATCAAATACAGAGTGGGTATAAGACAACAGGTAACAACAAAAGTAAGACCAGAGTTCCAATTTGTAGTCTTCTCTTCGATTTTTTTTCCAATTTATTTATTTTTATGACCACTCCTGTGATAGATATTAACAAAGCGACATTAATTCGCTACAAGCGACAATAATTCGTTGCAAGCGTCATAAAATAATTTCCATCCACAAATTATATTATCGTTTGTAATGCGAAATGTCTACAAATCAAGACGGGACGGACGGACATTATTGTTTCATCGTAAATTTTATTATTGATCTGTTTTGATTGTTTTAGATCAATGTATGCACAATTTTACAAGCACTTTTTCATTGTGTGATGTCATAGTGACATGACGGAACTTGGTGTTTAAATCATTTATTTGAATTCAAATTTATGTGCTTTGACTTATTAACTGATTGTACGGGTAAATCTGTATATCACATTAGCGTAACATTTGTTCTGAGCTAGCACCACGGTGTACCTAGTATTTAGATAATATAGTTTATTCCCTATAAATTCTGTAATTTTACTTTTTACCAATTGCACAAAATCACCACTCCAATCACAGAAACTTCGTGCACGTATTTATGATCAGCTGCTTATTTAATAACTCTCAATTATCCATAATTTGGTCGGTGAAAATGTTATAATCTAAGTTTACTATTATAAAATTGTAAATTAATTGTGTCTGTACACTGGAGATATAAAAAAAAAACTAGTTTGGGTTCTGGAAAATAGAAACATTCTGAACACTTAGGTACATGTTTTTTTGGAATTCTCAGCTAGTGTTAAAAGATTTCTGTTGAAGACTTACTCAGTCGCATTTACGAAGATGCTGTTCAATTAAGTCATTTCGGCATATTACAAATTGCGATAACTAAATATTAAATTGCTATATCATATATACTTCGTTCATTAACGTCTTCTTTTTTTGATAATTCAGTTGATAGCATGCTTAATTGACTTCTTTTAATTGGGTAAGCTTGAGTGGCATGCCCTGTATTACATAATAGCTTGAGTTAATATTTATCTAATCGTTTGACTACTAACGTGGAGACTAATATTATACCTACGCGAGTCTTTCTGCACGAAAGTACTATCTACGAAAGTAAAATTTAAATTATTTTATAATCTATATAATACTTCAATAAAAAACAACACTCAAAAACACAGTGTAGTACATTCCATTCTGTCAGTTGTGTACAAAATAAACGATCGAACATGAAAATATTGGCACTAGTATTTTATTACGGCGGCAAACGTCAAATACAGTGGAAATTCATGATTTGCACAGTAGCACTTTATTACGATAGCACGATGACTCAGCTATCGTATGCCCCCCGGGGCGGAACACAGATAAGATTTATATCTGACGTATGTAGTACGCTGAACGATCATTCATTCTTATCATCCACCGAACCTCGAGATATCGAAATTCTGTAGTTAGACCCGGTTGTCGGATTCCACTGGCGTGTCCTGGACGAGACGAGACGCTCTCGGATCATTCCTATATCCGATTTGAGCTTTCCCGGAACCAGTACCCCAGAAGGTGTCACATAGCGCGCGGAATTTTCCGTTTTCCGCGGTGGGTTTCGAACCAATAGAAGCGGGACCTACTAGAGGAGGCAGCCATCGTCGAGTCCTGGCGGTCTCCGTTGCCTCCGACCGAGGAGGTTAATGCCGTGGCATGCCGCTTCCGCAATGCGATTACGCAGATATGCGAGACGGCCATATCTCGTTGGCGAGTCCGACCTCCGACCCCCGCTCCAGGGGGGTTTCGCAGGTGAGGTGAAGATTGCGTGAAGAAGCATGGAGATTGTGGTCAGGTGGCCGTCTGAACCCCCAATAGAGAAGCCTGCGCCAGAGCCTCGTTCGTTAATCAGCAGGTGCACTCGGCTTATAGCTGAAGTTGGCTTGGGTTTCAAATATTTTAATAGAACCCCAAACACCCTAGGGTTTCTAATACAATATTTTATGATTAATTTCTATTGGGAGTAAAATACAGCGAAATACGTAACGTTCGACCGTGTCTGTTACATTTACTTATGTGTCCCCCAAAACATAAGTAATTCTGCAGCAAATTGCCGAAACTCAGGTTACATTCCCACAAATTCACGGATATGAGTACTTAAAAGTAATACGACCAACCTTTCTCCATTATAAACCAATTTATTAGCTCCGAAAAACTATCGATGGTAGCCGACACCAATCATCGAGTTATTCAATCGATATAATATATGGATATATCGATATCATCTGAATCAGGTGCCGCATTATATTAATCGGTCGAATAGTTCTCTAAGGTTGATTGGTGAAACTACACATTTACAATTTCTTATCCAAAAGGTTTCTAATAGAATAAGTAGGTACTAATGGGTTTAGTCCACGCCTGCCAACTCACCGAAGCGGGATAAAACCCGACCCCACCAGGCGAGGCCGCGCTGGCCAAGGTCCGCCGGTAACCCTGGGGTTATCCTTTCGAGGGCTTACCCGGGGTGCCCGGCAATGGACACTTGGGGAGGACACCGTGCGGTTTTAGTCGATACACGACATAACCACCCCCGCTGGCCGCCTGGGGGGTATCCGAAGGGATTTCCGCACGTAAAAAAAAAATGCAAAACCGAGGTACAAAGTATTTGTCACATTTTGCATATCTATTATTAGCTTATCTTGCTTCATTGTTATCTTTTAAGCTTGGGTAGGCTGCCTCAAAGTTTCGAGGTGAAACACTGGAAGTTATTAAATAATTTTGTAATTCAAAGCGACCACCAACAACGTGCAACTTTTGCGCTATCCCTATACCAGATAGGTATCAAAGTTCAATAACTCATTAATCTAGTCTCTGCGTCCCGTTCCAAATTCGAAATTCAATCTCGACATGTATGAATTTTTGCTCCAAACAGCTTGACTAGTACAAGTTATTGATCAAGGCGTACCTTTTATTTTTTGATCAAGGCATGTGCATATGTATTTGAATCAAGTCGAGGTAGTTTAAGGAGGTGTATGGGGCTCTACCACGATATTTAAGGCCGAAGCCAACCTCACCCGTCAGATGCAACTGGGAGCATCACTTAGATAATGATGATTGTCATAATTTTAAGGAAAGACCAAGTAACCGCAACAGGCGAGCACCCATGAAAACACATATGAAAGTAGACGAAGTGATATGTGTATCCTATGATCGAAGCAAATGGACATATAACTGAGCAACATGTTAAACCAATTTGCTGGTCGTCGCTAATGTAATTAAAAGTACTATTTCCTTGCTAATCTTTAAATTAATCTTTAAGATAAACATATCTATTTGTTGATTATGTTGTCATTTTAGATTAGATGTAACCAGTATTTGATTACCTAGTTCTACATATTTTTCTAATTTAGTAGCATAAACTTATGCATTGAAATTCTATCAATTTATTGCTTTTCGAAGCAATTATATCAGGTAACCAATTATGGTCATATCATATAAATTCATGTTGTAAGTGTTCTTTTTTTCAAAAGTTATGATTATTATTTTTCAAAGAAAAGATTGAACGTTCCAACGAATTTTTAAGTTTATTACACAGTTGAATTTGACACTTACCACGATTTATTAGTAAAATTATTGGCTTACCCAGCCCCCTAAAGCAGCACTTAAAAAAAACATGAGAACGTTCTCTCTTTGAAATAAAGTTCAGACTGGTGAGTACTATACATTATCTGATATTTATTGAAAAGTTAATTGTAATTCAGAATTTCTGATGTTTCAAAATACAGTATGTAATATTTTATGAGCTTTAGAAGTGCAACGATTACAAGAATATTTATTGGTTTTTCACTTCGCACAACGTAACTACAGTTCCGAAAAATACTGCAATCAATTTTAGAAAATTGGCCCTTACATCATTTCTTAGGGTTACAAGATCCTGGACATAACAAGTTCCAGAAACCGCAAACTTGTTATCGAAATTGCAACTGATATCAAACCGCAGCAGGATTGGTTCAACTAGCTGGATAGTATTACAGAGGTTGTAATTGAACCAAATAACTTGATAATTAACTCTACTTCCAACGTAAAGTTCTAATAAATCGAGACATGCTTTTGATATTACCCTGATGCGAATAAAAGTACCGTCGGTCTTCACTAGTGAAAAGTGAAAATATCACTATTTAAAATCCGTCAAAATTAAGTGAGTTCTCGAGTTTTACTCAATTAAATTCATGTTGTAAAACGTGTTGACATAGTTTAGTTATAGATAGGTAGATATTATAGGCTCTAAGTTAAACTATTCTAGGGTAATATTATCTAGGTTATCGTTGTGCTCAATAAAATTAATTGAGAATAAAACTTAGTTCGAATTTGATTGTGGTTCCTATGTTTAGTGAAATAAAAAATCTGCTGGTAAACTGTTCCAAAATATTCATTAAAAGAGCGATGCTGTAGGTATTATTACAAATGTGGTGGTGCGTAAGAGTTTAAAGAGTACCGCAACTAATTACAACCGGTTCAAAGGATTTAAATTAAACTAATTGATGTAACTTTTTTTCATTATACATTCTTCCTTCCAGTCTAGAATTGATCTTATAGGTTCCTTATAAAGAAGTAAGAAAGAAGGCGATAAAAATAACATTGATACCGTATTGGTAGTGTTTTCATCCACCGGTTTACCATTACGCAGTAAAAAAATAATTAGCAGCAGTTAGCTAGTGCGGGAAATGAGTATTAATCTATTAATAGTGATTTGAAAAAAACTTGATCAGTCTTGAATGACAAGCTGTTAAAATTATACGACGAGTCAACATTATTGTAAGTTAAACGGTTATTTTTAACGCATGCGTTTTTATTTCTTACAGTGAGGTAAAGATTGTAATTTTATTGGTTCTCGGCATTGTGGGTATTATGACAGTAATATTTTGCAGCAAAATGTTAATCCTAGTCTATAGAGTACGAGTTGGTCAATACATACCCGCCCCCGCTGGTCGGCGGGGGGTAGTAGTAATAGTAATTTTTGCAAGAGCATGCCATTGACGCACAATTGAATAGCTCTTAACCACCATCAAATCATTCCAAAATTATTCCATAGATGTATGGAATAATTGTGGTGCGATTTAAAATTGTTTCGCTAAACGCTCCGTTTGCAAGTCATAAGAAAGACTTCACCCGTGTCGGGGAAAATAAGGGAAACCAGAAAAAAAAATCCAAACATTTGTTTGCTTTAGAAGAAGACAGCATGCAAACTAGACACATCTAATTTAGCATTAATGTAAAATGAATTGGCATTTTTTTGTGTTGTTACATCGAGCGCATTAAATTTCGCCGTTCGTCGCGGTTCACATCTCCAGTGAGAGTGAGAGTCGGCATCATTTAAGTCAAAGTATTGGGCCAAATTGATGTAATGGCTGCGTAGCACGTGACTTAACGATCTAAGGTTTTATTTTTTACGTTTTGCTGACAATAAGGTAACTAGACGAGACGTCGCCGTAAGATGTAAAGTGAAATTTCCGGATATCGACACTTGACTAGCATTCTTGGTTGCCTAATTCAGATGAGTATAATTATACTGTATTTTTCTGTTACGGCATACTCAGAAACTACACGGTGAAAAGTACCCGATTAGTGCCAATAATTTAGCGAAGAATATACGCATGCTCATTGATCTCTATCTTCTACTTCTAATGGCTGTGTACCTATTACTCTTTACAATACTCTACTTCATAAAGTTGTTTTTATCGCTCAAAGTTTTTGTGCCTAAGGAGGTATAGCATGACTACCATGTTTTGTCGTTCGAAGTTAGGGTTGCCCGACCTGGGGAAGTAACTTCACCGTGCAGAAAGCCGCAGTTTAGTTTGTATAGTTTAGAATAACATATGTGATTTTCAGATTCATTTCTCAGATCTCATTTTCGAAAAATCCTAATCTAAAAACAGCCTTTCTCAGGGACCCTCGCCTTAAAATAAAAGGTACTTACATCATTTTCTGTTATGTGTGGCTCAATTATGTCGTTTTTAATATGTGTTATAATTTTCGCACGATGACGACCCATAAGTATCTAGTGCCTGGTTATTCCAACTTGTATTTCTACGAACGCTGTAATATTCGTTTGACGTAGTATAGACTGCTTTTATAGCGGTTTTGTATGGCCAAAGACCTACAGCAACGTGCATTTTTAAGTGAAAAACCCGTTAGGTTATGGTTACGAGCTTAACTACGTGCACTCGCCTAAATATCGCATTCAATGATTTTTGATAAAGCATCACTATGACCTGCGTTGTAAATACAGCAATTCCAATAAATAACAGTTAGGGAATACGGTTTTGTACCACACGCAGTTCAATCCTACATTGAATATAAAATGATTACACGATCAATAATACTACACTACAGAAATAAGTTTATGAAAAATATAGGTAGTTTTAACACGTCACGATGGCCAAATCTGTGTTATTATTCCCTATTTGCTATTATTAGAGTTGCGCAACAGGTATCGTATTTGAAATCGCCTTGGTGGTGCACAATTGTTATTCATTGCCCGCAATAATATTATTATTGTGCTACAATCGGATCATTTTCTGAGTCATTACAATGAATCGAGTGATTCTAAAGCATCGATAACAGCACTTACCCGCGGCGCGGTCTAGTTCCGTTCTAATTTCACCGACAATGAAAATCATGTTTCCACCACAGACAATTTTAAATGTATAATTATTTTTCTATGAAAATGAGTGTGAAATTACTGTTTCGTTTACATTGTATTTTGTATTTCGAGTTTTAACGAGCCATTTGTAAATTCGTTAATTGAAACGTGAGTTATCCTCATTGTTTTTTTAATACCCGCTAAGATACAATTCTTATCTATGAGACGTACAACATTGCTGGGAACAAACTTGAAAGCATTTTAAACATTACAAGCTGCAAGTTCTCTTTTATTATACCGATTAAGAAACATTGTATGAATGCTAAAACATTCTCAAGCCTTTTAAACTCCAATTACCATCGTTGAAACCAATTAAATTGGTTTACTCCTTCTCACTACATTTACCTACTAATTACTTATAGAATGACTGTAGTATATTCAGTTTTATTGAATAAATAAGGATTTAAAAACTCAATCTTTGTAATCTGTATTTTAAATTGATCAACACCAATTACAACTTGACAGGGCATTTCTAGGGCAAGTTACTTAAGACAGACGTTTATTAAAAAGGAATGTATCGTAATTATTCTGCTGTGTTCCCGCCCCGAATAAAAAAGTAATTGCATATCCTAGCAATGGATAAGATTGTAAGGAACGGGCTAATTACTTAGTTTTTGTTTTTGTGAAGGTCATTCTGATAACGTTGTTTCATATTTATTACCAGGCAACAGCTAGACTTCTCCCGTGGAATACTGATTCCGTGCTCAAGACCCATTTTCTCATTAATAAGGGTTTGTTATTGCTGAGAATTACAAATACAACAAAAAGGAATTAGCCAAATAGGTGCAGTCGCTTTGAAGAGATGCTTGGACGAACATTTGTTGAAATTGATATTTATTTATAAATATGTTAACATTTTTTTTGGCCGTTTCGTGTGAGCTTAAGAGGTTCTACTGTTTATTTTAGGAAATCGTTTAGGTAATAAATACGTTTAACATAAAAGGGAATTTATTGTGAGCAAATAATAGATGTTTTGCAATGCAGATGGCATCACTGCATAGTTCGCACGAAACTTCGTATTTAAGTCTTGTCTATCGCGTCGGACTTGGACACTACGGCAACGTCTCCCGGCCCATCCACTTACAATAACCAATCGTCTCTCATTCGTCCTTTTTAAGTACTCTAATCATCCGAGCATATCTTTTTCAAATCTGGTCAATCATGATCTTAGTGTTATTCCTGGTTTCACCCGAGGATTTTATCTCTGAGCCCGGGGTCCACTTACTACTTCTCCCCCTTTTAGTTTGGCTTAAACGGTCGTCTAACTCCCCAGCTCCGAGAGTTAAGCCTTCACCAGTTTTTTTAGCCGATTAGCAGGTAGGTACACCTTTGCCTGATGGTCTTGGGGAGCCATACACGGATTCCTTCAATCCTGACTACAACCTCTATAACGACACGATGGTATCTTATCGACTGTCACTTATTCTATTAAAATGGCATCACACATATTATTAAACATGTTGTTTACACTTAACCGGGAGAGAAAGTGAACCTTTGCACCGTTTTCATTACGAATAAGATTCACATCTCCAAATTGCGAGAACGAGTTAATTATAAAAAGTTCTTGTTTTTCTCAAGCATCAGTATTTACGAATGCGATAGCGCAAATGCCACTTGTACATATAATTAAATAGCAATTAATTGTACCACAATCCTCAAGTTAAAAGTAGTACGTATTTCTTAATTTCTTACATATAGATATTTGTTAGTACGATACATACAGTACCAGGGCCTGTAGACAAAGTCACATTCTACTAGTGGAATCGCAACGAAGCGAACCTTCAAAAAACCGAAATGTATGGGAGAGACAACATTTGTCGACATGTCACGTGTAACAAATAATGTCACTCCCATACATATTGAACATTTGAAGGTTCGCTTCGAAGCGATTCCACTAGTAGAATGTGCCTTTGTCTACTGGCCCAGGCCTCTGATTTGTCATGTCGGTTTGTTTCGGTTTTATAGCTCTCTATCGCACATCGGACTATAATGGTTATGTACCTTTATAGAGTAGTTACAACTGCATATTTATAAAATATTAAAACAAGCAAGCAAAAGGTATTATCAGCAGAGTAGGCTCTTGAAGTGTGTAAAGATACTTAAACACACTTCACGAGTTTCTTCTACCGTAATAAACCTTTCATGCAAGCCCCGTTTCGAGTAATAAACAAATACAAAACAATAATAAAAAATATCAATTAGTCCTATATAAAAAATATATCTACCGTCAGCATGTACAAAAACTGCATGTCAGTATTATCAAACCTTTGCTCGAAAACTTATTGCCATTATAAAAAAAGAAAAAAGGGTGTAAACTATATATAACCAGCGATGATTCACGATTATAGGCTACCGGCAGAGTTGGCGCCTAGCTTTAGACATCCATGCTCACATCAGGACAAAACGCTCAGTTTTCATTCATGGGCGTTGCATAGAGTAATGTTGATTTGAGATTACTTAAAATGCTAAGTAAACATAAACTCTTTAGAATTAAACCCAGTTTACGCCAAAGGCAATTAAATGATAATTATTATAATTTAATTATTTTAATTATGTATTACTTTATTGAAGACAAAATATTATTTATCTATTGTATTATGATATACCCGAATCATACCATCGGGCTGATATAACTGCTGATTGACGGATGAGGCTGTGGCGTACGCTTTATTCGGGACTCGGGGTTATGAGGTCAGATTCCCATCTAACCGCTAGTATAAAATAACAAAATAGGTCATAACAAGAGAAACCATAGGAGAATGGTCCAGCCAAAAGAGCGGCTAATGTACAAGCTTTGGGTACAACCGGCACTAACCCTGTGATGATGATGAAACAAGACTGACTCCAAAAAGAGAATTTATTAATTTTGTGCCTGAATTCTACATACTTATTACTTTCTTTTATTCATTTATTTTTTTGTAACGGTTACCAGTAGTTACCTAAATGTTGTAATAGTGTGAATGAAATATTATAATATTTCATTCACATTATTACAACATTTGATTGACACCATAAGTATGTACTAATATTGTTGTAATGACTTCAATCGTATTAGTTGACTACGGTAAAAAATAACGCCATAAGAAATGAATATGTGAACGATAATTGCGCACTCCTTCATTAAAGCCAGTGATAGTACTTTATAACTAAACAATCTACATGAATACAAATACATTTTGCACTTTCGATAGTTTCCATTTCAGCAATTTTTATTTTATTTTATAAAGAGTCATCATTATCGTCATTTTATTTTATAAAGAGTATCTACTAGTAACCGAAATTACTAGTATTCCCGTTAACCTCTAAGCCAAATTGCTTTTGTCAGGTATGGGGTACGTCGGTAGTGTAATGGCCAGGATTCGAACCCAAGACCTTGCGATCGTAAGGCCGACTCCTTAACCACTAAGTTATCGCCGATTTATTCTTCAAATACTTATATTTTTAGATGAGGAAATTTGTTCATTACTATTGGGATAGCTTGACGGAGGAGATATTCTCACATAATATAGTCTTTAAATAGCAGTAGGTACTTACCTACGTATAATAAATTTTGTTCCGCTGATAAGAATAAAAAAGTCTTACCTACCTTTCTTTCACCTCTTTTTACTCTATCTTTATGTCTGTAGGTGGCTACACGTAACCCAGTGATACTGGAGGTTTTACAATCGTTCATGTTAAGTAGGCAGAACTTATTTGCTACTATAAAAGAGCAAAGAGAGAAAGTAACAAGATGTTAATATTTTTCAATAAGAAATTAATAATGAAGGATAAAAGTAAAAGTCAATCAACTTTAAAGACCTATCTCTTAGGCATAATAAATCGAATAAAATTATTCCTCTCAAAAAGGCAAGAAGCTGATTGCAACCAACCCTTAAAGAACTAAGCAAAGTGAAATGCATCAGTTTATTTTTATATTTTTAAATATGGAATCTACATTCAGCGAACCACGCCTCATTTGTTCTGTGAGCCGCAGACTGTTCGATCAACGGATGAACGACGACGGACGGATAGTGTTGGCAGTCGACGTATAAATAGCACGAGCGGTCGACGACCGACCTCCGCGCGGCCTTCACTTCACCCGTCACCGCACGCCACCATCAACGCAAACGCATCCGCCAGGCATCCCTTGTTAGGGTTGCTGGTGTGAAATTTTTTGTGCATGAGGATAGTTTTTTTAAAAATATTTCTTACTTTATGAATTCAAATTTAAAATATTTTACACATAGGGAAATATAAATTAAAAACAATTTCAAACTTTAAAAATAGTTCTAACAAAGTTTCCTATACCTAATAAAACCAACTTGAAGATATTGAATTTGTATTTTAGAAATTTCGCCAACCCTAACGAAGTAATCCTGATGGTGACGAGTTTAGCCTATACTAAAAGCGAGCTTCATATTTTTTCAGAAAAAGATAATTTCTTTCTCTTTTTGACTCATAGAAACAATGTAAGTTTAAATAAAACTGATTATTATTATTTGCAAATTCCACAGTGGTTGAACTATGTAATAGGGACACGTTTTAATACTAACTTTTAAACTATCATATTCCATGGTATACAATTACGTAAGTTATACCACCAGTTAAAACAACGCTTTAAGGGTCCAGGGAGCTCAGGTTAGAGTATTCCCCAAGAAAGTGACTGCCATGGGTTTAATTTCCGTTCAGAATGTGGCTTTTACCGATTTAAACTTAAAGAAAAAAATTGCATAATCAGATGAGAGTAACCCATATTGAACCGGCTAAATTAGACCACTCTTGAAAAATACAGGACTGGTTCAATTTAAGCACCGGTTCTCCCTTAATTACTTCAGATAAAATCAATCATTTAAAACAGTTTATTGCGTTCAGTCTAAGGAACTAAAGACCCAATTCGAGAGGCATTTAACACATTTATATTAGCTATACTATTTTACGAACTATCAGTGTAAACGGATTTAAATTAGTTCTGTTATTGGTGAGTGTTATATCGGCATCATCTTGATTGAGAGGCCGTTGCGTTAACTTCGATTATTTTAATAGCGCAATTTATCGATTTATCGCCGCCTATGTGTTTCTATTAAACCGATAATCTTACTCCTATTATCAATGCAAAAGTTTGGATGGATGGACAATCCCGTCAAATGACAACCGATTTGGATGAAATTTGGCACCGAGCTAGAATAAAGTTTGGCATAGCACATATGTTACTTTTATCCGCCGACTAAGTCCTGTGGCTTGTGGTATCAGTATTTGACGAGGGCAATAGTTAAGTGTCTTATAAAAGATGGATCAACACAGAATCACAAACATCAAAGCGTTACTTTATATTTTAAAAGCGAGCCGCCCGGCTTAGCAAGGATACAATTTGATAATTAAACCTTTAAAATAACCTACGTCCATTGGGGATAATGTACGTTTCAAATGGTGAAAACAGTTTTTCCAACAAGGGCTGTGGTTCCGAAGATTACCCCAGTGATAAACAAACTTACAAAATTAGGCCTCTTACTTTATAATATTAGTATAAATGTACCCAGTAACGTTCCACCACGATATCGCATGGCTGCATACCGGGGACCTAAGCGTACAGCCATGCTATTCTGTAAGAACTTTTAGGCATCTCGATAGATAGCTGAATTCGCGGTGAGTATAATTTTTTTAATGGCGAATATGATATATCTCACTTCCAATTCAGCTGTGGAGATTTATGAACACTTTTATAAAATACCATTATAGATCTGATGACAGTACAGAATGATGAAACTCCCGTTCACAAGGTGATAAATTATGTCTACCTCCTATTCACCGAGAAAACTTTTCAGATCGATAGCCCTTTGAAAAAGAAAGAAAACGCGAGATTTATTGCCACCCACGTGCATCTGGCAACGTTGTAAATACATGTAATCTAATTTAATCCCTAGTGCTTCGCGTCGTTACCTTACACTTGAATAATTGTGTTGATACAGCGAAGAGCTCGGATAAGGACTTCTCAGCTTCAAGGCGTTGTCGGTTGCCACTTCTCTCGTAATTTCGCTTGTCATTTATATGGTAATTGAAACGCTCCTTCATATAAACACATTGGAGATTAATTACTGACGTGGTTAATATGCAAGTTATATACGACATGTAAAGTGTAGCCATAATAATTAAAAAATTACAATTTGCAATAATGCAATTAAGCTAGACTTTATGGATGAATAAAGTGGTCATTGACAGGGATGGAACGTTGGAATTATAATTGGATTTTAAAATTGGTGGAGGTACAGTTTTCTATACAATTAGGAACAAAAGTCGCCTAACAAACTCAAATTTATGGAGTAGCAATTACAAAACTTGTTACTGTCATTTTTTATTAGAGACTGAGAGGGAATGAAAAATAGATTCCTCTAGGGACAGCTAGCTAGCTAGCTTTTTCTACATATAAATCATATTATAACGTCCTTGCTATCGGTAATCAACACGGGCTTTTAAATCAATCAAAATGGTCTTAAAGCTGGTACTGGTACCAATGAACCCAAGACAAAATAAATACTTAAAGCGCTGATGAGGCGAAAAATTGCCTGCGTTCAATTATCCGTTGCTAACTTTGCTGTAAGTAAGAGTATTAGAAAGGTAATTACTTGGGTTGCAACGATTTCTTAGACTAGAGGACAGGAATACGCTCTAAAAATAGGCTGCTTTTAAACGAGACGAACTCACATCGCGACTGTTAACGTAAATACGTATGCAAAAATGAAGTATCTGACTATCAGAATTATTTGTGCAACTCTATGTAAACAAATCTAAAATTTCTAAATGTCGTATCAATTTAAAATTTTGTATCTTACACCTGTATGACTGATTTTAACGGATTATATCATGGTATATTATATGTTAGTTTTGTATATATTTAGGTTTTACACTATTTTTGGTTACCGCCGTTTTGTGTAAGTACTTTTCAGCAGCCCTGGCCACGAGGGGATTTTAATATAAATCATTAGGATTAGTTTTATCTTAATGAGTAATGTTCACGTAAACTTTTGGTAACATCCGTAGTTTGTCTTTGATTTTCGTTGTAAACCCAGATAGTATAACTTGTTTAGCGTGCGTGAAAAGTTAAGTGAGCTAAGCTTCTTAACTTCGCTTAGCTTAGTGTCTTGTGGTCTGCGCTAAGGCATTGTGCGAAATCGTTTAAATAAGAAAATGATTACTTACTAACATCGTGTCCAAGACGACGAGAAGGTTATGTAATGTATTACAAATGCATTTATCTTGTTCAGATGTATGCAAGGCCTTATATTCATACTAGCATCATCATCATCACTATCTTAATATTGAGTCCCGGTTGCATCCGAGGCCTTCACCTTGGAGCTTGGGATTCGCTTTACGGTTTTTACTTCTCGACTTCTCACGGTCTTATATTCTCATACTAATTAGAGTCAAATTTCAATTTAATCTTATTATTACCATAAAAGCACAAAGTACTATTATTCACTATTATATTAATAATTATATATTATTTATTATTATAAGTCATTCAGACTTAGTATGAACTCTATCGCCAGTTGTCTTCGGTGCAAGGGTGCAAGATATTAACTTCACATTAGGTATCACTGAGTAGTGGTGTGGTCTTTCATTTTAGATTACTCACGATATTCAATGAGCATTAATTCTTTCCTTGTTCAGTCTATTCAGCCGGCCACCACCTGCCCGCGTCCGGTGTTTTTCAGGATTTTCTTGCCGATTTTGTCCCACCCAGTTACGCGCAAACCACATGGTTTTCTTAACCAGTAACACTGCTATATATTGGTGTTACTGGACGGGATGCATTTGTTTTGTCATTGTTACTGGTTAGGATGATAGTGGCACGGACACCAATATACTTAGCAGTGTTACTGGTTGGGAGAAAAATGGTTTTCGAGTAACACTGTGACACGATGGAAGTTTTTCCCAACCTGTTACTGGTTTGTGTGTTACTGGATGAGAATATACCCTATTTTTCAAATACTCGATTGCGAAGGGTCGTGGCGTGATACTCAATAGCCTATAACCTTCCCAAGAACTGTGCTATCAAATGAAGATGTAGTTCTAGAGATTAGGTCGTTCAAATAAACAAATTCTTCAACTCTATTATTAGTTTGGATAACACTGCAAATAAAAAATCACGCTTGTTGAACCGACTTCCTAATTTGGACGAATAAAGATAAGATCCCGTGCAACTCTCATCTATTTCTCGCGTACTTGCACACCTTTCTGGACAGAGATATAATGTGCACTGATATTTACCCACAAGAAAATTAAGTGCTACTTGTAGCACTTTATTTTAGTGTCGTATTTCTGCGGGTACGCCGCAGGTGATTGGGATCAGGCTAGCATGCAATAATATATGATCAATAGCAATCAGATAAAATAAAAAACCCCAAGTTTGGTATATTCATCATACTAGTCCCGCTAGTGTGTTAGTGTATGTAACTTTTTGTGGTTTTAGATACATAAATACGTGTATAAAAAACATGTGATATATTTGACGAATGTACAATCGCTAGAATAAACTATAGGTATTCACGTAAACTACTTCGTGAGCACAGAACAGAGACATAAGCATTGAGATGTTACTTTAGTATCATCAATGGTCGTAAGTATCAAATGTCATTATATTTTTGCTGCTATTAACGGCAAGTCAGATCACACAATTGGGTACTTGACTGTCTAGTTAAACCAGGTTGATTTAATTAAACGTCAAAACGGTAAATTATGTAGGAACTTGTATGAAAAATATATGGTTGGGTATATTATTTAAAATAGTATCCCCGTAACCATGGGTGCTGAAAAGCAGCCGAAATAATACAATTATACAAAATAAATAGTGATAGAATCCGTTAAAATAGTTTTACTTCAATGTGTAACATTCACGTAAACTTCCGACAGTATCAAATAAGAATGATACGGACTGAAATGAACAGACAGAAATGAACAGATGATGAGACATTCTACGTTTGTTAAGCTCAGTTAAATAATAGTACCCTTTTTTTTTGTGCGGAAATTCCTTCGGATACCCCCCCGCCGGCCAGCGGGGGTGGTTATGTCGGGTTTGAACCGACTAAAACCGCACGCCGTCTCGGGTCTACAGACGCCGGGGTGTAAGGTTACCCATAGAGCATATCCCCCGCACTCCGACTGACCCTGGGCCATTCACAGTGTCCCCTCTGATAACAGCAGAGGGGTACCTGGAGCGGCCCCCACCCTCGCGGGCCTTGCAGTCCCGCCATACCCCGACCCCCTCGTGCAATGGGGTCAGCTGGCCCTGAAAAGGGCCGGTTGGTCAGACTCTTGGCCGTTGACATTGACGCCAGCTACTCCAGAGGAACAATCAATGATGCGTCATCGCCCACGTTGCCCAGGGTGCACCAAACTTGGAGGTGATCCAACCAGTCGCACCCCTAAATAATAGTACCTAATGGAAAATTAAATAATAAGACGAAAATAAGAAATAACTGCCTTTAGTATTTAATTACAACTTATCTTTTGTTTTCCATGTTCAAAGATGAAACTTTCCATACCTCCATACCTAACACTTCGCATCACAAGCTCTTACCATGACTGACAACTGCGATACAATGACGCTGACTACTTTTGCCATGCGTATTATTTTATTGTATTATTCCTTTCTCATCATACCATACATAGCCACACCTCAATAATACTCTTATCATCACCATCATCGTCTTTCATTCAACGCTGAAAGTGTTAAATGTATCATTCAAATTGTTTATTTTAATATCTTTTTTAATTGTGCAACTGTTTCGCAATAGCTTTAGGCATGTTAAAAAGAGAGTAAAAATTCTAATCTTTTTTTTTAGTTACGCAACTTAAAAATGCGTATAGACGTAAGTATTACTTTTTAAAATAAATTATACTTCATTTATAACTGCCAAGTAACATGTATAATTATTATTGTCTTCAGCCAGGAATGTTATTGAATGTTGAAAACATTTTTAATTGTTTTCTTAGAACTAAATTTTATAGATGGTTGACTATTATAATCGGATAAGATTTTCAAGCATCTTTTGCAAGGTATTTGGTTGTTCACTCATTACTATAAGGTCATCTGCAAATCGCAAGTGGTTTAGTAACACTCCGTTAATATTAATACCATATTCGCTCCAGTCTAGGCTTTTGAATATATGTTCCAGAGTGGCAGAAAAAAGTTTTGGTGACAGCGGGTCTCCTTGCCTGACGCCGCGTTTAATACTAAAATATTTTCCAGTCGTCTCTGTTCGAATTCTTGCTTTCATATTCTGATATATACCAGTAATTAGACGAATATATTTATTACTGATCCCTTGTGATGCTAGGGCTTCCCAAATTTTACAGTGTTTTAAAGAATCGAATGCCTTGTTATAATCCACAAATGCTATGGCATTTGTAGATTATAACAAGGCATTCGTAATATATAGATAAAATGTAACGAATATAACATAACATATTATATGTAATATGTTATGTTATATTCGTTACATTTTTGTATGACTTGTTTAATGGTATGAATGTGGTCTATTTTTATTTTTATATATGTTAGACATTAGAGAGATGGGTCTATAATTAGCAATATCATCAGTTTTCCCTTTTTTGTGAAGTAAGATTATAGTTGACGTAGTCCATTGATGCGGTATGTACTCGGTGGTTAAAATTTCGTTAAAAAGATCTGTGATTGTGGTTAGCATAGTTTCAGAAGTTCCTAAAAGAATTTCGTTGGAGATACCATCTTCTTCTGGTGCTTTTCCTCTTTTTTGTGATCTAATAGCTTTAATAACCTCCTCTTTCATTATACATGGAATTGGTTCTTCTCTGTATGTGATATTAGTAGTATTTGTTAATACAGACAATGAATTCGATTCTTCGTCATTGTAAAGATCTCGGTAGAAGTCAGTTGCTACTTCTAAAATTTCCTTTCTACTAGTTTTAATTTTCTTAGTCTTACGATGTATTATATTGTTCATCCAGCTTGAACTCTCATGGAGCTCTTTCCACGCTTTATTAACTCCTCCAGATTGTTGTATGTGAAAATTGATGGTGTCGTTTCTTAGTTTCTGTCTATGTATCCTAATATTTAATTTAATTTGCTTGCTTAGTTTGACTATATCCTGTTTATTAAGTTGTCTATTTTTAAATAATTTTGCTCTCTGTTTAATTAATTCTTTTGCTTCTGGTCCTAATCTATCTTTGGGAGTTCTAACTGTTTTAAGTTTATGTTCGGTTTCTTTTATTTCTTTTTCTAAAGCATCATATCTTTCTTGAACTCCACGAAGTTCCTTTATTATTTTTAGGTTATTATCCAAATTTTCTAAGATTTTCTTCGGGAGTGGTAAGTGTAACGGTTGTTTTAAATGGTTTATATGTTTCCTTGCCTTTTTAGGCTCCGCCGTGTATAAATGTCCCCGAAGCAGTCTATGATCGCTATTGTAGTTAAACCGATTTACAACCTCTACATTTGAAAATAGTCTCGGTTTATTGGTAATTATGTAGTCTATTTCGTTTCTTACTACTCCACCCGGTGATTGCCATGTCCACTTCCTATTGAATTTTCTCTTATAGTGGCTATTCATAACACAGAAGTTATTTTCCATGGTGTATTCTATCATTCTCTGTCCATAGTCGTTTCTATTACCTGTTGTATATAGCCCAAGTGTTTTGTCTTCATTTTTCCTTCTCTTGCCAATTTGACCGTTGAAGTCTCCTATTACAATAATAGTGTTGGATAAACCCTCTGTCGTCTTCTGTAAATTTTCGTAAAAAGTGTTTTTAATTTCTTCTTTAGCAAGCTCCGTAGGAGCATAAACTTGCATAATTGATGTAGGCTGTTTGCAGCCAGGAAGTTCGATCTTTAGGACAGCTATTCTATCCGATATTCCTTTAAATTCAAGTATTCTATTTTTGAGGTACTTCTTGACTAAGAATCCCACGCCGTATAGTCCAGGTATTTCATTTTTGTAATAAAATATGTACTCTTCGTGTTCTTCAATTTTTTCGCCAGATCTGCGTATTTCGCTTAACCCAATAATATCCCAACTGATCTTTTGTAATGCTTGTTCCAGTTCTATTAATGATTCATCAGTTCTTAACGTTCTTGCGTTAAGTGTTGCTATGTGTATCTTATTTTTATGTTTCTTTATATTATCTTCACTATGTAGTATAACATTTTTTTGCATGGGTTCCGTAATTTTTCTTATTTTAAGCTCTTGGGGGGTGTGGTCAGCAGCAGCCCCGCGGTGACCAGCCGTATTGGGGCTTTTCCTGTTTTTAGATATTGTTTTGTGTACTATATTATTGTTATTTGCGTTACCGGTGTCAGATGTATCCTATGCCTTATGATGTTGGGCATTTTTGTCGGACAAAGAGAAAGATCTAGCCCGCATATACGCAAATGCGTCTGTCTTGTGCATTTTAGAAGGTGCAATCATATTTTTTTTGTGTGTTGGCGTATGTATATTTTGGGGCGAGGAAGACAACTCTCTTTTCCTTTTTTCCACCTCTGATTTTTCCCTTACAACTAGTTTGTTGTTCCGAATGAATGCTTCGTTTCCATTGCTTATCTCCTGTCTTAGCTTTTCCTGCAGGTTTTTGCGCATTTCCAACGTCTCTTTCGAAAAATCTTCAGTGATGTATGTTTGTTGTGGCATTTTATTCTTTTGTTTCAGTATTTCTATCTTCTTCTGATACGACGTAAAAGTAATAAGTATAGGTCTTACTTTTGTTTCCTCTTGTTTTCGCCCTAGTCTATGGTAATTATTTATTTCGTAGCTTTCAATTTTTATATCCATTTTTTGTATGGTTTCTTTTATCATTGACAATAAGTCGTGATTGTTTCTTTCGCTTTCTTTTATACCACGTAAAATTAAGTTGTTCTTCCTGTTTTTGTCTTCCAAATTCCTAACTTTTTTATTGAGTGAATCCAACTTGATTTTTAAACATTTATTTTCTTCAAGGATTGGTTTAATCTTTTCATCAATACTGCGCATGATAGTGGCGGTAACGTTTTCTGTTATTGTTGCGGTTTGTTTATCGAGTTCAAGTTTCACCATTTGAAATAATTTTGACATGTCCTCTGAAATTCCCTCGGTATTCATTTGTAGAAACTAAACGTTTAAATTTGTATGGAACGGAACGTAAATGTCCTGTAAGGTTGGTATTAATATGAGCTGTCTGTTGTCAACTGTCAAGTGCAGCTGCTACCTTCGTTGTTTACAATATATCAAATGATATTCAGAAAAAATGTCTTCTAACCTTCAATCTCGCTGTAGTGTTGTTTTGCCGTAAATAATTAATTTGCTTTTTCTAGTGAGTTTTGTGAAGAATCCGCTTAGTTGACGCTTCCTTTGTTTGTATATGTGTAATGGAAGGCTTGATTACGCAGGAATTAGTTGTTTTATGGTTAAAAACTGAGAGCACTTTTACGCACACTGTTTATACTTTGACAACCGGAACTAAATCAACAATCTATTAGAAGGGTCAAATCAAATTCAAAAAGTTTTAGAAGTAATATTTTCACTACTTTCCGATTAAATTTCACTTTATACGTAAACTACACTTAATTCTCAGTAATTCTATGTATAATGATGGTTGACTATTAGTAAAATTTATATTATTTATATTTGATAGGTGTTGAACTTGATTACACCTAGAATTACTAGAAAAAGAACTAGATGCAGTTGACACAAGACGTCGTGTGCGTCTTTGGGAGAGCGTCGAGCCTCTATTATTGTGCCTGGTGTTCACCTTGTGGCGCGAAGAAGTCACGTATTTAGGTGGGGGCTTACATACGCGGCTTTTTTCAAAACAATCTGTCGTGCTCCAAATCCAAAAAAAAAATGGTCTATTGCTAACCCGCAAGGTGCCGCGCGGGTTCCGTATACTAACCGAGCTTTGGCTTGGTGACCAACAACAAAACATAAATAAATTAAAATCACGGCACGTAGAACGCCCTACGTTCTTGTTCTAGAGTTTTAAAACCCATTTTGCAACTTACTTATTCTGGCACGTTACTTCGCATACAAAACTTCAATAACTGCCTTTTACTAACAAGCAAAGTATTTCTTATGCTTTTCATATTGAAATCGTCGCTGTTATTACAGTGTAACATTTTATGGCTTCTAGATACAGGTTTATTGCTATGGGAATGATGACTTGCGAACTACCGGCGTCAAACCAAGCACCTATATGCGAAAACTGTTTTTATACACGTCCATACGCATTATTGAGAAAACTCTAATCGTTAAAGCGTGTCCCCAAATTATACGCGGTTCAACGCATGGCGTTTTTAGTAGCTTTCTACAAGCTATTTTAAAAAATAATAAAAGTAAAACGCTAAAATATGATGTCTTCATGATAGCTTCCAATATTTTTGAAGTGAAAACTTCTTTAGGCACATTGAGCATTTTTTGGGTGAACAAAAATCATGAAACGTCATTGTCACACCGAGTCACTCTTTCGCTTTTCTTTCGAAAATGGACGGATGAATGAATGGAGGGATGGATGAATGTATGGATGGATGGGGTGAAAGAGGGTGGGAGGGAAGGATGTAGAGTGGTAGGGATGCAGGGAGAAAACATGCACACTTAATTGTTCAAGTTTTCACTTATGACGGCACTCCCGGAGTGCCACTGTTTTTTTTTAGCTGGTATCGTCCTGCCTGTTATGACTTACAGTACCGAAACGTATTTGACGGAGAGAGCCGTCATCTACCCAACCGTGACCGGTCTCGGTCGGCGTGAGATGTCATGCGGTGTTCCACAGGGATCGGTCCTGCGGCTGCTCCTGTGGAACATCGGATACGACTGGGTACTTCGCGGTGAGCTCGTAGACGGTTCCGCCGTCACATGCTACGCGGACGACATGCTCGTGACGTCGTGCGGGGCGACGTACCGCGAATCGATCCTGAAGGCTACGACCGCGGTTGCCCAAATCGTGGAGCGGATCCGGCGGCTGGATCTCGAGGTGGCTCTGCATAAAACCGAGGCCCTGTTCTTTCATGGGCCACGGAGCAAGCCACCCAAGGGATCCAGTCTCATCGTGGGAGGAAATCGCATCGGCATCAAGCTCTAAATGAAATATTTGGGGCTCGTGCTCGACGGCCGATGGGACTTCGGAGAGTACATCCGAAGTCTGACCCCCCATTTGAAGGGCTCTGGCGCTCTGGCGCGGCTGCTGCCCAACATGAGGGCCCGATGACTCCTGCAGGAGACTCTAGGCGGGGATCGTGTGGTCCATGGCCCTGTATGGGTGCCCAATATGGGTGGAGGCCCTGAAGGCCAGAAGTGTGCGGATGCTGCGCGCTCTGCAGCGGGTGATGGCCATCAGGGTCATCCCTCCTTCGAGGCGGCGAGTCTCCTTGCCAGAACTCCACCATGGGACCTGAAGGCGAGAGCCCTTTCGCAATTGTACCAGTGGTCGTTCGCAATAGTCCCAGCTCCGCCAGATCATCGTGGTGGAGTGGAAGGAACGACTCGGGCGACCAAGCGCAGGGCACACCGCAATAGCGGCGGTAAGGCACATCATGGAGGATTGGCTAGAGAGGCGACACGGAAGCCTGTCGTACCGACTGACACAGGTGATTTACGGGAAGGGGAGCTTCGGGGACCACCTGCATCGGATCAGGAAGGAGCCAACGCCTGAGTGCCATCACTGCGACGCGAGCGAGGATTCAGGGCTGCACACGCTGGCGAACTGCCCGGCGTGGCAGGCGCCGAGGCGTGACCTCGTGGCAGCCATCCGGAGTCCCCTCGCTCGGCAGCATGATTGCGGCAATGGTGCGGAGCACTAGCGCGTGGGCCGTCCGGGAGAGGTTCAGAACTCTCCAGGCCCGCCGAGCCCGCAACATGCTCGCCGCGCGTCGCGTCGCAAGCGCCGGAGGTCCCTTAACAACCTCCGTCCTCCATGAGCGCAGACCTGAGGGTGGTAGGTGAGGCCGCCTGTTACCCCAGCGGAAGCAGGCCGGGACGGTGGGGCGACTAGCGCCCCTCCCCCAAACCGGGGCAAGACGGGGACACCGTGGTTCCCAAACCCGAGGGGGCCATCTCGAAACCGGAGATGGCCCAGGGTTAGTCAGGGTGCGAGGGATATGGGTAACCTTACACCCCAGTGTCTGTAGACCCGAGACGGCAAGCGGTTTTAGTCGGTTCAAGCCCGACATAACAGCCTCCGCTGACCGGCGGGGGGATATCCGAAGGGATTTCCGCACGATAAAAAATAATAAGGTATAAATTACACCGATTGCACAGTAAATATAACAATATTTATTATAACATGATCTTATATATTATTATAAACTGTCATAGGTTGAAGCTATAAAATTGATACACACTATATATAATATTACTGCACTGTAAGTCAGCCTTCATTTTGGTATTTTGTTTGCCCAAACTTAGTTGCATTCTATTCACGTTGTAATTGTATTGCAAGAAAAGTGATTTAAAAGTGCTAAACGATGCGGAGAACCTAGCTAATACTCATAATACCTACTCAAGCTATAGAAAATGACACATAAAAACCGGTAACCCGTGCGGTTACTGGCTTTGAGACATAGTCAAGCGTAGATAATAACAAACTGGTAACAAATAATTATAACCTAGAGTTTAGCATAGAGATATAGAAGTGTCTACTTACAAAGGAGTTGAGGCAATATATTATGTTCAGATCTTGGTGTAACTTTGACATAACATGTGCGGTTTGAGACGAGATAGCTTCTCTGCGTAAGTTTCTTGTTCTAGTTTTTTCTAAGACACTTTATTAGCCAAAGATGTAACTATATAGTTTAAATTATATAGTAAGGTGCCTTTCTATCAGTGCGACGTAATTCTCATACACTCTCATAGATGCGACATATCTTACAAATCTCCAAAAAATATATTACGTAGGGCAACGGTAGAGCGTTCGACTGCTAAATCTGAGGTTACGGGTTCGATTCCTGTTCAGTGCAAACGCAAACCCATTGGTATGCGTGTTTCTAAGTATAATATGTATGTATAATATGTATGTATATCCGTATTTATTTACTTCGAAAGAAAACGAGAACAAACATCTACTTCTATAGTGTGGCCAAGGCTTTGTCATCGCCCTCGGGCCTATACAATTATTAAAAAAACGATTTATGAGTGCCCATTTCAAATTGCATCTGACGTAATACTTGCACTATCTATTAATCAACGCTGACATGCAATACTTAAACCATTTTAATGATACACTACTAATATGTACGTGATATTAAATGCTCCTTTATTTAGTCGAACCGCAGTGTCAATGAGTGATAAACTTCCATTAAAAGTCGACAAAAGAAATAATACTGTAATTATAGTTAAGCCAAAATCAAACATATATTATAACAATGTTAATGGGAATTAACGCGATCGTGTATCGCGATCGACTAGGTTACACTGGTCGTGGTTACAGGCTGTCTGGCTCAGTGGTGCACGCCCTCCGTCGTCGAGTCCGTGAGGTAGAAAGTTCTTCATCTACCCACCCGCATATTCTCGATACTTTTCATTTTTTTATTATTATTATTTAATCGTCACATACTACACTTATGTATATACTATGTATATACCTATACATGATCGCGTTATTTCCCCTTACATTATTGTATAACATGGATATCGAAAGTTTCAAAAGTTAAAAAAAATGCAACGTATAAGGCCAAATGATAATTTAAAACGAAAATAATAATTTTATGCAAGGCCTGTGCTGATGCAAAAGCTTGTATCGCGCAAGTAATTTGTCTATTTTCTATTTACGCTTCAAGCATTTGAAATCAGCACAGCCCTTTTTTTCAACGTGTAAAAAACCCCACAATCAGCACAGCCCTAGCATACCATTATTATTTTCGTTTTAGTGCAACTACATTTTTTAGGGTTCCGTTGCCAAATGACAAAAAACTGAACCCTTATAGATTCGTCATGTCTGTCTGTCTGTCCGTCCGTATGTCACAGTCACTTTATTCCGAAACTATAAGAACTATGCTGTTGAAAATTGGTAAGTAGATGTATTCTGTGAACCGCATTAAGATTTCACACAAAAATAGAAGAAAAAACAATAAATTTGGTTCCCCATTTCGAACTGAAACTCAAAAATATTTTTTTCAAAATACCCATAATTGTACTCTATGGATAGGTCTTCAAAAATGATATTGAGGTTTCTAATATCATTTTTTTCTAAACTGAATAGTTTGCGCGAGAGACACTTCCAAAGTGGTAAAATGTGTGGCCCCCCTGTAACTTCTAAAATAAGAGAATAGTAAAACTAAAAAAAAAATATGATGTACATTATATAAACCATATAAACTTCCACCGAAATTTGGTTTGAACGAGATCTAGTAAGTAGTTTTTTTTAATACGTCATAAATCGTAAAACGCAATTTATCTTTCGTTCAATCAACTCGCATATAACAATTTTACTTGCTGCTATGGAACCCTTCATGGGCGAGTCCGACTCGCACTTGGCCGCTTTTAAAGAAAGCTTGTTTTGATTACACATTTTATTTTAATACCGATATTGGATTGACAGTCTAACAGTTGTCTATTAGCTTCATTTGTAACTAATTTTGAATGTAACAATATAATTAAATCTTGGAAATCGATTGAGCTTTTCTCTAGGCTTACTATTTTTTTTTATAAAAGCTTGTTAAAAAAGAACTTTTTATGTTAATAATTTTACTATCAACTTTCTACTTTTAGTAATATCATGTAGCACCAAAGTAACCCTGGATATCATATAACAACAAAGAGTTCACCAAGAGAAAGCAAATGAGCCCACACTCGAAATGTTTATCTTGTTTAGTTTAGGAGTTCCTATGGCCATCTTCCTGCTCTATCTTCAGACCCTGACTACCATTTAACACCAGAGAATTTGTCAAGACAAAACAAATGAGCCCAAACTCGATAAGCTTATCTTGTTCAGTTTAGGACTACCTATAGCTATCTTCCTACTCTATCTTCAGACCCTGACTACCTTGGAACACCAGATAGTTTTCTAACACAAAACAAATCCTAACTCGATAGGTTTATCTTGTTGAATTTAGGAGTTCCTGTGCCCACCTTTCTTCTCCATCCGACCAGCTCCATGGTACCATAATTAATGCATTGTCATCTCAACTAAAGGTGTATGCAAAATTTTAGCTCAATCGGATGCCAACCAATGCTAAGTTAAATAAAAAATCTTGTAATAAGGTGCGAATTGCTTTTGCACATCAATAATACCAGTATATATTGAAGGGATCGCGAATAAAGTGATATTTATTGACTTTCTACTGCCTGCCATAAAAGCACGTACAAAAATACACAAAAATATCCATAAAGGATCAGACATAAATATGGATTAAAAACATACATTTTATTTTATGTTATTGTGCAAGTTTTGATATCTTTTTATAAACCAGTTGTATGTCAAATACTTAGTTGTTGACTACAATGTATTACTATAAATCAGAAATATAATGTAACTTGCAAGAAACCGGCTAAAATATGATGATGAAAAAATTGATCAGTAACCTAATATGACTTTAAAAGTTAAAGAAAATGCTCGACCATACAAATATCAAAAATATAATCATTCATTTAAGTTCGTTTTTTACAATTAATTAATCATAAGTAGTAGCAGATAATTGTATTTTATTTTATTTGTTAGCTTTCTATACCTATATTATATTCAAGTTTCTGCATTGACCTGATAAGGGATAAACCAACAAAACACGCCAATATTCAAATGAGCACCAAAACCCAGAGGCTATCTTAGAAATTCAGAGCGGACATGGTCCATTAAAGTTCAGTAAACATCTTCGGAAACCGGACAAAGCACAAAATTATAGACATACATTCAAACAAACACAAAACACTGCGTAACTCCAGATGAGAGAAGATAGACTTTATTCAGGTAATAAACCTCTAAAACCATTGATTCGAAGTTTCTCGTAAGTCTAGTCAAGTGTTTCGTTTACAAGTGTGTTGCCTTTACAATTAAAATACTTGTTACTACAGCAAATCATATATTTTATCTATCTAATAGCTGTTTTTCGTCGGTCCGCGTGGAATATTGAAAGTTCTCTGAAATTATCCAGTTTCCTGCGCAATTTTTATAATTTTTTCCGTAGAACGTTCGAGATAATATAAGATCACCTAATAAAAAAATTAAAGCGGTAAAGATGTTCTCAAGGTATGGCGTGAGATAGATATGAAGATTCTGTCATAATCTGTGTTCCGCCAAGTCGTTGAGATCAATATAATCGGCCATTCATTGCGGAGTTACACATGAATCATAAGTACAGTTACTGGCACCGAATAGTTCAGGTTCAATCAATTATTTTTTTTATTTTTGAATGTTTACGATTGTTTTGTTGATTTTATGACCTTAAACCAAGAAGCTTATAACTTGCTTCAACAGAAAAATACCGATTGAATTTGACATAAGTTTTTTTTTTTTTTAACGTGCGGAAATCCCTTCGGATACCCCCCCCGCCGGCCAGCGGGGGTGGTTATGTCGTGTTGCGACTAAAACCGCACGGTGTCCTCCCCAAGTGCCCGTTGCCGGGCACCCCGGGTAAGCCCTCGAAAGGATAACCCCAGGGTTGCCGGCGGACTTTGGTCGCCACCGCGGCCTCGCCTGGTGGGGTCGGCTTTTATCCCGCTTCGGTGAGTTGGCAGGCGTGCGTAGGGCACACACGACACGCCTCCGCCACGGCCTGCTTCTGTAAGGACGGCGAGTCGGCCAACTGCCGTCCTCAGGCCCCGATCATGGAGGTCGGTAGTCCCGGGCGTAGATGAGACTGCGAAACTCGGGGGGCAGGGTTCTCTCCCGCTCCCTCTCCGCCGTCTCTTTCGCGCGCATTACCTGCTCGCAGAAAGAGGCGGCGGCGTGCCACTTGCTCCCGTCGGAGACCACGGCCCTCACCATGGTCTCCAACGAGAGAACGTCCACGCCCAGGACCGCAACGAGATCCCGGCGTTGACTCGCCCACGCAGGGCACTCCACCAACGTGTGGAGCGCCGTGTCTTCGCCAGGATCCTCGCAGTGCTGGCACTGCGGCGTTGTCTCCCGGTGGATGCGCCACAGATAATTACCGAAGCACCCGTGTCCGGTAACCATCTGGCACATCCGGTAGGAGAGGTCCCCATGTTCCCTCTCCAACCACTCCTTCATGATCGGTCTCACCGCCGCAATGGTGGATTCCCCCCACCTTGGGTGCTCAAGTCGCACCCTCCATGTCCCCATGAGTTCCTGGCGGAGCAGGGACCGCTGAGCCCTGATTTCTCGGGGCTCCGGCCTATGGCCCCGCTCCAGCGCCTCCTTGCGCCACTGGTACAGCAGCGCAAGGGCTCTCGCTTCCAGGTCCCATGGAGGGGTCCCGGCTAGGAGGCATGCCGCCTCGACGGAGATCGTGCGATACCCCCTGATGACTCTGACGGCCATCGCTTTTAACGGGCTGTTTAGAACAGCCACGTTGCGGGCCACCAGAGTCTCCGCCCGTACAGGGCCATGCTTGGCACGATCCCCAGGTACAGTCTCCTAGTGGGGGCGTTGGGTCCCTTAACGTTGGGCATCAGCCACGATAGCGCGGCCGCAGCCCGTATCAGTTTCGGGACCAGACCTCGGAGATGTGATCCGAAGTCCCATCGGCTATCGAGTTAGAGCCCAAGGTACTTCATCGTGGGCTCGATGCCGATGCTTACGCCCCCTACGGTTATGCTGGTTCCCGCAGGTGGCCCCCTCCGATGCCCGTGAAAACACATAGCCTCGGATTTGTGGAGAGCCACCTCGAGTCCCAGCCGCCGTATTCGACTCACGACTTGAGCAACCCCTGCCGTGCCGTTTAGTACTGCGCTTCGGTGCGTTGCTCCCCGCGCCATCACGAGGGTGTCCTCAACATAATATGTTATGCTGACGCCCTCGAGCAACGGACCGCGCAACACCCAATCGTATCTGATGTTCCACAGGAGTGGCCCTAGGACCGACCCCTGCGGAACACCGCACGACACTTCTCGCCGCCCTGGCCCTAGCCAGCTCGGGTAAACTATGGCCCTCTCGGATAGGTATGCCTCGACAATGCGGCGGAGGTAAGGAGGCACTCCGTGATACGCGAGCGCCTCCCTAACGCAGCTCCAGGGTAGGGTGTTGAAGGCGTTGGCGATGTCGAGAGACACCGCCACCACCACCCCACCCCGCGAGACTACTTCCTCCGCCAGGCGCCTAACGCGCATGATCGCTTCCACGGTGGAGCGCCCCCGGCGGAAACCGAACTGGTTGTCCGCCAGATCTGGCCCCACGTTCGTGAGATGCTCGACGAGGCGCTCTGCAATAATCCGCTCAAAGAGCTTGCACACCTCGTCGAGCAACACGATCGGCCGGTAACCGGATGGCTGGTCAATTTGACATAAGTTGAAATAAATGTTAGAAATCGGCTTTGGATTTAAGACGCCAGGAAGATGAATGAGAGTCCGGCTAAGATCGGCTTACTTGGATTTGTAGAGCGTTCTCCCTATCATACTCTGGAATGAAAGTTAAAATCTTTATAGAGTAGTGAAAACAGCTTGTTTCTATAAACGATCTAAACTATAACTTTGGCTTTTTTTTACTAGTCTAAAAAATATCAAGCTGAAGTCATGCCGCTGTGATGTTAATAGGTTTGGTAACACTGACTTGTAGAAATTGGTAAGTTTCTTCGGAAATTATTTTTAAGTAGATAATGTTTGAATATAGAATTTCTTCGAAATATTTTTCCAAGACCAAAAGTTTTCAGACAGTTGACAAGTTTAGAGTGAGGGTTTTGTTACAATGTGATTCTGACTGAATTAATATAATATATGTATTAAGTATGAAAATTTTGAAAAATAAGTACAAAGTTATTTACATTTTCCGCCATTACTACTACATCTACCTTTTTTTTTTTTTTTTTTTTTTTTCCGTGCGGAAATCCCTTCGGATACCCCCCCGCGTGCCAGCGGGGGCGGTTATGTCGGGCTTGAACCGACTAAAACCGCACGCCGTCTCGGGTCTACAGACGCCGGGGTGTAAGGTTGCCCATAGAGCATATCCCTCGCACCCCGACTGACCCTGGGCCATCTCCGGTTTCGAGATGGCCCCCTCGGGTTTGGGAACCACGGTGTCCCCGTCTTGCCCCGGTTTGGGGGAGGGGCGCTAGTCGCCCCACCGTCCCGGCCTGCTTCTGCTGGGGTGACAGGTGGCCTCACCCGCCACCCCCAGGCCTGCGCTCATGGAGGACGGAGGTCGTTAAGCGACCTCCGGCGCCTGAGTTGCCTGCGACGCGCGGCGAGCAAGTTGCGGGCTCGGCGGACCGGGAGAGTTCTAAGTCTCTCCCGGGCGCGCTCCGCCACCTCCTTCGCGAGCATTACATGCTCGCAGAAGGAGGCGGCGGCGGCCCACGCGCTCGCGCTCCGCACCATTGCCGCAATCATGCTGCCGAGCGAGAGGACTCCCACCCCGATGGCTGCCACGAGGTCACGCCTCGGCGCCTCCCACGCCGGGCAGTCCGCCAGCGTGTGCAGCCCTCTACTACATCTACCTATTATTAACTAAGATAGAACTAAATGTATTCTTAAAAGTAAAAGTACTAGTTGCAGGCAAACCTTTACCTCACATTATTATCTGGTCCATTTGTTAGTACACTGATTACATAGTACATCTACAGTAAACTCAAAAACCATGACTGGGCATCTTCTACTAGCGCTATCGCTTTACAAATTCTACCTATTATTAACTAAGATAGAACTAAATGTATTCTTAAAAGTAAAAGTACTAGTTGCAGGCAAACCTTTACCTCACATTATTATCTGGTCCATTTGTTAGTACACTGATTACATAGTACATCTACAGTAAACTCAAAAACCATGACTGGGCATCTTCTACTAGCGCTATCGCTTTACAAATAGATTGTAACTTATCATTAAGTTATAGATTTAATGGTAGAAAGAAAAACGCATCTAAGTATTGCCCGCGGATAGTATTATAAGAACGATGGCCGGGCGAACCCATACGAAGAGTCACTGCAACAAGAGAATAACATGCTTACCAAATAAACTATATTGTTCAAATACCCGTACGCCTCAAGCGTTTTTGTTTCATTGTTACTAAATACATGCGGTTTTATTCACGTATTTTGGGTGCACAAGACCTCACCAAGTTCTTTGGAGCCCGACCAAAAGTTGGTACAGCTGCTGATTAACGGAAGGGGCTCTGGTGTTGAATGCTCTGTCTTAAATAGTACAGTTCTTTAATTCAGGCGAAAATAGTGGCAAGAGTCTATGCAAATTGCAGAATGATTTCTGTAATTCAATTTAATGAATATAAAAATCCGTTCCCGCAAGGGGAACGCACAGGTAGATTTCGTGAAGCAATTAATATTATTTTATTAACATGTTTAATTTTTTTTTCTCGAAAACGGTAACTTTTAGCGAAAAACTTTTCAGACATTTATTTTAGACTTAAAAATGGCCTATCGATTAATAATGTTTCCGACGGCAAGAATGTTCACCGGTTAGAAGTTATGATTTTTTTCCGAAAAAAAAATGGTTTTTCCCCCCTCCACTTTTAGTTAAAGTTTTAATATTATAGGTTTATAATTAAAAGTTGTTGGTATTCATGTATACTATGGGAAAAAATTAGAACGGTTCGAATATCTTTCATGGAGCGTGAAATTTTGAGGAAAAACTGATTTCACAAAAAGTGAGGCCCTACCGTCCCCTTAGGCCGGATTCCACCCGTTCACGAACTTAAACTAAGTTTACACCCAAGCAATTTTTGACCGCAGTTTGAAAGCGATCGGGGCAAAAATGCGACCGTGAGAGTGCCGCAAATTTTGGGAAGTGGAACCATACATATATATATATATATATATATATATAAGTATATGAACTTTTTGACCAGTGGTCATTTCGGACTCAGGGGGTCATAACTAGACCTCCTATGAAGAATTTTTTTTTTAAATTCGACAGTAGTCAAGAAACCAATAGGTAGATCGATTTCATCGAAATCTACCTAAAACTAGCTGTGCTCCGCGGCATACTTCGCCCTCGTGGCTCCCATTTGTTCCACACATGCCCGTAATTTATTAGTTCTACAATAATGTATAGACTTGCCCGATTTGTTGACATTTATGATTAGTGCTCCGCTCTCGTATTGAGTAGCGTGATGATATATAGCCTATAACCCTCCCTTAATATTTTATTTTTTCAATTCGAACCAGTAGTTCCTGAGATTACTGCGTTCCACCAAAAAAAAAAAACAAACAAACCGTTCAGCTTTATAATATTAGTATAGATAAAAGAGTGACATCACAGATGAACATCCATGCTAATATTAAGGTCGGTCTGTTTGTTACTTTTTCACACATAGAACACTGGGTTAATTTTGTTCAAATTTGGCTTAGAGTTAACTTATACCCTGTAGATGATTCATAGAAGTACTTACTATTTTATCTATTCTGCGCCATAAGTTACGTTTATTTCGGAACAAGGCAATTTTCCACGATTAGCTAGCTAAGCTTGTTCAATATGAATTCAAAACGATCCGATAAACATTATTATGGTAATCATCACTACCCTCATAGCGATTTCCCAGATGCGTCTAAAGTTGTTCTTTGGAGCCCGAGGTACGTTTATTGTTAGGGCACGCCGTGGCTAGAGAGACGACATGGGAGCCTCTCTTACCGGCTGACGTAGGTGATCTCTGGGAAGGGGTGCTTCGGGGACCTCCTGTGTTGGATCAGGAAAGAGCCAACGTCAGCATGCTATTACTGTGATGCAAGCGAGGACTCAGGGCTGCACAAGCAAGCGGAGTGCCCATAGGCGGTGCCGAGCTCCCGATCTCCTCACAAAGATGTTGGTGAAGCCCCGTACACCTCATGCGACCATTATTATAGAAATTACTAGCGACCCGCCCCGGCTTGGATGTTATTATACATATAAACCTTCCTCTTCAATCAGTCTATCTATTAAAAAAACCGCATGAAAATCCGTTGCGTAGTTTTAAAGATTTAAGCATACATAGGGATATAGGGACAGAGAAAGCGACTTTACTGGTGGTAGAAATTTGAAGACACAAATTTGTCACAAAATTCGGCCGGGTAGGTACCACCGTGCACGATTGCGAAAACCCCTCCATAGTAATCC
This sequence comes from Cybosia mesomella, assembly GCA_946251805.1. Taxonomy (NCBI): domain Eukaryota; kingdom Metazoa; phylum Arthropoda; class Insecta; order Lepidoptera; family Erebidae; genus Cybosia; species Cybosia mesomella. Next base: position 25,584,780 of record OX276397.1, on the reverse strand, counting down.
AATTTCGGTTTTATTGCGTTCAGGGGTCAGCAAGTGCATAGCCGGACAGGGGGATTGTGGTCGCAGCACTAGTGGGACCGGTGCGTGTCACGCAGTGCTGCGACAACAATCCTCTTCTGATGAGGCCGTCAAGCTGAGTGCCACCATTATTAACATGGTACGTGTATGTAATGGTGACCCTCTTTCCTGAGACTTTACCTTCACCTTACCATCAGGCGAGGTGAAGTCAAATTGACGTGTCCTAAATATAAAAAAAAAATACTATGTAGTGATAATGGTTTATTTTCATTTTTGTATCTGCTGTCTACTGCTTCTAAAATGTTATTTTTCACTACACTGTTCAAGCAAGTACACTATAACACATACTTAAATTACCATAGACATGAATAAAGTAACCTCTATTTTTAATAATCTATGGAACACAAATTACAGTGGTCTTAACTACAGATTATTGTTATTAATATAATCGCTGTAATGAGGCTTCGCGACTAAATTGCGCCAAAGGCGATTTTCTTGGACTTATTTGGATTCACATCAATGTCATACGTTTTTACATAATTACTATAACATACGAGTACCACGGAGTAAACTAATATGACTATTTAATAATGAAGGCAGACATATATTTCTTCGGGATATGCTCTTGGCCAATAGATGAATTAATAAACGTTTATTACTCTACGGCTAGGACATTTTGATACAATGTTGACTGTCATTTAGTTTTTTTTTTAAAGTATTGGTACCTTTTTTTTTTTTTATAGTGCGGAAATCCTTTCGGATACCCCCCCCGCCGGCCAGCGGGGGCGGCTATGTCAGGCTTGCACCGACTAAAACCGCACGCCGTCTCGGGTCTTCAGACGCCGGGGTGTAAGGTTACCCATAGAGCATATGCTCTATGGGTAACCTTACACCAGGGATATCCCTCGCACCCCGGCTGACCCTGGGCCATCTCACCACTAACAGCATCGCTCATCCTGTCTCCTCTGAAAGCAGAGGAGTACGGAAGAAGTATTGGTACCTGTATCATCATCATCATCTTAAGATTGTTAACTGTTGCATCCGAGGCTTGTGGTGCCTGGGTTCCGTTTACTGCTTCTCCTCCTTTTGGCTTTGGTTTGGCTAATGAGAGCAATTGCCATCTGACCCAATCCCAAGAGGAAAGCCAGAGCCGGCAGGTGTACTGGCGTACAACAAGTATGTATGTACAATTATGAATGATCCATTAAAATTAACTTTTAAAAATAGGAAAATGCCACCAGGTCTTGGTTGCAACCTACCCGGGAGCCAGGGCGCGTCGATAGTTAATATTATATAATCTGTGGATATCAGATAATATTAATAGCAAAATAAAATGGTGGCTAACTATTATTATGGAACGATTGTCATAATTAGAGGCGCATATATACAGGCAACACAGCATCCTGCAAGATCACGGTTTTCCATCGTAGCCACAATCGGCAACTAGATTGGCAACATTGAGTAGGTTAATAACCTTTGTCTAAATAAACTTCTCATGTCTCAGGCCTACTGAAAAGCGATATTACGCTTTGCAACATTACAATTAAAGAAACATCATTAACTTTAATTCTCGTCTTAATAGGTACTAACAGTAATAAAAACGAAAGTGTTCCTTCAGATAATTTCACAAAAATATACAGACAAATGAAAATTGCTAATTAGTTGATTCATTTGCAAATATACCTACTGGAAAGTACGTTGTTATTTGTTTATAGTTTTTTTTTTAACTTTCGCCTGGATGTTGCTGGCAGATTGCTTCAGTGCGTTTTTTTCTTAGTGATTAGGTCTCATCCCAGAACAAATCTATTGTGATACCTAGCAGGCGATTACTACGCGGTGCTTAAGCAGAACTAAATTTCTTAAATGGTTTGTGCAGTAAATAACACAGATTACTTCAATTTAATAAAAACAGTTAAACTAAAAGACAATTAGCTAATGTTTTAACATTTCTGATAACCACGGAATCTTTTGTAATGTATAATCACGCGCCCGTAACAACAACCCAAATTACCACTTCTTAACTCCTTGCCCGACCTGGGAACAAAACCCATACACAGAAGACTTACTCGCTACTGCTGCGCCACCGAGGCAGTCAATGTATGACCTATATTAATAAAATGCGAAATAATAACTAAATTAAATAAGGTTGTTGCCCTTCTCTTTGTGCATTGCACGTGTACATTAACAGAAAAACATTATACAATACAATATAATACAGAGAAAAGAGACCAGTGGCCAAAGTCTCTGGAATCCGTGACCGAAATCACAGGAATGAGTCAGCTTATTTATTACTTAGTAAAAAAATTAGACTCAGCCAGCACAAATGTACCAATGTAATAAATTCAATTATGGAAATAATAAGAAATATTCTATTATTAGACTTATTGATAAATGTTGATGGAATTAAAAAATGGACGTCAGCCTTGGCTCTTAATCAATCAAAGCCCATGAAAAGCGTAGTTAAAATTATGCGTAAGGTACTGAACCTGCTCCCGAGGGGGCCATCTCGAAACCGGAGATGGCCCAGGGTCAGTCGTTGTGCGAGGGATATGCTCTATGGGCAACCTTACACCCCGGCGTCTGTAGACCCGAGACGGCGTGCGGTTTTAGTCGGTTCAAGCCCGACATAACCGCCCCCGCTGGCTGGCGGGGGGGTATCCGAAGGGATTTCGGCACGAAAAAAAAAAAAAAGGTACTGAACCTGCTATAAAGAGGTCACCAGTTCATCGAACCTCACCCTTCATATTTTCATCATTTTACCGATGTTTTATTTCACCAATTCCCTTTTCACTCTTGAGCTACACTATATTACCCTACCACCTATAATCGACGACCTATAATTGACGAGCTACCTAACCTGCTACTACCAAGCCTAGAAGATGATTTTTCTAGACATTATTTTTCCTATCAACCCTAAAAGTCACCGTGAAAATTTTGAAAGTGAACCCACTCATCTTCTCTATTAAGAATGGACTAATTGTATCCATAATATCCATGTCCATTTCATAATTGAACGTCAAACAAAACGAATAAGAAAAGATAAAGATAAAAGATAGCCAAACTGTTTTGGAAATTATTATTTTATAGATAAGAACAATAAAAAAATAATATATAAGGTGTCACAAAATTAGGTCTCTGAATTTAGTGATATGACTTGGTATCGACAAAATATGTATTTGAAACAAAAAAAAAAAGGTTAAATAAAAAAAAAAATGAAAATAAATAATAAAAATAAATATTCTACGACATTCTACACAGCGCTCTCTAGACCCAAAGTAAGCATAGTTTAACTAGCTTGTGTTATGGGTTCCAGAATGCGGATAAACCTACTTATATACTTATATATATATATTATACATATAAACACCCAGACCAATGCAAATAGACATATTCATGCATACAAATATTTGCACTGAGCGGGAATCGAACCCGCACCCTCTGTCGTAGCAGTCGAATACACTACCGCTACGCCACAGAGGCCGTCTAAAATGAAAAATAAACACCACCAGCGACCAGCTCACGTGACGCGACGGTTGACCAAGATTAATCTATGCGAATTTTCCAGTTGATTCGGTATAGTATTTGCTTTCAGAAAATTTAAATATTATATCTCAAAGAAAAATAACAGCATCATTGTCATTATCATTGCCCATGTCCCTATGATTGGGTGTATTCGCAAAAATATGTCTTCCCTATCCGTACGTTCGTATCAGACCACCACAGTATAACCAGTCATCACGTAGTCTTATAAAAGTCTTATTAATATCTATAAATATATATTAATTCGCAACACCGCAACCGCGAATTTCGGTTTATTTAATCAATCACATCTGAGTGAAAGCGAAACTATCATGACGCCCGCGGTCTAAAAGGAGCAAGAAACCAATTTGGCGAAAAAAGAGGTGTACAATAGTAGCATAATCTGCTGCTGGTTCAGTCGTAGACGCTGCCGCCACCGCCTCGCCGACAGCCGTGACAATTAAGTTAGGTTTTTTAATAACTTTTTTATCGGTCAACAAATTGTACACTTTTTTGTTGAAAGAAAGTGATTGAAAAACGATCATCATATAGCTTGTTTTTGTAAGAGCCGTCACGTCACGAGTGCTGGGATAATAAATATTGCTTATTCTGATAATCTATACGCAGACATTAATAGGAAATCTAAATTAATGTTGCAATGGTGCAGTTCATATTCTATCTAAATATCTTTTTAGATCTCGACAACATCTATCAAATCCAAAACTATACTTCAAACTGGAACCATAAAAAGACTATGGACGTCAAGTGAACTATGGTACTAGTAAAAAGGTTGGAATTCTAATATTAGCGTGTACCAACTTAGAGAGTATAAAACATGTGGGTTTTTAACATTGAGATCTTAATTAAAAGTTACGAATATACAATGTTATGGGTTCTATAGCCCGACTTCCCGACTCTACCGGAATAATGTCATCCTTAGGTTTGTTGTCCAGTTTTGCCACATTGGTTTCGCATTAAGGAAAATGCAAATATTATTATGTATGTCGAATTTATAGGAACTGATAAAACGGTTAAAGCACTATTCAAGTAATCTTCAGGTACGTTAAGTCGTATTTGAATTATATTTATCGAATTCTCCATGAACGTGTCGTGCGTAATTTTCCAATGCATTAGCTTAAATTTTACGTCGATAATATTTCTAATAACGTTTCACCCAGCACGATTTTGCAATTAATGACATCACGCCTGTCATATTCAATGGTGTAATACTGAATTAGATTGCACTGCAGTGCGTGTCTGATATTATTATATTAAATTCGAATTTATTACATAATTTCACACCTCTATCAAAGATTTTTTTAGTGGTTAATTTTTTTTAATAAGCATTTAATCGAGTTTTTCAGGATTTAATGATAAAACTCAATAAAATGGGTTAGCTATGGTGGCTAGAGTTTTTGTAATGCAGTAGCCATTTGACAATGACTCGTTCCGACTAAGCCCGAATAAGCCCCAATTCGAGAGGTTAACAAGTAACCTCATAAGCCGTCAGGCAGGCTTATCTTTTGTTGGGAGGCCAGACGGCTCGCTCCCGTAGTAAGCCAAACCAAAAGAAGAAAAAGGAGCAAGGGAACCCTGGACTTCGAGGTGATATCCGCGGATTAAACCGGCAACGCTGCTAGGGTTATAACGATTGGTGAACCTAATACTATCGTGTTAAAAACAATACATAATTGGCACGTATCGTGTTGCGATGCTAATAAAACATCAACAACTTCTAACTGAAAGCAAATAGCATAGTTGTCAGACAAACATGATGAATGCGTGCGTTATTCTTCACGAATAGATTGGAAGTAGGAACTGCGAGAGCGGTGCTTTGCCTAACATAATGTAACGGCGCTTAGGGCGTGTAGAGACATCTCAAGCCTACTATTGTTACGTCACACTTTGATTTATAAACTAAAGCCGTCCCCTGACGTTCTGACAACTCTATGCGCCGAGAATACTCGTAAATATTTCGCGTAATAAACACAAAATGCATATTGAAAATTGAAAGCGTCGATCGGAATGTTAGGCGGCACTTGAATTGATATTATGTTACGACTTAGGGATACAGTATGTGTTTCTGAGCGTGCTTTATTATTACACATAAACAGACGACCAGGGCGTACAGCGTGAACAAGATTCTCTATTTCATTCTGAGATGACTTGAATGTAATAAACATATCCATTCGTTTATTTACGAGTTTATACTCGCGCTTGCATAATCTGGAAGGGGCAGACAAAGGTGTATTAGGTATGCCTACAACCTACATCCTACGTTCAACGGCTTTTGTTTTTCATACGTTTATGTTTTAGGAGATAAACCTATTTTTATCTACTGGACACGATTTTAGAGAAACCTCTCACTGGTTGTATGGGGCCCAACCAATATCTCCAGGATTCAAGCCCACGTCACTAGCATGCCGGTATACCTTTTTTTTCCGTGCGGAAATCCCTTCGGATACCCCCCCGCCGGTCAGCGGGGGTGGTTATGTCGGGCTTGAACCGACTAAAACCGCACGCCGTCTCGGGTCTGTAGACGCCGGGGTGTAAGGTTGCCCATAGAGCATATCCCTCGCACCCCGACTGACCCTGGGCCATCTCCGGTTTCGAGAAGGCCCCCTCGGGTTTGGGAACCACGGTGTCCCCGTCTTGCCCCGGTTTGGGGCAGGGGCGCTAGTCGCCCCAAGGTCCCGGCCTGCTTCTGCTGGGGTGACAGGCGGCCTCACCTGCCACCCCGAGGCCTGCGCTCATGGAGGACGGAGGTCGTTGAGCGACCTGCGGCGCCTGAGTCGCCTGCGACGCGCGGCGAGCATGTTGCGGGCTCGGCGGGCCGCTCCGCACCATTGCCGCAATCATGCTGCCGAGCGAGAGGACTCCCACCCCGATGGCTGCCACGAGGTCACGCCTCGGCGCCTCCCACGCCGGGCAGTTCGCCAGCGTGTGCAGCCATGAGTCCTCGCTCGCGTCACAGTGATGACACTCAGGCGTTGGCTCCTTCCTGATCCGATGCAGGTGGTCCCCGAAGCACCCCTTCCCGGAGATCACCTGCGTCAGTCGGTACGAGAGGCTTCCGTGTCGCCTCTCTAGCCAATCCTCCATGATGGGCCTTACCGCCGCTATTGCGGCGTGCCCTAGCATGCTGATTGAGATATACCTGCTGATTGAGAATGAGGGTCTGGTGCAAACTTTCCTCTCGAAGTTGGAGGGTCAGACGGCAATCTCTCATTGGCTTTATCCTCTCCGTGGTGAAATCTCTCTCCGTTGGTCTGTCAACCAAGGTTATGTTCGTAGTATGTTTTCCACTGTAGCTCCTAAGGTTCTGAATAATTATAATGAATGAGGTCTCAATCGATTCAGTATCATGCTCTGGGTGCAATAGGCAACATTTTCTACGAATAACATCAACATAACAGAAGTAAGAAGAAATCTCTGCATATTTATAAAACAAAGTTTTCCGCCGCGTCTGTCTGTCTGTTCACGATAAACTCAAAAACTAGTGCACTGATTTTCATGCTGTTTTCACCAATGGATAGAGTGGTTTTCGAGAAAGGTTTTAATATATAATTCGTCAACTTTTTGTGTACATTGGCTAAAATATAATGATACTTGTTGGAAATGAAAGGTTTTTGAGATATTATAACAAAATGATGTATGATGGCATTGTGTACCTTATATAGGTTGTGATGGTGGAGTAGGGTCCCATGGGTAGCAGGAACGGTATCAGAATTCCATTCGGGTGAAGCGACGGGCAACAGCTAGTATTTATGTGGGAAATAGTTACAATGATAATAAAGCGGAATTCGGCAGATAATCTTAAATACTTCTTTGTATGTATTGTATAGATTGTATATATTTTTTGTATAAATAAATTTTGAAAAACAATCTTTACTCCTCTTAAACACACCTTTTGAGAACTACCTCCATAGATTATTATATATATACTACCTCTGATGACAGATCGTCTTCGTTCCGAAACATGACACAGATAAAATAGGCGATACAAAACTACATACTAAAAATAATTCGGCATCCGACATATATTATAATGCAATTATTTATTATGAAGAATAAGGCCTTTTTCAAGTGACTGACTAATAGTGTGATTATAAATAGCGCAGTTTATGACCATTCCCATAAAGAATATTCACGAGAAATTTCAGCTGAATCTGTTCAGTGGTTTTCAAGAGATGCTCGAACATCGAAAATAAGACAAACAGACAAACCAACAAAAGGACAAACCAAAAATCAGACCAAAAATCAGACAAAAAATCACATTTTTGGCATTGTTATCGCTCCTAGAACATCAATCAATTATTTTATTGGAATAATATTCAATGTAGATACAGTTTTGACCTTGTTACTAAAATACTACCAGCGCCATCTATCGGTGGAGAGCTGGGACTATATTTTACCACTCTTAAAAGAAAACTCGTTCGCGAATATATTTTTAAAATTTCCGTAGTCTGATGACAGTTTTTTAATCGTTATTCTTGTGAAAATTTTATTGATATTTATAATTACCACCGCAGAGTAGCGCATCACTGCCGCAGTAAAATAAAGACAAGGTAATTAATTGAATCAACAAGTGTTAAGTGTAAAATAACTTAATACTTAGAACAAATTATTATAGTTTTCACATAGTTTTCACCTGTTTAAATGGCTAACTGCATTCTTTATTAATTATCTACGTATGTATGTAATGTTTTTAAATTGTTTTGTTATCTGTAGAAATGTGCTTTCAGCATGCAAGGTGGTAAGATTTCATTTAATTAATTATATTATAATTATGTATGAATGTTATACGTAGAGCAAAAACTTTGGTACACCTTTTTAATAAGATTACGCGGACGCTACTTATTATCTGTAGAAATGAGCTTTCATCATGAAAGGTGGTAAGATTTCATTTAATTAATTATAGCATAATTATCTATGTACATTATACGTGGAGCAAAAATTTGGTACACCTTTTTAGGGTTCCGTTGCCAAATGGCAAAAAACGGAACCCTTACAGATTCGTCATGTCTGTCTGTCTGTCCGTCCGTATGTCACAGCCACTTTTTTCCGAAACTATAAGAACTAAACTGTTGAAACTTGGTAAGTAGATGTATTCTGAAGATTTTCACACAGAAATAGAAAAAAACAATACATTAATTTTAAATTTTGAGTTTCAGTTCTAAGTATGGGGGACCCCATACTTAGAACTGAAACTCAAATTTTTTTTTTAATCGAAGCCATATGTGTGAGGTATCTAAGGATAGCTCTTTAAAAATGATATTGAGGTTTCTAATATCATTTTTTTCTAAACTGAATAGTTTGCGCGGGAGACACTCCCAAAGTGGTAAAATGTGTCCTATAACTTTAAAATAAGAGAATGATAAAACTAAAAAAAATATATGATGTACATTACCATGTAAACTTCCAACGATAATTGGTTTGAACGAGATCAAGTAAGTATTTTTTTTTTAATACGTCATAAATCGTAAACCGCAATTTACCTTTCATTCAATTAACTCAAATATAGAAATTAAAAAAAAACATTATTATGTTACTTGCTGCTACGGAACCCTTAATGGGCGAGTCCGACTCGCACTTGGCCGCTTTTTTACTAAGATTACGCGGCCGCTATTGAAATTTTATATAATCTATATACATATTAATAACAAAGTCGCGGTAGTGATGACCGAGATAAAATTAAGGACCGATTTTCATAATCTTCGATTTTTTAGATTTGTCTCCGCTTATACTGTGCCTTTTTTACGGGAAATCGCCACGGTTAGGGACAGCAGGGGTGGTTATGTCGGACTCCAACCGACCAAAACCTCACGCCATCTCGAGTCTCAGCTGATAAGGTAACCTACATAACTTGATTCTAAGGCAGAACAAAGTTTGCCGGGTCAGTTAGTAATAAATAAATACAAGTTGTCGGCGAAAATAACTCATTATGTAAGGACTGAAACAGAAAAAGTGCCATCATTAATCAACTTTTTTATTTTAGGTTTATGTTTATTTGTAACTGTGTCATGTCATATACTTTTTTAACCCTCGACGCAAAAGTTGTATAAGTTTGACGTCGATGTATCTGTGTCTGTGTGTCTGTGACATCGTAGCTATTATATGGATGGACTAACTTCGATGCCGTTTTTTTTCATTTGAAAGCCAGTTTCCTTGCAGTGGTTCCTAGCTATGTTTTGGTTAAAATATTGGTCCAGCAGTGTAAAGGTATCAGGATTACTCGATTAAATGTTCTTTTTTAAAGGGTTGTTCATTAAAATATAAGCATTTCGAGCCATTTCCGAGATTCAGATTATATGTATATACATACAACAATTGCTCGTTTAAAGGTATTAGATAGATAGATAAATAAAATTGAAGTATCTGTTATCTGGTACTTACAACAAAGCACCAATTTTTTTAACTTTTGTCAGTCTGTCTGTTTGAATTAGGTAATCTCTGGAACGACCGATTTTGATGGAATTTTCACCGACAGATACATTCATTGTTTATGTTCACATTGCCCACGTCAAATTAAACACATGCTTAATGTTACAGATAACGTATAGAACAAAATTAAAAAAAAAAACTCAAATTTGTAAGGGGTTCTTGCTATAAACAAGTTTTCCCGAACTCTGTGCTCTGTGCTAGTAAATTCTCAGTACAATTTAATCACAGAAAACCCAATAATGTTTAACCCGACTCGGTAATTGAACGCGGGATCAATCGTTAATGCACCAAAATTATAAAGTAAATTATATGTCTACTAGTCTGATGAAGACTCAGATCTTATAGCTGATCAATCACACCATCTCTGACCATTAACGTCAAAGTTTGATCAACCGAGTAATATCCGAGTCTCAAATCTTCATACAAATTGAGTCATTAATTAACTAGTACTATAATTCACTGTCCACTGACGTTTAATTTGCATAGTCAGAGAGAAAAATATCGTATAGGTTCAAGTTCTTGCTCAGGAATGGATATAAAAAAGAAGATATTTTTTAATACGATTTAGGTGACAAACGAGCCCTCGGACAAGGCTTAACCATGGAAAGTAATGCCTTTTCAATTTATATAATGCCCTCATAAACAGAAGTGTGCTGCATTTTGCACGATTAGTAAGAGCGGCTGTATCACTCCGTTTGATTTTCCCAGTCTCCTTTCCCAACACCTACTGAAAATGGCAACACACGCAAAGTTATCATTCGGTGCATTGAAAATGTGAAGCGAATCGGAATTGAATTTAACACGAAGCAAATAAAGTAAATTATGGTAAAATTACGATTGTGGGGCCAAAAAGGAGCTAAGAGCAGACTATGCCTTTGAAAGGCAAGTAATAGCCAATTGCTTCATTATTATACAAATTGAGCCATTAATTGATCACACTGTTAATCGCTGTCCATTGATGCTTAATTTGTACAGTCACAGAGAAATTTATCGTACTTGCGACGACGCGTGAAAATATAAAGTTAAAATTGAACAAAGTAACTAAATGATGTAACGTATATATTTGCCTTAAAGTAATCAGTATCGCCTCGGATCAATTAATGTTAGATTTTAATCACATTAGCAATAGCTGTCACATTGCAATACAAATTAAGTTTTTATATGACTAGCACTTTTTGTCAAATGTGTAAAATATAGATTTAAAAAAGTGAATTAAGCTAATTACATACTATCGATATCTGTCTTAGATTAATTACTCTCATCACCAATCAATTAGCGTCAGATTTTGATCGGCAGATAATAACTGAATGTAAGTATCATTGCTAAACAAAAAATAGTACCATTAGTCGTTTATTACGTATTGTAGTCATAATATATTGTAAATAGTGTGAAATTTTATGTTAGGAATTAAAGAATTAATATATTTATAGATATTTGTGTCAAAATAACCAATCTCATCTCTGATAAATTAACATCAGATTTTGACCCCGCAAAGTAACAGTCTAGTGTCTCATCGCTTTATGCATTATATCTTTATTATGACAAGTTTTATTTGTCATCTGAATGAAATTTATCATAATTACCTATTATAATATCTTACCTGTTGAACATTGAACATAAATGAGAAAGTGAACTAACCTATTAACATAATATTGATAGCTGTCTTAGATGAATCACTATTATCACTGATCAATTAACGCCAGATTGTGATCAAGTGAATAATAGCCGAGTGTGACATCGCTATAGAAATTGAGTCTTTATTATGATAAATACCATTCGTCAACTGACGTTCACCACGTATAGTCAGAATATAGTAGGTACCTATATATGGGTAGGAAATATGAATGCTAGAAAGTGAACTATACAATTAATATATTTTATACATATTTGTGACAAATTAATCAATCTCATCTCTGATAAATTAACGTCAGATTTTTACCCCGCAAATAAAAGCCAAGTGTCTCATCGCTATACAAATTAAGTCTTTATTAAGACAAGCTTTATTTGTCAACTGACTGAAATTTATTACTTAATATCGTACGTTTTGGGTATGAAACTTAAATAAATTATATATTATAAATTAAACCTAATGGATATCTGTCTTAGATTAATCACTCTCCACACTGACCAATTAACGACACATTTTGATCAAGTGAGTAATAGCCGAGTGTTTCATCGCTATACAAATTAAGTCTTTATTATGACAAGTAATATTCGTCAACTGAAGTTTATTATACGTAGTCTTATATTTATTCGTATTATATAGTACCTACTTGATGTAAAATAGAAATTCAAAAACGTGAATTATAAAATTGATATGATATTTGTGTCAAATAAATCAGTCTTATATCTGATCAATAAACATCAGATGAAGCTAGTAAAAGCAGAATGTCTAGGAGCTAAAAATTGAATATTTATATGACAAGCGTTATTATTCAACTGACTTATTACATTATAAGTCAGTCGTTGACTGTACATACAGTCAATGAACGAACTATCGTATAATATCGTTCGTACTTGAGCGTGGATATGAATAAATAAGTTAAGTGACCTATTGTTTGTGACTCAACATCATCGTATCAGATGCAACCGGGAACCACCCGGTTGCATCTGAGGTTTTCACCTAGGAGCCCTCCTAGTCTCCACCTTACTCATTCTTGAGTGTACTACGTGAGTTCCACAAATGGAAGTGCGATTAACGATTGTGTGACAAAACTGTACTGCGACTCACCATAGTTCGAATGCACGCTAGTGCGACACACTGAAGGTCGACATTACTCTAGTGCGACAATCGTTTGTGTTGTACTAGATGGCGTTAAAAGTTCACAGAACATATTTTTTTGCAAATTTAGTTTTCATTATTTTTTTCATGTTATTTGTGTTATTTATCTGGCTTGTTGTGGTCACAGTTCTAACCTAACCTAACCCTGCAGATTTCAGTGATGTAAGAAAACCACTAAAAGTATGTAAATTCATATTAAATCAAATCAAACCATTGTTGATACTCCTACGGTAATGCGACAATGATTTGTTGCACTACCGTAGTGTCGAACTACTGTCGCACAATCGTTTGTCGGACTACAGTTATGTCGACCTAGTGTGTCGCACTAGCGTGCATTCGAACTATGGTGAGTCGCAGTACAGTTTTGTCACACAATCGTTAATCGCACTTCCATTTGTCGAATTCACGTAGGACACCCCTCCTTCTTATGGTACTCTTTATGGGATTTACTGCCATCAGATCTTCTAACCACGGGGGGAAAGCCTGCGCCAGATCCTCGTCCGTCAATAAACAGCTATACCGGCTTGCATATGAGGTTGAAAAGGGCTCCGAAGTTCGTGGGAGGCCCCATACCTTTTAAAATAATAAACTTATATGTAATACTTTGCAACCCATCCTTACTTCGCATCAGTTTATATGAGTTTTTGTAACTCAAGCCATCGTTATTTACATATAATGTATAGTATATGTCCATCAGGCATAATTAACCATTCAAATGGTGAAATAATTATTATGATAAGTGCCGTGGTTCCGAAGATTACCTGAATGTCATTTGTTGAGTTATATGTTGAGACATACAACTCAAAAAATTCAGCCTCTCTCAAGTATAGCTGTACTATTATATGAGTAGTTTGAGAAAATTACTAAGATAATTAACTTCCTTGAACCACCTACTTGCAAATACTGCATTTCTCATTTCTAAAACAGTTATAAATGCCATCAACTGACTGTTATTTGTACAGTCAACACTTAAAATATCATATAAACTATAATAACTCAAAATTTATTGCATGGTTCAATTGATATATTATTATAATGGTTGTTAATGTTAATTAAATTTGTGACGTTAATTGAGAAAACGGGATTTGAAATCTGTCTGAAGCCGTCTACGTGATAATGGTATAGTCCAATACCAACTTATGTTTATTATTCACAGAACTGATACTGATTAAACAAAATTGAAAATAAGCAAGTAAAATACTTCACTATTTTATCTTTAGCTGTTATATCTGTTTCAAAAGTGGTTTATTTTTTATATTTTTTAGTAGCAAATACCCATACCATAAGAGTAGAAGCAACTTCGATTCTAAAAACAATAACCTTAATCCTGCCCGTAAATTAAAAGAAAGTAAGCTTCAAAGTAAATACAAATAATTATGTAATAGGTCTTTACCTATGAAATTCCTGAAATTTTCTTACAAATTCATGAGTTCGTTATTCCTGTAGTTTAATAGCTATTTCCATTATTTATATTTTGTTTGAAAGTTGATTTCAAGATTTTACATCTCTGTATTAAATTATGTTTTTATTGGCCGCTTGATAAATTAATTCGATCTTCAAAAACAGTACTTCCTAAATGCTATCCATTTTGATGATAAATGTCGTATTACTTAACAGCTGTCACTTTACAAAAATGTAATAAACGTTGCTGTTTGTTAGCTTAATGTTGTCTCATTCATACACAAAAAAAATCATTCCTAAAAATCATTTGTCATTCCTAAAAACAATGCAAAAATGTTAGTACTGAAAATTGGGTTTCCTCCAATTTCGTCAAGAAAAACGGCAACTTCATATATAACGACCTAATATTATAATATACTTCGTCCGAGCTCTCCTAAAGTTCAGTTTTTCACAATTTTAAACCCCTAGAGTGCATACCTAATCATACCAACTATACTAGCTGAGACAGAAATTATTTATGATTAATGCTGTTATAATAAATCTCCATCTTAAATCAGTAACGTAATCTTGATGTACTAGCAGCTTCTAAATTACAAAATAGACTGTAATGAATGTGATGTCGTACATGTTATAATAAAGTCATTATTTTTGAATCTCAACTGAGACTGAGCTGCGAGCTCTTGGCCTACGCGAATAAAGTTTACTTGTGGTTAATATATTCGTGGATCATAACTGTTGTGACATTGGCAAAAAAAACTTAATCCGCATAACTTGATAAGACACGATTCCGATACAGAGTTCAAGAATACATAATCTTATTCTTAATCCTAATAGTTTGATTTTAAACCATTATTAGATTACAACAAGTGTCAGTAGCTCAGTTGCTTTTGTTCACTGGAGATTCTACTCCAGTATATTTAAAGAGTCGTATGCTTTTAAACATAAATATTATGTACCTAATTAGTATTAACAAAAAAAAAAAACTTTTTGATGAACTAAATCTTAATATGTAAAAGAAGTTATCGTGAAAAAGTAGTGTGTAATTTATAATGATTTAGGTAAATCTCTACGGGGAGTGAACGTCTCATTGTGGTTAACGGTAAAGTGGTTGTCGAACTGAATCGATTCGAACCACGCGCTGTTCTCTTATCCTAACGCTAACATAGGAAGGGAACTCCCTGAAATATAGTATAGCTTTTAATAAAAAAATCAGATTCATATAATTTATAATTAATAAAAGATAATAAAATATGAACCGCATCAAGAAGTTGAGTTTCCAAGGTAAGTATTCAACAAGTTCCAACCTTGTATTTTTTTAATATGAACAAAATTAAATAACTTCAAACATACTGCGTGGCTTCTGCTATTGTATTCGTAATGAAGTAAATCCAAAGATCACGAAGTTTGTTTAATGATCTTACAATTGGGATCCAATACTTTGATTCTGAGAATGCATAATGTCATCATGTTTTTGCTTATCAGGATTTATACAGAGACATTGGCCTTAATATGTGTAATACATATAGGTATAATAAAATATTTTTCCAAAAAAATAATTGATGTTTTCTCTAGGAGCGATACCGATGCCGAAAATGTGGTTTTAAAGAATTTTTGTCTGTTGGTCTGCTTTTTATTATCGTTGTCCGAGTATCACTTGAAAACAAGTAAACAAATTTGGCTGAAATTTTAAAAAACATTCTTCTAGGGCATGATCATAAACTGCGCTAAACACGCTATTATAGGTTCGCTTAACGACCTCCGTCCTCCATGAGCGCAGGCCTGGGGGTGGCAGGTGAGGCCACCTGTCACCCCAGCAGAAGCAGGCCGGGACGATGGGGCGGCTAGCGCCCCTACCCCAAACCGGGGCAAGACGGGGACACCGTGGTTCCCAAACCCGAGGGGGCCATCTCGGAGATGGCCCAGGGTCAGTCGGGGTGCGAGGGATATGCTCTATGGGCAACCTTACACCCCGGCGTCTGTAGACCCGAGACGGCGTGCAGTTTTAGTCGGTTCAAGCCCGACATAACCGAAGGTATCCGAAGGGTATTCCGCACGAAAAAAAAAAAAGGTTTGATATGTAAGAGCAGTAGAGGAAAATCGGTCTTAACTATTATTGATGACAACTTTATTATTACAAGGTAGATCTTTACGAAATTTTGTAGTGAACAGAACTCAGACATGATCAAAATCCGGATTATAACTCATCACGCTATACCTTTTTTTTTTTTTTTTTTTTTTTTTTATCGTGCGGAAATCCCTTCGGATACCCCCCCGCCGGCCAGCGGGGGCGGTTATGTCGGGCTTGCACCGACTAAAACCGCACGCCGTCTCGGGTCTTCAGACGCCGGGGTGTAAGGTTACCCATAGAGCATATCCCTCGCACCCCGGCTGACCCTGGGCCATCTCACCACTGACAGCATCGCTCATCCTGTCTCCTCTGAAAGCAGAGGAGTACGGAGAGCGATGTGTTCCCGCCACGTTGGGTATTGGCCGACGATCAATGCCAACCCTATGAAGGGGTGAAGGGGAAGCCATTGACCGCCGCCCAGGGTGTACCGGCCGCTCCGATTCCGTTCCCCCCGGACTGCAGCGGGATCGGAATCGGAGCGACACTCGAGGAGGTTACCCAACACACACCCCTCATCACGCTATACCTGAAAGGTAATGAGCAGTAAAGTCTCGAAACCCCACAGAGATACTCACGTCTAAAATATGGTTGATTCGATACGCATAAACATTTCGTAATGAATATCATCACCCTATTATATTAAGGAATCGGGCAGAATTGGTTTCAATATTACATATTTCTCTATCGATGTATTATCAATGTAAAACTAGTGTACTGCATCACCTCATCCGGCCCGTTAAATAAAATTACTTAATATTTACGTATTACCCTGGAGACTGCAGAAATAAAGATACCTTGATATATCCCGAACTTAACGCGTACAAAGTCGCGAGCAACCGCTAGTTATTAATAATTTAGATATAAAACAATTCTTTTTTTTCATTTGAGCGTCAATCCCAGTTTCATACAATATGCACTTTCATGCAATTGCACTTGCGCTTCTACCGTAACTCCATGATGAGAGCCTGCGTTAGAGCGTCATCCGTCAATTATTACTAGCAGGTGTACCGGGTACTGTGCAGGTGAGGTTGGTTTGATCCCTGCAGATCTTGGTGGGGCCAAGGCCAAGGGCCTTTTATTGTTTTAATAGTTGACATTCATTTTTAGGGTTCCGTAGCCAAATGGCAAAAAAACAGAACCCTTATAAATTCGTCATGTCTGTCATGTCAATGTGACGTCATGTCAACGTTGCAGTTTGGCGAGAAAAAGCAATGTAAATAATCGTTGTATATTATTTTTGTATAAATAAAAAAAATAAAAAAAATAAAAAAATGTAAACTTCCACCGAAAATTGGTTTGAACGAGAAAGTAGTTTTTTTACGTTATAAATTGTAAACCGCAATTTACCTTTCATTCAAACAACTCAAATATAAAAATTAAAAAAAAAGACATTATTATGTTACTTGCTGCTACGGAACCCTTCATGGGCGAGTCCGACTCGCACTTGGCCGCTTTTTAGGTTTATTATCTTACCAAATAAAAGGATATTCGATATTTGTTGGAAAACTGTTACTGTACCTTTTTTTTTTTTTTTTTTTTTTCGTGCGGAAATCCCCTCGGATACCCCCCCGCCGGCCAGCGGGGGCGGTTATGTCGGGCTTGAACCGACTAAAATCGTACGCCGTCTCGGGTCTGCAGACGCCGGGGTGTAAGGTTGCCCATAGAGCATATCCCTCGCACCCCGACTGACCCTGGGCCATCTCCGGTTTCGAGATGGCCCCCTCGGGTTTGGGAACCACGGTGTCCCCGTCTTGCCCCGGTTTGGGGGAGGGGCGCTAGTCGCCCCACCGTCCCGGCCTGCTTCTGCTGGGGTGACAGGCGGCCTCACCTGCCACCCCCAGGCCTGCGCTCATGGAGGACGGAGGTCGTTAAGCGACCTCCGGCGCCTGAGTCGCCTGCGACGCGAGGCGAGCATGTTGCGGGCTCGGCGGGCCGGGAGGGTTCTGAACCTCTCCCGGGCGCGCTCCGCCATCTCCTTCGCGAGCATCACATGCTCGCAGAAGGAGGTGGCGGCGGCCCACGCGCTCGCGCTCCGCACCATTGCCGCAATCAAGCTGCCGAGCGAGAGGACTCCCACCCCGATGGCTGCCACGAGGTCACGCCTCGGCACCTCCCACGCCGGGCAGTCCGCCAGCGTGTGCAGCCCTGAGTCCTCGCTCGCGTCACAGTGATGACACTCAGGCGTTGGCTCCTTCCTGATCCGATGCAGGTGGTCCCCGAAGCACCCCTTCCCGGAGATCACCTGCGTCAGTCGGTACGAGAGGCTTCCGTGTCGCCTCTCTAGCCAATCCTCCATGATGACTGTTACTGTATCTGTGACTAAAATCACATACATAAAACAAATTATCATTGAAAGTTAACAACCAAAACCTCAGTAAATACATTTCGCTTTATTATTTAAACGAGGGCTACTTTATAACATATAAAGTTAACTATGTGAAATTAGATTTCATCTATTCAATGACCATTAAAAATTTATGACCACAGTAATTTAATAAGCTTGCTAACTTGCTCGCGTTCTAATTGAACAGGCAACAAGATCTTTTAGAGAAGACTATTATTTAGATTTAGACCGATTATTATCGATAGGCATACAGTTGTTTTAATATAAAATTTTATGATTCTCTTACCTTTTCTGTTCAAGATATGCAAATAATAATAGAATATCCTAAGATATTTATTTATTTATTCGCTCACATCGATCTAAGTTATCTAGTGGCGATATATTCTAAGAAAAAAAATACCAACATCTCCATCCTATTAAGTAAACTATTTGGGTGGACCGAGTTATGCTAGGTTTTGTTTTTCGATGTTTTCTAAAAATTAATCCGAGATAGATCAATTTATCGCCCCGGAAATTCCACCTTTTTTTTCATACGAAAACCCCCTTGGGCTTCACCTCACCGGAGCTGACGGTGAGGTGGGCGTGTCGAAATCGAACCGACTAAAAACGCATGGTGTTTCGGCACATCGGCCGGGGAATCTGGTGTGGCCTAGAAAGGATATCCCAGAGACCCCAACCAGCCCCGGCCGCTAGCACTGGCGTCCCGGACGTGTTGTTAGGCATCTAAATCCCCCCTCCCCTATAGAGAAGCGTGCGAGGAACCAGCGGGCCGCCACCCTAGCCCTGCTTCTGCTAAGGTAACGATTAGCCCCAACCGTCACCCCCAGGCTTGCGCTCATATAAGACGGAGATCGTTCTACGATCTCGGCCGCCTGGTGCGCCTCTACGGCACGAGGGAGAGCTAGTAGACCTCTCCCGTACCTTCTCTGCCGCCTCTTTTGCGTGCATTACTGCCTCGCAGAAGAAGGCGGCGGCGTAACACAACTAGATGCTCTCGACAGGTTGTGCAGTCCGCATTATTGGGAGTCCTGAGGTCACCAACATCCTAAATCCCTGGTAGTTACGTAGAGATATTGCCTCTTTGGCAGTATTTTACCGCTTCTACCATGGCGAGTGTTCGATGAGCTCTTCCAATTAATTCCACCCTCTCCTTTCCTATATAGGACAATACGTTCAAGGCTGAGGTATCACTCTCACACAGTGCAAACAATTCTATCAAGAACCAAGCGGTTCGGCAACTCTTTTCTTTGCCGCACCATCAAGATTTGGAATTCTTTGTGTTTCTTTCTTCCTACAGTTCCGGGTCCTTTAAGCAGGGCGTGAAAAAGCATCTAAAGAGGCCGTCGAGCTGTGACCACCATTGTAGCATTATCGGTGTCTGTAATGGCGAACCCCATTCCTGAGACGTTATCTTTAGCATACCATCAGGCGAGGTAAAGTCATATTGACGTGTCCAATATAAAAAAAAACACGCAGAAAAAGTTCATTAGTAATATATATGCAGTACCAAAATACTGTATGTAAAAATCAATTTAACAAAGAATGAACATCCGAGTTCTTCGTGAGATACTTTTGACGTGCGTCAAACATAAAATGGTTTTACCTGTGCTTGGAAGCAATTTATCAAAATTAAGAGTGGTTTACACGCCTCACATGGATCCGATATTATCTGTTACCGTTACTATGTTGTAAAGCTATTAAAAAGAGCTCTATATTTAATGTTTGAATTTTTAATTTTCTTGAGAATTTGAAGATATTTTATGAGAGTGAAATAAATAGGTGCAAGATCCTCCGGGTCAGAGGTAGAGAAGGGAAGGCATACCCAGAACTCCAAGGTAAAAGCCTAGAATACAACTGGGAATCATGTTAAGATGATGATTATGAATGAAATAAATATGGAGTAAATCACTTATCTGGTCGCTTGGAAGCAGTTTGTTTGTTTGTTTTCAGCATATGTTTAATTGCGATTGTGAAGTCATTACCTTGACTGTGAAGACTGAAAACTTTCCAGTTTCTTCGACCAATGGAATAACAGAAAAATCTGTCACGTAAACAAAACTATTCATATCACTGGCCGAAAAGCCTGAAACTCTATGCTACGAGGGCTGGATTATATATTTTACAGAATTTACCACAGATACTCAGGTGGTCTGCGGAGGTGGATGGTGAAAAAAAAATCGCTCTGACACTGAGTTTTGAAACGTGATGAATGCATTTTAACCTTTATAAACTAATTTCAAAATTAATGTACTCGTAGATGTAAAAGTTCAAACTAGAAAAAAACTACAAATAAAATACTGCATTTTATTTATAATGCGGCTATTAAAATACGGGTAGGTTACTTGTTCATGAGTTTTGAAGTAACATCTCCAGTGTTGTAAGCATTCTTATACCACAGTAATCGCTTACCATTAAATGACGTCTACCTACTACATCATTTGATGTTCTTCTAAATATAAATCAAAACTAGTTATCTAACGGTGGCAAGTAATAAACAACGTAATCTGAGATCTAGAGATTACAAGTATTACAACCTTGACGATATAATATCTCATAAGATGTAACTGTTTTATCATATATATATTTTGATGGATTTCGATATTTAAATAATCACTTTTTATATTTTAAAATTGATTATTCGGTAATATCTGTCGATAGGAACTTCCTTTTGCACTCTGTTATTTCTTTAAATATTACTACTATTCAAAATGCCAATAATTAATTCATAAAAGGTAATTGCCTAATTAATCGGTTCATAAATTCAATTGATTTGTGAAGCTACTTTACGAAGCATTTCGTAATTTAGCTCCCATTCCATTAGGTCTAAATTCCTATACGAAATCTTTAATTACTTGATATTTATTTTTTCATAGCTCCTCTACTAACGTTATTTATCACATTTCATTTAAGTTGTAAGAGTGGCTATCAAACTATAATAAAGCTAATTTCTTACACTAACAATTTTAATTAATTTTAAGTTAAACACCACTATTAATTTGGCTACAAGAACATTAACATGGAACGTTTATCCAAAAGATATGGAGCCTGTGAATCTGAGAGTATGTGATAATGAAGGTAAAGTACTTACCTCGATTTCTCTTCACTATCTGCGGTTATCTCCAGATCTGAAACAGAACACAACATATTAACAATAGCTTATTAACAGGGAACCGAATAAATCGGTTAATCAGATGGAAATGAGAGAAATTACCATGCAATTAAACGTGTGTGTGAACTTTGCTGATGCATCTTTGAAGTGATATATTTAAGCGGTTGATAGTTAATGGTAATTAGGCAATTTGCATTGAAACTGTACAGCGATACAGTTTTTGCACAAGCGTTTGCGGTGGCAACGCTACTTGCTTTTTGCGCACACATTCAGACACATGTGCAGTTATAATGACTTTGCAACGAAATATTCGTAGCCCGTACCATTAATACAGTGGTGAGTGACTTGATACAGCGAATTCTATTCGGTCAGTTTAGTAACAAGATCAAGCTAAATTGGCATACAAAGATAAATAAGAAACCGCATTACCAATACACAATTTTATTTTTGTGACTCGTATTAATTTACGATTTGTTATAGTTGATTTTTATTGCTAGATTCTTATCACACGACCATTACCTATTAATTTATGCCTAGCGAATCTGGATGCAAATGTAGAAGCCATACACGGAGATAAGTATGCCATTGGTAGCAAAATTATTTAGTTCTATTTCACGACAGGATTCCTTGGTCGGGAGCGGTAATGATTGTGGCTACTGTGCACTAGTTCCCAGCCCCACTATGATCTTCGCGGCCTAAGCCAATCAGCAAGCTAGTACCCACTAAAAGCTCAAGTGTATTTGTGGCCTCTGAACTCCTAAAGATGTTGACATCACATCACCCAATTAAAATCTACCGAGACAATGGCATAAATGCCATGACGACTGTTAAGCAGTAGGCTTTTATAGGAGTACAATCATTCAGGCCATTCGCAGTCTTGGCAATTCACCATTAATAAACTACCTACATAGCATGGTGTTCGTATTCGTTTATGTGAACGTATTATTATGCATACGATATCTCGATGACATAATATTACTTTATTCCGTACACGTTTTGTATCAGAGTGCACAAATTAGTATTAGGTAGAGTTAACGGGATATTTAACATGTGCTGTTTTGAATATCTGACATTTGGGCACTGTTGCTAGCGCCATGATCGCGGAGGAACTGCAGTACTGATGGTTAACAGTGAACGGATTTAAGAGTAAAACCGATCTATCCTACAATTCATGGTACATGTATAACAATCTAAATAACAGACGAGGCTCTGGCGCAAGCAATTTTTTTTAAAATTATTTATTTACTTAGGTTCACCAACTGTTTATATCATTATACATTGCGATATAAATAGGTAACAAGTCTTAATGCATCAGTTACTTATAGGCTGACAACATGAAAAAAAGTTACATTGAAAAAGAAACTTACATGCAGCTGAAACTACACAGAACATAAGTAGTTTTTTTTCGACACAGTGGTAACAAAAATAGTTAGCTTAAACCAGTTCTGGAAAGGAGCTGTAAGCAATCAAAAATAAGCAGCGGAACTCAGGCCACAAAGTGCAAACTTTTCATACAACTGGAAAATCGCTATGAGGATGATGATAGCGAAAATACTGCAGATACAAGTCAGCTGATAAATATTTATTGTATATGCCGACTTCGCCTTTCGTTTACCTGATGTCTTGTTGTTACTCACTTTTTGTCACCCTTTTTGTTACTCACTTATATGTGCAGTACATAAGGCAGGGTAATGCACTCGTTAGTCTGACCGATAGTTTATATGGAATCCATCAAGCACAAAAACTTGATGGAGTTGAAGACTTCACTTGAAAACTTTAAAATACACCATAACAGTGAAAAAATTAATGGCAGGCAGCTATGGTAGTTCCACTATCATTGTCGACAGTGGTGTGAATTCTATTGCGTATCTCACTTGACGATTTCTAGATTTTTTATTTGGCAATGGACTCTAACGAGATAGCACTACCATATGAATTTTGATGAACTTGTATTTCCTACTTTACATTACTTTTACAGAACTTACGGAAAGTTTTGAAGAATTTAACTCCAGTTTACACAGTTTGTAACAGCAGAATTGTTGCTAATGTCGAAGGCCCCAAAAAATATACAATACGAATGGTATTATTATGAATTCTCCTATGGAGGTTTCCAACGGAGGAAAACAACACAACCTGTTCGTTATGGCATAGTGGCTTCAACTACCGTTCAGTGCGTCACAGACAGTACTTTGACAATTTTTAAAATTTACTGCTTTGGCTCCAAATTTAAAAGCTTTGCATAAAAGCTTCCTCGGCTCCTAGGGTCCCCGATTCTAGAACCGACAACCTCTGTGGCGTAGCGGTAGTGCGTTCCACTGTTAAGCCAGAGGTCGCGGGTTCGATTCCCGCTCAGTGCAAATATGTATATTTGCATTGGTCTGGGTGTTTCTATGTATAATATCTATTTAATTACAAAAAAAAGTATTTAAGTATGTTTATCCGCATTCTACAACCCATATGACAAGCTCTGCTTAGTTTGGGTCTAGATAGCGTTGTGTACTTTGTCCAACAATATATATATATATATATATCTCATCTTTCAAAGCGGCGATAGCCCAGTGGCGTACGTAACGGACTGCCGAGATGAGGTTTCGAGTTCGATCCCCAGTCGCCCCGGGTACACACCTCTAACATTTCGTAGTTATGTGTGTATTAAAAATGTTAATTATCGCTCGCTTAGTAATGTGCCCGGTAGATGGCAATAGGCTCGCCCCCTATTACATTGAGACCTAAACATAACTGGCGAATCGTGGGTGTGTATACACCTCTGCCTACCCCTTCGGGGATACAGGCGTGAAGTTATGTTATGTTATGTTATCTTTCAAGTACGACGGATTGCGCTTGTGCTGCTGCGGCATCTGCGGAGACTCTCAAACGGCGCAAATATAATAATTTACTAAATAATTATATTTTAAGCCGTTTGGGGTCGAAACACTAGGTTCGTGGGGCCCGAGTGCACGGTTGCTTTACAAAGAAATCACTATGCGACTGGTCGACGCTTCGCGTGACCAGAAAGCTGGCTTGTTTTTTGCGCAAAGAATTGGCATTGCCATCCTACGTGGCAATGCCGCCAGCCTTTTGGGTACGTTACCAGTCGACATCGATGGGGAGGAATTCTTTGACACCTAAACTTTTTATTTTGAACATACTCTTTTTAAGGATGTTTACGTTTTAGTTTATATAATTTTGTTTTTATTGTACAGATAGATAAAAAATTCTACAACATGTACAATAATAATCAAACTTCATAAAAGCCACGATTTAATAATATCGTTTTCTATATAATTTCGTTTTGTAGCTTTTGTTAGTTGGCCACAATTGTGTTGTGGCTATTATACAAGAGCCACAACACGCATAACGCTTCGTGGCTGATTTATGGCGACCACATGTCACCACATCGTGTACGGTTTTTTCACTTAATGATCGTTTTTTTAGCGTAACATGTCCATAAACGTTCTTAGATTATTATTGTTAAGTAGACACGCCGGTATACGGTAGGATAAAACAAGTTAAACTCAGTAACCAAGCAACCTGCCCGTACGTTATTTGCAGAGATGACTAGGGTAAAAATGATCGAGCCTCAGAGGTTCGCCACTTGTGCCCATAGGACTGATTCCCACTGTTTTACTGCTTGATTGATATAAGAGCAGCAGTTAGAACCTTTGTAAATGTGGTTAAGTTCTCATCCGTTATTAGATATATACTAATAATAAAGCTGAAGGGTTAGTTCGTTTGAACGCGCTAATCTCTGGAACTAAATGCGCGACTTGAAAAACTGCGTTTGATAGATTAGTTTTTTGGGTAAGGTTATAGGCTATGTTATTGGTTATATAGCATCACGCTTGAGAGCTGATCAATGAAAAAAAAAGGAGAAAGATGCTGGCAGGCGGGCGGTGGAATAGAACCGAGTAGGTACAACGCGTGAAACCGTAAGGCATAGCTCTGCATAAAGACTCGGGTTCGATTACCCTCTCATAAGTGGAGCCTAACCCTTTGGAGATATATTGGCGTGAATATTAAAAAAAAAACAACATAATATGTATAATTACATGCACTACATCTCTACCTTACTCTCGAACAATAAATATTAATATACATATCCACATGTACTCAACGCTTAAGAAGACAATAATAAAATTAAAACATTGTTCTAAAACCATTTCATAATTGACTGTAGCAAATTAAAATAGCATCAAAATGTTAAAAAAAAAACATAATTACTAGCCATAACTTTTCACTTTGTTAAAAAATGCTCATTATATACTTGTTTAACAAGATATAATTATAATTAAAAATTAATTAAAATACCGCCAAGTTTAAACTACGGGTACATTAACTACATACATATGATGAATAACCATTTCCGTCTGTACAGATTAGGTACTGGGCGTGAAGATTGCACTCAAATTTAAAACCACAAAAATATGATGTTGCATTCGTCTCGCCCCAATAATGATGTGTTGGCCCAGATTAAGTAAGACCGAGGCTACATCAGTGCACGATACGTCTTGCATGAGTAAGCGATTCAAAGCTACATCAGGTTGCTTTGACATTTTTTTTTTAATTGCGGAAAACCCTTGATCTAATTTTAATGTTCTGCTGAAGCTGGACTGGCCTTTTTTCTGGTATACTCAGTCTCTGAGTGTGTTTATGCGATTAACAGAGAAGCACAGTGGAGATACGACTGCACGGTAGTTGCAATTAACAGTGGATAAGACACGGCACCAGACTGACCAAATGGCCCTTAAGGGCTGTAGGTAATGAGAGAGTAGCTACTTTCAAAAACATGTCTTTACCAGTAACGGTGTCTAAAACCCGCCGAGGTCTGGTATCCCTTTGGACTCCAATATCTCTTCATCTTTTTCTATATCTTCATGCGAACGACGGCGCAAGGTGGTATCTTTTTTTTTTTTTTTGTGCGGAAATCCCTTCGGATACCCCCCCGCCGGCCAGCAGGGGCGGTTATGTCGGGCTTGAACCGACTAAAACCGCACGCCGTCTCGGGTCTACAGTCGCCGGGGTGTAAGGTTACCCATAGAGCATATCCCTCGCACTCCGACTGACCCAGGGCCATTCGCAGTGTCCCCTCTGGTAACAGCAGAGGGGTACCTGGAGCGACCACGCCCCCCCCGCGGGCCTTGCAGGCCCGCCATACCCCGACCCCCTCGTGCAATGGGGTCAGCTGGCCCTGAAAAAGGCCGGTTGGTCAGACTCTTGGCCGTTGACGTTGACGCCAGCTACTCCAGAGGAGCAATCAATGATGCGTCATCGCCCACGTTGCCCAGGGTGCACCAAACTTGGAGGTGGTCCAACCAGTCGCACCCCGGCGCAAGGTGGTATCTGTAGGCTTCCACACCATGGTATAACAGCACTAGCAAGAAAACGAAGTCATCAGCGTTGGTTGTATCCAAAGCTTGCACTTTGGAGCCCAGGGTCGGTTCTTACTCTTGACTGCCTCTGGTAACCCAACCCCTTGAGTGAAGCCCACACCAGAACTTCGTTTGTTAATCAGCAGGTGTACCGGTTAGCAGACGAGGTCAAATACACCCAGCAAGAAGACAGTAATATCAACAGCGATATGTTAAACATGTAGGTATGTTAAGAAGACTATAGATATAGTCTTCATCTTAAGAAGCTATTTCAGCGAAGTATCAACAAATTCACGGAGTATTCCGCATGACGAACCGGGGTTTGTTATTGCCACTACCGGTAATAAATCTAACGCAAAAAAAACATACAGCAAATTAAGTATTCCAGCTTCTGTACACGAACGTTTTTATAATGCTCAAAAGAAAGCATACAAAAACTGTTTGTCATGTTCATATTACACATAAATTCCAATTCATATCCATCTATATTAATATAAAATCGTAAATGAGTTGTGTCTGTACATTGGAGATATCTATATTATTATATAATTGTTAATTAGGTGTGTCTGTACATTGAAGATATTAAAAAAGCGGCCAAGTGCGAGTCGGACTTACCCATTAAGGGTAAGCAGCAAGTAACAATAATGTTTCTTTTTAATTTTTATATTTGAGTTGTTTGAATGAAAGGTAAAGTGCGGTTTACGATTTATGACGTATAAAAAAAAACTACTTACTAGATCTCGTTCAAACCAATTTTCGTTGGAAGTTTACATGGTAGTGTACATCATATATTTTTTTAGTTTTATCATTCTCTTATTTTAGAAGTTATTGGAGGGGAGGACACATTTTACCACTTTGGAAGTGTCTCTCGCGCAAACTAATTAGGTTAAGAAAAAATGATATTAGAAACCTCAATGTCATTCATGTCAGGGTTTGATAAAAAATACTTGGATTATTTTAAATGAACGATATTCGATGAAATTCTTTTGGTTTTTTGTAGTTGTTTATTACATAATAGTTCAAAATCGGATTTGATTGAAGTTTGACCTGGACAAGAACTGAGAATACTTATTATTCTAGTAATACTTTAAGTAGGATTCTAATAACAAGCTTGGATACTAATTTTTTGCTCTACTAGGCTACTCAAAGAAAAACATTACAATTAGATCAAGTAAACATGTTTCGAAATGGACCACAAAAAATCCTGCAAATTCTTGACGGAGTCTTCTCAGGCGTTATATAAGTATATACAGAAAACGCTAGAGGCACAACACTGAATGAAAGTAAAATCCTGTGTATCGACGCGATTTTGCTCTACGATCTTGTCGATCCGTGAGATTTTGCTTTAATTATACCTTACGGCCCATAGGCATAAAAAAAGCCAAAAACCCTATGCTTCTTGCCTTTTTCATAGGCATAAAAAAGGCAAGAAGCATAGGGCATACCCTATGCTTCTTGCCTTTTCTGTATATTTCACGCCTCAGAATGGGGCCTCCTAAGAATTACTTTGATTTTGCACGAAAATGAATCTAACATCGACCAAATTAATTATAAAAATAGAATGCAGATATTATATTACTTACCATCAAGCTGCATCGATTTTCTTAAGACAATAGCGACAAGTAGGTACAGCATTTGTTGGGGTGTGTGTTGGGTAACCTCCTCGAGTGTCGCTCCGATTCCGATCCCGCTGCAGTCCGGGGGGAACGGAATCGGAGCGGCCGGTACACCCTGGGCGGCGGTCAATGGCTTCCCCTTCACCCCTTCATAGGGTTGGCATTGATCGTCGGCCAATACCCAACGTGGCGGAAACACATCGCTCTCCGTACTCCTCTGCTTTCAGAGGAGACAGGATGAGCGATGCTGTTAGTGGTGAGATGGCCCAGGGTCAGCCGGGGTGCGAGGGATATGCTCTATGGGTAACCTTACACCCCGGCGTCTGAAGACCCGAGACGGCGTGCGGTTTTAGTCGGTGCAAGCCCGACATAACCGCCCCCGCTGGCCGGCGGGGGGGTATCCGAAGGGATTTCCGCACGACAAAAAAAAAAAAAAAAAAAAAAAAAAAAAGGTACAGCATATGTTAAAAAAAATAGCATTATCGTGAGATTCATCAGCTGTTATCAACGAACCCTATTAGCGCTAGTTGTTAAGCCGTGTTAAGTTACAGAATACAAGTTTAGTGTATAGACTCGTACCTTCGTTTGAGATTGCGCAGTCCGTATACTAAATTTTATAATTATCTTTAAACACGTAACGTTAATTATATTATGTAGATACTATTTGCAACATTGTGTCGGGTAATTAACTTAACCTCGTCGCTCAGGCAAATTGAAAACTTAAATAGGGTTCAATTTTCCATTTTTAAGTCCTTTTAAGTTTCATTGTATGATATTAAATCCATGCCTTTGAAAGATAATTTTCAGAATACGAAAAGGCAGGATCAATCAAGGAAGTATCATTTCCTTACTTAATATTGACATTAAGTAGCGTATTAGTGCGGCTAGTGAGACTGCTAGAAGCATTTCCTCAATTCCTGTCCTATTCGCCACTAACTCTTTTATGTCCCCTTTCTAATCTACATGCAGCAATGCCTAAAAAATGTTTCTGATGTTGCGAGTGTACATAGGCCATGATCACCATTTATCAGGTATGTTTGCCACAGATCAATTAAATGTATAAATATTACTCAAAGATTGCATAATCCGACAGAAATGGTCCAGTCGATTCGTCTTCGTCCATTAATGTGAGGAAAATAAAAGAAACGGGATGTTATTTATGAATTTGACATTCGCTTTCGCCAGCAGGCATTTTAGACACACATGTTACTTTAATTCGAATGTAAGTAGGTACTTTTATTCTACAATGAAATCTCTTTCTACAGGAAGTTCATGATGAGAGGCAATTAGAAATGTGTTCATTAATCATTGCATAGCTGTTTTTTTTTACTACAATGTGACGATGCGATGTGGATTGCTCGTCAAGATCAATAGCTTTTTATTGTGCGCCTGTCCATCAATGATCACTCGATATTTGATCGATTATAAGTTTACAATTTTCTTTGACTTTTTATAATAGTAGGATCTTTGACCGTAGCGAATCGGAAACCGGGGGTACGACGTTTCCTAACAAGATGGACTGAAGACCTGAATAAGGTAACTGGGATAGACTGGATGTGGAAAACCGGGTGATATGATTCATATTAGGAGAGGCCTATGTCCAGCAGTGGACTGCTGGACATAGGCCTCTTGGTCAATTGTCCAAAAAGCCTCTCAAGTTATTGTCAATTATTATTTTTGTCTCTCTTATTTGTAGGTACTTTATGCGGTTTTATTCGGTTCAAGCCCGACATAACCGCCCCCACTAACCGGCGGGGGGGGGGGGGGGGGCGTATTCGAAGGGATTTCCGCACGAAAAAAAGAAGTATTTTTAAAACATGTCTATGTTGATCTCTATTTTCTTTTTTTATGTTAGTATGAAATAAATTATGTATATAAGAGATCGCGATCTGCCATTAACAACCCGTAGGAATTGTATCACTGTAACTGTTATATTTTGTTTCCTGTCTTACGTTCCTGTCAGGGTCATTAGCAAGCAATAAATGGTGTATCCAACAATATCTTAAGTATAAAGTAAACCAATTTTTGACTATACAGTCAAAGGTCGGGTCTGGCCTAGAAGGTCTTAATGGGAATCTATACAGATTCCCATTAAGACCTTCTAGGCCAAACCAACCTTACATCAATCAGTAAGTGCACCAATTTGGAGCACTTACTGATTGACGGACGAGGCTCTGGCGCAGGATTTTCCTCTACCAGTTGGGAGGTCAGACGGCAGTCGCTCTCATAAAAGCCGTATAGCCAAACCAAAATAAAAGAAGAAGGAAGAACCCTGGCTTCGAGGTGAACCTCGGATGTAACTCTGGGAATGACAGCTCTATGATGATGATGATGGAAAGTAAACCAATTTTACTTATAAGACTCTATTTAATGAAACAGTGTCAGTCCATTGTTCTGTGGGATACAATTCGCGCTTCGATTTTAATTCTGACATAAGACTCATTTCACATGCAGCATACGTATTTGACTTGCTTTCATTCTGATTTAGTTGCGTTTTTGTTTACATCGGCTGTGTTTTGGATAGTATTGAATTTCTAATTCAACTCACAACTCCAAAACCTAGAATATCGTACTCAGTGACTTAGTTTATCCCAAAAGTAAAAAAAGGTAGATTGGGTGTAATTTGTGACAACTAGAAGAACATGTTTCATTCATGGCCTTTTGTATATGTACTGTCATCATCTTCTATTAACATAGTCTCCGGTTGCATCACTTACTTCATAAGATCATAGATTTTGAAGTTTGAAATGAGAGAGAAAAACAAGCTTATAAATACTTTGATGCAAAATGAGTTAAGATTAAAAACATACATAAACTCACGCCTATATCCCCGAAGGGGTAGGCAGAGGTGCTAGCATCCACATTTCGCCAGTTTATGTTTAGGTCCCAATGTAATAGGTGTCGAGCCTAATGCCATTAACCGGGCACTTATAAACCTGCGTTAAATACACACATAACTTCGAAAAGCATCGAAAAGTCATTGGTGTGTGCCATGGTAAAACCTGGGATCGAACCCGAGACCTCGTCTCAGCAGTCCATTACCCATACCACTAGGCTAAATAGATAATAGTAATGAAAGTGACAATACAAACCACTCCGTCAGTACCTATCTGTACAACTAGGCGTTAATCGTAGGTATAGTTCCTAACATAAATAACCTAGTACCTAAGCATCATCAATCATCACAACACTGGAGTAGGACGGGAAGTTACCTCCTCTGTGACTAATAGCTTAATTGCAGCCTTTTACATCGGCCGCCTAGACTATAAGACATGAATGAAAGGATATTATACGGTATTCTGTTATATTTAACTTATATGTATAAGCAGCATAACGGAAAGTCGGCCTTGGAAACTATTGAGATGAGAAAAGGAAAAAGTTGAACTTGCAACTTAAATTCTAAAATTTGTTTTAAGATAAGAGAGAAAGAAGAGATGTGTTTATTTATCTTCGAATTCTGATAACCTCTATCAACTAATCCCACCGTCTCTCTTCCTATCCAGAAAAACACGTGCTGGAGTGCGATGCAATTCGGACACAAACAATACCTTCCTGAACCCAGCGGTTCGGTGCTTCCTTTATTTGTCACAAGATAAAGCACCGGAATGCTTTACCCGCATACGTGTTGAAAAGTATCTGTCGATACCATTAAGGAATCATCAGCATCTGAAATGGTGACCCGTATCTTCTGGACATCACCCTTGCTTCTTACCCTCGAGCGGGGTGCAGTCAATTGAGGCAATCAAAAGATGAGCATCGCAAAAGGCGAATAAGGTATAGGGCTATTCTCTTTTCGACCGTGACAGTAACCACTAACAGGCACAGACCATGAAAAAAACGTGGTGGAAGTGACACACATGGAACGGAATGCCATAATTACCTTAATGTGAGATTACATCACTGTTCACCTCTGCAGGGATATACTCGTAGGTACAATGCAAGCGTGAGAATATGTTTGTAACACGTGTAAGATCTTACATGCTTTTTTCGACGAAGTTACACTACCGAATATTTTACATTTTTAAATTATTCCTATTTCATTGACGACCTGCGTAATTTCACCAGTAATGACAGACCATTTCCTTATACTCTTAGTTATAATTTGTCTGCATACCATATTCATTAGTTACAGAACTTTTTTATTTCTTAGAAAGTTACATTTTTGAACATGTAGAACAGTTGGGAGCTGTTGGTCATCAAATTTTGATTACTTTTATTCTACACATATGTTGAGACTCTTACTCAAATAAAGATGTAACTAGATGATACACATAACGACGTGAATGAGTTTACCACACCCATATCAAGTGCCTTACTCAAATAAAGACGCTTACACATAACTACATGAACGAGTATATTCCCTGTAAGTGTAAAGTGGTCATCTCCCAACGCAATCTTCTGAATATTCACAGTAAAATGACTTTATGATTGATGTTAACAGTAAATTATATCTTAAGTGAAATCACATGCTTAAGCAATAAAAAAACTATTCTTACGTGCTTATGTTCTGAGCTGTGTTTTCTTTCTTTCTTTCAATCCCAATTTAGAAAACTTGGATATTTATAAAGGTAAATTTTGCATATTGTTGTTTGATTTTTATACATTTTCGAATGTTATAGGATTCACTGGATCATAAACGTCTGCCAGAAGCAGAATCACTAAATGAGTAAATATTTTAATTTATTTTTGGAAACAAACCATTTGAATGAGGTAGATATATCATAACTTTCTGCACTGTTTCCATAAAGCAGCTAACTTAAAACACATTTGGAATCATACCTTAACATTTAATTGTTATACTTTTGGTAATAGGATTTATATTTCATGTATTTATTTTTTACATTTATATTATTATTTATATTATACAGATATTTATAAACATAGCTCCTACGTCTCTGTTTATAAATATCTAAATGTAAAATTGTATTGTAACTTATGTAGTTCCTAATATCAGGTATGTAGAGTGTCAGAAGGAGTAGTAGTCTCATATACTTTTCTAAAAGAATAGATATAGTAACAGAAATATCCGGATACCAAGAGTCGGTCCAAGTCAAACGGATATTCGGTTTCGTAATATTTGTAGACCGATATTCTTAGCAGTCCATGGATTCTCCGTGCGGGTGCCGGGTCCATCGCGTTGCTGAGTTGGGAACTCAGGACAGTGCTTGGGACTTGCGACCCAAATGTAGGTTTAGAAGGGTTTAGTTTTTCTAACTTAATTAACGAAGAATATTGTGAAATAAAAGCATGCTATTGTAAAAACATAATTAGATAACCATCGCGCTATTTTATATAGAGGTTAAGACTAGACTCCCTCTCCCCTCGATTACCAAATCTCATAATTTTTCATACGTGAGAGAGAAAGGGTGAGATTCGGTTATACTTCACGTGATTAATGGCTGCTTATTCCCAATTCAGGCGAACTTTGAAGGAGAAATCCTGTTATGCTCTACTTCAGTTATTAAATGATGATACTGTTTATCTAAACGCTTTCTTTCGAAGCGAAGTGGGCAAAAACATGTGTGAAATTTGTTTCGACACGGTAAGGTAAAAGTTGGTTACAGTTACGGGTTCGTTTTTCAGAGTATGGAAGGAAGCATTGATGTTTTAATGGCTGGAGCATTGAATGTTTCCAGTAATTCAGAGCCTTAAGATTACCGGTGGCATTTGGCAAGATGGACAACTTAACCATGCACCAGCCGTTCATTTATAATTGATGTGCACATTTTTCCTTGTAACGTATTCCCTTAGTCATGGACTATTTTGAGTTGCAGTACCTCTGCCTCCTTTTTCCCATTAATTCTATCTTGTTACCAAACCTAACTCTATACAACCATATAGGTGTTATATGGTTAGAGTAAGGTGTCATAAGCCATGACTGTTATGATCGCGTTATCGCCTACAAACGGCACTCCGCAAAAAATGTATACAACTACTTAAAGACAACATTAAGTGCAAGTCCGACAACTGAAGCATTACCACGCCAACTTATTTTAATAGCCCGTTCACATTATTATGGAATACGCAACTTGCTCATGAACAACTATGTACTACTATATCATGGCATAAATTTCCAAAGACAACATTACTGACTTATTAAAAGCATTATGAATAAATTAATAAAATAAGCGCATATCTTATAATGAATGAGTTGTAAGAACTGAAGCGGATAACTATAAACTTTCCGGTAATATAACCGATTAATATGCGAGTAAAGCAGAAAATGAAAACGCTCTTTAGCGAAATTAGAAAATTAGAAAATGATGCTACACTGTATAATATTTTATTGATAATATAATGTTGATTGAATTTTTGCTTACAAAACCATGATAATTGAAATTTAATAATATTAAGATACTTTATTGACTATATTGTTGTATAGTATTTTGGCATTATAACTTTACTCTTTTTATTACTTTATTTTATATATCTTACTTACTATTTATTACATTAATTTAGTATAAACTGTTAGCCGATAATTTTACCTGGCTTAGTTAGATATTCTAAGACAAACAAAACAGCGGTATCTAGACCCAAAGTTAACTAAGAATAACTTGTAATATGGGTTTAGAATGCAGATAAACATACTTGGATTATTTTTGGTGTATACATGCATATTATACATAGGAATACCGAGGCCAATGCAAATAGACATATTCACGCACATACAAATATTTGCACTGCGCTGAATCGAACCCACAACTTCCGCGTAGTAATCGAACGCTCTACCGCTCTGCCATTCTTATTGTTTATTAGTTGTGAAGAGAATTAAATAATCTGTGGTTGTCCAATGACAACAATACAGCAATGATTCCTGATGCATATGAGGCTTTCACTTCAGAGCTCAAGAGTGTGTGATCCATTTTCATTTTGGCTATTACTGGAGCGACTACGATCTGTCCTTTCAACTCCGTGATGAAAGAAGCGGGTTGTGGGGCGTTACACACACCAGTCATCATCATCGTCTTAACGATGTTCCCGGTTGTACCCGAGGCTTTCACCTCGTAGCCCAGGGTTCGCTTGCTCTTATTCCTCCTTTCGATTTGTATTCATAACTTCATAACTTCACGTCTGTATCACCGAAGGGGTAGTCAGAGGTGTATTACACACCCACGATTCGCCAGTTATGTTTAGGTCCCAATGTAATAGGGGGCGAGCCTATTGTCATCTACCGGGCACATTACTAAGCGAGTGATAATAAACGTTTTTGATACACGCATAACTACGAAAAGTCAGAGGTGTGTGCCCGGGGCGACTGGGGATCGAACTCGAGACCTCCTCTCGGCAGTCCGTTACGTACACCACTGGGCTTCGATTTGTATTATCTTGGTTTGGGTATGGTATGGACCGACTGCCGTCTGACATTCCAAACCCGAGAGGAAAACCTGCGCCAGAGTCTCGTCCGTTAATCAGAAGGTATACCAGCTAGTAGGAACCGTACACACCAGTATTTTAGGGATCCGTTGCCGAATGGCAAAAAACGGAACTCTAATAGATTCGTCATGTCTGTCTGTCTGTCCGTCCGTATGTCACAGCCACTTTTTTCCGAAACTATAAGATCTATGCTGTTGAAACTTGGTAGGTACATGTATTCTGTGAACCGCATTAAGATTTTCAAACAAAAATAGAAAAAAAGACAATAAATTTTGGGGGTTCCCCACTTAGAACGGAAACTCAAAATTTTTTTTTCATCAATCCAATACATATGTAGTATCTATGGATAGATATTCAAAAATGATATTGAGGTTTCTAATATAATTTTTTTCTAAACTGAATAGTTTGCGCGAGAGACACTTCCAAAGTGGTAAAATGTGTGTGCCCCCCCCATGTAACTTCTTAAATAAGAGAATGATAAAACCTAAAAAAATGTATGATGTACATTACCGTGTAAACTTCCAACGAAAATTGGTTTGAACGAGATCTAGTAAGTAGTTTTTTTTAATACGTCATAAATCGTTATTTCATTCAATCAACTCAAATATAAAAATAAAAAAAAACATTATGATGTTACTTGCTGCTACGGAACCCTTAAAGGGCGAGGACGACTCGCACTTGGCCGCTTTTTATGGAATAATCCCACCTACATTCCCACTCGGATCAACAGTAGTTACTCACAGAAGCTCCGAGTAAAATTAATAAATACAATAATGACACTCGGAAATTTCTAGGGAAAGTCAAACTGTCTTAGAACCCGCAACGAAATTAATCACAAGTAAATTGGAGATGTAAGAAATACAATAAATGTACTTCTCAACATTGGTGACACCTGTGACATTAAATAACGTTTGATATAATTGAACGGTAACAACAATGTGACAAGTAAGTAAATTGCTGCTAGAACAGGTGACAGTAAATACCATATAAATTACGTTTAACATCTGAATTATCGCGAATAACTCTGAAGAGGACTTAATTACGTATTCAAGTATTCAGCTATTCTCAATAATCAACTCTTCTAACTTCCTGTAAAACCAGAAGCCCTGGATTATAAGATAAAGCGTATAAAGATTATTCTCACGCTTGCATGTAGCAGAATGCCAATAAATTGTATAATTAACTTTTAGAATTACCTCATGCTATGCACGGTGTTCAGTGAACATATAATAACAGTTAAGTGCTAAAACTATAAATGCTCTAGAAATGTTTTATAGTGACTTCGTTGTTGTTCTACTCATAATATTCTGCAGTGACAGGGTAATTTTTAAGGCCTCGGGTTAGTGAACTATATACATCTCATTTTTCATGCACAGACTGAGGCAAAGGTTGCTAAACTCTAACAAATTTATAATTTTTTACACATGAAAATACATCTAGTAATTAATCATCATCAAAGCGTTAATCCCAGTTGCATCCAAACTTTGACTACAATTTGTACGCTCTCCTAATGTTTTTCTTGATTTGCCTGCATTTTGACTTTTATGGGAGCGACTGCCGTCTGAGCTCCAACCGAGATATAAGCGTGCACCAGAGCTGCATCCCTCAATCAGCAGGTCTACC
Organism: Cybosia mesomella; assembly: GCA_946251805.1. Taxonomy (NCBI): domain Eukaryota; kingdom Metazoa; phylum Arthropoda; class Insecta; order Lepidoptera; family Erebidae; genus Cybosia; species Cybosia mesomella. Next base: position 25,547,053 of record OX276397.1, on the reverse strand, counting down.
GGGTAGAGGTGAGGTTCCCTTGGGCCCCGAAGGTCTTTATGGGACCCCATACATCTATAATAACCGCGGTAGCCTAGTGGTATGGGTAATGGACTGCTGAGACGATGTCTCAGGTTCGATCCCAGGTTTTACCATGGCACACACCAATAACTTTTCGATGCTTTTCGAAGTTATGTGTGTATTTATCGCAGGTTTATAAGTGCCCGGTTAATGGCAATAGGCTCGCCACCTATTACATTGGGACCTAATCATAAACTGGCGAAATGTGGGTGCTAGCACCTCTGCCTACCCCTTCGGGGATATAGGCGTGAGTTTATGTTATGTTATACATCTATATCAAGTAATTGATATGAATTACGTAAAAAGCACTTTTATAAACCTTAGCGGGCATATATACATAGACTCGCGCTTTTTTTCCTCCAGCGTACGCAGAGAAACTTCCAGACATCTGCTTCTGTCCTAAACCACATCACGCGCTACCCGCCAGTTTCGAGTACTGAAATATCGGGACAGTTAAATCATACGAGTAGTTAAGAAAAATAAAATAAGAAAATGCAGGACAAGGTTAAGGTTATTTCACGTTTTGAGTATTACTTTATGTAAAACTTGATGTGATACTAAAATTGGTATGCGATAAGGTACTTTTGTAGCTGACTGTACAAGAAAACAAGTTGAATTCCTGAGATGAGCTCAGCCGAATACAAGGGATTTTTTCTTTCTTTATCTTGCAATGGTTCACCCCAGCACGAATCTATTACCGAAAACAGAAAACTCGATAGCTCATCTCCTTCATACCCAAAACCGTGACAGAAAATTGGCAACGACGACGTCAACGACAACTCGATAGCAATAGGGCTTTTCTAAAGAAAATTCCTAAAAATACCTCATCCGCATTCCACGTGATATGGGGAAACCATCATGATGATATGTGGGGCTCACAGCATACTACTATGATCTGCGGGGTTCCAGAGTAGAAGCTGGAAATGGTTGGGCCATCGGTGATGCTTTGATAAAGTCATCGAAGGTGCATTCATATTGTCAGTGCAGGCTCCTGCTTTTATTGGGGGATATAATGATGACAGGGTACGTATAATAAATGCTGATAGTACTACTACTCAATTTTAAAAATTAAGTCCATCCCTCATCGTACCTTTTTTTTTTCGTGCGGAAATACCTTCGGATACCCCCCCGCCGGCCTGCGGGGATGGTTATGTCGGGCTAGAACCGACTAAAACCGCACGCCGTCTCGGGTCTTAAGACGCCGGGGTGTAAGGTTTGCCCATAGAGCATATCCCGCGCACCCCGAGCCCCTCACCGTACCTTTTTTTTTTTTTTTTTTTTATCGTGCGGAAATCCCTTCGGATACCCCCCCGCGTGCCAGCGGGGGCGGTTATGTCGGGCTTGAACCGACTAAAACCGCACGCCGTCTCGGGTCTACAGACGCCGGGGTGTAAGGTTGCCCATAGAGCATTTCCCTCGCACCCCGACTGACCCTGGGCCATCTCCGGTTTCGAGATGGCCCCCTCGGGTTTGGGAACCACGGTGTCCCCGTCTTGCCCCGGTTTGGGGGAGGGGCGCTAGTCGCCCCACCGTCCCGGCCTGCTTCTGCTGGGGTGACAGGTGGCCTACCCGCCACCCCCAGGCCTGCGCTCATGGAGGACGGAGGTCGTTAAGCGACCTCCGGCGCCTGAGTTGCCTGCGACGCGCGGCGAGCAAGTTGCGGGCTCGGCGGACCGGGAGAGTTCTAAGTCTCTCCCGGGCGCGCTCCGCCACCTCCTTCGCGAGCATCCCCTCACCGTACCTTTTTTTTTTTTTTTTTAGGGGCTTAGTAATTTGAACACCTTATTACTCAATTCGTTGAATTGGAAGTCTTTAAGGGGTTCAATCCGAATTGGAAGTCTTTAAGAGGATCTAATAACTTCGGGCATGGGTTGCCTTGCGCACAGATCTCATGTCTTATCCTGATGACTTTGATATTATTCATAATGATTGTGCTCAATTGAGCCTTCCACTTCATGGCCGCCACTAAAAAACCTTTCATCTACCCTGTGCACGATTTAAGCTATTTCAATCCCAAATTGTTATAATCTCAAATATTTAATAATGATATAATTACAATTATCATTCACACAAAAATATATTTCATAACATATTGAGGAAAATTTAAATATTAACTTATTAATTTTAAACAAAGCGGCGATAGCCCAGTGGCGTTCGTAACGGACTGCTGAGACGAGGTCTCGAGTTCGATCTCCAGTCGCCCCGGGCACACACCACTTGACTTTTCGTAGTTATGTGTGCATTAATAAATGTTAATTACGCTTGCTTAATAATGTGTCTGGTAGATGGCTGTAGGCTCGCCCCCTATTACATTGGGACCTTAACATAACTGGCGAATCGTGGGTGTTTAATACACCTCTGCCTACCCCTTCGGAGATACAGGTGTGAAGTTATGTTATGTAAAATATTAAGTATCTGTACAGTAAAACAATCAATAATTTTAATTATTTATATAAGTTAGAATGTAGAATATACTGCTTCCGGGGTGTTTGGTCGTGGTCCAGATGAAACTTGTGTTCCATGGAAAACAAGTCTAGCCGTGCTCCAGATGAAAGTTGTGTTACATGGAATACAAGTTTCATCTGGACCACGGCCAAATGCCCGGAAGCAGTATATTCTACATGCAACGCCGGCCGTGAAAGCCTAATGAATTATATTTTTGAGAAGTATAATTGAAAAGCAAAAGCAGAAAGCTCAATGCTCAAGTGTGAAAATGAAATGCAAGGGATTATAGATTGCTGGAAAACTTGCTGAACTACTTGATTACTTCTTACATAAATCTTGATTTATAAAACCAGTTAAAAAGGATTGCTAGACTTATATCTGTTTGATTCATATCGGACATTTATCATAATAATTATTGCGATACTTAATTATCAAGGGGCATTTTTATGTTGATAATTTCAAAGTCCTTTTTTTTCCGCCAGAACTCCCCTTGGATATCCCCTGGCCAGCGGGAGAGGTTATCTTGGACTCGAACTGACTAAAACCGCACGCCGTCTCGGGTGTTCAGGGTGTAAGGTGGATTTTCTCGAACACATTTTAGTGTTAATCAACTTTTGTCTTTGACTGTACATGATATTTATTTTTACTTGGCTATAGTCGGCAATGTAAATCCAATTTTCCTTCCAAAATAGTTCTAAGCTGCCAATTATTATGTAATGATGTTTATAGCCTATATAGGCGGTAACATGAAGAAGCGTATGGAATTCGAACGGTAAATATCCCACAGGATGGCCACAAATCGGCATGCGCATGCCTGTGGCGTCTCGCTCTCCTCTGTATGAATTTAACGGCGGTCATAAAAGCCGGTGTGCGAGCACCCTTATAAACATTCTACGGAAGAAAATTGATGAAAAAAATATAAGTCGGATTAACTTCCTTCAACTTTTATATCAGACAGTGTTACTTCTAACTTTTAAACTTTCGTGTTCCCTGGTATACAATGATGTTAACAGGAAGTATCGTGATCATGGTATAGGTATTTAAATTGCTTGACGTTACGGCCAGGTTATACTGGCTTTGGTTACAGGCTGACAATTACACCATGATCGCGTTAATTCCCGTTAACATAAGTGTTACTTATTTTCATATGTCACCTAAAATCTGATTATCTCGATAAATTCCAATCAAATTTATGAGTATTGAAAAAAGGATAGGTCAAAAACACTCGAAACCGATGGGCTTGCATGAAAGGTTTAATGACAGTAAAGGAAGCTCGTGAAGTATATAAGAACAAAAGTAAATGACGGGCTGTTGTCTCTGCCTACCCCGTAGGGAAAAAAGCGTAATTATATGTATGTATGTATTTCAGTCTCAAGAAATCAATGGGTGTAACTCTCTAGTAAAATCTTCAGGGCTCAAGTTAACCTCACTTGCAAACCGGTACCTACACCTGCTGTGAAATAAAGGAGAAGTAGAAGAACGGATCCACGGCTTCAAAGTGCAAGCATAGGTGCAACCGGCGTTAACACTTGATTGAAGAGGTTGAGAGACCTTAAATATTTACGAGATAGCGTTATAAAGTTACAATGAAATTGTGTCTCTATAGGTACACATAATTCAGGAAATACGCCTATTTCTCATTATGTATTTAGGATACCTTTTGTGTTTCCTGCGGAAATCCTCTCGGATACCCCCCCCCCCCGCCGGCCAGCGGGGGCGGTTATGTCAGGTTTGAACCGACTAAAACCGCACGCCGTCACGAGTCTACAGACGCCGGGGTGTAAGGTTGCCTTTATAGAACATATCCCTCGCACCCGACTGACCCTGGGTCATCTCCGGTTTCGAGATCGCCCCCTTGGGTTAGGGGAACCACGGTGTCCCCGTCTTGCCCCGGTTTGGATATTTAGGATACCTATATTTATTTGGGGTCAGTGCAACATGTCCTTCTTCTCCATTCATTCCAGTCAGATGTCATCTCCTCAGTCACTTCCTTAATTGCCATGTTCTCTTTCATGCAAGCCATCTATCGCTTCTTGGGCCTACCTCTGCTCCAAATAATCTGCGCCCTCAAAATTAATACTTTGAACCTTTATGACAACATTACTTTCATCTAGGATACCTTTTTGAAGTGAAAACTTCTTTAGCGGCGTTGTGCACTTTTTTGTAATAGGTAAAAAAGGTTAAACTCGCGTCAGTAAACACGTGACCTGATCGTAAGACTACAAATATAGAAGCGCTAATTTCACACTGTACTTAACAACCTTGGTGTTGGTTGGTGGTTGGTTAACAATAATGATGGTGAATTGAAATAATGGGTGGAAGTTGATTTTTCTGAGAGATAAACTTTAATTGTAATAGTTCTAAAGTGTTAAATTTTTTAATGTAATATAAGTTGCCATGTTTGTGTACGATAGCGCAATAAATGAATATTGTTTGTTACCACATACTGATAATTAAAGCAATTCGTACACAATTATTCCCTAACCGTTCCAAAATATCAAAAATTGCACAACGTTAATATTCAAGTTTTCAATTCTGCTGGCACTCCCGGAGTGCAACCCGTCGTTTTTTATTTCGTGCGGAATGGCCTCGGATACCCCCTCACCGGCCAGCGGGGGTGTTTATTTATTAAACGGACAAGGGTTTTGTTACGTACTGTATATGTAAACTTAAAAAGCAAAACCTCTAAGTCTAAGTCTAAATACAAATTTTTATCCAAATCGTTAGAGCGGTTACTAAGATATTTATGTTTCTATTTATACAAGAATTACTCGTCTAATCCCTATTCTTGATTCTTATCTTTGAGAACTAGCCGTAGAAATCTCAGGAGAGCATATATTCACTCACAATATTACCTTTCGCAGTGAAAGCATGTGAAAATAATTTTCTAAGATGCATATAAAGTTTGAAAAGTTTATGAACGTAACCTGGGATCAAACTTAAACCGCCATCAGTTGTACGATCATTGGTTATTTACTGTAATTCAATGTTATGGTTTGAAACTTATCGATTTCCTTCAGAAAAAGTCTCTCTACCATTTCAAGTTATACAAATACAGGAATACTATTCACTACTTATGAAGAATATGAAGCCAAGCACCTTGAGGCGTGAATTGAGTCTTTAATGTGTTAAGGTGAGGATTCACTGGGAGGATGCGCGTGTAATGCTACAGTCATTTTCGATTATGAGCTTTACATTACAATAATGCCAAGATTAACGAAACAATCTTGTATCGCATAAACAGCAGTTGTTAAAATTGTTACAAATCGTTAATATCAATTAAATATATGATAATAATAATTTTGGACTCACAATTGTTCATATTTTATGTGGCGCTGCAATCGGGTTAGATATAGAGGATCTTTTATGACATTTTGCGGGCGAGCCGGGCCGGGTTAGATGATAGTCAAAATGTAAAAATCAAGGTAACATCAGATTCAGTAGTTTTGACAAGTTTTACAAATGTTGCAAACTTAATTTTCAAAGTCGATTGTGTTGTTCAATATTGTATTATCACACTAAATGGATCATAATAACAGTTTATTATAATACAAACATGTCATGCTACATGATCGGGGCCTGAGGACGGCAGTTGGCCGACTCGCCGTCCTTACAGAAGCAGGCCGTGGCGGAGGCGTGTCGTGTGTGCCCTTACACACGCCTGCCAACTCACCGAAGCGGGATAAAACCCGACCCCAGCAGGTGAGGCCGCGGTGGCGGCCAAAGTCCGCCGGCAACCCTGGGGTTATCCTTTCTAGGGCTTACCCGGGGTACCCGGCAATGGACACTTGGGGAGGACACCGTTCGGTTTTTTTTTTTTTTTTTTTTTTTATATTTAGGACACGTCAATTTGACTTCACCTCGCCTGATGATAAGCTGAAGGTAAAGTCTCAGGAAAGAGGGTCACCATTACATACACGTACCATGTTAACAATGGTGGCACTCAGCTTGACGGCCTCATCAGAAGAGGATTGTCGTCGCAGCACCGCGTGAACCCACCGGTCTCACTAGTGCTGCGACCACAACCCCCTGCCCGGCTATGCACTTGCTGACCCCTGAACGCAATCAAACCGAAATTGGATTACTATGGAGGGTTTTTCGCAATCGTGCACGGTGGTACCTACCCGGCCGAAAATGGTGACAATTTTGTGTCATCAAATTTCTACCACCATATATACACGACATAACCACCCCCGCTGGCCGGCGGGGTTGTATCCGAAGGGATTTCCGCATGTAAAAAAAAACATGTCATGCTCTCGGTGAATCCTTACCTTTAGCAGTCATTTATTTGTTTCGAGCGGCGGCGTCGGTGCAGGGTGTAATCCGCGCCAGACAAGCGTAGCTTAATCCATAGACATAATGTTACATCTTCATACAAATTGTATGCAATCTTTAAACATTTTAATAATATGGCGATCTGTAGCTCACGGCTCAATCGGTGTTCGCTGTATCGTTGTACTGTGATGAATAATCTCAAGACCGATGGCCGCAAGAGTTATCTCCATTGAAACCTAAATCAACAGAAACCGTCAGGAAAAGTGCATTTACAAAAATAGTCAGATCACACTAATGTTATAGCTTTTAATAATAATTTTATATTAATATAGTTCTTCTATAAGCATATTTTTAATAATAGCATAGTTAAGTACCCGGTAGATAAAATAGAGGTTCGCTGCCTATTACCTACATGGCATCAGAATATAGTTGGTGAGGTGGGGTGTAAAGATCAGATTATATATGCAGTAAGAATGTTTATGTATACGTAAGAAATTTGATACTCACTGCGGACTCACCTATTGAGCTGAATCCGCGGTGAGTATAAAATCTCTTAAGGCGAATATGATATATAACCTCGAATTCAGCTGTCGAGATTTATAAACACTCTTGCAGGTCCCTGAAGGATTGGGTGTAGGCGTACACCGGGGAGCGGCGGAAATGCGTTATAGGCAACCTTACATCCCGGCATCTGAAGACCCGAGACGGCTGCGGCTTTAGTCGGGCGTGCTTGTATCTGAGAGGATTTCCACGCGGAAAACAAAAGAAAAAGGTACAGGTGTAGAGCATTGAGGCTGCGTTTCCACCAGAGATGTGCGAGGATGCGTAGCGAGTGATGTATTTTTAAGAACCAATAGAACCACTGCAGTTACCTCGTTCAGCGCAGGGAATTGAAGTGATTCTATTGGTTTTAGTAGACACATCCCTCGCTATGCATCCTTGCACATTTCTGGTCAAAACGCTGCCTAACCCTACCGGTATAGTATACAAGCGTGGGTGTATAATAATCTATATATTCATAAATTAATCCCTTTTACCCTTGGTCGTGGCATCACCGATTTCGCTAATTCTTTTTTGTTGAGTTTTTTATTTTCAGGAGAACGTTCATGAAATATAAAGTTAAGAAAAATGCGCAAAAAATTTGAAAAACTTAACGCCCACATTAACTTTTATAACGTATCTACGTTGTATCCTTAATCCCCGAAGGGCTTTCCGCACGAAAAAAAGAAAAAAAAAAGGTACGCGCCGAAAGGGGGTGACAGGTGAGGCCGCCTGTTAGCCCAGCAGAAGCAGGCCGGGACGGTGGAGCGTCTAGCGCCCCTACCCCAAACCGGGGCAAGACGGGGTTCCCAAAACCCGAGGGGGCCATTTCCGGTTTCGAGGGTTAGTCGGGTTGCGAGGGATATGCTCTACGGGCAACCTTACACCCCGGCGTCTTAAGACCGATCGGATCCGGTTCAGATCCGAAGTTCAATATTCATAGTTAAGGTAGGACAACGTCTGTCGGGTCAGCTAGTATTAACTGGTAGTATTAAGTGATATGAAAGTTATGTACGGGCATGTTTTTCCACTATTACGCAATTGTGCTAATTGTTAAGTACGCGGGTACTTAACAATTTGCAAGCATTTGCGTGTTTGCTTCACAAGAAATTTCATTTGCTAAAAAAGCGCTATTGTAATGCACAATTATTTTGAACACCCTAGAAAGTATTGAAAATTTGTAAAAGCTAAAGTTTTTTGTTTGAATTGAGGCAAGACAAGTTTTTTTAAAATACAGCCTGTTTTCATAACACGCGATCTACTAAATATTGATTATTAATAGTCAAAGGATGCTTCCATATAGAAGTGTTGCCTGGTTTTACCCACATTAACATGCGATTCTACTCTACCGTGTTGTAGCGTAATACTTTGCGTTCTAGCAATAAATCAATTAAATGTTAGAGTAATTTCCTGCCTTGGTAGCGCAGAGACAACGCCGTATGGAGTCAGTTATGCCTGTTTGAATAGGCTCATAGTCTATTTGACCTCTGCCTACCCTTTGGGAATATACATGCATCCATTTCTAATAAATCGATTTAGCTAGGTTTCATTTTAATAGAACGTCGAAAAAAAACGAGATATTTAATTATAATTAAGGGTCGGTAGCTTAGTGGTTAAGGATTCGGCCTTACGATTGAGAAGTCCCGGGTTCAATTCCTGGCTATTACACTATCGACGTGATCCCACTCCACTATTTTAAGCGTTACTAACTAGGTCATAGGAACATAGTTGTGAACTCAATAATCTTAAAGATTTCTTTGAATTTAAACTCAACTGATGAAGCTATTTCCTAGTTATACAATATCTTACTGTTACACCAATAAATCACTTCAATTATAAACTACCCCGCGCAGTTTCATCACAACTATCTACTCGCCAATAAAATATATGATGTAAATAATGATTTCTGGACAAATACTTCAAAAGTTAACAACTATTACGAAAATAAAGCAATTAATAAAAATCTTTACACCATTTAAGATTTTTATTAATTGATTTACTTTTATTATTGATTTGATGCGGCTACGCCTGCAAGTCAAAACACCAGCAAACTCGCCGAACGAAATCACCGAAATTGCCCAAAAAAGTGTTTAAACTTGTTATTCCACTTACTACCTCTACTAGTTTTACTCACCTTCAAAACAGAAAGTAAAAAAAACTCCCGTCATCATCCTCATAGCAATTTCCTAATTGTGTTCAAAGATTGCACTTTGTAGCCCGGGGTCCGCCTATTGTTTTTGATGTCGGCTTTCGGAGAGCGGCTACCTTCCGATCCCGAGTGGAAAGCTTGTGCCAGAGTCTCGTCCGATATTTATCAGGTGCACCGACTAACAGGTGAGGTTGGATTCGGCAAAAAGGTGTCCGTAGGGCCCTGAACACCGTTCCATCCATATCCAATAAAACTCTACCTACTACCCCAATATTTTTAAACACGTGTATGATTTTCTTTAAAACTACACGAGGTTAGGTTATACACTTATTTTTTCAAGGATTATATGCAGAAATGACAGGCTATTCCTATGGGAAAGTATTTTTGGTAGAGTCTTTGTAAAAAATACCGTTTTTTTATTTTGGTGCACCATTAAGAGTAGATACTATTTATTATCTTTTCCAAGCATACTTTTACGCTGTACTATCTACACTGTAAAGGCCAATATCACATCATCGGCTGCAGCGACGGGCTGAACAATAGCCACGACCGTACCCGCATATTATCACACCGCTCTCGCTATCGGACCCACCCCGCTTCCGCTGCAGTTGAATACGCAGCCTAAGGCGGTGGCAACATCTATTTTTTCCTACAAAACCACGACATATAGGATGAGGTAAACATGCCGCTTTAGATCTTTATTAGTGGTTACGGAACATGCTCTTGTGTTTGGTTCAATGGCTGACAACCTGTCCTAGTTTTATGCGAAAAGGACATAAGTGACATACTGAAACTCAACTTTAGGAACCTTTATACTGACATTTTCGCTCGGGGAATCAATATATCTTCCCTATACTTGAAAAAAATTATAACATTGAGAAGGCATTTAAGATGTGATTTTGATATTACTGTATTCTTGTTTCAAAGGGTTTTGAAATCAAAACGCTTTGAGTTCAAATTTTCGCCTGGACAGATGGCCCTGTAATTTATTTTTTTACGAATTAATTCTTGGGTGAATCCGGGACAGTGACAGCTAGTATATAAATGAATTGTTATTCATGTTTACTCACTAATAATGTATATTATCTAAATTTATTATACATTTTATATCTTTTTTTTTTTTTTTTTTTCGTGCGGAAATCCCTTCGGATACCCCCCCGCGTGCCAGCGGGGGCGGTTATGTCGGGCTTGAACCGACTAAAACCGCACGCCGTCTCGGGTCTACAGACGCCGGGGTGTAAGGTTGCCCATCGAGCATATCCCTCGCACCCCGACTGACCCTGGGCCATCTCCGGTTTCGAGATGGCCCCCTCGGGTTTGGGAACCACGGTGTCCCCGTCTTGCCCCGGTTTGGGGGAGGGGCGCTAGTCGCCCCACCGTCCCGGCCTGCTTCTGCTGGGGTGACAGGTGGCCTCACCCGCCACCCCCAGGCCTGCGCTCATGGAGGACGGAGGTCGTTAAGCGACCTCCGGCGCCTGAGTTGCCTGCGACGCGCGGCGAGCAAGTTGCGGGCTCGGCGGACCGGGAGAGTTCTAAGTCTCTCCCGGGCGCGCTCCGCCACCTCCTTCGCGAGCATTACATGCTCGCAGAAGGAGGCGGCGGCGGCCCACGCGCTCGCGCTCCGCACCATTGCCGCAATCATGCTGCCGAGCGAGAGGACTCCCACCCCGATGGCTGCCACGAGGTCACGCCTCGGCGCCTCCCACGCCGGGCAGTCCGCCAACGTGTGCAGCCCTGAGTCCTCGCTCGCGTCGCAGTGATGACACTCAGGCGTTGGCTCCTTCCTGATCCGATGCAGGTGGTCCCCGAAGCACCCCTTCCCTGAGATCACCTGCGTCAGTCGGTAGGAGAGGCTTCCTTGTCGCCTCTCTAGCCAATCCTCCATGATGGGCCTTACCGCCGCTATTGCGGCGTGCCCTTATACATTTTATATCTCATGTGCTGTGAAAACGAAAATACAAAAAAAAACTTTTTTACTATGGAAGTATCGGTATACAAAGCCGACATTTTATACGCGACAACAATGTGCCATCCTAATGCTCACCTTGATAGTTTATCGATGTATTAGCTTGTTAATGGAGATAGATTTCATGTAATAGAGACAGAATCGAAGTGCGCAGGCGTTACTGGGTTCGATTTTATTTTATCGCAATTACATCGATAGGGCTGCTTCGCATACAACTTAAATACGTTATTAAAATGAGACTAATTCAACCCATACTACCACTGCTTTAATTCTGATTCGGGTCTGATCATCTTCGCAGTGTGCCCGTTATTAGTAATTTATTATGCAACTAGCTCTCCGCCCGCGGCTCCGCTCACGTGGATGTGGATTTGAGCTGAACTTCCCATATAAACTTTCAAGCCTATTTCACACTCGTATATTCAATAACATGTATTATTTGGGTTCCGACGTGGAAGATCTACGACGGAATTTTCGTTAAGTGTAGCGTAGGCCTACTGCTGGAAGCGACATAGTTATAGACATTTACTACCCACGTAGACTAGTGTTTGATGCAATCGTGGCCGCACCAGCAAATGCGTTAAGTAATTCAAAAATATAAAAGCAATAATTTAAATAAAAAATGTTTATTTAAGATATTATAGTCATGAAGGTTCATCAAATGCTCCTATTGGGTTTGAAACTAGTGACTTTACAGCAATACAATCGTGATTACATCCTAGTTACAGTCTAAATAAATATTATCACACGCAACGCAAAGGCGTCGGTAACTACCTCTATCTATACTATTATATCTAGACTATATGATTATATGTAATAGGTATAACTATGAGGCGGTAAGGCCCATCATGGAGGATTGGCTGGAGAGGCGACACGGAAGCCTCTCGTACCGACTGACGCGAATGGTCTCCGGGAAGGGGTGCTTCGGGGACCACCTGCATCGGATCAGGAAGGAGCCAACGCCTGAGTGTCATCACTGCGACGCGAGCGAGGACTCAGGGCTGCACACGCTGACGGACTGCCCGGCGTGGGAGGCGCCGAGGCGTGACCTCGTGGCAGCCATCGGGGTGGGAGTCCTCTCGCTCGGCAGCATGATTGCGGCAATGGTGCGGAGCGCGAGCGCGTGGGCCGCCGCCACCTCCTTCTGGGAGCATGTAATGCTCGCGAAGGAGATGGCGGAGCGCGCCCGGGAGAGATTTAGAACTCTCCCGGACCGCCGAGCCCGCAACTTGCTCGCCGCGCGTCGCAGGCGACTCAGGCGCCGGAGGTCGCTTAACGACCTCCGTCCTCCATGAGCGCAGGCCTGGGGGTGGTGGGTGAGGCCACCTGTCACCCCAGCAGAAGCAGGCTGGGACGGTGGGGTGACTAGCGCCCCTCCCCCAAACCGGGGCAAGACGGGGACACCGTGGTTCCCAAACCCGAGGGGGCCATCTCGAAACCGGAGATGGCCTAGGGTCAGTCGGGGTGCGAGGGATATGCTCTATGGGCAACCTTACACCCCGGCGTCTGTAGACTCGAGACAGCGAGCGGTTTTAGTCGGTTCAAGCCCGACATAACCACCCCCGCTGGCACGCGGGGGGGTATCCGAAGGGATTTCCGCACGAAAAAAAAAAAAAAAGTATAACTATGAGAACCTTAAAAGGAAATTTTAAGAAAATTTTGTTTTATAGACTCTTCGCTAATGATAGCTCTAATTAATTGGTAATTATTTATCAAATATATGAGAATCACGTGTCACAGCACCACAACATACCTCCAAAACTATTTGTGTATATTTGGTAAGTCTGAGAATAGCTCGCAGGCTATTTTTTAAATCCAAGGTAAACGAAATCAGAATTTATCGCGGGCGGAGCCGCGGGCAACTTCACTTCACAACTTTATTGACGCAAATCGAGCACTTTTTTAGACTCCTCTCCTAGACTCCTTATACAAAAAATTTACAAACAGAATAACACAATAGCATTTCATCCGTCCCGGAATTTTCGATATTGCAAGAGTTCTTAGACCATGGTAACCATTGATCATCAACGGGGGCATTATGTTTGGAAATGAGTTTTAATCACATTCGTAGCTGATTAGTCGGTCGATTTCAGTTAGTTAACATAGACGAAAGAACTGGCGTCAAACCAAACAAACTTAAATGTGTGTGCTGAAGCGAACGTGCGCGTTTACGTCACCATTGATCAATCCAAGTAAGGGGGCTGGTCAGCCGTGTGCTTAGGTACTGCCTTAGTGGGGTGCTTGGTTGGGGACCGCAGCGCCTCTCTCCTAGGGTGGGAGAGACGCTGCCGCCTACGGCCAACTCCGGCCGAGGCGGGGACGGTCGTGTTGAGGGCTGTTCCAAAGCTTTCCACGTGTCCCTCTGATTAGCAGATGGCACAGTGGAGAGCAAGTAAGGGGGCCATCTCGAAACCGGAGATGACCCAGGGTCAGTCGGGGTGCGAGGGATATGCTCTATGTCCTATGTCTACCTTACACCCCGGCGTCTTAAGACCCGAGACGGCGTGCGGTTTTAGTCGGTGCAAGCCCGACATAACCGCCCCCGCTGGCCGGCGGGGGGGGTATAAGGTACTGCCTTAGTAAAAAAGAAGGTATTTTCATCCTTATACAGAAATGTCGAGTGGAATATTATAACAATTTCATTCCCACGCGAGTGAACGGTAATGAATGCATTTGAAATCGAAGAGTTTACATAAATTTAGAATCACTTCGCCGGTAGGCAACCTGACTTAATACACATTTGATATCAGATCCAGGAAAGGACAGGCCTGTATCTAATAAATTCAATTTCTTGAGTTTTAATTGCAAACAAGTTCGAATGGCAGCCCTGGATTCGCGGAAGTGAATGCCTAAGTTTATCTCCATTAGCGGATTCTGAGTCCTTCGAATTCACTGAGGACGTGGCTATGTTACTAATACCTTATTTCCTTGAAGTTTTTGCCGAACAATTGTTTTTGTTTTCACAGCACATGATATATAAAATATAAAATAAATTTAGATATACATTATTAGTGAGTAAACACCCAACACAAGCAATTGAGCTTAGCTGGAGGGGTTAGGGGGAATATTAGTAATTTCAGTTACTAATATTCTTTAATAAAAAGAAACATGAATATTTATGCAATTCATTTATATACCTACTAGCGGCCATTGTTAATGAATGACCCAAGTAAAAAATAGTAAAGATATTTTTGAAAAGGTAAGAACCTTATCGTGGTTATTTCCTTGAACACATAATAATAATAAGAAAACCTAAAAACCTGACAGTCGTACTTTTTGCGCCAAAATGTCGTAATACCTACCAGATGATAGTTGTGCAAAAAGATAGTTTCATCTTTTCGCACAACTATCTATGGCATATTCTTTATCGAAATCGGTTCAGCCGTTCTGACGCGGGAATATAGAGACGGACATATATATATATACTGCCGTCCTCAAACTAAAAAGCGCCTAAGTGAAAAAGCAACTTTCAAGCTAGAGCTGAAAAATGAGGGCATATTTTAAAACAATAAAATAAATAAGCCTTCTCTTTTAGCATCACCGTAGTCGGGTAAAAATTATAGCTAGAAGATCTTCTTTCGAAGATAAGGAACTTCATCATTATGATGATGACATCTCTTATAGAAACAAGGAGAGAAAAAAGGAAAGAGAGAGGGAAGGAAATATTGTTTTAATCAGTCCCTCTACCTTAGTTAAGCCGCTTGTAATTAGGAGTTGGTAATCCCGCGGAAATCCCATCGGGGGCGATTATGTCGGGCTTGAACTGACTAAAACCGCACGCCGTCTGAGGTCTTCAGATGCCGGGGTGTAAGGTTATAGGTACAGTACCCATCTTTCGATTTGGCACGTCGCGCATCGGAAAGCAGAGCAAGAGTCCGGTTAAGATCGCCTTGTTTTCGTTTTGTAGAGCGTTCCCTCTATCGTACATCAGACTGACAGTTTTTTACCTTCCTATAGTAGTAAAACCGTTGGAATTTATGAAATACTAAAACGATAACTTTATTTTTTACTACAAAAAGCTGTACACATAGAGATAACGTTCTATGAAACCGAAGCAAGTCTATCTTATCTGAACTTTCACTCTTCTTCCCGATGTACCAAATCGAAAAACGGGTGAGATTTGAACCTATGAGCTCATTACTTCAGCCGTTTTATAGTGACTGAGATGCAATTAATATTTACTTGAGTAATTGTAATCCTACATAGTCCTTTTATAAATCTAACAAAGTTTATGCTGAATAGTTTGTACAGTTGAACGCGCTCATCTCAGGCGTTATGAGTTCGATGTGGAAAATTGATTAACCTCTTGATAACTCGTTTATTGCGGCAGGTTATAGGTTATATAACATCACAGGTTATATATGATCTGTGCGAGCGGTGTATCATGCTTATACTACTACTAGAAATATACATAAACATCCCTGTATCCCTTGATGAAGTCACAACTTAAGAACGATATAAGATACCTAATTCAATCATATTTTTACATGCATTTACTTGATATGCAGCATTGTTTGAGACGGGCGCTGAGGCAGGCACTGCGTCTTTTGTAAACATCACCGTACATTTCGATATGTTTTTCATTTCACGTGCGACGTCGTGCCGCTGGACTCTACGCCACACGCGAAGCGTGCCGCCCCGCGTCTGTGTAAATTAGGCCTTAGCATGGCAGGGAAGATTCGTGACTCTCTCTTCTCTTCGACCAAAGAAATCGTTGAAAAATTCTCTCACATGATCAAAACTACTCATTACATTGATCGAAGAGATACAATAGATACGAGTCTTCCCCGCCATGCTAAAGCTGTAGGTGCTTCCGGTCGCACTATAGCTACATACGGCCTACGTCACTTGTATTCTTATAAAAAGTAATTGTTCAGCAGTAGCTATTAAGCCCTTCCTCGTCCGCCTGCTGTTATTAGACAAGAATGTTGATAGTAATAGAAAAACAGTCGCTTGATAACTTTTTGTATTCGTTGTTATTGACAGATATCCCTGAGTTTCTCTAGGAGTGGTCTTCGTAGCCACTTCTATGAATAAAAATAAATTATATTCTATACCATAGACTTCCACGTTAGAATTTTCTATAGAGATGCAAAACCACAGATTTAGAGTCAAGTTAGATGCCGCAAGTGCATTAAATAGCATGGACCTAGCGTGTCATTTTCTCCATCACCGATGACGTCAATCATGCCATTTTGTGATAATGCTCACTGTAAACAAAATGGTGTATGCCACGATGGTCGCCTGTGAAAACATGTGGTATCTGCCTACCCCAATGAGAAAGAGGCGTGATTATATGTATGTATAGTGCGTATAGGTATAAACGTTCTATCAAAAATAGCTAAATTTCAGTGGAAACGTATCAGAATCCGTTGTGTGACTTAGAAGATGCTAAGTAGCGAAAAACAGACAGTTGCGAAAAAAATGACGTTTGAATTTCCGACTCATACACCGTGTGGAGATCATCTTCATACACTTACACATAGTTATTAACTTTTTATACTATATAAGCTATGGTGCAATAAAAACTAAGATAATAATTGCAATCATGGCATAATTTACTGCACATTATAACCACACTGGTCCTTATATGGAACCAATTCTCATTGGACATAATTTTTTTTAGACATAGTGTAATTGATTGGAAGTATTTCAAGATTCCGCATTCATAGTACATATTATAAACTATCAGTGGAAATAAAGCAATTAGTTAACATTATAAATGGCAGCAAATTCTGTTTAACTTTGTATATATTTTAGACGGGCAGGGTGGAGAGATAATAAATGCCGTATATATGATTTTAAATTGACATGGTCATTTACATTAAAATTAAAATTATAAACGGGATATTTACCATGTTTATTATCTTTTTCGAGTATCCGATATAAATAAACATAAGAAACATGGCAAATATCCCGTTTATAATTTTAATTTTAAAATAAATGCCCTGCCTTAGTAAAGCGGAAGACAAGAAGAAAAATACACAAATACTTAATTAATAAATTTGTATACTTTATTTATCTGCGAAGTTTAAATCTTAGACATACTCTACTATATATTTTAATGAATTTTACAATTTCTCCAATACACTTCCGTATTTATACCATTTTGAGATCAATATAAAACTCAGATGTACGATACTGTATTGCATAAAATAGTGCGGAAATATTCCGGCTCACGAGTCGTAAATGCCTGCGCGTGCGTCACCATAACAGCGCGGTACCAATCAATGCTAATCGATGAAAGAACTCGCCAGAGCCGGCTCACGCGCGTTGGTGAATGTGGTAGGGATAGCGTTATTTATCGTAATCGGTTTGTATCACTGTGTATAGCAACCGTCAAACTTCGTGAACAAACATCAAAAAGTTCACACATATGCACTAACTGATCAATCAAAAAATCAATAAAAGAACTGATCAATCAATGACAACCCTTTGAGCCCGTAATTAGTTTTACATAATCTATGATTGATTGATTTACGCACCTCCGCCATCGTGCCCTGCGCTTACTATCTCAAGAGACCTAAAAACGCGTTCTGCGCACCCAGATCACATAATAGATATAGTACTTACGCCTAAAGTACATTGTCACGAAGTTTGCCGGTCACTATACCAGCTTCATAATAGAATACATAGTTTTTTTCTCATACCACTTAGGTGACAGAGAAGCACGCGGCGACACCTGATGGGATGCGGTTACTGTGGCCTATGGACGTGACACACGGTGCTACTTGTATTGAATGTCGATTTATGATTGCTCTGGCAACATTCTTTGCTCGAGCGTATGGCGCATGGCGATAGACAGCGCTATTCGTGATGGCATAGTTTCATGGATAAGATGTAGCTAGATATTTATCATCAGCAGATCAT
Organism: Cybosia mesomella; assembly: GCA_946251805.1. NCBI lineage: Eukaryota > Metazoa > Arthropoda > Insecta > Lepidoptera > Erebidae > Cybosia > Cybosia mesomella. Next base: position 25,528,751 of record OX276397.1, on the reverse strand, counting down.
TTACTACCGCGATATTCTAACAAAATTAAGCGGCAGCAATACTTGATTATAACGTGAATGTTCCCGATGCAATTAATGGCTTATAATACCTATGAAATTGCCGAAATTTTCTTACAAATTCATGAGTTCGTTATTCCTGTAATTTAATAGCTATTTCCATTATTGATATTTTGTTTGAAAGTTGATTTCAAGATTTTACAACTCACAACAAGCTGTCACTTTTCGAAAATGTAATAAAAGTTGCTGTTTGTTAGCTTAATGTTGTCTCATTCATACACAAAAAAATCATAAAATTTGGATTTTTCATTCCTAAAAAAATGCAAAAATGTTAGTACTGAAAATTGGGTTTCCTCCAATTTCTTCACGAAAAACGGCAATTTCTATATATTTAACTAATATTTATTACACTATTTTAATTCGTACTAATAAAAACGTAACGTTGGTTTACTGACTACGATTCACTCTGGTCATGTTCGCGTGGTCGCTATTCCCGATCGCATCAGGCTTCACCTCGGACTCCGGGGTCCGATGAGTTTACTGACTTCGACTGTACCATATTATTTGGTTTAATATTTACTACAATAAATATAATAAATAACCAACCGAACTGATTGTAAGAATGTTCTTGTTATACTATTCTAATCGAGTAGTTAAAACGTAATCGGTTATAAAACTGATTATGCGTTTTCGAAAAAAATGCTTAAAACTGATTACGGGCAAAACATGTTTCTAGTGTTTTTTTAGGTATTTTTTACTATTAGAATTTGGCAATTGTTTTTAGGGGTCATAAAGTAAATAAAAAACTTTTTAAAAACCACGTTTTCCTTAAGTGGTTTTTAAAAAGTTTTTTTTTTATTTTTATGTATTTTAAATTTATTTCTAATGATTAAATATGAAAATGTAAGGTGGCATTAGCCTACAATTCAGAGCTTTAGGGTGATCAGAAGTGGTTGAAAATTAAGTGTCAATTTTTGGCTTCAGAGGGAAAAAAACACAGACACGAAGTGAAACTAAGAAAAACGTGGTAAAAAGGAACCCTTATAAGATCACTCCCTTTTCCGTCTGTCCATTTATCACCACCGATTATCTCAGGAAACTCACCGATTATAGCAAGTTGACATTTATACCAGATACTGAGGTCTGTAGTCCCTATTAGGTATATATCAAGGTCCTTAGTCAACACGATAAAAGGATATGGGCAAAATTTAGATTTCCGCGAAGACTTGTGAAGTGAATACCAAAATTTTACCTTTACTTGTGCTTTGACTGCTTTAAACCAAAATTGTCAATTCTAGGTCAACTGGAAGTTCCCTATAGGTTTTTGTATCGAAAACCTATATGGTAGTTCCCGACAACCTCGAATAGAAAAATTTAGCAAAAAGCAAGGTCTTACAGCACAAAAAAAGTTGAAGATTAAGGTAAATTTTGTTACTTACAAGTTTCCACAAAAAATTAAATTTGCCTATATCTTTATACATAAAACTTAGATACAAATAAAAATGATACCAATTTTATTATGGCGGTGTAATCGGTAGGTACGGAACCTTCAGTGCACGAGTTCGACTCGCACTTGACCGTTTTTTTTTGTTTTAAAAACTATTGAAGCTAGTAATTTGTGATGTTTTATTATTATTTTTATAACCGCAATATATTGCAATTATTTCAAAGTGAGATTTTATTACCCCTGACGCTAAAAGGGGTGTTATAAGTTTGACGTCGATGTCTGTTACTGTGGCATCGTGGCTCTCAAACGGATGGACCGATTTTGATGCGTTTTTTTTTCATTTGAAAGCCAGTTTCCTTACGGTGGTTCTTAGCTATGTTTGGTTGATATCAGTTCAGCAGTGTAAGAGTATCAGCTCGTTTCCAAAATGATGTAAGGCATTTTTGCCGTATGATTACTCGATTAAGAGCTTAACGCGTGCCAGGTAATCGTTAAATGATGGCGTAGAGGGGCTTTTATAAATTTTAATCTAATAGTTATTATGAATCGCTCTTGTTGAAAAGACAATCATTGGTAACTAATTGAATCAGACGTTACATGGCAAATATTTAGTTTTTATTCGAAACAAGTGATATGGTTACCACAGCCCAACAGCTGTTGCAGATAATTAAAATTCATTCCCGTATTTTAACAATTAATACCTAACAGAAATGAGCAAATATGTGTACATTTCATGCTAATTAATTTTTAAAAATTAGAGTCCTGTTCGAGATTTCAACTGCCACATCAGAGGTTGCAGATCGGAGTTAGGCTCAGTGCAAATGTCCATGAAAGCATCTGGGTGTTTTCAATATAAGTATTTGCAAAAAATATTCTACATGCAAAGCCGGCTGTGAAAGCCTTAAGATTAATATCCAAGTACGTTTATGACCGCATTCTAGAATCCATAATACAATAGAGGCTCATTTCGGATCTAGATATCCCTGTTTGCAATTCACTACATCTTCATTGGTATTCCATATCTCATTTCCTGATAAAGTACTTGTCTGCCACCTAAGCGGTATAAAAAAAAGTTCTGTCAGTATCGGACTGATCGAAGGTAAGAAATCTAAGGATGTAACCTGCCTTTCATAAAGGTAACTATTAACCCTTCGAATTAATGAAAATTAGGAGGGCGAGCGAACAGAGCCCTATCTCTATTCCACAATCTACGAGTATGTATTTTGTGGTGGCCGGCGGGGGGGTATCCGAAGGGATTTTTCGCACGAAAAAAAAAATGGTACACTTTACTAAGAAACTATCACACTTTCAGGGTAATTTCTATTTAATTCTAGATGTGTACCTATAATAAAAAATTTATGTTATCCACATTTTTATAAAATAGTAAATATAACAATTTTTATTATTTCGATTTTTATTGTATTACTAATGCCATCAGTCGAAAATTATAAAATCAGATAATACATGGTGTACAACACACCACACACACACATAACAATGGGACTGTTACTACAAACACCATTTATGTTAGAGACGAGACCGTAATCTTAGCAATCCATGGATTCTCCGTGCGGGTGCCGGGTCCATCGCGTTGCTGAGTTGGGAACTCGGGACAGTGCCTGGGACTTGCGACCCAAGTGTAGGTTTAGAATCCGTGCTATAATCCGTGCATTAAAATGAATACTGGGTAGAATACTTCACAAACCCTCCTATAGCACCGCTTTTTGCTAGTGCAACTAACATAAATGGTCTTTAAGATTGGGAGCTAAATCGACTGGTGTTAAAATATGAATATAATTAAATATAAACAGCATCCATTAAACTAAGATTCCTGACCGTTCACTATGAATTAATAGAGAAGATAATATCAGTTCCACCTTTAGTACGCGTGTCAGCGCGTATCATCACAATTTCACGGCACAATCGTTCCACATGTGGTACCGTTCCAGCACTACTACTCCACTCCACTTTTTGGAAGACTGACACATATTTTCTTCAAAAATTGTACAGTTAGTTTCAACTCAAACTAGATGAAGCGCTAAAATTAGTCAGCTATCTTAATTTTTGTCGTGTTCGTAATGACTAATATAAACAAATATTGGAAGTCGAATTTAACTAACTTCAAAATGTCGTTTCGATTTAAAACTTTGTAAGTAAGTATGTGACACCAGGATGCCAATAGATTAATCCATCGAGTTGATCTGATGACGGAATCATCACGGTGAGTGGTAGAGTCAAGCAACAGTCATTTTGGCCGTTGCGTGAATGGGCCGACTCGACCGGGGAAGCACCACCCTCTCACAGAATATCGACGCCAAGTAACAGTATTTGAACTGTTGCGTTCCGTTTGGTGAGTGAGAGTGCCGGAGCCCAAACTCCTTTCCCATCCCCTCCCAAACTCCTTTCCCATCCCCTTTCCTTTACAGGGTTGGCAGCGCGAGTGTGACGCCACTGGTGTTGCACACGTCCATAGGCCACGGTAACCGCTTCCCATCAGGTGGGTCGTGTGCTTGTCTGCCACCTTAGTGGTATAAAAAAAAATCAAGATGTGGATAGTGTCCAGCTCTCGAAATGAGGCTTAAATATTTAGTTTGTTTAACGAATCTCCATCTATCTATACTATTATAAAATTGTAAATTAGTAGTGTCTGTACATTAGAGATATTAAAAAAAACTTTTGTTATGTTACATGAACGATTCTGAACACAACAATATTTTTTGTGGAACTCTTGTCTGTTTGTTCGCGATGGACGCAAAATCTTCTGAACGGATTTTGATGCAATTTTTCTATTGGAATGGTCTTGGTCAGACTTAAAACCTGACCTATGTTTGATTGCAAATGGTTAAGTAGAACCGGTGATATGACGAAAAACAAGCGGCCAAGTGCGAGTCGGACTCGCCTATTAAGGGTTCCGTAGCATAATAACGTTATAATGTTTTTTTTAATTTTTTAGTTGAGTTGATTAAATGAACGGTTCAAGCCCGACATAACCACCCCCGCTGGCCGGCGGGGGGGTATCCGAAGGGATTTCCGCACGAAAAAAAAGGTAAATTGCAGTTTACGATTTATGACGTATTCAAAAAAACTACTTACTAGATCTCGTTCAAACTAATTATCATTGGACTCGCCGTCCTTACAGAAGCAGGCCGTGGCGGAGGCGTGTCGTGTGTGCCCTACACACGCCTGCCAACTCACCGAAGCGGGATAAAACCCGACCCCACCAGGCGAGGTCGCGGTGGCGGCCGAAGTCCGCCGGCAACCCTGGGGTTATCCTTTCGAGGGCTTACCCGGGGTACCCGGCAACGGACACTTGGGGAGGACACCGTGCGGTTTTAGTCGAGACACGACATAACCACCCCCGCTGGCCAGCGGGGGGGTATCCGAAGGGATTTCCGCACGTAAAAAAAAAAAAAAAAATTATCATTGGAAGTTTACATGGATTGAATATATGATGTACTTTGGTACATCATATATTTTTTTTAGTTTTATCATTCTCTTATTTTAGAAGTTACAAGGGGGGACACACATTTTACCACTTTGGAAGTGTCTCTCGCGCAAACTATTCTGTTTAGAAAAAAATGATATTCAATATCATTTTTGAAGACCTATCCAAAGATACTACACACGTATGGGTTTGATGGAAAAAAAATCTTAGTTTCAGTTCTAAGTATTAGGACCCCCAAAATTAATTGTTTTTTTTTTCTATTTTTGTATGTAAATCTTAATGCGGTTCACAGAATACATCTACTCACCAAGTTTCAACAGCATAATTCTTATAGTTTAGGAAAAAAGTGGCTGTGACATACGGACGGACAGACAGCCATGACGAATCTATAAGGGTTCCGTTTTTTGCCATTTGGCAACGGAACCCTAAAAACGGTAACCAACCTCCGCGCGGGTGATGGCAGGTACATTATAATATTTGGAAGCGGGTGCATTTTTATGTTATTTTTTAGTTGATTACTATGCAATTAGGGTAGCAAAGACAGTGTGTTACCTTAGTCGTAGATCTGACCTTATTCAGTAGTATACATCAAACAGTAAAGCTTCCCTCAAATGAAGGGGCGTTTCGTTGTTCGTTGTTCTCAGTGCACCAGGAGAAAACTTTCTAGAGTAGATTATGGAACTGTTATAGGTGTTGTGTCAATCATGCGGAGTGAGTACAATTCACCTTTTTTATTATACATATCAGTATCAACTTTATTTGGGTTATACCACGAGGCTATAGGCGATTGCCCTGCTCACCATTCCTTAAAGCCGGCACTACAACCTATTCATTAAACATAATACACTTGCCAGCTACTTCATATTATACGAATCTCATAAACGACTTTCTTAACAAGTACTGACAGCTAGCTGATAAACATTACAACTTGTTTAGCATTCCAAGCTAACATAGATATGTTAGCGTGAAATAAGTACATAATAAATAATACAAATAAACTCGTGTACCATCTACTTATACCAATAATGTAGGTTCAAGGAAACAGACCGTACCTATACAAAATGAATTTATTCATCAATTTTACTTTATAACAAAGTGGTACTGAATATTTCGCAGTTGTGGAGCCATAACAGGCATATGTACTGTTATACGCAGACATCTCGTTGATAAACAGTCAAGTAACAGCGATACAAGAGTTCCGCATACATTCTTTGGACTTCAGGTGCATATTATTTATTATCTTTTAGAAAAAAATAAATCGTAACTTCTAGAATCTACTTGAATCTAAATCAAGACACGAAAAAGGATAAAATGTTTCAAAACCTATTTTTTCACCATCTTTTTTAAAATTCGAACGGTATCGACATCTTTGCACTTTCTACAAAAGAATAATTAAAAATGGGGATAAAACACATGTAATAAAAAACTTTAGTTATGTTGCATTGTCATTCAGTTTCTGTTTCAATTCTCTAAGGATCGATTCACCGACGATATAGTTTTATTTGATCGGGAAGTTTAAACACAACTACATATATGATATAATAATCCACCCGTACACACAGACCGACAAATGTGATTGAAGGAAAACGAAAACATCGAACGTGGTTTATGAATTGTGATGAACAATATATGATGAACATCCAATAAACCAAACCAGAATTCAGATTTATTTAGCAGAATGTTTGCAAAATTTAGAAACCTGTTTACTTCTTTACAATTGGTATAAAGTCTCGAGTGAATAGGTTTCTTCTAGGCAAACGTGATCCATCGTAGACCACATCGTCACTTACGACCTGGTGAGATAGATAGAGGTCAAACGTGAGCCTATCATTCATAAAAAAAATATCATTATATATAATATATATATAATATCATTTCATCGTTTTTACGTCATTTCGTGTTATTGGAATTTGATGAATGAAATTATATTCGGTAGCTTCTTTGCATGCAATCACAGAAATTTTTAATCAATCTAATTTATAATTTAAATTTCATATTACAATATTTCAATTTAGCGCCATAAATGTCTAGGCGACACATTGGATTATGAATTTAAAAGTAAAGTGATATAAATATTATAATAAATAATCAGTAGGTAGGTCTTTAATAACTTAATTTTAGTTCTCATCTTTAGAAGAGTTTTTAATATTATCAGATTTTTTTTTAAATTCTAAAGCAAATTATATCATTGATTATAAATTTCGGAGGATAAAATTCATATTTGAGGAACAGCTCTTATATGGAGTAGCGTTTCGGCTGGGAAATGGTGCATAGCTGCAATAGAGCTCCTTAGAGAGGTTACAATGATAGGCATCACGAGAATGACGCCGTTCCCTGAACAAGAAAAGTGTTTATAGGTACTGGTAGCCGCTGGGGTGCGACTGGTTGGATCACCTCCAAGTTTGGTGCACCCTGGGCAACGTGGGTGATGACGCATCATTGATTGCTGCTCTGGAGTAGCTGGTGTCAACGTCAACGGCCAAGAGTCTGACCAACCGGCCCTTTTCAGGGCCAGCTGACCCCATTGCACGAGGGGACCGGGGATGGCGGGCCTGCAAGGCCCGTGGGGGGACGTGGTCGCTCCAGGTACCCCTCTGCTGTTATCAGAGGGGACACTGCGAATGGCCCAGGGTCAGTCGGAGTGCGAGGGATATGCTCTATGGGTAACCTTACACCCCGGCGTCTGTAGACCCGAGACGGCGTGCGGTTTTAGTCGGTGCAAGCCCGACATAACCGCCCCCGCTGGCTGGCGGGGGGGCATCCGAAGGGATTTCCGCACCAAAAAAAAAAAAAGAAAGGGTCAGTCGGAGTGCGAGGGATATGCTCTATGGGTAACCTTACACCCCGGTGTCTGCAGACCCGAGACGGCGTGCGGTTTTAGTCGGTTCAAGCCCGACATAATTGCCCCCGCTGGCAGGGCGGGGGGGTATCTGAAGGGATTTCCGCACAAAAAAAAAGGTACTGGTAGCCGCTGTGGAAGGCGCCGAGGCGTGACCTCGTGGCAGCCATCGGGGTGGGAGTCCTCTCGCTCGGCAGCATGATTGCGGCAATGGTGCAATGGTGCGGCGTGTGCGGACAAGCACACGGCCCACCTGATGGGAAGCGGTTACTGCGGCCTATGGACGTGTCCAACACCAGTGGCGTCACACTCGCGCTTCCGACCCTGTAAAGGAAAGGGGATGGGAAAGGAGTTTGGGAGGGGATGGGAAAGGAGTTTGGGCTCCGGCACTCTCACTCACTTACTTGGCGTCGATATTCTGTGAGAGGGTGGTGCTTCCCCGGTCGAGTCGGCCCATTCATGCAACGGCCAAAATGACTGTTGCTTGACTCTACCACCTTCAAAATCATATCATAATCATAATTTAGAATTCTCCCGGCCCGCCGAGCCTGAAACATGCTCGCCGCACGCCGCAGGCGACTCAGGCGCGTCCTACATGAGCGCAGGCCTGGGGGTGGCAGGTGAGGCCGCCTGTCACCCCAGCAGAAGCAGGCCGGGACGGTAGGGCAACTAGCGCCCCTCCCCCAAACCGGAGCAAGACGGGGACACCGTGGTTCTCAAACCCGCGAGGGCCATCTCGAAACCGGAGATGGCCCAGGGTCAGTCGGGGTGCGAGGGATATTCTTTATAGGCATGCTGCTGTTAGTCGGCGGGGGGGCGAAGGGATTTCCGCATGAAAAAAAAAATTAAAAAAAAAGTTACTGGTAACAGGTTAACATGAACCAGGCCATGTGTAGGTTTGCTACTTTATAGTATAGCCCAGTGCTTTTATAGATGATGGCCAGACAGCTACCTACTTTAATCACGGAACACATTTAGTCGCAAACACATCCAAATTATGTATCCAAATACATTTTTCTGTTCAATATTCTTGTCATTGAGTGTTGGTACTCTATTAAAAATTTTCATGGCGCTCAACAAAGATCTTTGGTGCCCAAGTCAACCTCACCTGCTGCTTGGTACTGTAGTGTCCGACCTCGTTCGACCACTACAGTTCATTGACCTGGCCATCATGTGTCAGAGTTTAAAAATAAATACATGTTTGATTTAAAATAGAGCGTAGGGAAGAAAAAACAATTGCTGCGAGGTGCATTCGGCTGTGCGGCTGACAGCGGGCGACTTGACGCGCCGCCCGGGTCCGCCGGCCGAAGAGAAGATATAAGTGTATTAAATTTAGGCTCAGTCCTTGAGCGGAGATCGCGATCCCTTACAGTTCGTTTAAATATAAATATATTCGCGTAAAAACCTCCCTAAACTCGATATAGGAAGCTTTGTTGAATTAATAAATGAGATATAACTATTTTTCCTTGTGTTTATCTTTTATCAACACGAGGTATTGTGGCGTCCAAGCCCCGGACGCTACAGTACACCGTGGAAAGAAAGAGAGGAGCAAGAGAGCGGCCTGGGTGCACACTTTGTCTGCTATCGAGATTGAGGCTGACGTTGATGGTTATGACTATAATAAATACTAGCTGATGTCCGCAGTTCCACCCACGCGGAGGTTGGTTTTCGATTTTTGGTCGTGTCTCCGGTTCTACTTGCAATCAAACATACGGTAGATTTTAAGTGTGAACAAGACCTTTCTAATAGAAAAGCAGCATCAAAATCTGTTCAGTAATTTTTGAGCCCATCGCGAACATTCAGAGAATGAATTTCAAAAAAAATTGTTTTGTTAATCGCTCATTTAACATAACACAAGTTTGTTATTTTTAGTATCTCTAATGTACAGACACAACTAATTTACAATTTTGTAATAGTCCTATATATTCCATTCATTATAAATGCTAATATGAGACACAGTAACCTAATTGTTCAAATCTCGGATCAGATAACTTACGTTACCTCCTCTTTTATAAAGCCTACTTCTGTCTCTTAGTTAGTGTCACCTTTTTAGGTAAAACCACACAACTTTCAAAATTTTATTCAAAACTCGTTGATCCTGATCGAAAACTGACAGACAGCTCAACGGTATCAGAGTGGAAACTCTGCGATTGTTTTCTCCTTCACAGTCAGATATACATCGACATTTGAATTTTACCTTAGAAATGGTTGGCACTTGATTTTGCAACCTTGTTTATGAAAGTTATAAAATTTGTTATTGAAATGTTGTGAATTTGTCATGCATAACCTGATCTAAACATCAACTAGTACCAAGGTAGGTATATACAGTCGGGTTACGAAAACCTTCTTGAATTCATTCCTTTATAAAGTCATAACCTCTTAGGACCTTTTGAAACCAAAGTATTGAGTAGAAAAGTGCATTATTAAATATACTAAAAGCGCACGGTGTTTCGTCACATCGGCCAGTGTGGTCGAGAAATCTGGTGTGCCCTGGAAAGGATATCCCAGAGACCCCGACTGGCCTTGGCTCCAACATAGGCGACCCGGACTTGTCAAAATCAAAATCTATAGACAGCATACGCATATAACAGGCATACGGTGGAAACACGGCCTTATATTTTACAAGTTTTTGCTGTGAAATACTGATCTCGTTCTCGTAACCCACAGGAATGTAGTCCTTTTTTTTTTTTTTTACGGATTAGTCCTGAGATAAAAAGTAAGCACATGTACTATTCCAAACTATACTCTATCACTGCGCCAATATTCATTTAAATCCGTTCAGCCGCTTTACGTTAAAGAGTAACAAACATCCCTCTAATCCTGACGAACTTTCACATTCAATTAATCATATTAGTAAGACATACAAATGGAGCTTATATCTCTTAACTTCTACTACTCAGCGAGGCTTATATGGGTAAGTTTTATTAGAATATTCAATTGTAATGGCTGCTATATTTTATGGTTGTTATTAATAGCAAGTAAATCTTACCAATCATTACTATTAGACTTATTTATGCGTATTTATGACATTATTAATGGATGTTGTTGTCATGTCTTGTTACTATTAAGTTGCAGATACCTTTTTTTTTTTTTTTTTTCGTGCAGAAATCCCCTCGAATACCCCCCCGCCGGCCAGCGGGGGCGGTTATGTCGGGCTTGAACCGACTAAAACCGCACGCCGTCTCGGGTCTGCAGACGCCGGGGTGTAAGGTTACATAGAGCATATCCCTCTCACCCTGACTGACCCTGGGCCATCTCCGGTTTCGAGATGGCCCCCTCGGGTTTGGGAACCACGGTGTCCCCGTCTTGCCCCGGTTTGGGGGAGGGGCGCTAGTCGCCCCACCGTCCCGGCCTGCTTCTGCTGGGTTGACAGGCGGCCTCACCTGCCACCCCCAGGCCTGCGCTCATGGAGGACGGAGGTCGTTAAGCGACCTCCGGCGCCTGAGTCGCCTGCAACGCGCGGCGAGCATTTTGCGGGCTCGGCGGGCCGGGAGAGTTCTTAACCTCTCCCGGGCGCGCTCCGCCATCTCCTTCGCGAGCATCATATGCTCGCAGAAGGAGGTGGCGGCGGCCCACGCGCTCGCGCTCCACACCATTGCCGCAATCATGCTGCCGAGCGAGAGGACTCCCACCCCGATGGCTGCCACGAGGTCACGCCTCGGCGCCTCCCACGCCGGGCAGTCCGCCAGCGTGTGCAGCCCTGAGTCCTCGCTCGCGTCACAGTGATGACACTCAGGCGTTGGCTCCTTCCTGATCCGATGCAGGTGGTCCCCGAAGCACCCCTTCCCGGAGATCACCTGCGTCAGTCGGTACGAGAGGCTTCCGTGTCGCCTCTCTAGCCAATCCTCCATGATGGGCCTTACCGCCGCTATAAGTTGCAGATACCTGTTCGTAATTCCTAATAAGTAGGTAAATTATAGACATACTTATATAATTTTCACTTCTCATGCTCTTAAAATGTTACTTTAGTCTCTGCATATCGGGACTAAAGTTCCTTATTAATCTCTAGGGACTAAAGTATTTTTTTTTTTATTTACTTTGAAAACTCCTAAACAGCCAATCACGGTGTTTGTGAATGGGAGGATTATCACCTTTTTAGTGATTGTGTGTCTTTTTTTGTTTATACCACTAAGGTGGCAGACAAGCACACGGCCCACCTGATGGGAAGCGGTTACCGCGGCCTATGGACGTGTGCAACACCAGTGGCGTCACACTCGCGGTGCCGACCCTGTAAAGGAAAGGGGATGGGAAAGGAGTTTGGGAGGGGATGGGAAAGGAGTTTGGGAGGGGATGGGAAAGGAGTTTAGGCTCCGGCACTCTCACTCACTAAACGGAACGCAACAGTTCAAATACTGTTACTTGGCGTCGATATTCTGTGAGAGGGTGGTGCTTCCCCGGTCGAGTCAGCCCACATTCATGCAACGGCCAAAATTACTGTTGCTTGACTCTACCACTTCAAAATGATAATGATATAGAAATAACCTCAAAATGACATTTGAAAAAATCTAAAAAACCCATTTAATTTCGCAATGAAATGACCATCGGCAACCTTTTTGAGGATAGAGTGTCTTTACGACACTCTCCAACTTTTACTCCGAGTGAAGATATTCAACATGCTCAAATACAAAGCACGGAGACGCACGTTAATATACCGGGGAAAACCATACAATTAAATGTAAATAATTGCACTTTTAACTTTTCTTAGGTTAGATTAACGATTAATACGTAATTTTAAGAAACTTTGTTATTATAAATATTATAATTTTGTATAGAACGTCGTTTTTTTTCCTCGCATTCAAAGTGAAAAGTAGAGTGTTTAACGTGGGACTAAACAACCATAATGACACTCGAACTATTAGCCAGGCTAAAACATCTCGTGTCATTATGGCTTGTGTTAGTCCCTTGTTGAACAATGTATTACTCATGGGTATTCATATTACATGAAATATGTAGTATCCTAACGCACTGACCCGAATAGAAACCTTACAAGTCTTCATATTCATTTTAGTGATAGTCCTATTTGCATCCGAGACTCCCACTGCGGAGTCATCGGTTTCTTGTTATCCACGTTTTGTTTGGTTTATTTTAGCTATTATGGAAACGAGTGCTATCTGACCCACAATCCCGATAAGAAAGCTTACGCTAAAACCTCATCCGTTGATGGGCAGTATGTCAGCTACCAGATGAGGCCGGCTTGGGTACCGAAAATCTTAATTGGATCCCATACATCCCTTCAAGTATTGTTTTTATAAAAGGTTTCTTTTATAGCTAGTGAGTTGGCTTCAAAGCCTGCAGGTTGGTTGAAAGTTAGTGTACAGGTCCCACCCATCCAATCCATCCCATCCCTGAGGCCCAATCCAAACTCATATGCAAGAAGCGTAAAAGAGCACTTTCCATCCAAAATAAAACAAGGCAACGCGCGTCGCAGGCGGCTCAGGTCGCTTAACGACCTCCGTCCTCCATGAGCGCAGGCCTGGGGTGGCAGGTGAGGCCACCTGTCACGCCAGCAGAAGCTGACCGGGACGGCGGGGCGCCTAGCCCTACTCCCCCAAACCGACGGGGACACCGTGGTTCCCAAACCTGAGGGGGCTAACTCGAAACCGGAGATGGCCCGGGGTCAGTCGGGGTGCTCGGATATGCTTTATGGGCAACCTTACACCCCGGCATCTGAAGACCCGAGACGGCGTGCGGTTTAAGTTGGTTCAAGCCCGACATAATCGCCCCCGCTGGCCGGTCGGGAGGTATCCGAGGGGATTTCCGCACGAAAAAAAAAAGGTTATACGAAGTCTCAATAAAAAGCAGTTCTTAAACTAACGCTCATCACCTGATTAACGGCATTGAAATAGTTTTATTATGTTCTCGCAGTGCGATATTATGCTACAAAATATTTCAAACAGTCCATAATATTTCCCATTTAAATATCTCAATTAGCGTGATCGTTACGTTTTTTGTTTCGTCTTCGTGTCAAACAATTATTCCTTACACGGCACTGCTATATTTGCATGTGAATAATAATACATTTCATATAAATCGGACACATGACCATTCTTTTAAAAAAAAATTGGACAAGCGTAATTCACAAGCGCGTCGTCATAATTTGTGCTCGGTGTCGAAACAAGTTTTTAGATTTTTACGATGATTGTTTGTACAAATATTTGGACACAGTGTTAGGTTATATCATAGATATAAAAAAGCCGTGGTAGCCTAGTGGTATGGGTAATGGACTTCTGAGACGAGGTCTCGGGTTCGATCCCAGGTTTTACCATGGCACACACCAATGACTTTTCGATGCTTTTCGAAGTTATGTGTGTATTTATCGCAGGTTTATAAGTGCCCGGTTAATGGCAATAGGCTCGCCATCTATTACATTGGGACCTAAACATAAACTGGCGAAATGTGGGTGCTAGCACCTCTGCCTACCCCTTCGGGGATATAGGCGTGAGTTTATGTTATGTATGTTATGTTATAGATATAAATGAGACCAGATACGGATAGATAAGACGATGTAATAAATAGGAACTATCCCCGATGCATTCCAGAGCTCAAGCTTTGAACTGCAAGCGTTCGATTTGAGCTGTAAATAAGTAAACAATACTTGTAACTTGTGTAGGAAAATGTGAAAATTTAAAATTTTCCTCCGAAACAGAACTGCATTACAAATAGTTTATATTCACTTATTGAAACAATTATTAGAAATACCATTTTCATTAGAACTTTTCGCAAACCGTTTCTTATTCGTAAGTGCTCAGATTCGTGTATTTTCCAACCATTTGAATTATATATTCCATGAACTACTTCTACATACACAAAGGCGGTAATCTATCGTGCCGATGAAGCGCGTATTAGCATTCGAGACAGTAAAAAGTTAGTACTGGTCGCATTAAGTGACGAACAGAATTTCCAATTTCCAATAAGTAATCCTTGTCTGATGCAAATTATTTCGTTGTTAAAATCCGCACGCAATGTCTTCAGCATCAAGAATCAACGATACAGAAGTATATTTTTACGATTATATTATCTTCAAGAAGGCGGTATAAAGGCAATATAAATAAAGTCAATGTTTAAATTTATTTAGCAAATGACTAGGTAAACAAGTTATTAAGAAAGTTTTATCTTAGTTTGAGTCAAATTTCTGAATTTCTCTTCGGAGTATATTTTTGTATCTATTATCTAAGTTAATAGTTTCATTTCATTTCCGAGATTTTACTATTTCTCCGATTACTCATATGATTGCTCGATTTCTACATATCTCTGCTCTGTTCTTCTTCGTCCTATTGGAACACAGCCTTAGAAAACTTATTATTTAATTGAAAGTTTAGTGAGGCAGCAGTAGCCAAGGCAGCTGCTGCTGTGCATTTGATTAGGGATTAAGTCCCAAGTTTAGGCAAAATGTTACTGGGCTTTACTATTAAGAAACATCGATAGGATTTATAGATCTACTTATAGACACGAAAACTGCAAACACATAGCATGCCCTCGTTCCAACGCATGCATATTTGCTATACAGCGACTTAATATTCATTGTGATATCAGCTGATCCGCGACATGTAACGGGGGGGTACCGTTAATGATCGTCACAAGGCTCTTCAAAACCATAGAGCATCGAAGTACTCATTGGTAATTTCTTTTCAACTAATAAATTTGTCTTTGTTGGCGTACAAACAATGCTGTGATTGTTTAACACTTTCATAAACGAATCTAAGTATGTTATGCCATATTATGACCATTATTCCTGTTTGAACTGTAATGACAGCAGCATCAGAATTACAATGGATAGGTTGCACGTTCGAAACCTATCTGGTGCATTACCAATATGAAATAAGTTGTAACGTAAGAATTTAGCTTTTAAAAATAGTAACGTTGGTTATATTTTTAAACTATGAAACCACACCTTTTTTTTTTTTTTTTTTTCGTGCGGATATCCCTTCGGATACCCCCCCGCCGGCCAGCGGGGGCGGTTATGTCGGGCTTGCACCGACTAAAACCGCACGCCGTCTCGGGTCTTCAGACGCCGGGGTGTAAGGTTACCCATAGAGCATATCCCTCGCACCCCGACTGACCCTAGGCCATCTCACCACTAACAGCATCGCTCATCCTGTCTCCTCTGAAAGCAGAGGAGTATGGAGAGCGATGTGTTCCCGCCACGTTGGGTATTGGCCGACGATCAATGCCAACCCTATGAAGGGGAAGCCATTGACCGCCGCCCAGGGTGTACCGGCCGCTCCGATTCCGTTCCCCCCGGACTGCAGCGGGATCGGAATCGGAGCGACACTCAAACCAATCTGATCTGAAGTGGCGTTATAAAATGTTAGGAAATATTCAGTGTCGAAGTTTTTAAAACACCCAACAATAGTTAACTTATTACAGAATATGTTACTGTTTGTTAAAAATATTATATAACGTTTATTAATGTTTGTAACCCGTGTCGACGCACTTTAAACCAAATACATAAAAAAATTAAAGCTAGAATCAATTTCCTACTCAACAGATCTATTGTATTCGAAATTATTCCGAAACATCTAATACAGTTTCCGTGAAACAGCCTTTATTTAAGTAAGTGAACGTACGAGAATATCCACTGACTGACGCTAATGGACGTTTAACATTTCGTTAGCCATTTTATTTCACTCGTGATCACGATTTCAGGCTACAAAGACTTAGGGAATATATTTATCAGTCAGTTTATGCGTGATACGTGTCGTGTACCTACAATCTTAAAAAGACACAACCGCATCTCTTCCCGTGGCAGTAGTCATTATAAATTTGCCGGCAGTAGTAGGCTGTTAAAGTTTACCGTCAGTAGGTTATTCAAATTTTACCGCCCCCATCGACGTCTATAATGACGTCAGTTCCCAGGTTATTTTTACAACCCATCGACTTCGAACAGATTGCACAATTCTTTTTCCTGGTCTGCAACCGAACGGTACTTTTCAGGTTCACTCAGGTGGCAGATTAGCACACGGCACACCTAATGGGAAGCGGTTACAGCGGCCTATGGACGTGTGCAACACCAGGGGAGTCACACTGGCGCTGCCGACATTTACTTGACTTAGGGGTGTGCAAATTATTGACAAATGTTTCTGGTGATCTGGTGATCTGGTGAAACATAATATTACGTATTGAATTGTTTGTGTGGACCTTATAATATTTAGGAAGGTACATAAATATCTTTTTTTTTTAATTCTGTAAGACTTGAACAGAGTATTGGTCCCAAATTTGCCGCTCCCAAAATCACTCTGGCTGCTAGGAAATCCGCCACTGTCCCGCGGATGCCCGGTTGTGTGCAAGCATGATTATATTATTAAATAAAAAAGTAAAGCTCTTATTTTATTATATTCACATTGGAGATTCGTCATAATACTCATAATGTGTCAACCGAGTTGATTACAGTAATTTAGCGTTGCGTGAGCGCAGACCACGCTCATCTCTACACATTAATGAAGAGCCTGGAGCACTATTTTAGACATGTATTATTTACTTACGTGCTCTCAGTTGAATGAAGTCTGCAACATCTGAAAAAATAAAAAAAACACTTATGTTACACTTTTTTTTGTGCCTGCAAATGTCTTTACAACCCTAATGACTAGTAATAAACTTAAAGTTTAACGCTTTTATAGTTAATTTGCCTGACAATCAATTCAATTCTTTGTGTCATTGAAGTTAGTTTAATTAATTTCGTACAATCTTACTAATATTATAAACTTGAAAGTTCATGAACATGGATATATGGATGTTGGTTACTCATTCACGCAAAAACAGCTGAACCGATCTGGCTGAAATTTGGACAGGGATATATTATAGTCTGGCAGAACACATAAGTTACTTCTTATCCTTGGAATAGGTTCCCATGGGAGCGGTAACGGGAACAGCATTCCAAGCGGGTGAAGCTGCGGGCAAAGCTAGTATCTAATAATTCTTAATCCTTTTCAAGAGCCAATCCTGACTGCATCCGAAGCTAGCACTTTGGAGTCCGGGGTCTGCTCTCAAGTAGGACAAAAAAGGTCAATTTAAACCAAATCATGGACCCACTAATTCCAAAATGATGCTGAACTAAATACTGCTTGACATCAGAACTTATTTGCTACCTTACTGGTATATAAATATAAAACATTTTGACAGCAAAATATAGCTTAGAAGCATTAAGACCTGTCTATTACTGTACAAATATCGAGCAGCGGCCTTTCTCATAGGTGTCATTATTAACTGAATAGCAATTAACAATAATTCAATGTTATCATAAATGGTGTAGACGTGCAATGAAATAAATGTCACTTGAAAGAGCCGCTATGGACACTGCTTAATAGTTATTGGAAACATTTCCTTGTCCAGAGATATCGTTTGAGTTGCCTTAACACAGCGGGTGGAGCGAGATTAACACTAGCAAGAAGTTAAATAGCACCCGCGGGGCATCACACTTCACGAATTCACAGCAATAGAATAATAATTCATAGAACGTCGGTAGCTTAGTGGTTAAGGAGTCGATCTTATGATCGAGAGGTCCCGGGTTCGAATCCTGGCCATTACACTACCGACGTGAACCCACTCCTAACACAAGCAATTTAGCTTAGCTGGAGGGGTTAGGGGGAATACTAGTAATTTCGGTTAATAATATTCTTTAAAAAAAATGTAATGTTAGACATAAAACGGCGTTATTAATTCAGAGTTATGCTCATTTAAATTAAATATAGCTTATATAAAATTAATTCTAATACCTTCTATCAGTTAAATTAGATAAATTAGCAATCGGTTTCGAATCAGTGCATTCAAATTAAATCTCGTGGGACATGCTCGGTGTCAGTTTTGTGACCATAATTCGTCGTTATCTCAAGTCTAGAATTAATAAAATGTATTATTATATATTATTATGTAATTTTCCCAGAGCTGCAGCTAGAGGTGTGAATGACCTCGTGAATTGTGAAAGGACGAAAGCAGATAGCGGGCTGTTATTTGGGGGTGAAACTATTCCTATTAAACTAGTATTTTATGAGACTCTAAGAATTTCCTAATAAGAAAACCCAATAACACCGTGTACAACCCAGGGATTCCTTTCCTTACAAATTATAAATAAATAAATATTCTACGACACTCTACACAGCGCCATCCAGACTCAAAGCAAGCATAGCCCAACTAGCTTGTGTCGTGGCTTCCAGAATGCGGATATACATACCTAGACACATTATTTTTTTTTAAATACATACATATTATACATAGAAACACCTAGACCACTGCAAACATTCATATTCATGCACACAAACATTTGCACGCGGAATCGAACGCGCGACCTATTTGGAACTTTCTATTAGCGCGTTATTTGGAACGTTATTAGTTCTCGAGTGGTGCATATGGTCTATAAACACAGAAAATTGCAATCAAAAGGCGTTGTATGTAAAATAGAAAAAATATCTCACATACCAAGTTCAGCTACTGTAACTGCAATTACGAATAAGTCGACGTCCGCATAAATGGTGCAGACGTACAATAAAATATAACTCACTTGAGGGTACTATGAGCACTACTTAATAGTTATTAGAAACATTTCTATATCTAAAGGCATAATTTTAAGATGCCTTAACACAGCGGGTGGGTCAAAATCGGTCGCACTTGTTAAGAAGCTAAAATATATAGCATCTGCGAAGCGTCACGCTGCACGAATTCAACGCAATGCAGTGTGATTCATAAAACGTTGTTTTCGATTCATGAACATTAAAATTAAGGTTTTTAGGGGTTAGTATTATATAGGTAACGAAATACTCGCCCCAGAGGTCGCGTGGTGTAAGTTTCCGCTTATGTTTGCGTAGTTGAATGTAACAGAGTGTAGCAACAAGCTCACTTTGTATTTCGTGGAGTCAAACATAATAATAATTATTATAGATATGAATGCGTTACGGCCTCTGTGGCGTAGCGGTAGTGCATTCGACTGCTACGACAGGAGGCGCGGGTTCGATTCCCGCTCAGTGCAAATATTTGTATGCATGAATATATCTATTTGTATTAGTCTGGGTGTTTCTTATGTATAATATGTATGTATTTACAAAAAAAAAGTATATAAGTATGTTTATCCTCATTCTGGAACCCATAACACAAGCTAGTTTAACTATGCTTACTTTGGGTCTAGAAAGCGCTGTGTAGAATATGTATATTATATATATATATATATATATATATATATATATATATATATATATATATATATATATATATATATATATATATATTAGCATCGGTAGTATAATAAAAGAATTTAAAGTTATTCATAATCATAGTTACTACAACATTAGTACCATTGTAGTCTTTATCATAACTGCTAACGTCGACAGCTCTATGCGTACCTATTCATGATAGAAATTGATTTTCTTGTATCTCTGGCTTTTATAGCTAGCAATTTATACGTTAACTAGCAGAATGTGTTCCGTGCTTTTACTTAAGATTCGATCTGCTCCTTTTAATAGTTAATGATGTACCTATTAGTATTATGACATTTGAATACAAATCTAAGTTCTGGTACTAAATCATTATTTGAATCGGTAAGTTGTTTTATAACATTAGTTAATAGGCAATAAACTTAGATTAGTAATGTATGAATTTATGCCTGTATACATAAGTGTACATCTACGAAGGGGTTTGCAGAGGTATATTAATATCTGCATGACATCAACTGTGATTTCAATGTCGCGTTATAAGTGGTTCTTGACTTGTTTAGACTGTAAAGTGCTAACTGAAAATTGTTTAATAGAAAGGTTTGCAATATAGGATTCATATCCCGGGACCTCATGTACAGCAGGCGAGTCTGCTATCACTGCACAAACATAATATAAACACACATTCAGAAGTACATACCTAACAGTATGCTGTACCTTTTTTTTTTTTTTTTTTTTTTTTCGTGCGGAAATCCCCTCGGATACCCCCCCGCCGGCCAGCGGGGATTTAAGATAGTTCTATGGTTACCTCTACCAACTTCAGTTCAGATTATCATGTCAATATTTATTTAACTGATTAAAAAAACATTGATTATTTTGTAAATCTAACTAAACTAAACGAAATAAAACTAAAGTAAAATTAATAATTAAAAGAAACTTAAACCTAAAATGCATCTTGGAATTCCTCCGCAACTGGCAGTATTGCCACGATGTATGGTAATACTTATTCTCTGTGCTAAAAAGAAGCCAGCCTTCTGGTCACGAGAAGCGTCGATCATACGTTTTGCAATGTCCCTGAAGAGACTACGAGCACTCGGACCCCATGCCCCTAACGTTTCGATTCAAACGGCACAAATTCATAATCTCCAATTAAATACCAGAGTCCTACCCATTTTCCATGGCATTAATGACATACCGTCCGGTCTCTTGCCATCGTCGCGTGCCAAACCATTTGGTTCAAGTACAGCTGGCAAACCGGCAGTGACAAGAGACACGTCGGATTATATCGTTGAGACTGGCGTGCCGTGGTATTCGCCCAGCGCTCCTGCAGCACGATAAGCCATGGTGTCCGGTGTCCATGGCGACATCGATGCGGAGAAACACACGGGGCACCTAAACGAAGGCATGTTGCGATGCGGAAGGTTAGTGTCATCTAACATAGTTCCTACGTTAGATGACGGAAGAGCTTGTAACCAAAGACCCGACTCCCACACTCCTACCGCCAGCAAGCGAGCACGCTCTGCAGCATTAGAACATGTATTTATTAAACGTTTTCTAACCAAGCTGCAAAGCGGCCCGTCCCACTGTCGCTGAGAGAGAAGGTTCTTTGGAAAATCGGTGTTCGGGCATGCAATTTTAAGAAGACAATAATTGCAACTTGGTTTCAAACATATTATAAAGATAATTAGATCGTAATTATAATAAATTAAAGTTTAAATAAAAAAAAAGACTTCATCCTTTCATCAGTTTATGTTTATCATTTGCAACATAGGATTTATTTATTTGATGGAATTCCGCACGATAAAAAAAAAAAAAGGTACAACGATGATGTACTCGAAGTAACTTAAAATACTTACGTTTTTGGTGTTCTGAATGATAGATGAACCCTAAACCTTCATAAAATATTTAGAAGAACTTCATATAACTAGAGAAAACGTAAACTCATTCAATCATATGTGTATATCGTAAAAAACGCAGCCACTTGCAACTGACGAAGCGACTGAAGTGAGTTGAGATCCTCGTAAGTAGATGTGTTAACGTGTGCGTACGTTAGCCTTCGTTGTATGAAGACGGCCTTCTGTACCTGACCTTGGCGTATTTGCAAGGCCATGACTCCAGCCGTTACTGAACAACCAGTTGTCATTATTGTACTGGTCAGGTTTATAAACGTTCCTGTATTTACTCTTCTAGACTTTTTATAGCTGCAATATTGTAATTTTGTGTTTATTTTACGCCCGTTGTACCAATGACATTAAAACCTCATTGGCGACTTTTATAGAATAAAATAGATCGTTTACTAAATTGTTAAGTGCTTTTTACAATATTTTAACTTTATAACTATGTACTAAATATTAAACTACTTACTGTTTAAACGAGACCAGCATTCTTGGGCTCCTTTTTTTTCGAACGGAATCCCCTCGGGTACCCCCCGTCGGCCAGTGGCGGAGGTTATGTCGGGCTTGAACCGACTAAAACCGCACGCCGTCTCAGGTCTCTGGTCTTGAGACTCTGGGGCGAAAGGTGGTGCTAGGGAAATGCCTTATATTTATAAATGGCATAAGGCATTTCCCTCGCACCCTGAATGACCCAGGGCCATTTCCGGCAATGGCCCCTCGGGTTTGGGAACCACAGTGTCACCGTCTTGTTCTGCTAGGTTGACGTTGTGGCTCTACCTGTCACCCCCAGGCCTGGGCTAATGGAGGACGTGGATCGTTAAGCGACGACGTCTGAGTCGCCTCCGCGGTTCGGGGTCTCAGCGGATCGGAGGAGACCAGAGTCGCTCCCGGATCCGCTCCACCGCCGCATTCTTGGGCTCTGCTGTTAATTGAAATGAGTATCAAAAATATTGTTTTATATTTCTCCAGTTGAAATAAAACATTACGAAAGACTACTCTTGTGGCCTAAATCAGCTTACTTGCGATATCTGTATATAGTGTACATAATTAGCCTCGTTAATAAACCTATATACTAATGTCACCAAACTCACACGTAACCCAAGGCGTGAATTATACAGAAACGATATGGATGGAACGAGATGGATATGGTACGGGTAAGCAGACGCGATTAAAATTATAGCTTACTAGCTAATACCCGCGGCTCTGCCCGCGCGGCAGTCGGTTATTGGCGGTTATTGTTTTTGTTCATATCTCCGATTGCGAACCAACACGGCAGATTTTAAGTATGATCAAGACCTTTCTAATGGAAAAAAAGCATAAAAACCGTGTAGTTTTTGCGTCCATCGCGAACAAACAGATAAACAGACAAGAACTTCACAAAAATATTTTTGTTTTCAGAATCGTTCAATGTATACACACACTACTAATTAACAATTTTATAATAGTATAGAAAGACTACACCGTCTTCTCCTTGCCTCTTCTGTGTATTTTTGATCACATCCGTACATTATCTGTTCCATATCCGTGTTGTATCGGTTTTGTATAAGTCACGCCTATATAACCTAGCAAGCAACAAAATACTCACGTGATTATTTATAATTTTCAGGTGAGATAAGCCTGAAAGTATACGTCAGTTATGAGTCAATCGCATTGTAAATTATATTGAAAATCCTCACAGCTAAGATAGCTACGGGCAGTCCTATGTGGTTTTATATTTTGTGGCCCAACCTCACCAAACTAAAAAAAAAGTTTAAAACCGTAAGTTTAAGTCTAATAGTCTCACGGCACATATTTTTATCACGACATGGTAATCTAGGTGGTCGCGATCCCATTCTAATTCATCAGACTTTAGGCTGGCCACACACATCCACCACGTCTCGCTGAATTCAAAATCTGCAATCGTTGACGGCTGCACATCTGACCGATTAGCGACCAACGCTGGGGTCCCTCAGGGGTCGGTACTCTCGGCTACATTATTCTTGCTGCACATTAACGACCTGCTCAAGCCCGGTACTTTTGGGTACGCAGACGACAGCACAGTAATCGAGAGTTACGAGTCCAACCCCCGAGCCAGCGTGGGACAGATCCGCTCTCTCCGAGAGGCTATGGTTGAGCGTTTGAATTTATCCTTGAAGGTTGTCTCCGATTGGGGTGATGCTAACTTGCTCAAGTTCAACGCTACCAAGACTCAGGCGTGTCTCTTCTCTGCCAAGCGAAGTCAATTTCAGCCAAACCCCACATTCCGAAATGCATCCGTGCCGATAACCGACCGCCTCGATCTTCTTGGCGTTACCCTGACGTCCACCCTCAATTTTGGGTCTTACATTGAGGCTAAAGCTCAAGTGGCTGCTAAAAAGCTGGGTATTCTGTCGAAGGTGCGACAGTACTTCACACCAGAACAGTTGCTCAACTTGTACCAAGCGCAGGTTCGATCCTGTATGGAGTACTGCTCGTACCTGTGTGATGGCTCAGCTAAATACCACCTGGAAGCGATTGAGACCATAAAGAGACGGGCCAAGAGGCTCATCAATAACGATGCACTCGTCGAGAAAAGGCTTCAGAGCCTTGAACATCGACGCAAAGTTGCAGGCCTATCGGTTTTTTACCGGATGCATTTCGGAGAGTGTGCGCTGGAATTGCACAACTTGATACCTCCAAGCCCTTTCCACCAACGAACGATCAGACGCATAGCGACGCGCCACCGCTACATGGTGGATATTCCACTCATACGCACGAAACGTTTCGGCGACACATTTATTATGCGTACAGCTAAGGAGTGGAATTGCCTGCCTGAGTCTGTGTTTCCGGAAAGCTATAACCTTGGAATCTTCAAGTCTCGAGTGAATAGGTTCCTTTTAGGCAAACGTGATCCATCGTAGACCACATCGTCACTTACGATCAGGTGAGATAGAGGTCAAACGTGAGCCTATCATCCATAAAAAAAATAAAAAAAATATTATTAATTCAAAAAGCCCGGAATTCCGTACAAAGTATGTTTAACATAATTATGTTTCACACACATTCTGAAGAAATCTGATTTTGAATTTTTCAGATATCTAAGATCATAATTCATAACGCGCTTGAATCCATATCCATGCAATCTTGGTTAGCGGGAACGGGAACGAAATTCCACGCGGGTGAAGCCGCGGGCAACAGCTAGTACTGAATAAATTTATTAAAATATTTTTTTATTCTGGCGCTAGAGCTTGAAGGAGTGCGATTAGTATAAATTCCTCCCGCATAAAAACATTTGCATGAGCCGTGTAATACAAGAATACTTATAAATCTGTATTTGCCGAATGTGTGAGGCAAGGTTCCGGAATGAGGAATATGAACTCAGATTATGAATGACAATGAAGAGACATGACGGCTGTGTGAGGTCAGCCTAAATGTCGTTCTTTTCGCGGCCGCGCCTTCCAGTTTGATGCAGACAGTTACACGATCGGCCAGTCGCCTCACGTGTGCGTTACGGATGTTTTAATTTTCAGTTCACACGCTGGCCATGGTCTTCTTTCAGAGAAAGCATTAATATTAATAACGTGAGTTTAGTTTATTGTGTATACGTAAGTTTACCATAAACAAGATTACAAATTCCTTAAGGACAGAATATACTAGTATTTAATTAAGTATTTTAGCAGACCACGAGGGGATTACAATAATGATAGGAACTGAGATCAAGTTGAACTAAACTTGGTTATCACATTCATTAAGTAAAATGTCACAGCCACCAGCTAGCACCAGCAGCAGCAGCGGATTCTGATTTGTGTTTCACTGGTAGATTGCGGATGTTTCGTGGCGCTAACTTAGGCTACTTTTATTTTAGAAAAAGTAAAAGTAAAAGGAGGGAAGGAGTCGCGCTGGGCGTCAAAGAAAATCGTATTTGCGGAACGTTCAGGATTGGATCGCCATTACCTCCGTTCAACAACTGTCGCTGTATCGTTGAATGTTGACAAAAACCAATACAGGAAGCAACCAAAGAGGTACATAAAGAAAGAGAGATTATCATTCTGAACTTGGCCTGGAGTATTGGTCTGGACCTACATATGATATTTTTTAAGTGCCTGTAGGTCACGGGTATGGGCGAACCCGCTGGCATAGTTAATATTGAGTGTGAGATAAGTACTTCCAGGTCTATCCGTGAGTGTTAAAAGCCGTAAACTTGGTTCTTTTTTAAATACTCAATGCAGTCGTAATCATACAGTATCGTATCCCAGCCTAATCAATCCATAAAAACAAGTTGTTGCATAACCAGTCTGTATTATGAATAACGATTAAATGGCCTTTGAACCGATTAATTATGTTCGATCAGCAGGGGGGGTAGCTTTTATATAGCAGTTTAATTCAGTCTTGTAAGGCCTATCCGTTTGATTTCTTAACATCGTGATCCTCCCAGCATTAATACCGGTTACACTCAAAGGTTCTCTTTCTAATATGGCTCATTGTGACCTTTACGGAAACGACTGCTGGTCTGACCCCCCCAACCTGGAGATCACAAGTGAGGTTGACGTAAGCCTCGTAGATTTTGGTGGGGCTCCATACACACCATTCAACAGGAAAATATTCATTGATTGCTTTTTCTTCATGGAAATATTATAAAAGGCCTTAAAATAAAAATTTCCACGACAATATTGAAATTTTCGTAGCAAGTTTGAGTTTAGAATTTCAATATTGAAGCGTCGATAGCTTAGTGGTTAAGGAGTCGACCTTACGATCGAGAGGTCCCGGGTTCGAATCCTTTCCATTACACTACCGACGTGAACCCACTCCTAACACAAGCAATTTAGTTTAGCTGGAGGGGTTAGGGGGAATATTAGTAATTTCGGTTACTAATATTCTTTAAAAAAAAAATATATATATATACAAATACGTGTCTGAAAAACCTAATACTTTTAGCATAAAATATTCTTCACCATACTTCTCCTTAGCGACTACATTTTGAAGTTTTTAAAAAAAGGGTAAATAAATTATAGCTATCTCACGACACAACAAAGTAATTTTTTCCCAAATTCAAAGGTAAAATTCCTTAGCTAGTAACACTGTAACAGTAGATATCCAATACTTCCTATAATAGTAACGTCATTTTAGCTGCACTAGTAACGAGACGTTAGTTATGAATTCCAAGTAGCAACACGACGCAGAAGGACTCGGTAAGCAGGTGAAGTGCCGAGATAATCACCACACTTACGAGTATATACCAGCGTCTATCTTCATTCTCGCCAGCTTTGAGTTAACGTGCAGTGCAATAACTCGCTCTGACAGAGATATGGGAACTGCAGGAACTGCGTCATTGTTCTTGGTATAATTTTCTGATTTTAACCTAGGCCGGTTTGATTTAGAGTAAGTAAAATAAGTTCGATGTTCTAATTTTACTTAAGGGGGCCATCTCCAAACCGGAGATGGCCCAGGGTCAGTCGGAGTGCGAGGGATATGCTGCATGGGCAACCTTACACCCTCTGAAGACCCGAGAAGGCGTGCGGTTTTAGTCGGTTGAAGGCCGACATAACCGCCCCGCTGACCGGCGGGGGGGAATCCGAAGGGCTTTCCGCACGAAAAAAAAGGTACTAAATATAAACGTAAACAAGTCATGTGAGCAATTATTCAATGTTAACATGACTTGTTTACGTTTAAAACAGAAAAACAAATCACTCGTTTCCAAAAAAAAAAGATTACAACCTATCTATATCGAAAAGCTTTTTTCTTAAAAAAAAAAAACAAAAAGAGGTTCGAACATATATCCATCGAGAAGTTGTTAAACTTTTTTTATAAATTGAAAAAAAAAAGAAGATTAATAATGAAAAAAATACTACATGTTATGAAAAATGTTTTATGGAAGTTATTATACCATGGTACTGAGAGCAGAACGTCCCCTTTATAACTCAAGCAATAAAACTACAAAATCAGGCATAATGCTATGTCACTTTGGTTTATAAAAAAAAAACTTGAATATTACTTAGCTGTTTAAAATTTGTTAGAGTTCAGCAATTTTTGAAGGTGGCAGTATAATTAATTTTACCGCCACGAGATGTGTGGCGAGTGTAATGTACAGAAACGGATGGGCACATTCATTCATTAATATTATCTGATTGTTGATCATATAATTAATTCATAGGAAGCAAACACCGTTCGCATAATTTGCTATGCAATAGATCAACTGACGTGTTGTTACTTTCTATAAAGCTATGTAAATGACCAGCTCATATGAAATGAAGAAGCATTATGTTGATTAAAGGCTGATATCAGTTTTTCCCGGGTGTTACTGGCTGACTAATGGTGGCACGGTTATGATTGTAAAGGTGTAGCACCACTATTTTAAAGCGATACCCAGATTATTATATGAAATTTGTTAAATTACATGGCTTTTGATTTGGTTGCTTCGGTTTAGTAGAGCGATCTCCCTATCGTACATTATACTGACAGTTATACGATATCTTTATAGAGTTACTAATACCATTTGTGTTTACAGAATATTAAAACTATAGCTTCAGTTGCAACTTATCTAACAGATATCAAGCCGTTGACGAGCTCTATGCGATAAACTGTACAGTTGCCCTCATAAGTAGCTGCACACTAACATATTTACGAAGGATGTTTACACTTAAAAAAATCTTTAGAGGACAATATCAACATTATTCAATTTTTTATTATTATTTTAGGTAAAGTTTTAGAGGTAAGGCGGTCGGTAACTTGGAGTCTGTTATGCGAATACCGATGGCGACTGTGCTATGACAATGGCACAGATAATAAGTATCTGCTTCTTAATCGTGAGTTGAGTTTTACTGGTGGTAGAAATTTGATGACACAAATTTGTCACAAAATTCGGCCGGGTAGGTACCACCGAGCACGATTGCGAAAAACCCTCCATAGTAATCCAATTTCAGTTTGATTGCGTTCAGGGGTCACCGGGCAGGTGGATTATGGTCGCAGCACTAGTGGGACCGGTGGGTGTCACGCGGTGCTGCGACGACAATCCTCTTCTGATGAGGCCCTCAAGCTGAGTGCCACCATTGTTAACATAGTACATGTATGTAATGGTGACCCTCTTTCCTGAGACTTTACCTTCAGCTTACCATCAGGCGAGGTGAAGTCAAATTGACCTGTCCTAAATATAAAAAAAAAAAAAAGAGAAGTGAGGTTTGCACCAAATACTATAAAACGTAGGTATATCCAAATTACCTCGACTGAGGAATCTAAATTAAATGCAAATAGACCCTGACAATTTCCTGTCTATTCTTAGTTGGTCTTTTCTATCTTTACGTTTTGCAAGTGACAGTCTTTTTGGAAGAAATTCAAGCCAAGTTATAATATTATTATTTATTATAGAAGGTTCAACGACCTCTGTGGCATAGCGTTAGTGCGTTTGACTGCTAAGTCAGAGTTCGCGGGTTCGATTCCCGCTCAGTGCAAATATGTATTTGCATTGGTCTGGGTATTTCTATGTATAATATGTAAGCATTTACAAAAAAAAAGTATTTAAGTATATTTATACGCATTCTAGAACCCATATGACAAGCTCTGCTTAGTTTGGGTCTAGATGGCGTTGTGTTATTTGTCCTAGAATATTTATCTATTTTATTTATTTATTTAGTATATATTATTGAGTAGGAAAATTACGCTTTATAACACTGATACACAAATTCAAAATTGACAATATATTATATTTCTACTTTAAAACTCTTCTCTATATGATTCCAATGCTGCGTACATACGTAATGATTATTATCAAGTCTACGCATATCTAAGAAAAAGCCCCACAGTACTAGATAAGTACACACTTTTATAGTTTTAATCATTGTCATTAAATAATATCCCGTAACTTGCTTTCGCACTGGACGACAAGAATAACGCCCAGTTATGTAATTAAAGTCTATTAAATCACACTGGTCTTAAACATACAATTATTTAGAGCGTTTTTAAAACAATTATATACAGCGTTTTGTTAATTTATTTAAATTATCCGTTGAGAATTATAGCCTTGTAATGTTAAAGCGTTGGGTGTCTTCTAGTTGTAAGTACTTCAGTAATAAATTTAAATGGCATTATATTTAAACTAATGTTAAAAGAGGGTCTTGTAATATAAAATTACGCAAATGAAGTTTTGATGCATTTAGTATGGTAAAGAAAAATGGGTTCCGAAATAAAGAGAGAAAAATACTTTCCGTCCATTGACGAGTAGTAAAATGATACTTCATAAAAGTTGTCTCCTAGGGCTTCAAGTCGAATTAAACTTAAAGAATCAACTCTTAATGAAATATAATTATTCATCACGGGCATCAGAAACGTTAGTTTTCATTTCTTCAGCATAACTGTGACTTTACTACGTTTCCCCATGCAACCACTGTTGATTATATGCTAATAAAATAGATTTCAATTCCTAGGTAAGAGAAGGGCATGATTCCATTCCAACTGTTCAAACGCTAAAGGCTGTAAGCGACAATGACTGTTCACAAGAAAATCGCTTATCAGTAAAGTGTTTATGAAGTCGCTTGGGCTGTGCGGAGTCACGCGTAAAGATCGTATGAGGGATTTCCGCACGAAAAAAAAAAAAAAAAGGAACTCCCACATCCACGGCAGCCTTCTTGATGTCTATGATTTAGCAGATAAAATGCAGGAGAGTCGCTGCGGCTTGCCTTCGTAGAAAACGACATGCGTACGAATGGTATTACTGCCTAGGATGCCCAAGACCGTTCGAAGTGGAGCTAGAAAGCGAACCCCAGGCTTCAAGCTAAAAGTTTCGGCTGCGACCGGGACCCAACGGTCAATGCAAAGAAGGGGACGATCTTCTTTATATAAGAACTAACTGTTCGCATTTCTAGATTCGAAAAGTATCCGGTTGACATCACTGGGCTAGGTACTTCTTTGAAGTCGGTTGAACGACAGAATTCCAGTATACATTCTCTAACAGTACTTGTTTGTACAGATTTTAATTTACTTTTCTTTTTTAACCCTCGACGCAAAAACTACGGTGTGTTATAAGTTTGACGTGTCTGTGTGTATCTGTCTGTGGAATCGTAAATCTCGAACACATTAACGGCATGACAATGACATAAACAAAGCTATTAAGCTATTTCCAATACTTCTGGGTTCAGGTGTTAATTCAATCAAAGTATTTTAATTCGCAAGAGGTTACAATAGCAAGTATTTGTCAAAAGTTTGATGTAATAATACGGCTGCCCATAAATATAGTGAAATATAGGGCAAGTAATGTGTTGCTACACATAGTACAATAGTTGGAATGAATACCGTTTATTATTTTTGCTGTCATCTGTCTATTTTCGGTATCTATTAATATCCCACTTTTCTACTTAGTCGATTGATAAGAAATTTTAGCTCGTTTTGCATACACAAATTTCACAATCTTCGGAATGTCATTCTGAATGTTGTGAAATTTATTTTCAGTTTTATTTTTTATATTCTGTGACTTTGAGATCAGCAGGCCTTTTTTTACGTGAGAAAACCTCCACTGGCTTCACCCCACCGGGGCTAACGGTGAGATTGGTATGTCGGACTTGAACCAACTAAAACCGCACGGTGTCTCTTGCGTCAGCTATGTAGTACGTGGAATCTGGTATGCCATAGTAACCGTGAAACGTACATCTGCAATTGCGGACCGAAATTTCTAGCAATCTTTACCATGAGATGCACTTAACCCGCAATCGGGCCCGAAGACGGCACATGACATTTCATTCGGCCTGAACCCTAACATGAAACGACCTGAAACTGCAAAATTAGGAATTTTTGACAGCCCGCCATAAAAATAATTAAAATGAAAACTCGATACTCTACGACTTGTTTCAAAAGGTCGAAAATTTATCATGATCCAACACAAAGTAATGTATTTTTTAATATGTTAGTTTATAATAGTTCATTTTTTAATAGAAATATATTGTAAACGAAAACTTCCTTGATATGTTTCATTCAGTACCGAACATACTTTATGGTCCCGACCGAAAGAACGAAATCCGAAGTAACTTCATGATACCTTAATGACACTTCTTTCGTTTGTGTTTCGTGCTGGCCCGCAATTGCGAATGAACAGTTCATGGCAGGCCTATTTTTATAGCTGGCAGTTTAAAAGACATACAGTTGTAAAAACTCTTCAGCTGAGCGCCAATCCCAGTTGCATCCAATAATCACAGTTAGGAGCTCAAGGTCTGCTCTCCTGCTCCATTTTAGGGTTCCGTACACAAAGTGTAAAACCCTATTACTAAGACTATATCTCATGAACCATGATATATAATACAGTTGAATTTTTTCCCAGATGATGTACATTTCTGTTGCCGCTATAACAACAAATACTAAAAACAAAATAAAATAAATGTTTGAGGGCGGCTTCCATTCAACAAACGTGATATTTTTTGGCATTTTTGCTTGATATTAATAACGGCAACAGGTAGACGCTTGAAATATTCATAGAATATTTACTTGTATATTCACTTCAAAAATAAATAATTAAATTAAAATAAAATAATAAGGGGGGGGGTATAGATAATGGTACGGAACCATTCGTGCGCGACTCCGACTCGCAATTGACCGGTTTCATTATTGTTTTGTTTCATCTGTTATGGGAGCTACTGCCGTCTGACCTTCCGACCCTGAGAGAAAAGTCTGTTCCCTAAATCAGCAGGAGTGCCGGCTTACAGGTGAGGCCCCAAATACAGCCATAAGGTTACGGTTGTGAAACTAATATCAAGTAAACACAACTGACATAATCCCATAAAGTATGTATAGGTACAATTGATTTCTATATTTTCTATAGACCATGTTCGTAAATTGTGTAAATACTCATAGGGATGTCAAGGAGAAACAATGATGGCAAACAATTGTATCTATGTATAATATGCATGTATTTGCAAAAGAAAATGTATTAAATGATATTGTCGGAAGTTTACGCGAATGTTACACATTGAAATATGTATTAAATATAAATATATATCAAAAAATAATGTATTAAATTTAGTAAATTTACCCGTATTCTAGAAAGAATCACAACCTAGTAAGCTAAGCTCACTTTGGGTCTAGATAGCTCTGTGTAGAATGTCCTAGAATATTTATTTATTCAATTTTAGAACCCATATTACTAGGTAGTTACGCTATACTTATTCTAGCTGATCTATAACGTATTCGATATCTAAACTTCGCAATTTAACGTCTTCTGGAATATTCATATGCTTTTACTTCTGAATTTCACATAGATTATAGTCTAGACCATTACAAAGTTATTTTTAGTCCCGGGAATATGTGTTGCGGAACGGGTTCAGTATTTTCAGTATGCAGGCAACGGCTAGTACAAATTTATACAGATGAGTACAGCGAATAGCCAATTAATATAAATAAATAGAAGCCAGTATTACTTCATTGTAACATGTGTATTTCCGAGATATGTGGCGTCCGGACGGATGGGCACATTCTGCGAAAGGATCATATACTCGTATGATCTAATTATGGATAGTAAGTATTTGTTAACAAGTTTCTGAGAATAATTGAATAGACGGTAAAATAAGGATATAATTAGGTAGATATCTATACGTAGATATATTTTTTTAAATAAATTGCGTATAATAATGCCTCACATTGTGTAAAATATTAGTTTTTATACTCTAAGTATGGTGATATAAATACGGAGGGAACGGCGCTGCTTATCCCATAACACAGGATGCTAAGAGTGGATTTTGGGAAACAGTGACTTGACTTAACCCAATATAAATGTCTTTCTACCACAATGAATTAATGAATTTGGCATAATTTTGACTACTTATGTGACATAAATAATGGAAATCTATTTTTTTTTAAATTACTAATCCCGAATGACTGATGGACTAATTCATCAACATAGAATCTAAACCGCTGGGCCTACAAACTTAAAATGTTGTGCAGACAAAACCTTTTATACTGTAAGCTTAAATGCTTCCTTAGTGAATTTTAGTAAGAATTTTAAAAAATTACACCCCTAAGGCGGTTAGTAAGGGATGAGTGGTTGTATGAACGACCGTCAATTTATTCCCATGTAAAGCTGGGATACAGTCCGCTATCTTGTTGTATACCTATTTACGTTTTTAGAGTCATATTAGCATGAAAATACATTACGACAATCTAACGACTAGAAAGATATACAGAAACGGATTTTGCATACGAAAATATTACAAATAAATATCCAACTTCTATAATGTGTATGAGAATGCGAAATGTGAATGAGAAAGTACAGTCAGTGACAAAAGTAGTTAAATAATATCGAATTTATACATCACGTTAGGACACGTTACATTCAGGACGGGACCGGATACCACGATAGTCCCTTGACTACTGAGCTACCTGGACAAGTCCTGGATAGATGGATATTAAAAATATTAACAAAACCTGAAATACATTACGGGAACACATCGCTCTCCGTACTCCTCTGCTTTCAGAGGAGACAGGATGAGCGATGCTGTTAGTGGTGAGATGGCCGAGGGTCAGCCGGGGTGCGAGGGATATGCTCTATGGGTAACCTTACACCCCGGCGTCTGAAGACCCGAGACGGCGTGCGGTTTTAGTCGGTGCAAGCCCGACATAACCGCCCCCGCTGGCCGGCGGGGGGGTATTCGAAGGGATTTCCGCACGATAAAAAAAAAAAAAAAAAAAAAAAAAAAAGGTATAATTCGTGAACACAATTCAAATCACATGGCACGGCACTACTGGCTTATCAAATGATTTTTCCCGTCTGTCACCACTGATGGCAACTGGGAACAAAAAGAGTGACAATTCCCAATTGCCACCACTGGTGTCGTCACCAGCGGTGGCAATTGTAAAGTGGGACTTTTTTTTTCGACAGTGGGGTCAACCAAAAGCTGGTATAATGCAATATACAGAAAAAAATAGTTATAACACATTGATTTCATATTATTCTCTTGATCATCTTGGCGTTGTTCCCAGCATCCCATGCTTTCACCTCGTAGTCTGGGAGCTGTTTCCTTTTTCTCCTCATTTTAATTTGGTTCATATGGTTTTTATGGGAGCTACTGCCCTCTGACCTTCCAACCCCGAGAACAAACCCTGCGCCAGAGTCCGTCAATCCACAAGTGTACCGACTTGAGGGTGAGGTTGGCTAGGCCCCGAAGGTCTTGATGGAGCCCCATATATCTCGATCATCACCAAATCGTTTGGAAATTTTATAATATTCAGAAATTTTTATCACTGACTGTACCTACATATGTGATTTAAAAAGATTCAATTTGGAAATAAAGATGTGGAGTTCGCACAATGAATGACTTAACAATAGTCGAAAGTCTAATAGGTACCTAATGATTCAGTCATTATTTCATGAATCATCAAGGTGAAAGTGTCAGATCATACCTAAATCAACACAGCAATCGTATAATATTCGAAGTAATCAACTCTTAGGCGATCACGGCTGTTTTTATATAAAAAGTAGTTAGTCGTCCTAAATTATTCCACAGATATACTTAGTACATTATTATTATTGATTCAGCCTAAAATGGTAAATAAATCCCAGAACTGTACTCGTCTAAAAATCAGTAGATAAGGTTTGTGAATAAGAAATTATGTAACATCTAAAGATCTTATCTTTTTTTAAGAGAGTTCAACAAGTAAGAGAGAACAACGACTGGAGAAGAGAGATTAAATAATTGGTCGAGGTGCATCAGTCATGCAATTTAAACAATGTCACCGCCAGTGTATAAAATTTCTGTATACACACAAATTTATCAATTTTTTAATAAAATAAATGATACCAAAAGGGTTCTGTTTTTCACTTTGACGTATGGAACCCATATTAAAAAAAAATATTGTTTCTTCTTTTTGTTATTTGGCACTCATTCTTTGAAAATCGAAGAAATGATTTGAAATAACCTTATGAATCTTTAAGCGCTGATGCATAATAAAACTCTGCACTCTACTGTAAATATTCCCATTTTGGAATAATCTAATGGCTTACAGGTACATTTTCATAGGCCTCATCAACTGTCACGATTGTTACGCCCAGCAACAGTGAGTAAGTACTACTGTTACTACCAAAAATGTACATAATGTTTCAGCAAAACTAAATTCATTTTTCACTAAAGGCGCAGAATATTGAAAACAGATATTTAGTCTCTCTAATGTTTCCAGTTTTCAACCTTCGGTCTGATTTATAACTTCCGTATATGACTAGATTTATAATGCATCGCAATTGAAACAAGTCACACTTCATTATGCATCAATGTAAAGATGTCGAGATAATGAAATTATATTCAGAATTACAACATCGCTAGCACCCAGTTTTTTTATGCCTTTAATCTAACGTTCATTTGCAAACCCGTACGTACATCTTCTGATGTACAGTCAGTCGATCTCCAAAATGAAAGTCACGTTTTCAGCTTACAACTTTCACACCTTGTTTTATTTTTACGCGATACCCTAATTTCATCACGTCCAGGAGATAAAGACAATTTTATTACAGTGACTTAGAATTTCGAAAATGAATTTGCTAATCATGATGCTCTTTTTCTGCGCTTGCAGTTTCGCTTCAAGTAAAACAGTGCAGAGCGAAATGCAAAAAGATGAAGCTCAGATGCAGTTTTGTTTCGTAAATTTGCAATAATGACTTGATGGATAGAAATTGATTTCACTGCTTACTGTAAACCTGAAACCACGGGATATAATTCAGGTTATTTATTTATTATACACTTTATTGTACACCAGGTGAACATAATATATATACACGCCTGCATACAGAAAGATAAAGGTAATTGAATGAAACGGGCGCCCGCATGCGTGCTCAAGCATGAGACAGCGGACGGCCTAAAAGACGAAATCAAAAGATCTGACCTCGTCAATCCGCGTCGCTCTAAAAATCAAAAATTAAGCAATAGACAAAATGCTTTTGTATTTTACAACTATACATAATTAAAGGGGTAAACGGGGAACAGGAGAGTTGAATATATTTTTCGAACGTAGTATTGCTGTATATAAATGTGTCCATACTTTCTGCTGTTTACAGTTCAGTGTCTTACGACGCTTTCCCCAACCCTGGAATATAATCCATCAATTTCGTAACTTTAGCGTAAAATAATTCAGAAATACCTGAAACTGGCGGGCGTGTGTGAAAGGATTAATAACATTAAAGGAAGTAGAAGTGCGATGGATGCAAAAACTACTGAACAGATTTTAATGCTATTTTTGTACTAGAAAGTTCTTAGTTACACTTAAAATTTGCCGTTTGTTTGATTGAAATTAGTTGAGTAGAACTGGAGATATGACCAAAAAAAAAATAACCGACCTCTGCGCGGGCAGAGCCACGCGCATCAGATACTTATTCATATTTTAAAAAATAGCCACTGGTCACCTAGTACCAATTTAAAATATTGTAGAGTCATTTTGTTAAAACATACATACAGATCATAAACGATAGTATGTCATTCATACACGCTTAGAATAATTTAAGCATTTATATTCCTGTGGTAAATACGAGAGTGGGACTAAATTTAATAGTATCTTTCAACGTCCATTAGCTGTGTTCGTGCCGACAGTGTCCCTCAGGCCTTATTCATCCTGGTCAATTTTTGTATCGTTGCACGTCAAAATGGTTCAGTATCCCTGCCAGTTGTGTGATCCGTAGCACAGAACTTCATATTACATTTTTGTGATCCCTAGCAAGAGTTGGCAAACTGTAGCCACCACAGCAGAAATATGTGCTGGAACATGTGCTGGGTACATACCAACTGAACGAACGCAAACGAGTTACATGCTGTCGAGAGTGCCGTATCTTGTAATAATGACGTATACTACTCGCTTCCTTTTAAACACAATTTAACATCCATACTGGTCTATTTGCGTTTATTTCTTAGCCTTCCTTTGCATGTGAACACTTGATCCTTTCTTTGTCCAAAAATCACCAAATTTTAACAAATATCTTTATTCCTTGTCAATACAAAATTAATGGTTCACCGTTGCCTATGGGCAAAAGTTATTGGTACTACTTGGATATTTCTGTTGAAAATTTCAATAATTTTTTATTAATTGAAAATGTGTTATATTCAATTTTTAGAACAGGTTAGGTATAGAGCGTCATAATAAAAATTCCATTTTTTTTTATTCCTGACTGAATATTTAACCCCTTATCATCTTTTTCTCAAAAAGTGAATGAGAGTCGCCACGATTAGTCACCTACTTGACCATCCGGTATACTAGGTCTCTATCCATTGGTGAGGTTTTTTGTGCTAGGACGTTACATTATTTCGAGTTATCTCTTTCTTCTCACCAATATTAAACTACTATTATTCATGGAAACTTGGGTTTATATTTTGTGTAACAGTACTAAGTTAATCTTAATGTACTCGTACATGAGTACAACGATGCGTAGCAAATTCTAGTACGACGTCTAAGTCAGTTTTCACACGAAATTTAATTTTATGTACCTACTACTAAGTGTTTTTCGTCGTGCTTTCATTCGCGGAGACTTAAATGAACTCCGGGGTTTAGCCGGAACAAATAAATAGAAGAAGGGACACACCCACAAAATGTTTTTAATAGTATTTTTAGTTATAGGTATCGTACATACACTTATATGTATTTATCAAAGAAATCGCGATAGAATCGGTTAAAAATATGTAGTTATATTTCAATGTGTGACATTCACGTAAACTTCCGACAGTATCAAATATTAATACACTTCCATTTTATTAATTTGTATAATGTTACAGGTCGTTTTAGCAGATTATATAATTGTTGTAATCTATTCATAGGTATATAATATATCTAGGCTACGTATTGTTCATTATGCCCAGTTTATTCATATTGACATGCATATTATGCAGTAAGTAGTAGATAGTGAACTCTTTGTTCATTAAAAATAAAGTTTAAAGAAAAAAATGAATGTGTGTATGTGTGCGTGTGTGCGAGGCTGTGTTTGTGGGTGTATAATGTCAGTAACACTGTTTTCGTAATAGATTAAATATCATAATGTATACCACACCTTTTTTTTTTTTTTTTTTTATCGTGCGGAAATCCCTTCGGATACCCCCCCGCCGGCTAGCGGGGGCGGTTATGTCGGGCTTGCACCGACTAAAACCGCACGCCGTCTCGGGTCTTCAGACGCCGGGGTGTAAGGTTACCCATAGAGCATATCCCTCGCACCTCGACTGACCCTGGGCCATCTCACCACTAACAGCATCGCTCATCCTGTCTCCTCTGAAAGCAGAGGAGTACGGAGAGCGATGTGTTCCCGCCACGTTTGGTATTGGCCGACGATCAATGCCAACCCTATGATCATTGATTCGGAGTTTAATATATTCGGCTCCACAACGACTATAAAATCACGGTGTATATAATATTAAAGAATTACAGAGAATTTATTTTATATTAGAATTATCATTATCTTGCTAGTTTTATAACTGCTGACCGTTGCTTTACATGGAGTACTTTATTAATTTTAACGACTATGTCGACGTAACTGTATGACTGACTGCTCAGACGGCGCGTTAACCAACCACCTACTAGCCATTACTTATGTCTGTGGACCAGATACTATGACGTATACTTTTGTTTAATAGTAACTACTTATGAAGTGTTTTGTAGATAAACCTAGTTTAACTATAACTAGTGTTCACTGGTCGAAATTCGACCACAATCATTATTGAAAATTTAAGGAAACCAGAAATCAAGGTGGGGAACAAATTCGACTATAATCATTTTGATAACTATAGGTAAACATAAGTCAAGGTTTGGAGAATATATTCATATACATACATAACTTCACGCCTGTATCCCCGAAAGGGTGGGCAGAGGTGTATTACACACCCACGATTCGCCAGTTATGTTAGGTCCCAATGTAGTAGGGGGCGAGCCTATTGCCATCAACCGGGCACATTATTAAGCGCCTTAATATTACACCTAAATACATTCACCTGTAATCTTTATTGAAAATTTAAGGAGACCATAAGTCAAGTTGGCAAATAAACTCTACCATAACCATTCTTCAAAATTGAAGGAAGTCAGGATGTGAAAAAAGTGTTACCAATTTATTTTATTGATAAACACTAAAGTTCGTCAATAGGTAGGTACTAGGGCAAAGGGGTGCGACTGGTTGGATCACCTCCAAGTTTGGTGCACCCTGGGCAACGTGGGCGATGACGCATCATTGATTGCTCCTCTGGAGTAGCTGGCGTCAACGTCAACGGCCAAGAGTCTGAACAATCGGCCCTTTTCAGGGCCAGCTGATCCTATTGTACGAGGGGGTCGGAGCATGGCGGCCCTGCAAGGCCCGCGGAGGTGGGGGCCGCTCCAGGTGCCCCTCTGCTGTTATCAGAGGGGACACTGCGAATGGCCCAGGGTCAGTCGGAGTGCGAGGGATATGCTCTATGGGTAACCTTACACCGGCGTCTGTAGACCCGAGACGGCGTGCCGTTTTAGTCGGTTCAAGCCCGACATAACCACCCCCGCTGGCTGGCGGGGGGGTATCCGAAGGGATTTCCGCACAACAAAAAAAAAATGTACTAGGGCAAAAAAGTGTGTGTGTACTTATGTACGCACGTAAGACGTTATAGTTCTTTGGCGTAACAAGATAAAAATCTTTGAAAATTTTTTATTCTTCGCGTTATCCTACGTTTGTAGAAATATTAATGTAAAAAATCATTTTAGTTTATAATGTAAATAAATAATACATACCGTCAACTAATCTCAAATTCTACAAACGTACTCACAGTAACATGTTGACTAGCTAACTTCATGGTGTTGGTTTTTCGTGACGATGTGCGCGCGCATCGCACAAAATTGAATCTCATCAGTTTTCCCTAACGCGCCACAAGAAGTATAACTTCAATATAAATAAAATCTGTTGACTGCAGAGAGAAACAAGTTGAATTCCTGAGACGAGCTCAGCCGAATACAAGGGATTTTTTTTTCTTTATCTTGCAATGGTTCACCCCAGCACGAATCTATTACCGGAAACAGCAACTCGATAGCTCATCTCCTTCATACCCAAAACCGTGACAGAAAATTGGTAACGACGACGTCGACGACAACTCAAGCAATAGGGCTTTTCTAAAGAAAATCCCTAAAAATAGGTACAACGATTTGTTTGAATGTGATACTGTGACTTAAAATATTGGCGTTATAGAAATAATTTATAGAATTATTTTTGATCTTCTCCTATTACGTGGAACGAAAAACAACATACGGGTGTTAAAACATCTCTTCGTACACCTTGAGGAATATAGAATAAGTACGTAAGTTTTATTTTTTCCGAGTGTAGGTACAGGGTACCTCTAAATCTTTACCCAAGCGAACCTCACTTCCAAACTACGTGCTACGATGCTATTAAAATTCAAGATAAATCTCATCCTACTTCCTACTAAACCTACTTAAATTATAAATGTGGAAGTTTTTGAAGATATTTGGATGTTTGTTACTCCATCAGGCTCTAACGGCTGAGCTGATCTGGCTAAAATTAGGCACAGGGATAGATCATAGTCTGGAAAAACACATATGCTACTTTTTATTCCTGGACCAGGTTCCCAGGGAGCGGAAATATAATTAAACGCGGGTGAAGCCGCGGGCAACGGCTTTTAAATCCATAAAGAAAGGAGGAGTAGGTAGTAGATAAACTGTAAACTTTGGAGGCAACCGGCATTCAAAGGAGTTTAGATGAAGATAATTATATAATCTATTTTTAATATACAGTAGCTAACCCGGCAAACTTCGTTCCGCCTTAGAATCAAGTTATGTTGGTTAACTTATCAGCTGAATTTGTTTCGAGAATCGTGAAATCTCCTTGCAGCCATTAAGGACCCGAGATGGCGACAAATCAAGTCCGTCATAACCACCCCCGCTGGCGGGTGGTAACCGTTGGGGTAACCGATCCGAAAAAAAATAGCACAGTATAATAAATTTATAAAATCGTAAATTTAAAAAATCAAAGATCATGAAACTCCGTCTGGTTAGCTATTTATTCTTTATATTCTATTCTATCTATTTATTCTTGAGTTCATCCCGGTCAACACTAAGACGACTTTGTTTATATGTACTTACCTATAGATTAATGAAATGCTTATAATACTTACCGGATGCCAGTGCAAAAAAAAAAGTTTATCTCCTTAATGAGTTTAACATTTCCGAGTACAACATATCGATTTATTCAACTCTATTAGAGTATGGAAAATAGTAATTTAATTCAAACATAGTAAATGGTCTGCGCTAATTTTGTGATCATCAATTTTTTTGTATTGGCTCTCACCCTGGAAGTAAATTTAAACACTACGGAGATAAAGGTACAGGTCTGTATATTCGCGTGGTAATGCAAAAAGTGTAACATTTCATCAAATGGTTAGATACTTTCTATGACATGTACGTACTGTTCGAAGTTCTCACTCACGACAAACACTTTCACGGAAACGGACGTATATTACGATTTATTAATCGATACGTATTATGATTACTATACGAGACGTATTACGATGAATTAATCGAAAACGGTAACGTATACAAATGGTATATATTACGGTTTTGTTATACAGATATATGAGGTTGTATGAGGCTCCACCTAGATCTTCCGGGCTTACCGCTTAAGCCAACCTCACCAGCTGATTGACGAACGAGTCTCTGGCGTAAGCTTTCCTCTCGGGGTTGGGGATCAGACGGCAGTCGCTCCCGTAAAATGGGTAAGCAATCCCCAGACTCCAAAGTGCAAGATCTGGAAGCAACCGGGATAAAAATAAAATTAAATGTTTAAAAATGACTAAAGTTATTCATTGTTTCCGTAGTTCGCAAGAATTACGGTAGATGGCTCCAGCGTCGCCTTAAGACGTATATAACATATCGGAGAATTTCGAATATCGGGGACGTGTCTAGGTGGCTCAGCTGGTCAGAGCACTCCCCTTGTATGGGACTGGACGCGGGTTCAATTCCCGTCCTAGATGTTCTCTTTTTCCGATCTAATGCTATAAGAAAAAGTAAGCATACAAAATGCTTAAAAATTTAATTGAAATAATTGTAACTGCTTGTTATTGTTTCTGTCCCTATTTGATTAGTGTGATTGTTACCGTGCGACATTTTGGTTGCTTTTTAGTAGTCATGGCCAACGCGTTAGATAGGTCAGGTATGATTTATAATTTGTGCCATCTATTATCTAATAGATGGCAAAAAAAAAAAATCTACGTCTATCTAACGTATCACAGCATTACTCCCAGTTGTATCTTAAGCTTCCACTTTGCATTTTATGAGAGCCCCACCAAAATTTTCGGGGCCCAAAATAAACCTCTTTGGGCCCCAAAGATCTTGGTGGGGCCCTATATATCCTAGGGCTTCAAGACGTTATTCAGTATAAAATTCACATGAAAATCAACCATAGGACATTCTTGTAAGAGCATTTTCATGTTATCTTTTAGAGATATTCGAGTAA
The DNA here is from genome assembly GCA_946251805.1 of Cybosia mesomella. Classification (NCBI taxonomy): domain Eukaryota; kingdom Metazoa; phylum Arthropoda; class Insecta; order Lepidoptera; family Erebidae; genus Cybosia; species Cybosia mesomella. Next base: position 25,485,621 of record OX276397.1, on the reverse strand, counting down.
TAAAATATGTAACCATAGGAATAGTATTTGATCACTAAAAAAGTATGCACCCATTATATAAAAATAAACCCAACGTGCTTCCTTAAATCATAAGAATATTGTACAGTTGTACAGGAAATATTTAAAACGTTTTTAACACTAAAATCTAGTTCTATAACTTTAATGTTATGAATATGTATAGAAATATTCAAGAAAGAATACTAAAACGAATATATAATTGTAGTGTAGTTTAGTATTAAATAATATTATGCAATAAAATACTCACAATTATGTATTGGTGCTCAGTACAGTCAGTACTTACAGTAAGCTGCACTAAGAAACGAAGCAACTGTTCAGTATAATTAAGAGATATCTCTTAATTATGCTGAACATTTGCTTCGATTTAACTATGCATTTTAAGTTCAATTTAACGACATATATTTCATCTTGAATTCAATTTGCTTCTTAAAGCACATTAACGTAATTCGCAAGTAGTAAATAACATTCAGCTAAATTATAACTTAAACTTTATGCGAATTTTATTTCATTAGATGTTGCCGTTTTAATTGATTTAACATTTAATAACTATATTTTTAATAGTTCTTGACTGCGAGTGCACTGGACTTAACTGTACCTAATATTCTAGGGTTAGAAATCGAATAAGATATAAAGTATTGTATGTTTTAAGAGGGAGCTATATTTATTTGCTTTAGTGTCTGCGACACAGTTCTAAAGTAATGCAGACACTTTCACACTATGTTCTATCATTCCTGTATGTTTTTTTTGTTCCAATAAAGAGTTATTTATTATTATTAATTCATTTAAATATTTGATACCTACATTCTCAAAATTAGTTTTAAAATGTTTTAAAGCTTACTTTTGAATACCTCATCATTACATACTATGTAAACTTCAAAAATCTTGACGCATCTGCGTCTACCTGTTTCTCTGAAAATTTCTTTCAAACTGCACAACGTAGTTTGATACAATTTTACTGTAATTTATATATTTTTACGGAAGGTTTATAATGTTTGTTCATCCTAAATAAATTTTTGAACAACCAGAATGACTTTACACCCGTGCGAAGTTGAGGCGGGTCGTTAGTTTTCAACTTCAAAAAATTAAGACTTTCTCAATTTGACTGAGTGTTTACACTTAAGAAGCTGTAGTTTAATTTAAGACAATGATCTTATTAACAAAAATGGTAAAAGTAAATTTGAAAATCCTTAAAATACAGTCTAAAATATTTCAACTTTTACCTAGAAATATTAAATATAATCAGTAGAAACTCACCAAAAATATATTTTAGAAGCGTTATTATCACTCGTAAAGTTTTTAAAAGTAATAGAATTTACCACTTATTAAAAAAGAATCACTGCATTACACTGTATTCTGTGTCGCGTGCGTGCGTGCGGGCGCGTGCGGTTGTGTTCGGCGTGCGGCGGCTAAGGGCGTGCGCGCGCGCTGCCTTGGGTTCGCTACTCGAGTGGCGCGCGTCGAGCACCGCGACCGTTTATACGTGTTCACGCCGCCCGGGTGTTGCACTTTCGCCGTTAAACACAAACAGGGAGCCACTGGCTGTGCTTAAGGGATGCAAATGTGTCTTAGTACTTACCATTACTTTCTGGAATTTATATTTATGTTTTACATAATTTTCTGTCTTCCTTTTGAGATGATGTATGCAAAATGGCAAATGCAAAAATATATGCAATAAAATATATATTTTTATCATTTTGTGGTGCTGTAACCGTTTCTAGTAGTTATTACAAAATCCTTGTCCTATTAAGATTTTAAGGACAGAAAGTTGTAAGTAAGATGAATAATCTTATCCATAATGCACGTGATTAAAAAAATCCCATGGAATTAAAATAAAATGTAATTTATGATTATTAATTTATTGATTTAGTTTGTCAGTAGCTAGGAGTGGGTTCATGTCGGTAGTGTAATAATTAGGATTCAAACCCGAGACCTCTCAGTCGTAAAGCCGACTCCTTAAATACTAAGACCAGCTGTCTGTGCTCTCAACGTGTCCGAACCATCCCTTTCTCTATCGTAGTCACAACATCTTCTACCATGCTACAATATTCCCAAGGGAACGTTTATGATAATAACGCGAGCAAATACGCATAATAGTTACTGCCGTTTCACTTATTTATGTAGATATTATGTTGCTTGAAATGTTTTATTGATAGCTGAAGCCACTTGTTTCTTAAGCATCTACATATCCCATACACAATCTTGAACAAGCTTTAGAGGAGATTTACATTACATTATATAATATAAACCACCCTACCAGCTTGTTAGCTATTCACTTTTAATCATTATAATCGATTATTGAAGAACAGAAATAAACACACTAACATGGAATATGTAATCTATGAGAAAACATATTATAACCCTACAGGGTAAACTTGAATTCCTGTAAGGATAAGATATCTTTGGCTGTGAGTATGCGTACTGATTGGCAATACATGTATATGTTACACAGCGAGCATTCGTGGGCATGAGAGGTGTGTGCAATGAGAGCTCGTGGTTAAGTAGTAACCCAATAGGTTAACACATTGCAAAGTTAAGCAATACTAGCCAGGTCAGTCTTAGGATCAGACGCATTGAGACTCCTCCGTGCCTCGGAGAGCACATTTTAAGCTATTGATCCCGGTTGCTTACAAACATCTATGACAATCGTTACGGGAAGTTTCAACCCTAAAAAATCCCACAACTGGTCTAACTACAGAACTTCAATATCGCCAATTGTGGTCGTCAGATGGCAGTCGCAACTCGGAAAATATCGAAGTGTGGCCGAAAATATCGAAATGCCAACCCCAACTGAGTTGGGAAAATGCTCAAAGGATGATGAAAGCGAGCATTCCTGTCGCATATAGGGACACACCGAAAACTACAGGGTTAAGGGCCAAGCAAACCTCACTTGCAAGCCCTACTGATTTATGATACTGATGGGGCTCTGGCGCAAGCTTTCGTTTTGAGTTAGGTCATGTGACAGCCATATAAGTCAAATCAGAAGGAGGAGAAGGAGTAAGCTGAACCTGGGTTCCGAGGTAAGGGCCTCGGATGCAACCTGGTACAACGAAAAGATAGGGATGATGATGACACAGCGAGCATTCCTGAAGTCAGTATGGAGAAACAAGCAAGCAATGAACCGCTGAATACGAAGATTTTCGAGATACGGCGTTATGTAATACGCACTGTAATATTACTCCGTATAACACCGGTCTGTACTTAGCTTTATATAATTTAACCATATAGGTCACTCGCTTTAGATATGGAACGGCCTATAACGGTGTTTTGTCAGATCGTGTTCTTTTTTGCAAAATGGTATTGTGTTTAAAAAACTTCACACGAGAAAAAGGATCTTGCCCTTTCGCGTGTGAATTATTTTACCGTTTTGAAATTAAAAACTTACTAATTTAGAAGGTATAGTACAATCAACGGTAAAAGTAGTACAACACATTCCGAGATATATAGATAACTCTTAGGGTGTATCTGTCGGTTTTAGCCCGACATAACCGCCCCCGCTGGCCGGCGGGAGGCATCCGAGGGGATTTGCGCACGAAAAAAAACGTGTATCTGGGGTCCCACCAAGAGCTTCGGAATCCAAGCCGATACACCTGCTGATTAATGGACAAGATTCCTCCAAGCCCTTTCCATCACCAGAAGTAGATGCGCCATCGATATATGGTGGATATTCCGCTCATACACACGAACCGCTTTAGCAATACTTATATGTACTGTTATGGTATGGATATGCGTACCGATGTGCCCTGCCTTAGTCTGTTTCTGGAAAGCTATAATTTGGGAGTCTTCAAGTCTCGAATCAAGCGAGCTCCATCGTCAACCACACCATCACTTACCAACAGGTGAGATAGTGGTCAAACGCGAGCCGGCTATAAAAACACTAAACAATAATATAATTCATCATATTTTTCAGTCAAAACTACTTTTGAGTAATAGAGCATCAATCGAAATTACTTTGAGTGAAAACAGTATGTGGAGGAAAGGGGTGTGATGTTCCTCCAACACAACGGGAGGATCCTGTGACCAGGCAAGGTGATCACGCCTGGCGGGCCGCGGTCCCAACGGTTGTCGTTGGGATGTTATATATATGTTATACCAGAGCGCGAACTTCACTTTCGCGATTCAGGATTGGTAGTGACGAAGTAGTATCGAAGTAGTTCAACTTGTTGTCGCTAGATGGCGCTGGGTATATGTGGTATTGCCACAAGTAGAAGTGTTAATAAATTAGTATAATACGGAGGCGAGTTGTTGTGATTCGCCGTGGGAGTCAGTGTAGCGGACTCGGGGCTCTGCGTACTCCGAAACGGATAGATAAGGTTTGGAATACATGCCCTTCATTTTAGGTTCCTCGTAATACTCTGGATGGTCATAAAAAATAAACAAAATATCCAAACCGTTTTATTTTTAGATAGGTTAGGTTAGAAGGTTAAACCTCCTAACCTTCTAACCTAATCTATCCGGACTCGAAGCAGTTAGTAGAAAGTACTCTTAAGTAGCTCCATCATCGGTCAAAACTACTTCTGACGGAAATTTGAGTCCACAGTAACATGAACCAGAGCTTTTGATCTTGATCTTGACTTTTACCTTTATTAGATGTTTTTGAGGCTAAAAAACGCCTGGTATTAGTCTGTGACTTCATTTAGTTCATTAAAAATTTGCCTTTGCTCGCCGATTCACCCGCGTGTCCAAAAACCGAGCGATTTTTAATTAAATTTCTCAGGTTAGTCATATTTAATTATAATGCAATCTGGATCTTATTTTAAAGATGGTGTAATATACTCTCATCATTTTTCACTTATAATGTTACCATTATAGTCATGTCTGGGATTCGATTCTAAGAACGAAGTTCGGTCTGAATGAAGTTACGGGATTTATCTGTTAGGAACCTGGTAGTAAAAAATTAAGTAATATAAATTGTTTGTGGATTTTTATTCCCCGAATAGAGGTACTATAGCGAGTACAAGACCCGTCCAGACCGAAGACAATCCAATTTAAAAAAAAAGAGCTTGTCTATTTGTCACGCTATAACTTTTAGCTCACCATTGTCTATCATCAATATCACTGCGTTAGTGATGGTTGCATCCAAACCTTGTACTGTGAAGCCCGGGGTCCGCTCTGATACTCGTTCTCTTGATTTGACCTTTGCGGGAGCGTCTGCCGTCTGATCAGGGACTTAAAACACAGTCATAAAGGTTACCTAATTATATGAGTTACCCTATGAAAAGGTTACAGAATGAAAGTGTTACACTTATAAATGTGGTATTAAACCCGTTAATCGTTACCACTTTCAATTGTGTAACAGTTATATATATGTAACAGATATTAATCTATTGACAGTGTTAATAAGTGTTAACCGAAATGCTACGTTGCCAAATTTACTATCCTATTATATTTATAATCTAAATTTGTAAATAAAGGTATTTTGTATACTCCAACCCCGAGGGAAAAGCCCGCACCAGACCCTCATCAGGTGTAACGACTTGTAGATGAGGTGTATTTGAATGGTTATGGTAAGTGCGTACAGCCTGAGTGTTTACTAGCTATATACTCATATACAATTATAAGTATATTATATATATATATATATATATATTATATATATACTACTGCAGTTGCAAATTAGCATACCTATAATCCACTTCAAGCTAAGCCATGCTTACGGCAGAACCTACGGCGTATGGTAGATCATATAATTTGAAGGCGTTTGGGGTGACGCTCCGTCATTTATAGTACCGCAGGCAATATTTAAAAGTTGGGAACATAGTTAATAAAATAATCTAATTGAAACTAGCAACTAGACTAGCTGTGCCCCACGGTTACACCCGTCGTAATCGGCTCCTAAGATAACGTATAACCTTCCCTAAGAACTGGGCTGACAACTGCAAAAAGAAATTGCAAATAGCGCATAAAGTTTCAGAGATAACTAGCTAGCGTTCAAGAGAACAAACAGACTCTTCAGCTTTATTGTTAGTATAGATTACTACAGACAAAATAGTAACGGACTGCAGAGACGAGGTCTCGAGTTCGATCCCCAGTCGCCCCGGGCACACACCTCTGACTTTTCGTAGTTATGTGTGCATTAATAAATATTAATTATCGCTCGCTTAATAATGTGCCCGGTAGATGGCAATAGGCTCGCCCCCTATTACATTGGGACCATAACATAACTGGCGAATCGTGGGTGTGTAGTACACCTCTGCCTACCCCTTCGGGGATACAGGCGTGAAGTTATGTATGTAAAATAGTAACATGATTGGTTATAATTTTCATCAGAGAATAAGTCTAAAAGTGTCAGTAAAGCCAATCAAACATCTTTACAATACTCTGATACATAATATAGCTACAGAGCACTTCCTCTTGAATTAACTTTTTTTTTTCAAAAGAGTACTAGTACCTCCCCAGCTAAGCTCAAATGCTTGTGTTAGGAATGGGTTCACGTTAGTAGTGTAGTGGCCAGGATTCCAACCCGGCCAGTGTCGATCGTACAGCCAACTCTTTAACCAACTAAGCTTGATTGAATTGTTGTATAAAACAAGATTATTTTGTTTTCTACTGGTGTTTAACTGCTCCGCCCACGTGGTATTCTGATCGCATTCGCACAACACATGGGAACCTAGTCCAGGGATAAAAAGTAGCCTATGTGTTATTCCATACATCTATCCTTGTATTTCCCAGTATTTCAGTCAGATTCGTTCAGCCGTTTGAGCGTTATTGAGTAACATACAAATATCTTCACAAACTTTCACATTTATAATATTAGTAGGAAGTAGGATAGGATACTCACGCTTTTCTCCCTTTGAAGCAGTCAGATTCGTTCAGCCGTTTGAGCGTTATTGCGTAACATACAAATATCTTCACAAACTTTCACATTTATAATATTAGTAGGAAAGTAGGAAGTAGGATAGGATACTCACGCTTTTCTCCCTTTGAAGTAGGTAGAGACAACAACTCGCCATCTGCTTTGCAAACTGTCCTTACACACTTCACTTGCTTCCTCTACTGTTATTTTAAACCTTTCAGGCAAGCCGTCGGTTTCGAGTGTATTTTACTTGCCTTGTATACATTATACTTATTTTCACAATGTAATTAACAAAGAAGAAAAATAATAATTATAATTTTCAAAAGATTACTAGTAATATGTAATTTGTACTTTGTTGACTCATCGCACACTACTAATAATCCCTTTAACCTTTCCAAATACAGCCCATTTAAACTATATTAGGAGGAGTTATAGTTTGCTTAATTATTCGTTTTGCTCATTTTTGCTATTTTGATTTCGCTGATTGCTTACAGCGGGTCCCTCCCCTGGGTTCCTTCACATTCCAATACGCTGCAGCGCTACCGCCTCAGCTGGCATGAAGCCCCTGGCATGTCGCTATAACCGGCCCTCTGTGAAAGAGAGACCTCAAAGCGCCTCAGACGCCTAACGATTACCCAAAGGAGAGATTATAGTGGAACAGACGTTACAATAATTGAGATAATTGGTCGTGGTCACGTCTGCTCTCTGGAGTCTGAAGCCAATAAGGATAACATTCCACGCGACCGGCTGCGACAGCAGGTCAGTCAATGAAAGCACCCAGGGGAAGACCAACAGTTAAAGTTTCATACCTCCTATATATACTACAAGCGCTGCTAACTTTAATATCGCGATTCAGGATTCTATTTTAATTTATGGAATTACTCTTGAACGGTTTGCATTTCATGGGAGATTTTTTACAGATAATATAAGCTAATTTTTCTTTATTTAAATAGTATTTAAACTTTTTAAGTTTCTGTGAGTAAAAAGAAGTTATTAAGCTTTGAAGTTTACGATCTAAAAATATCTCTTGACCAATAGTAGCGGCGGGTGATATCGGGGAGTCCCCGCGCTACGTCACCCACGCGTGGCCGCGCTCTACACAATACCATATTTAAAACTGCAGTCTATTTGCAACTTTATAATAAGTTCTCATAGGTCTATTATACAGTGGATGTCACAAATGAACCGAATGTATTATCGAATAGGGCATGAATATCATGTCGCACCCGCAGTGGAAAAAGGCATAAGCTGGAAATGTCGATTTTTCAGTACAGCCAAATAACTGAATTTAAGGAAATTTTAACTTTATTTATAATAATAAATTATTATAAATCTATTTTTCACAATGTACTGAAATGTAAGATTATGAGTATTTAAACTTATGCCAGACTTGCCCACCAAACTATATACATAGAAAGTATTTTCAAATCAAAGCAATTATGACCCGAACACTTTAGGATCAGTAAGTACACTGCATTTTACCTTTATTAATTTTACTTCGGGCCACCAACCGAAGTCTTAATCTTAATCTTAATCACGCAAAAAAAATCAAAATCTTACACCCACTTTTTATCAGTTTTCTCGACGTTTCACATGATTCTAAGTCTAATTAAGCAAAAAAAAATTGTTTTGGTCTGTCTGTTGGTCTGGATGTCTGGATGTCTGGATGTCTGGATGTCTGGATGTCTGGATGTCTGGATGTCTGGAAGTCTGGATGTCTGGATGTCTAGATGTCTGGATGTCTGGATGTCTGTTTACGCAATAACTCAAGAACCAATTATCCGATTTAAACAATTCTTTCGCCAATCATCTTGTTTGGTTACTGGGAAGAACTGATTAGATTTTGGGGTTTGTACGTTCAAGGTTTCAGGAACTTACCATACAAATTGTCCCTAAAAATTTTTTTTTTTTTGTTTTTGACGTCGAAGACGTTTGATTTGATTTCATTTTCTTCATATTTATTGCTCAATATATAAAGATGCGTCGAATAATATGCATAAAGCCTAAGGTCTGTAATTTTGAATAAAAATACTGCAACAAAAATATCTAAGTTTGGCCCGAAGTTTGACAATCACTGTGTGATTTCCGCCCCACTAGATTTTTGTATCCAATGCATTACACTTTTTTAATTTAATGGTTTGTTGAAAAACAAGTTTGAAACGTAATAAGTAAATCGCCCTGTTATTTGTTCTTTATTTATAATTTATAATGAATATTCTATTTTTCCCTAAGAAAAAAACCGGCCAAGTGCTAGTCGGACTCGCTCATGACGGGTTCCGTAGCAGGAAGTAACATTTTTATATTTGAGTTGTTTAAATGAAAGGCAAATTGCAGTTTACGATTTAAGGCGTATTAAAAAAAACTACTCACTAGATCTGGTTCAAACCAATTATCAGTGGAAGTTTACATGGTAATGTACATCATATATATTTTTTAGTTTTATCACTCTCTTACTTTAAGTTGTTACTACTGAAGTTACAGGGGGGGGGGACACATTTTACCACTTTGGAAGTGTCTCTCGCGCAAACTATTCAGTTTAGAAAAAAATGATATTAGAAACCTCACTATCATTTTTGAAGACCTATCCATTGATACCCCACACGTATAGGTTTGATGAAAAAAAAATTTTTGAGTTTCAGTTCTAAGTATAGGGAACCCCCAAAATTTATTGTTTTCTTTCTATTTTTGTGAAAATCTTAATGCGGTTCACAGAATACATCTACTTACCTAGTTTCAACAGCATAGTTCTTATAATTTCGAAGAAAAGTGGCTGTGACATACGTCCGTAGGTTCCGTCAGGTTCCGTATTTTGCCATTTTGCAACGGAACCCTAAAAATCATTAGGTAGAAAAATTCATAACACAATATTTCTTGCATTAATTCATCAAACTTAATAAGAAACATATGAAAAAAAAACGACGGGTTGCACTCCGGGATTGCCGGCAGAAGTGAAAACTTGAATATTAACGTTGTGCATTTTTGATATTTTGGAATAGTTAGGGAATAATTTTGCACGAATTGCTTTAATTATCAGTATAAAAGTACTATCATTTATGTAGTAACATACAATATTAATTTATTGCGCTATCGTACACAAACATGAAGATTTATATTACATTAAAAATTTAACACTTCAGAACTATTACAATGATTTTATATTAAAAAGTTTATCTCTCAGAAACTCACCTCATCATCACCATCATCGTCAATATATTATTATAAAGTGCTCACTCATTTTCTTTCGCTATTTCTTCGTCACTTTTTTCATGAATAGATGCACTTTGTTTAATTTCCGATTTATATCAATAAATTTATGGCACAAAATAGAATAAATATTACAAAAAGTTATATGATGACAAAAAGTGTTTCTTGGGCCTCGATCTTGGCAATCGATCTCAGTCTTAACGAAGTCAACGACCACTCATTGGACGAACGCGCAACCAAGGTTGTTAAGTACAGTGTGAAATTTGCGCTTCTATATTTGTCTGCAAACGTCTTACGAATTTTCGATCAGGTCACGTGTCCCGACGTGAGTTTAACCTCTTTTACCTATTACAAAAAAAGTGCACAACGCCGCTAAAGAAGTTTTGACTTCAAAAATTCAGTATAATGAAACTTTAAACTTACTTTGTAAATATGATAAAATCGATAATTCGAAGTAAGATGCCTTATACCCTTTTTCCACTGAGGGTGCGATTCTCTACCATATTTAGATATCAAATGAGTCAGCATTCGACCACACAATGTTTATAGCCGCGTTTGCTTCACTTTTGCTAATGATTGAAATAAACATTATTAATTGCATTTTGATTATTTCTGTCTTTCTTTTAAAGGAAGTTTATGAAAACACTGTTTGTTTTTATACGCTTTTTATTAGCTTCACCTTTATGTTTGTTTATAACCGACTCCTTTGGGCGCGATTTTGAGTTTGACCCACTTTAAATTTCCAGAATTCGTTCAAACTTTGGAGATTTATCGAGGACCGATGACAATACACTAATTTGATAAAATTATTCCATTTTTCAATTTGCAAAATAAGATTTTTGTTAATTTATTTAATTTTCATTTATAGTCGATACGGCATAAATTTTAATTTCCAACCATTTTCTTTAGCCGATTTATCTAATATTAACAATCGAACAACCTGTTATAAATAAACCAAACTAAAAAGTAGAAAATAAATAATAGTTTAAAAAACACGGTTTTTATAGAAAACCGAACTGAAAAATAATAATATAAGTTTCAATAAATATAAATTAATAATAGTGTAAATAAAAAAAAATATTTAAAAAAAGCGTGGTGTACTTTTTAAGATATTATCAAAATGATAATCACTCTACTCATGTCTGTCAATAAAATATTTATATCTATTAACCCATGCACCCCACGCTTTTTTTAACTGAAATACATTTTTTTTTATTTACACTATTAAATACATTTTTTTTATTGCAATTTTTAATACTATTCTTAATTTAAATTTATTAAAACTTAATTTTCTATTTTTTTAGTTCGGTTTTCTATAAAAAACGTGGTTTTTTTTTTTTTTAACTATTATTTATATAAGATATGTCTGTTGCAGACATAATCTCACTTGGGCTGGATATCACCAGTGGAAATCTGTTTAACTAAAGTGTGTTTTCACGTTGCATTGAGTAAAATGTACTTACGCAGTTTAAATTTAATTAAGTGCAATTTATCGGTTAAATCATAATCGTTGTTTTATATAGTCATTCTCATCGCTTCCGTATATTTCCAAAGCGGCAAGCAGAACTATTTGGTAAGGGTAGGAACTTAGCGTGGGCGAGTCAACGCCGGGATCTCGTTGTGGTACTGGGCTTGGACGCTCTCTCGCTGGAGACTATGGTCAGAGTCGTGGTCTCCGACGGGAGCAAGTGGCCCGCGCCGTCGCCTCTTTCTGCGAGCCGGAGGGTGCAGGAGAGAAACTTGCCCCCCGAGTTCCGCAGACAGATTAATCGGCAATTTGTGCTGACGAGCGCTTACAGCCATTCATAATCATCTCATGTCCGTGCAGCCATTATCATTTTACGCATTTGACTCAAGTATAGACAATATAAACAAAGATAACATCTATCAATTATCTTTCATTCCACTCACTGTGCGTCTTCATCATAATGCCAAATTAAAGAGGAAGTTTAGTCTATTTATTGACTTAATAAAATAAGCAACGGTCTTTTCCACAGCCTTTGGTGCAACATTCAGCAAAAAAATTGTAAAATGGTTCTGTACATTTTTTTTTATTTATTTTGATAAAGTTAGTTTCAATTTATTTTAGAGCTCCGGCTTTTTGAATATGAATGGGTATAAATTGAAGAATATTTTTGAGGCGATAAAGAGTCTGGAGTGTCCCAGTCACCCTCTGGCAGACGTTAATAACATGAAACTGTGACCTGACTGAATATTTTGTCGTGGTAATCGAGATTACCTCGCAGAGTCAGTCAATAAAGATGGTTTCGTAAAAATAGTGTTTGAAATGTTGTTTGAATGTATTGTAAAAACATTCATAAAATATTTCCAGGTAAAGAAAATAGTCATCATAATCATCATCAGACTCAACGCTGAGGGTTGGTTTGGTCCCATAATCTCATACAAATTTAATCAAAACCATCACATTAAACTTACTAAGCCACCTGTACGAAATTATCTAATATATAAAAATCTATGATGATCTGTTCGTGTTGTGTACCAGGCCATCTGATTGTCATAAGACTTTACATGTCAACTTATTGCTTAGACTAGCGAGAAGGTTATAGGCATGGTACAATTATTATTGGATCCAGTAGGTGTCGCTGTAGTCGACGTATATTCTTTTACAAAAATGCGAAACCGGGACAGGTCGACAAGGATAATATCGTTATCGTTATCGTCGTTAAGATGGTTAAAGTCTGTTTTTACTTTCTTAAACATATTTTTATAATCTTTCCGCTACAGAACCTTAAAACTTGTGGATGTAGAAAGTGTGAACCCATCTTCATAGTCAATTAAGGTCGAATGGTACAGACCCTAATGATGTTTACGGTGGTAATGATACAAAAAAATATAATCCATTTTATGAAATTATGTGGTCACTACTGACATAGACAATGCCTTATACAGCCTCTTCTAAGTGATTTAATATCGACCGCACAATTTCAAAATTATTAAAACAAAAAACCGCCAACACCTAATAATTGATTGAAGTAAGTGATAGCCATATAAATTACCTATGTAAAGTAGTTACAAACAGAAGTAAAAGTGACAGCCAATGTGATATTAAAAAATATTGTATTATTAATATTGCGACGGCGCCTTAGAAACGGACAAAATATCAAATAATAGCTGTCGCTTACTTCTGGAAAGACATTCGAGTGTTGCCAGGTATATACCAAGCAAATTAATGCGAACTTTGGAAGGTAGTGTAGACTGTATTGACATCACAGGGAAAACCAACTGGTGGGAGTCTTCACTATTACGGTACACAAGAAAGCATACGGTGATAAATCAACGAATCATACGCGTTGCGTTCACCCGCCTTGATTTGGTTTTTATGTACCAACCATTCTGTGAACTGAAGCGCACCACACACCATACATCTATAATAAGAACACTATACTATTTCCATTTCTTTATTTTCTCGATGACAGCGCCTGTGGAAACTTGAACGAACGTCTTTTTTACAATATGTATACATTATTTAATAAAAATATGATGCTTATCTTGTTTGCCGTAAAAGGGGGATGGGTATTGTTTCAAGCGGCGTGTCCTTTGATTTGTGCCCATATTAACTCTATAGCATTGTACTGGCAATGATACGGCGGAAATCGAAAAAGCCAATGACCACATTCGGCAGCTATTTCGTCGGTAATATATCTTTTAGGGAGGTTTTTTTTCGATTTTAAAATATGCACTAATTGTAATTTTAATAAAGTATTATCAACATTTTTGCCATGACGTTGAAGCCAGTCAATTATCTCTTGTTTTGTATTGGCCTGCGTCGGCATTTTATCAATTTGTCTGGAGTGATATGTAGCGTTGTCCATAATAATTATCGACGGTTCTTTCAGAGATTGCACCATTTCTTTAAACCATCCTTCGTAAATCTCCGCGTTCATTTCTTCGTGGTAGTCCACTGTTTTCTTGGATTTAAAGGCCAGTAAAGCATCTGACATGCATCCTTTCGTAGACCCTGCATAGCATATGATAAGGCGTTCACCTTTACCCATTGGTGGTACTACCGTACATACTGGTGGTGGAAATTTGATGACACAAATTTGTCACAAAATTCGGCCGGGGAGGTACCACCGTCCACGATTGCGAAAAACCCTCCATAGTAATCCAATTTCGGTTTGATTGCGTTCAGGGGTCGCAGCACTAGTGGGACCGGTGCTGCGACGACAATCCTCTTCTGATGAGGCCGTCAAGCTGAGTGCCACCATTGTTAACATGGTACGTGTATGTAATGGTGACCCTCTTTCCTGAGACTTTACCTTCAGCTTACCATCAGGCGAGGTGAAGTCAAATTGACGTGTCCTAAATATTAAAAAAAAAAAATTGCCACTGAACTAGTGGAAGCGGCGGTGTCGTCAGTCCAGTTCTTAGATACTGTGTGGTTTGCATTTAACCAAGTCTCGTCAGTGAAAATAACATTTGACCAATCTGAAATCTTTTTGGCTTCGCTCAAAAATTCGCAGCGAGCCATAGCAACGTCCTGGAGCTCCATCAATATTTTACTTTTGTCTGATTTTTATAAGAAAATCCAATTTCCTTCAAAACCAAGGTTAATGACGATTTTTGACCAAACAACAAGTTTTTTAAGTGTTGGAATTTCTTTGCGCAAGTAAAAGTCATATATATGATGGCGAATAGCGTCAGCGTCGAAGTTGTCAACCGATGTCATACGACCTGCTTGGCGTTTTTTCTTCGACGTACGAAGCTTATTTTCCTGCATGCCGCTTGTACTTCGGTAGTAAGTAAGCTTCGGTAGTAATTTTTGAAACAGTAGGTCCTAATGCGGCCACAACATGCTCTCGCACTTGCGACAGTGGTAATAGCGGGCCACCATTTTGATACTCTGCTTCAAAGTAATTACCAACCTTGATCACCAGTTCTCTCGCCTGCCGTTTCAGAACAGATCCTTTAGGCATTTTGATATTTGACAGCTGGGCAGCAATAAACACGGAGGAACACAAAATACACAACGTAACGTATGGATAATGTGAAAAAACTCAGCGAACAGAAATGTAGTGACTATATAGCACGACCGTCTTGTTGCGAATGACAGATTAAAACAAACACAACATGGCGGTGGGCCTTTATGTGTTCCTACCTTGAAAAATATATTTGAATGTTTTTGGTGTATTTGTCTTTATTCAAAACATGATAAATATATGCGATCGATATCATTACTTATTTGGTCACAACACTACAACTATCAAATTAGAACTATCATCTAGAAAATAAAGAAATGGAAATAGTATAATCTGTAGTGTAATTGTAGGAAATGTAACAGTGATAACCGTAGTTCCGATTTTCACCAATTCACAGAAAAGCTGGTACAACTTTACCAGCTTTTCTGTAAAATGTTGAATATCGGCATACTGTTGTGCCTGTCAAATGTCAGTCCATTACACTTCAGATTAGTGTTGTCGGATTTCATAACTAGTCCATTGAAATGTTACATTTTTTAGGCCTAACCTTGCGTTTTTTAGAGGACGCAATTTTTTTTCTTTTGATGTGTCAGTGTAAAGCTAAAACCAAGTTAGTGGGGTCGCCATCCTTGTCGAACGGCCGCCATCTTGAAAATAGGAGTTGAAATGGTTTTTACGATATAGCTCTTAAACTATTTATCTGATTAAAAAAATTGTTAACATTGTTTGTTGCTAATTAAATTCTCTACAACTTTGGTCCAGTAACTTTTGTTTTTTTTTTATTTTGTTATTATAATTTTTTAAATTATTAATTTTGCAATATTATTAATAATTAATTATTGACTCTTTTCCCCACCACACACGAGGAAGAGTCTGGAGGCGCGTTTTTTTTACGTGGTATACCCAATAGCCATAATCCACGGTGATTTTCTAAATTTGAACTACTCCGTCCTCGGTCTTTTCGATGGACCAGGCGGCGGCGCAGCATCTGATCGGCTTTCTGAATTAAATATCAGTGGGAGAACTGGAGAAGGAAGGGGTGTTAATGTCGGCGGTTCATCATCAAAGTCATTTTCATTTATTAATTCTGAGAGCCCCATTACGTTGCTGCAAGTCTCTCCAGAACAATGGAAGCACACTGCAGAACTTTTCAGCCCTGCTTTTCGACATCCACACTCAATGTCCACAGTTTCCTTTGCATTTGCAAAAGATCAATTTTGGAAGCTCAGGGGGTGCTGGAGGTTTAGAGCTCTGCACTGGCATCAATTATTTTCCACATGTTTTTCCAGCCCCAGTCTTCAAGATCATTATTATTACCAAGCCAAGACTGGACCTGATGGTAGACTCGGAAAGTATGAAAGCGACCTGTGTATTGTATTGGAGGAAGTGAAGATAAGTTAAATGTGCTTTTTGTCACTGCCTTGGCAAATTGTTTGTATCTTAGGCTGTCAAGAGAATTATCATCTTTATTACCACCGTATAAAGAGATAAAAAAAGTTTCTGAACATTTTCGCTTATAACTTTTTTATTTATAGTTCTACGACAAAAAGTTACTGTACCAAAGTTGTAGAGAATTTAATTTGCAACAAAAAATGTTAAAAAAAATTTTTATCAGATAAATAGTTTAAGAGATATATCGTAAAAACCATTTCAACCCCTATTTTCAAGATGGCGGCCGTTCGACAAGGGTGGCGACCCCACAAACTTGGTTTTAGCTTTACACTGACCTACACATCAAAAAAATAAAATTGCGTCCTCTAAAAAACGCAACCCCAAATGTAACTTTTCAATGGACTAAACATAAATTGCCCAATATAATCTCCGAGCGGACGGATTGCGTCTCTATTGTCCAAGTAATTAATTATTTTGTACACCTGCTAAGCACTACAGCTTCTACTACTAATGTTAGATAGGGCTTTCGTCAAATGTGAAAGTATGGGTTACAGTCAAAATTAAATGCTAGCTTTAGCCGAAAATATAATAAGTCGTTCCGTAGAACAATAGGATAGATGTTTTTTAGAGATTGATGATGATGCTAATACGGCCGCGGTAACCTAGTGGTATGGGTAATGGACTGCTGAGACGAGGTCTCGGGTTCGATCCCAGGTTTCACCATGGCACACACCAATGACTTTTCGATGCTTTTCGAAGTTATGTGTGTATTTATCGCAGGTTTATAAGTGCCCGGTTATTGGCAATAGGCTCGCCACCTATTACATTGGGACCTAAACATAAATTGACGAAATGTGGGTGCTAGCACCTCTGCCTACCCCTTCGGGGATATAGGCGTGAGTTTATGTTATGTTATGTTAACTAGGTGAGAAAACAAACTTAGTTAGTAGTGTGAAAAATGGACTTCTACTAATAACATTATTTGCTAATTTTCCCGATTAGATTGCATATCAAAGACAATTAGCCACAGTGATGCGACAGTGACGCCACCCTTCAGTTTACAGATTGGTTGGTACACCTATAACCTTGCATGGGATGCACTACAGCGTTGTTCATGTGCGAAAAAAGTAGTAATAATTAATTCCTACTTTTCTTTAAACTTCAATAAATACAAATAATGTCGCACAAGATTATTCATTAACAATGATCTCAATCGTGTTCGGTAATAACACTTTTGATATAAGTTTTTAACCAATACTTGTACCATTTAGAAACAACAAATAAAATACTGAATAAATAACACCAATTGGCTTAGTGAATTTTGTATGATTTTTTTTGTACCCAAAAGTTTTTTCGGTCCCATGAGGCATGTTTACTCGCTCATGGTCAAAAAAGTAAAACTATCACTCTAACTACTTACATTTATACAGACAACGTGAACAGATTCCATTTTTCAGCGCACCGTTTGATGACCACGTCGTGACAATGACTTTCAGTAATGAAGACTGTCCATTCAGTAAGTACTTATATTAAACACACATTAAACGATGTTTCCTCAATTTAAATATAAATCAGCAGTACATACCTACTGAATTTCGGTAACCCTACCTCCTTAGCGTGGCAATACTAATCACGTCTTATAAAGAAAGAAATCAGGGTAAGCTAAAAGTGAATAACTAAGGCAAAGTTTCGGAAAGAAATCTTGTTCAGAATCCTTTTCAATGAATGTTATAGGCCTTTGAAATAACTTGTCAATAGATAACGGAGATGAAAGTAGTTTTAGTATTGATTCCATTACGTGAAATATAAAACAAATTTTCGAACATTCAATACTTGGAAATTGAATTTAAACTCTTTATTTTACTTTTTTTGTTAACATATTTGTGGTGCTTTAAAAAAGAAATGAAACTTTATGAAAGCAAAAATATAATAACACTTCGAACGCCTATGACTATTTTATCAATAATATTATTTGTGTTTGTTTGCTATTATATTTCTTTTTAAACTACTTTCCTGTGCATCGCTTTTTTATTAAAGTTTTGATTTAATATCAATAACCTCATTATATTTATGATCTGTTAAGAATTAGATTTATATTTAAACCTAAGGACGTTTTGTATTTATTATGGGTAGGTATATTTTTATACATTGCTATATATACTAACTCTTATTATTATTTTAACCGTGACTAAGTTAATTAATCCCTACTAATTAATTATTCGTATGAATAAAATTTAGTTTAATGAAAATCAATAATATTGATATTTTAATTTAGGTACACACAGTTCTGGGATTTTTTTGCCAGCTGGAAACAAAACTCAGAACTTATTTACCGACAGTCAAGATGACATCTGAGTACCACAAGTACCACAACACTCCAGAAAAATATCTTGCTCTTTAATTTTATACCACTAAGATAATATAATCGCCATTAAAAATAGCCCACGTCTAAAAGTGACAGTTTATAAAATTAAGTACGTAAATTATTATCAGATAGGGAAGGGCACATAGACACACGGGCTAATTTATACAGTTATTATTTTGGTTTTTAAATATTTAGGTATATATTTAAAAACCGAAAAACTCTATGCAGTCTGGCACGTCACTACAATGCTTAAGGACATGCACAAGACATTTGTGGCTTGTGACACCACTCGCCACCAACGCCTGTTCGCCATTGGCCTTCAACGTGTATAAAAGTGTTCGTGCTGCCTTCTAATAAAATTGTACCTGAACCGCAATCGTGTCTAAGCACTGTCTAGTTGTTTTTGTTATTTTATGTTACCTACCAAAAGTACGTGAATATTTTTACAAATGTTTTTTATTATGTTTTTGAGCATAATTTTAGTAAATAATTAAGTAAATTAATTGATTGTGAAAAAAATCCGTTAGTTAGTCAGTCAGGTGCGGGGTACAATGATACATATCAATCTGCCTTGATGATAATCAAATACTCTCCTCCAACCATTTATTTAACTTTTAATAGCTCAATATTTCATCAAATAGTTATGTCCTAGTGCGTAACCTATTCGATTTCACATAACAATCGACTATATTTATGAAGAAGTTGCAATAATTTTACATATTGAATTACTATTTTTTCTATATATTTTTTTCAATACCATTCCACGACGCGCTTTATGCGATTTAGTTTTGGGCAGCGGTTTAGAGGGAGCAAGATGGAGCAACCTATATATCAAAGTACCTCTCGGATGGAGAAGAATAATGCAAACACGTTTTTTGATTAAAATCAATATATCTCTACACCTGATCACTTTTAGCAGCTATTTCGTATCAAAAATAATAACTAACATATTAGTCAATACATTCGTCGAAATAAATTTTCAACTATAATGCTTTTCATCCACTAAAAATGAGGTGAATTTTTACATTTATAGTTAAATATAATATAATACATATAATAAAGTCGTAACGAGATGAACACTGTACATTGAATATTTTTTCAAAAAAATTATTGCTTTGTGTTCTAGGAACGATGCCGATGCCAAAAATGTGATTTTTGGAATTTTTGTCTGTTTATCTGTTTGTCTGCTTTTTATTATCGATGTCTAAGCATCACTTGGAAACCGCGGATCATATTCAGGTGACAATTCTGCATGAGCTTTCTGCTAGGGTATTGTCATAAACTGCGCTATATATCATCACGCAATTATAAGTGTGATAGGATCAGCAGGCTAAAATCGACCAAATCTATTATTGATTTCTTTTAATTACAAAGCCGATCATCACGTTATTCTGCAGTTCGATATAACTCGGACATGGCTAACGTTTGGACTATAAATCATCACGCTATAGCTAAAAGGCGATGAGCAGTGATATATGAAAACCCGAAACTACAGAGTTACCTACTTGTAAAAGATGGTTGATTAGAGACTCAATCTTTGATAATAAATATCATCACATAGATAAATATCATTAATATCATATTAGGGAACAGGGTAGAATTAATTTCGATGTTACATATAAACATCTATTTCTTCATGATAAATGATTGAAAATATAACGATGAAATGGGTAAACTAATACATGCCTTGATCTAGTCCTAATTTAACGTGGACGAAGTCGCGGGCATCACCTAGTAGTTAATTAAAACGGTACATGAACGGAACATTAAATAACTTAGGCTAGGTTAACACAAGGCAGTTATCTTAAATTTGTATGGAATATATCCTTACAAACGTACTCTTGAAATACATAAGACATACACGCATAACGTAACCGTAAACACGTCACAATCAGGGTAAGGAGGCCGTTAAGTCAGCTCTGGCGACCGTTCGGAAGTGAGGCCGAGCAAACAGTCTATGTGCCCCGTCTCCACAAGGTAATATATATAATAATAAAAACATTAACCCTTTATATATGTACGACTACTTATACATTATAATTATTAATATACAGTATGTAACAAAACTAGTGTCCGATCACTAAGGGGCAAATAGGTATCCTAAATACATAACCATATATGAAATTAAAAATAATATATTAATGAAAATAAATGTACTATTGGAATTCAATCATGATAACCCAATATCTCCCCAAAATCTAAGATAGTGACTACACCATACATAGTAGATATTCAATAATATTTAGTGGCAGTCCACAACATAGCCCTCTTTTGTGTTCTTTTTTTTTTGAGAGGATTTGTTCACAAAGTGAAAGCCCAGTTTTTGTTAGCCGTATAGCCTGGCAATAACTTGCGGAGTTTCATTATTATACTTGTGTAGTCTATAGGTGTGGATTGTATTATTTCTTACTTACCTTTTATTTAATAACCTATATTAAATTTAACTTCGCCAAGTGCCTCCTAACATACAAGTTTAATTACTTATTTATTTGGTTTTGTATTGTTTACCTTTTTCTTTCTGGCTCTGCAATATTACTCCTTCTTTTACTTTTTTCTTACTTTTTTTAAAGTATTTTTAAACCGCTATGAATGAACTAGGATTTTAACTTATCGTATAAAATTATCTAACGGTCGATTTAAATAAACGCCGAATTTTATCCCTCAATCAAATGCTGTACTTCTCAGATACAACTGCTTCGGGAAGTACCTGAATCGTATAGATCGGGAGATTATCCCTGTGTGCCATTACTGCGGAGAATGTTACGAGAACATCGCATTCTAACGTAGTGTCAGGCATATAATTAACAGAGTCATGAACTTCATCGGAATGAAAAGACTCGCTGAAAAGCTGGAGTATGGTCTGGAGTGAGAGAGCGTGCTTACGTTCGTTATAAGAGTAGAAAATTACGGGTAGGGTAACTAGTCGCCTAAGCAGAGGCAGGCTTAAATAAAGGTGTTATGAGCTCCGCGCGGGTCTGTCGGAAACTGGTAAAAGATCAAGCATTCCGCAAGAACGGTTCAGAACTCTCCCGGCCCGCCGAGCTCGCAACATGCTCGTCGTCGCAGGCGCCGGAGGTCGCTTAACGTCCTCCGTCCTCCATGAGCGCAGGCCTGGGGGTGGCAGGTGAGGCCACCTGTCACCCCAGCAGAAGCAGGCCGGGACGGTGGAGCGACTAGTCCCGAGGTCCACTTACTCTTCCTCTTTTGGGTTTGACTTATACGGCTTTTCTGAGAGTGACTACCATCTGACCTCCCATCTCAGAGACAAAAGGCTGCGGCGCGTCCGTCAATCAGCAGGTGTACCACCTTGCAGCTGAAGTTGGTTTGGTTCCGCAGGTCTTGGTGGAGCTCCATACATCCAAAATAGAGCATCTCTGTGAGGAATTTCACTTGACAATAAAATGTGTGAATCTGAAGGCTTTTTAAATTCATTCAAAACAATTTATTATTAACCTAAATTTTTAATAATTTAATTTGCAAATTCTCTAACGAATTAGTAAATTTGGTGATACTAGGATCTAGAATTATATATAGTGAACATGCATAGGTAAGTATAGTTTATTGACGTAGGAACGCAGCCTTATATTAATGACTATATCAAAATCACTAATATCTAAATATTATTATGCCAATTAGTCCTCTGAACTTTAACTTAAAACATAATTAATATATATAGCAATGTAATCATTATACCGAACGCACAAAGACCGTAATTGTATGCAGACAATCAACTTATGGTGTCAAAGTTTAGCTTCGTGAAACGTGTGTATGGTTATTGCTATAAAGAGGCATAGAAGCTTTCACATAAGGGTGTAATTTTTAGATGATGCCTATGCCAAAATGATGCGTTATGTCTGTATTTTATTGGCTAAGTTTCTCCTCATTATGTTCGGCAAACTGAAAGTTAGTTTTACGTCAAACATTAGTGAAATAAATAGTTTAGTAATTCAACTAAATAACGTGTACGACGTGTCTCGTCGAGTACTCAAGTAGTCAAGTAATGGCCAGCCATTACTTGACTACGTTGAGTTACGTTAATATGCCATCGAAATGCAACTTCAGTCTTCAGCTTATAAGAGTAAATAAAACGCAATCCTGAAAAATTCAATACCAATTAATTTCCTCCCAGTGATAAAGGGCACGTCGTCTCTTCCCTGTAAGTGAAGATCAAGAGTAAGAGTTGGATAGGTATCGAACACTGGACTCCAAAGTGCAAGCTTTGAATGTATACATACATACAGTCACCCCTAGTTACTATTGCGGTAGGCAGAACCACATCTTTCCTGTTGCTACAATTCTGAATGATACTTTTCGCTTCGTCTTCTTTCAGAAATTGTTTTGACATCTATAGTGGGCACGCGGGTTGAATGCAGAGCTAGGGAAGTAAAATGTGCGCCCTCGACTGCATTCAATTCACGCGCCTACTATACACATGCTCGCCGGTTGCAAGTACTCTTGTACTAGCCGCAATAGCGGATTGGATAGAGAGGTGACCCGGAAGCCTCTCGTACTGAGTGACGCAGGTGATCTCCGGGAAGGAGAGCTTCGGGGACCACCTCCTGCGAGCGCGTGGGCCGCCACCACCTCCTTCTGAGAGCATGTAATGCTCGCAAAGGAGATGGCGGAGCGCCCGGGAGAGATTTAGAACTCTCCCGGCCCGCCGAGCCCGCAACATGCTCGCCGCGCGTCGCAGGCGACTCAGGAGGTCGACATCCTACATGAGCGCAGGCCTGAGGGTGGCAGGTGAGGTCTTGCCCCTCCCCCAAACCGGGGCAAGACGGGGACACCGTGGTAACCAAACCCGAGGGGGCCATCTCGAAACCGAAGATGGCCCAGGGTCAGTCGGGGTGCGAGGGATATGCTCTATTGGCAACCTTACACCCCGTCTGTAGACCCGAGACGGCGTGCAGTTATAGTCGATTCAAGCCCGACATAACCACCCCCGCTGGCCGGGGGGTATTTGAGGGGATGTCGGCACGAAAAAAAAAGTTACTCCTGTACTCTAGTTTTAGATGCAACCGGGATTACCTGATGTGATAATGATGGGACTTATCTGAAACCGAACCGGTTCACGATAGGACCGCGATGGGCCCATGAAATATAAAACCGGCCAAGTGCGAGTCGGACTCGCCCATGAAGGGTTCCGTAGCAGCAAGTAAAATTTTTATATTTGAGTTGTTTAAATGAAAGGTAAATTGCAGTTTACGATTGAAGACGTATTAAAAAAAAACTACTCACTAGATCTGGTTCAAACCAATTATCGGGGGGGGGGGGGACACATTTTACCACTTTGGAAGTGTCCCTCGCGCAAACTATTCAGTTTAGAAAAAAATGATATTAGAAACCTCAATATCATTTTTGAAGACCTATCCATTGATACCCACACGTATAGGTTTGACGAAAAAAAAATTTTGAGTTTCAGTTCTAAGTATGGCGAACCCGCAAATTTTATTGTTTTTTTTTTTATATTTTTGTGAAAATCTTAATGCGGTTCACAGAATACATCTACTTACGAAGTTTCAACGGCATACTTCTTATAGTTTCGGAGAAAAGTGGCTGTGACATACGGACGGACAGACAGACAGACATGACGAATCTATAAGGGTTCCGTTTTTTGCCATTTGGCAACGGAACCCTAAAAAGAAATCGGTGTTGTCTAGGGCCAATCGTAAGCCAAATGATTACTCAGCCGGAAAATCAAATCTTGGTTCACCTCACCTTCATCTCTCCACTAGCTGGCCCTCCAGAGCCACTCCCACTAGAAGCCAGTTCCCCAGTGGCGTATTTCGAACCCTTGTTGCACCCCTTTAACCCATGAATGCCCTTGATTTATAATTTTCATATAATGTATTGGAATCTGCTGGATTCGTAGACACTTATGATTACTGCTCCGCTCTCTTAGGTATTAGCGTGATAATATATAACTTATGACACTCGGAAATAATGTGACTTACTATTGGTAAGAGAATTTTCAAAATCAGTTCAGTAGATATATAGATTATTACCTCCAACAACCTCACAAACTTTACCTCTTTAGTATAGAAATACAGATTTGATTAATATTTATATGTATACTAATAAATATTTATTTATTAGTATGTTTATCTTACATTAACCCTATTTAATAAGTAGCGTTTATTTTTCTGTTTTATTTTTACTTCTGTCGAGAATGTATCCTAGTAAACGGTTTTTAAGTAACTTCTATACCAGAACGTGCTTTAACCATAACCTATGCTATTTAATATACCTTTATTAGACGCAATCAGTCAGTATGTATGACTATACATAAATAATCATATTTATGTGACTATTTGGTTAAGAAGCGTAGAACGAATGAGTACCTTTTTTTGCGTGCGGAAATCCCTTCAGCATAGCACCCGATCCACTACCTTCCAAATCAGTGAATAAACTGTTATCCCAGCTACCCTATCTCATCGTCAGTCAATCTGGTTGGAGGGCGTCTCACTTTCTGTTATATAATAATGTACATATACTTATGTCAAATAGGCCTACACTCAAAATATAACAACGATAATAAGACTGTCGTGTCATGGATGACAGCAATTTTAAAATTGCTATATCAAAATGCATCCAACAAATCGTGTAAGTAACCAGTATTTTGAGTACTTAGCCTGCGTGTTCTAAGAGCTTAGAAATATGTATTACGTAAAGTGAGAGCTGCACGAATCTACACGCTATTATTGAGTAAATAATAGTACTTAAGTTAAATAATAACGTCTAGCCTACGAGTAACAGCGGTCTTAACGCTAGGTGACAGCATACCACCGATGAGGCTGATGGTCCAAGATCCCAAGTTCACCAGAACTCACTTATTTTTAAAAGAATGAAATGTATGGGATAAAGTAGTGTAGGTATGTACCTTTTTTTGTTTTTCCGTGCGGTAATCCCTTCGGATACCCCCCCGCCGGCCAGCGGGGGCGGTTATGTCGGGCTTGAACCGACTAAAATCAGTGTATGCATACTTGCTAGCTTGCCACGGTGGCCATTTGTCAGTTATCAGGTGCTAAAAGTAGGTTCGTTGACAATGAGACCTTGCCTTAAGTATATTATATGTTATTACTCCCTAGAATTATCCGAGGCACTATCGAATGGTGTAATAATACAGGGTGTGTTTTTTTTTTTCAAAATCAACCGGCTTGATTCCTGGCGAGCCCGATTTTGGTGAAAACTAAAACTTCATCATTTGAATAAAAAAGAAAATCCTAGCCAAGAATCAAACCCTTTGATTTTGGGGAAAAACACACCCTGTATTATTACACAATTCAATAGTGCCACTAATAAGCAATGAATTCTGGGAAGTGACATACAACAAACTTAAGGGAAGATCTAATTTTCAACAGAGTATTCTGTTGAAAATTTTTTTGGGAGCTTCCAGGGTTCTGTTAAAAGTTACGGCCGACGTTGCTGGCAATACTCAAAATATTTTTTTAACAATATTTTCTGAATGAAAGTGAACTTCGTACTATTTCTACCTACTTTCCTACCTAGCACCTGATTACTGACAAATGGCTACTGGGACAAGCTAGCGAATATGCATACACTCAAGGTACATACCTACACTACTTTACGCCATATATTTTATCTTTTTAAAAATAAGTGAGTTCTGGTCAACCTGGGATCTTACCCTATGAGAGCAGTAGGCGTTTATGTAATTTTTTCATCATTTAAAACTTTCATTATGAAATTGCTAGATTGTAGTAAAACTACTTACTTAGTTATACCTGTCTTCTTTAACTTTTCGAACCTTTATTGGTAATTTACGCTATTAGCGTCGGTAGCTTAGTGGTTAAGGAGTCGACCCTACGATCGAGAGGTCCCGGGTTCGAATCCTGGCCATTACACTACCGACCTGAACCCACTCCTAACACAAGCAATTTAGCTTAGCTAGGGTTAGAGGGAATATTAGTAATTTCGGTTACTAATATTCATAAAAAAAAAATTAAGAGTGTAACACCTTTTGTTAGAATGATACAAATAGAGTTCAAAAAGGCAATATTGTTGGTTCTTTGAGGTTTCAAAAAATATTTGAACACTACTCATTATATAACTGTGTTTGTAAATTTTATTAGTAGCTGTATCAACGCATTTACGCGTTACGAGTACTGACCTGAAAATTACGAACACAACGAAAAAGAAATCACTCAAGTCGGCTGTACCGTTCGCGTTCTCAAGTTTTGCACTTTGTAATAAATTTTGTGATTTTATTTTTGTACTAGTACAACAATATATTGTAACCCAATAAACCCTTAAATACAATTGATAATAAATAGATAACATGATATACAATTTACACATTTTTTATACAATGTTTTAAGGTTATTGCAGTACATTTGGATAATCTATGCTCAAGTAGTTAGAAACCCTGCTTTTTATCTGCTATCTAGGGAAAACCTTGTAAAAGTAAAGTGTCTCCTAAGGAGGCAGTTTTCATCCAGACATTTTTGACATATTTAATTTGGAGCGGCTACAGGTGTTGGGTTAGCATTGTGCTGATAAGCCAGCTTACTCTGAAGGAAACGTGTGCGCGCGTGTGTTTCTCTGTGAATGTATGTGAGAGAGGCTGACCCCACCAGGCGAGGCCGCGGTGGCGGCCAAAGTCCGCCGGTAACCCTGGGGTTATCCTTTCGAGGACTTACCCGGGGTGCCCGGCAATGGACACTTGGGGAGGACACCGTGTGGTTTTAGTCGGTCCGATTCCGACACGCCCACCCCATCGTTGGTGGGGGTTTCCACACGTTAAAAGATAAGGTTCCGTTTTTTGCCATTTGGCTACGGAACCCTAAAAAGATAGAAAAGGTATAACCTTTGGTCCCACGTAATATGAGGAATAAGCTCGCTATTGTCGTTCTAGTAACACATATACCTAAGAAACGGTTCTAATGTGAGCTAATGTTATATTAAAGCATTCATCATAAAGGTACCTATTATATTGAATAATATAAAATTCTCGTGTCACAGTGTTTTTATCAAAACTTGCTTGACCAATTCTTATGAACTTTTGTATGTATATTCAGTAGGTCTGAGAATACGACGTTAACTATTTTTCATACACCTATCTGCCATTAGAAACTCACGCAGGTGGAGCCGCGTGCAATAGCTAGTAATTATGCAGGTATAATATACCTTTTTGACCCTATAATTGCCTGACATTTCAACCAGGTTGTACGAATTGTACTCCGCCTGTAACCACAACTTGTGCAACAGTGGATGGATACATTACATATAATATTGTAATATCATGGAGCGCGAAAGTTTGAAAATAGTATGAGCTAATAATAATGAATACATTTTAAAAAGTAAATTAGTTGTGAGTTGGCAGTTATTGTTGGTATCCAATTCATTACTTAACACGAGCCCAAACCAAAAAAGGTTAGCTATTGGTTTCAAACATTCGCCACTACTACGTGTGTACTCCTACATAGGTAAGTTAGTAATTCATTACGGTAATTGAGCTGAGTGAGACGAAGTCGAGCGAAAGCTCCTCATACCAGACTTCAGGATTTTCTTTGTCACAGGTCTCCTCCTAAACGACTAATCCAATCAGAACCAAATTTGGCATGATTAAAGAGGTCAATCAGAGGAAGGTTTATGGATATATTTTGAAAAAATTAATGCTACCACAGAGGAATGATCACCGTTAAAAAAATCCAGATGGAATTACATAATAACCGCTCGAGACACTGTGACCAAACTTTACACGCTCAGAAATTATGTCCAGAGTTGTGACTTTCAAAAAGAATTTTCAAAATCGGACTTGCCATGGAAGAATGATCACTGTTCAAAATTTACAAAATCTGATTCACGATGTCTCACTCAGCTCAACATTGCAAGCAGCGATTCGCCTTGCAGACCTAGTATTTTAAAATTATGCTTCGTTTGTTGACCTAAAGTTAATAATACCTTTAGTACGAAGTAGCTGTTGCCCGCAACTTCGTCTGCGTTTAATTTGGAATCAATCAAGGTATGTTTACTTCTGCAGTTTCGAACCCAACATGTATTACATTATTTCATTGTTAGATCATACCGTAGTAGCGGTGGCAAGAGTAAGACCCATCATGGAGTTGACACGGGAGCCTCTCGTACGTGCGTTGACGCAGGTGATCTCTGGGAAGGGGTGTTTCGGCGACCACGTGTCGGATCAAGAAGGAGCCAACTTCGGAGTGCCATCACTGTGATGCAAGCAAGGACTTGGGACTGTATACGCTGGCTGAATACCCAGCAATAAATTGTAGAAGAGAAGGAGATGGTGAAACGGGCCCAGGAGAGTCTCAGGTCTCTTTCGATCCACAGAGCCCGTTAGGCGCGGAGGCGACTCAAAATATATTGGTGGCCTGTTGAGCTAGAGGTTTTTCACTTGGCTTAAATGTTACTTAACTCACCTAATGGTGACGTTGTTAAAGAGCAGAACCAAGAAAAATCCTTGAGGGTCAGGATCGACCTGAAGGGACCGGGACATTTTGCCCTAAAATTAGCTCAGCACGTATTAAATACCGCGCACTTTCATCTGGATGACTACGTGACCTATGGAAGCAACTGAACTTTGAATGAACTAAAACCCTTCACTAAGAGTATTAGATGCGCCTAGATACGTATGGGGAGACAAAAGAGCCTCCTCGCATTCCATGCTATGCCGATGTGAGAATAGGTAAGAAATGTATAATAATAGCGCATAGAATAAGCACATGCCACTCAACAAGTTTGACTTTTAATGAAAAAGGGAGTAATCCTAACTGTGAACACTGGGCAAAGATAGAAGATACCATGTGTGTGTGTACGACTTTTACACAAGTGTGTCCGAAATGAGAGAGAAAGGGACACTCTTCTGGCTGAATTGAATACTAATAACATGTTTTCCAAAGCATACTATCCAATCCGGGCAGCGCAAAAGCCAGGAAGCTATACCAATTCGTATGCGATTCCCTCAGCTAGGGGACGGTCTCTTACTCTCATGGATTAAGATGTATTGTTTTTACATTTTTTTGTATTTTAAGAGTAACGACGTGTCAGTGACGTTTAATAATAACCAAAAGCCTCTAAAACTAATGTTACTATTACTGTTTACTAATGGTATCACAGACCGTCCCCTCTGCAGAGCCAGCTTGGGGACAGATGAATCAGCCAGTCACATCCTTTTTGAATGTCCGGAACTGGCGGCAAACAGGACTGGGTGAGTTTTCAGGTCAGCATCCCTGTGAAAGTGGTCGGCTGTTCGCCTGAAACGGGCGTAATGAACCCTAATAGGACTTTTGATATTAAATTGATCCATTTATCGAAATCGAAACCATTTAAATGGTGCCGCGGGAGCGCAGAGTATCTTGACGATCTAAATATATTTCGCTGAGTGCGATCATAATAAAAAGCTTAAAGATCAAAAACCTAGACATAGCAAATCAAAACTAACCAAAACGAGCAAATAATAAATGTGTTGCCGAGAGTGAATTGCTTAGTATTACATAACACTATAGACTTTTATATTTCAATAAAGAGTAATGAAAATAGAATTGATTTTTCTAAAGAGCAAAAAATTATTTATTACGAAACAGTGAGCTAGAACATTACTATAATTTAAGTCAACGCCTTTCTATTTAAGGCAGTAGGCACACAGGGCGAACAATCTCAACAAATTTTTTATACGTTTGTTAGTAAGAGCTTCGTTAAATAAGTAGGATTATTGTGTAAACAGAAAGTAATCTGAACAGATAACTACATAGTCTATTTAGATATCAGAGATCATAGTACCTAATAGATGTCGTAAATTGTTGTACACGGTTCCGGCAGCCCGTTTATTTGAGACGCAGGCGTATTTGTTTCAATGTGGTAAAAGCTCATCGTACAGCAGTATTGGTATGTGGAACGTCCATTATGATTCTTGTGGTAAGTAGTATCCAAAGTTCTTCAGAAAGGCGTTGTACTGCCAACAAGATGTTTTCAAAATGAGATAGTCAGGGTGTACGATAAATAAATATGACTTTCACAGCGCATTTATCTATGCTGAATCTTTTTATTTGCAGATTTACCGCTTTAATTCCTAAAACATAGCAGGAATGTAGTATAGGTAGATTGCTATAGTTTTCATTTCACATTATATAAATCTATTTGTAATGTGTATCGCAGGTGATCTATTCCATTTATCGAACATAACCATTTACAGAATGATATTATTTTAGGCAAATAGAATAGATTCTGCATCTGTTTGGCATAGAATACAATCATAGTAACTGGAACTGATGCAATCGCATAAATCGTAAATGTATTGTAAGATCAGCATCCTAGGGCAAAAAAGACAACCAGTGCGCCCACTGATACCTCAGCCTAATGCAATTAATTTAGGTACACGCAGCGTCGGCGCTGCTGGCACCTGACAATAAGTATAATAAAATATAGATCGAAATTGAATATCCATAGAAAAAATAGATAAAAAATCTTCATTTATAAAGAATTGGCTTATTGTTAATATAGGGAAAGACCTTGCAAATAGAACCAAGATAAAATGATCATTAGCAAACATTTTCATAATACAATAGAATACGGAAGCTTTGAAAAACGAATGATGCGAACATTATTCAAATTATTTTCAGATAATTGAATTGTAAGTTCTTTTTTTAAATTTATAACTATATATTATGTTGCCAGTGGCTTCACGCGCCGATACGAATCTTAATGTAGCTCTGGTAACTATAATTAGCAGTAAGAAAACGATACTATAAAGATAGAAGTTAACATCTAAATAATAATAATGGATAAATAATCTAATAGCACTATCTAAAGCTGCAGTTCTCTGTAGACGAACGGTTGATGTACCAACGGTTAACAGTTTAGAGTCACAACTCAGAAAACAAAAAAATTGTTTGAACACTGTAATTTAGGTACAGAACATCTGGGGTGTGTGTTGGGTAACGTCCTCGAGTGTCGCTCCGATTCCGATCCCGCTGCAGTCCGGGGAGAACGGAATCGGAGCGGCCGGTACACCCTGGGCGGCGGTCAATGGCTTCCCCTTCACCCCTTCATAGGGTTGGCATTGATCGTCGGCCAATACCCAACGTGGTGGGAACACGACGCTCTCCGTACTCCTCTGCTTTCAGAGGAGACAGGATGAGCGATGCTGTTAGTGGTGAGATGGCCCAGGGTCAGCCGGGGTGCGAGGGATATGCTCTATGGGTAACCTTACACCCCGGCGTCTGAAGACCCGAGACGGCGTGCGGTTTTAGTCGGTGCAAGCCCGACATAACCGCCCCCACTGGCCGGCGGGGGGGTATCCGAAGGGATTTCCGCACGATAAAAAAAAAAAAAAAGGTACAGAACATCTTATTTAATAATCGAAAATACCTAGTAGACCCGCCAACTCGGGCACTGAGGTAGCTAATTGACTGCCTAGGGACGGAACTGACGAAAACTTGGTGGAGTCGGAGCCATAGTTGCTAATATCATACAGAATCACAAAGAGGGTATTCAGCTATATCGTCACATTCATCACAGAGGAGACACATTGGAAACGGAGATCCTCGATCAAAATGAGATAATAGAAGATCTTCATCAGGTGTACGGATAGAAAGAGGACAAGTCAATTTCCTTGACTTTTTGTATTTAGTCCGTCAAGTGTATGCACCCGCTGGATGGTGAGAAACGGGGGCGAAATTCAGAAGATACTGGCCCATCGTAGATGCCGACGATCCTAAAATAATCTACCTTGACGGATTCGACAGATGCTTTTTCACGCCCCACTTTAAACACCTGAGATTGCGAGAAGAAGGAAACACGTGTGCGGCTAGAGTATTCCAGCTTTTTATCGTGCGACAAAGAAAGGAACTCGATAGCGGAAACATGAGGCTTTTCATAGAGGTTATAATTAGAAACTGCAGACTAGAAATGTACAGATGGCCATTCAAACTCTTGCATATACATTAGTATAGCTGTTGCCCGCGACTCCGTCCGCTGTGGGTAGGGAGGCGGAGCCGCGTGTGTACTATTCATACATCCATTCATCATCAACATCATCCGAATGCTAATCCCGGTTGCATCCAAATTTTGCTCCTTGGAGTCCGGGGTCTGCTTTCCTTCCCTTTCTCCTCCTTTTTTCCAAGAGGGAAGCCTGCAGCTGAGCCTCATCCGACAATCAGCAGATGTACTGGCATGTAGTTTACTTGGCTTGGGCAACGAAGACCTTGATGGAAGAAGTTCTAGATCAGAAATCCTGCAAGACTCTATTAGAAAGGAAATAGGATATTTTTAGGAGTTCCTATAATATATCGTTATAACCTTATTTGTACATCAAACCCTGTCTCAGAATAAAAATATCTTTCAACGTCACTAATGATAGTAATGATCGTGTCACCTACAACACTCGACACACTAATAGTTATTCAGAGGACCACGTAAGGTTATACCTACTCATATAAATAAAACATAATAAATATTGTTTTATATACCTACTGAACATAGACTTAATTCAGATGACAAAAAAACGAATAGGCTTAAAATCAAAGACCTTGTGAGCTAAAATATGGCGCTATATTTTTTTTTTTATAAAATATACTTGTTACTAAAAACAAGCATGCGGCTGTTTTGGTGGTAAAGTGCCTATAATTATAGAAACCTGCAGAAGGTATGGTTCGCATAACAAACCTATAAAAAAAACTGATATATATTTGAAAGAAAGAGAGTGTAATTTTGAAGTAATTAGTATGCTAACTATTAATTTAATTCGGAAAAGTCAATATCCAAGACGGGATATATCAATCAATATCACTCTCTATGTAGGAGGAACTGTGATCAACTGAGCTACTTGAACACATCCTACATAGCTGAAATTCTCGTCTACATACTTTAGGGCACCGTAGTAGTCATTTATCGAAAATTCTTAAGTGACTTACTCCAGACGACCTTGGGATGAACATGATTATATAGATAAGACAAAAGAGTGCAGGGTATAGTTTTAATTATAAACAACATCATCATTATCTTCTTAGCGGTGTTCCCAGTTGCATCCGACGATTTCCCCTGGGAGCCCGGAGTCCGCTTACTCCTTCGCCTCCTCTTAGTTTGGCTTATACGGCTTCTGTAGGAGTAATTGCTGTTTGATCTTCTAATCCCGAGGGAAAAGCCTGCGCCAGTGCCTCGTCCATCACTCATCAGGTTTACCAAAATAGACTTTAAAGTGAAAACCCCCGAACCGCCGCCGTGTCTGGAAAAAACACTTCCATTATAATACAAACATTTAGAAAAAATAAAGATTTATTCAATAGTTGCACGTCAAACAGAGAGACATAAAATATAATAATAACTTTGTCATCAGTGTGAGCTCTAATGGTTTTCTTACTTATTGTTCTTTTTACTATTAAATGAATCAACTATTTGTCTGGAAAGTAACCGCATAGCAGCAGACAAATCAGTGACACAGTCTGGTAGCCAGACAACCTGATTGACCTGTTATTTAGAATCCACGATTTCAGACGTTACCACACATATACTAAATTTCATCGCAATAAAAGAAAGAAACGTTAGAAAACTATTAAAATGATAACTTCGGCTAGCGTTAATTGCTAGTATATATATGAAATCTCATTGTATGGGATTGCTTTGTCTACGTTAAGGAACATAAGAGATTCTTCTAATTCATATGGTGTGTGACCGGGGTCTTATGCATATACTACATTTTAAAACACTGGCTGATTGACAGATTGACTATATAGCTCCCATCAAACTCGAGGAACGACTTTATAACGAACGAGAAATTGACTGTCACACATTCAAATCCCTTTCCAGACGTTGACTTTTTCTGTAAAATTGGCATAGGTACGTACTAATTCCTTCAAAATTTGCATGAAATGGTATACTACTACTAAAGTAAATTATTTATCAGTATGCATATTTATTATCGAATATGTTAAAACTTCCATTTTGACCAGTCTGTAGCGGCCTGCATCCTCCGAGATCCTGCGCTCTTTACCAGGTCATCCGTCGACCTTGCGGGAGGCCTTCCTACGCTGCTCTTGCCGTCACGTGGTCTCCACTCAAGAACCTTTCTATCCCATCGGAAGTCAATGGGGGAGGCCTATGTTTAGCAGTGGACTTCCTACGGCTGATATGATAATGATGATGTTAAAACTATTTTAAACGGATTCTATCGCGATTTATTTGTGGTTATTTTATTACGACCAGTCCCCCCGTGACCATAGCTGCTGAAAAGCAACTGAAACGTCGGGATCAGTGTAAATAATAAAATAACACGAAATAAACGGTGAAAACAAAAAGTGTGATATTCACGTAAACTTCCGACAACATCATGAAAATGTTTTCCTATCTAAAATTAAATCTTAAACATTATTCTTTCATATTATGCAATTCCAATGCATATGTTATGTTACACCTACCTTTTTTTATTTATATTTTGTTAGGAACCTCCACAGATACATAACAAAGATTCATCTAAATCCGATGAATAGTATATAGTAAGAAATGCAAAGAGCAAAACACAAAAATTTACATATTTTTTCATATGAAAGATTTAGCAAGTAGATTAGAAGTTGCTTTCGTTACCACTCATTCTAGACCTCTAAGAAAAACTTAGTAGGTGTTAATTACACATTTAGATCACATCACGGTTTCTATTGTTTTACATGACACTTGATGTTAGCAACACGGTTAAACTTATATCTATACTTAAAAATATTATGACGCTGTGGAGTTTGTTTGTTTGTTTGGTTGAACGCGCTAATCTCTGGAAGTACCTAGTAATTCGAAGTGAAAAAATATTTTTGTGTTAGATAGCCCATTTATCGAAGAAGGATATAGGCAATATATCATCACGCAACTACCCAGCAGAGTGGAGCAGTGAACATGTCAACAAATGGGTCACATTTACATACATTATTGTATTACTGGTGGTAGAAATTTGATGACACAAATTTGTCACAAAATTCGGCCTGGTAGGTACTACCGTGCACGATTGCGAAAAACCCTCCATAGTAATCCAATTTTGGTTTGATTGCGTTCAGGGGTCAGCAAGTGCATAGCCGGGCAGGGGGATTGTGGTCGCAGCACTAGTGGGACCGGTGAGTGTCACGCGGTGCTGCGACGACAATCCTCCTCTGATGAGGCCGTCAAGCTGAGTGCCACCATTGTTAATATGGTACGTGTATGTAATGGTGACCCTCTTTCCTGAGACTTTTCCTTCAGCTTACCATCAGGCGAGGTGAAGTCAAATTGACGTGTCCTAAACATTAAAAAAAAAAAGAAAGAACTAATAAATTACGGACATGTATGGGATAAATGAGTGCCACGGGGGCGAAGTGGTTTACTAATGTTTGGTAAAAAACGTTCCCCAAAGTGTCAAAGTATGTTTCCCAAATTTTCAGTTGGCAAAAAAACATTTGGCAATACAACTTTTCGCAATTTTACAGTTAGCAATACTATTTTTGGCAATTTATTGTTTAACAAATAATTACATGGCAAAGTTTCATTTTACCAAGTATTATGTAGAGACCCGAGACGGCGTGCGGTTTTAGTCGGTTCAAGCCCGACATAACCGCCCCCGCTGACTGGCGGGGGGGTATCCGAGGGGATTTCCGCACGAAAAAAATAAATAAAAGGTAGTCAAATATGGTTTGGCATAACATACCTACTTTTCCCTGGCATGGCTGGCAACATACATGGCAAAAAAATACACTGCTGCATGGGTGTTTGTTTCACCTTGGGCAAATAATTTACAGGTAAGAACTTCTATAATAATTATATTGCTATTATACAAATCAATTCCAGAAATTCTGTTGAGGCCACAGTTTTAACCTAACCTAACCCACTTTTCTGTCAGTTCCGATCTAGCCTACGTAACTTATACGAAATTAATGTATTTTACTTTATTTATGATCAATTATTAATGAGACATGCTTTTTGAACGAACTTACTTTTGGAATATATTTTTTTACAAAATAAAGCATTTGCTTACTGTATATTTGACTTAATAAAAATTGAGCAAGTAAAAAGTTGCCAAATGAATATTTGACGAAGTGATCAAAATGCGAAATATAAATTTGCTAAAGATTCTTTTGGGAAATGAAACTATGCGATAAGTTTTTTGGGAAGTGAAATTTGAAGGCAGGATCCCGGGCGAAGTATGCCACGGGCGAAGCCGTGGGGACGGTTAGTAAAAAAATATTCACTATGACTGTGTTCATAAATTTTTGAATACCACTTTTATTTTGGCAATTATCCAAATGTAGAAAAGATCACAGAGATATAAACTCATTAGGGTACCGTAGTAAATGGGTACCGGGACGTTTGGACCCATATCTTCATCATCTGTACGTTCGCCTGTTTCTTACAATATAGTGAATTTAGATCCATTTCATCATCATCATAACAGCTTTGTGTTCCGATAGCCATGCCGCCTACACCGGGCCCGAGTAGGAGGGATTGACTTAAGAAGTACTGGCTTGACGTCGTAAAGTATGACATGCGTGCCAATGGTCTCACTGCCCAGGCTGCCCAAAACCGAGTGAAGTGAAGGAGTAATAAGCCGGAAGGCGGACTCCGGACTCCGAAGACAGAGCCTTGGATGCACCCGGGACGTACGTGATGATGATTATTAATTTTTTTTAAAAATACCACTTTGGTGGCAGACAAGCATGAAAATCCCGAAGTCATTGATCCCGCCATCTTGATGCTCGCGAATAGTTGGTTCCAAAGACCAAGAAGACGTAGCAAGTTCTGGAAGTATAACTCTAGCAGTGCTTAATAAAACCAAAATGTACACTTACTATTTTAAGATAGTAAACAATTCTACAACCAAATATAAAACATATTGAATAAATCACTTGTACTTAAAGGTCTACAATGTTTTGATAATGCCGTAAGGTGAAAGGTGAAGGTTCAAATAAATAAATAATTGTGGAAAAGTACAAGTGATTTATTCAATATGTGTAGCAAGTTCCACCAAGTGCCATCAATCTCCAGTATAAACAAATATAAAACCCCTGCCGTAATTTACTGACATTTGCAAAACCAGTAGGTACAGTCAACGACAAAAGTTGATATACACTAAAATATTTACAAACCTATTTAATTCCCTTGGAATACATGTACCCATAATTGACGTACCTATAGTTAGTTTTTATTCCCCAGAAGACAAAAATAATTTAATTCATGTTTTGTTTATTTTTTTATGAAAGTTTTAAGAGATAAAGTGATCAATAAAATAGAATTTGCCAAGCTACTTTTGTAGACAAAAGAACTGAAGAGTTTATCTGAAGTTTCGGGCAATTTTCATACCATAAAAAGCATTTATTTCGCAATAGGGCCCGAAGTTGGCTCGTGATACTTCATTCAGCCTAAACCGAACCGGAATAAATCCGATGTGATTTCATGGTGCCTGTTACGTCTTCTGGACCTGAACTTTCGGATGTACTTTTTTTTTTTTTTTTTTTTTTTATATTTAGGACTCGTCAATTTGACTTCACCTCGCCTGATGGTAAGCTGAAGGTAAAGTCTCAGGAAAGAGGGTCACCATTACATACATGTACCATGTTAACAATGGTGGCACTCAGCTTGACGGCCTCATCAGAAGAGGATTGTCGTCGCAGCACCGCGTAACACCCACCGGTCCCACTAGTGCTGCGACCACAATCCCCCTGCCCGGCTATGCACTTGCTGACCCCTGAACGCAATCAAACCGAAATTGGATTACTATGGAGGGTTTTTCGCAATCGTGCACGGTGGTACCTACCCGGCCGAATTTTGTGACAAATTTGTGTCATCAAATTTCTACCACCAGTACTTTTCATGATAGCCACCTGATGTACCTTCGCGTGTTGACCATACGTAGCTTTTTTTTAAAACCATTTAATAGCCCACTGGCCATGACGAATAGCGCTAGCATGATTCTCAAATACGGCTGCATATTATAATATTTAAATAACAAAGTTTCCGTAAACAAACCATTTTATTTTAGAGAGTTCTCAGGGAAAAGTGAGCAAAAGCGATTTGTTAGAAAGCTGAATAAAAAAGTCTGAATGATAAATGGTACTATGCAAATGAATTCGTCTGCGCAGATGGAATGATTACTTTGCCAACAGTGGCAGTGCCACTGCAGGTTTTTACCATAACCAATGATGATGAGGTAGATATAATTGTTATTTCTGCAAACCCAGTTACAGATCTCTGTCCATAAGGCGATGTTGGTCGTCTACTCCAATAAGTTCAACTATCTGTTCAACCAAATGAACATATTGGAAGTATTTGTCCAATTTCTAAATTTTTTAAATAGTAACTATTTATTTAGCTATTATTATTTATTGAACTATTTATTTATTTAGTTGGCAAGAAAAGTGCAATAATTTCACTTGAAAAAACTAATGCATTTTTGAATTTCATCAAAATGGCATGTTTAATTTTACTGCAATTGTAACGGCACCACTGAGCCTTTGTTCCCACTATACCAGATTCCCAAAATACCAGATGATCAAAATACCAGATTCCTATTATACCAGATTATCTTAATACCAGAAGTACAGTCGCCATCAGATATATTGTAGCAGACAAGGTGACCAAATACTTCTGAACAATTTAAAATGTCAATAAGTTCCATTCACTACAAGTTACCATTAATATCTGAACATGCATTACCTCGTTAATATCTGAGCAGATGCTTGTCAATAACTTCCACTAGTTTTGTTTTTCGAGCAGTTTTTTCTTATAATAAACAGAATAAACGTAAAAACATTAAGTGTGACCTAGGTACCTATTACTACTATTAAATTGTGACAGTAAAAGTGTTTTTCACATATATTGTATTATATATTATAAATTTAAAATGAATTAAGCCTAGAAAAATACTAGAAATCGACATGTTGATATTAGAGAAATACTTCAACCGCTTAACAGTACGAGGCCTGCAAAATCTTAATAATTTATTTTTGACAGTCTATCTAAGCATGTTTCGACGGGTTTAATGTTTTGCTGACAATCTGAAATGATGCCATTTATTTTTCTATCCTTGGAAATATCCTGTTCTCTTCGTTTTTTGCAGGCACAATAATTATTTCCCTTTTCAATTTTAATATTTTGAAACTTTGCTTCTTTTTTAAGCAAAACAATAAATTGCAACAGCGGAGGTTTGGCAGGTATTTTTGTGTTTAAACGCCTATGCCAGCCTTCTATGGCATTGGTTGTTCTATTTTTTTGTCTCCGTGGCAACTGAAAACCTCGCATGTAATATTATTATGAATACTGCTGAATATTATGAAATATTGTTACGTGCGCGGGGTACAAATTAAATGCCGTTTATACAACGAAGAAGTTTATTCGCTCACCACAAACTAGACAACTAAATAACTAGCACACACAGTACTCTTCAACAGTTCAAGTCGCTCAGCAGTTCACAGTAGTCCACAGTCGTTGCTTAAGTCGCAGGTATAACTCTCTTGGTTCACTTCGGTAAGATGTGTTCGCTTTCACTTTCGAAAATAAACTGCCCCGTGTTGATAGCCGGGCGCCCTTTTATAACTCTGAATAAAGAGGGTAGAAGGTTCCGGAATCATCTAGAGATAAGGCACTAGAGCGTTCGAGACGAGTAGGTATTTACTGGGACGTTCGAGAAAACAAGTACCTACACAGTCGTGCCGACGATAGAGGTGAATGCTCTTGTTATCGCGATTTGTAGGTAAAGTAGGTATAGGTAGACAAAGGGCGTGTGATTTTGTATTGACTTTTCTGGATTTTTCTGGACGGATCGATAGAGTACTTCGACATTAACAATGCGTTTTAATTTCTAGAAGATTCGATCAGTAGTTTCCGAGATATCGACGATCGTTGTAACAATATTATGTTAACGTTAAAACAAAAAGCAAGTTTACCTCTTTAGTGAAGTGCAACAAGGTAACTAATAACATACTGAAAGCATAATATGATAATCTAATCATCCACTCGAAGATTGTTATTTGTATTTATGATCATAGCAGTACATTTTCTGGTATTAAGAGAATCTGGTATAATAGGAATCGGGTATTTTGATCATCTGGTATTTTGGGAATCTGGTATAGTGGGAACAAAGGCCAGGGGCTAATGTCATTACATTGCCAGTCCACCGTGACTCTATTTTCACTCTGAGTTTACGTTAGCAGAATATCGTTTTTGCATCAGTGTCAGTGGAGTCTCTATAGATAGTGTCCATAACAGTGGTTTGTGCGTTAATATAAAATAATTCAGTACTTCGATATCGCCAGCTGGTTGTGGAGGTCAGATGGCAGTCACTTCAAGGAAAAATATATAAAGAATTGTTATGTTATGTTATGTTAATCCCAATTGCATCCAAAGCTTGTATGTACTTTGGAAAGCGGGGTCTGATCTTCTAAGTTTTCTTTTGATTTTTAACATTTTCCAACCAACCAACACTTTTTTTTTACTTTTTAGAGGTTTTTATCACCTATCATCAGTTAGCCCATTGCATTTCTAAAATGTATGCAAGTAAATACCCGTATCGCCGGCGGACGAATACATAGGTACAGTCGACTACAAAGAGATGTATCCACTTTTTCACCTTATTGCTTTGTGATAAGGTCCAATAATGGATACATATCTTTGTAGTCGACTGTACATGCTTATAACTAAGTAGCTATTAGGTTAAAGCTATATTTGGACCCGCTGATCGCGTGCTGCCTACCTACATACCAATTTCACTATGGGATAGAGGCCTTTCTTAATGTTCGACATAGCACCCGATCCTCCGCCTCCTGCAACCAGTCTATCCCAGCCACCATTTTTAGCCACATGTTTTATGTCGCGGAATTCACGCTGTTGAACGACCATAGCTAAAGACAGAAAGCCATAATTTATCCTCGGTTTGTAAACTACCACAATGGTAAAATTCAAGGATAACCCAAGTTCGGCCGGTTCGTAGTTCGACTAAAAGCTGACCCCAACTGAGTTGGAAAAAGGCTCGGAGGATGGTAACTTTGATAACTGTCGCCTCTTTGGCTTACGGCCAGTCTCAATAATCTACCTACAGTTAAAGGTAGATAGCTATCCCAGATAAACAGTCCACATTAATCTCTCTGTAACTGCGGTTTCAATATTATCAAATTCATTTTCTGTTTATCTTTGTTTATTGAAACAGAAAAAATCCCCGATAGATACTAATGGTAGCTATTTTAACTGCTGGTAAAGGATAGATGGATTACTGAAACCGGCCGTAAGTGTTCCTTAATACCGATGCTTTTTTTATATCCGGTCCGTCAATTAACTGCACCCCGATGGATGGTAAGAAGAGCTAGGGTGAAGTCCAGAAACAGTTATCTCAGTCGGTATCCATGTAAAGCAGTGGGTGAATACAATAATATTCTCCAATACTAATCTAGATCTCTGTTGCCCAAGAGTTAGGTCTTGCAAGCCATCTATAAAACAACTACATTTACCTATATTTATAACCTGACCCTTAGTCTCATGGTAGGATTTAAATCGAGGGGTGACATTTATCACTGCCATAGAATAACAGCATT
The DNA here is from genome assembly GCA_946251805.1 of Cybosia mesomella. NCBI lineage: Eukaryota > Metazoa > Arthropoda > Insecta > Lepidoptera > Erebidae > Cybosia > Cybosia mesomella. Next base: position 25,443,399 of record OX276397.1, on the reverse strand, counting down.
TATAGCTATTGTTCTCTTATATCGTAACCATTGTTTGAATTTAAAGCAGCGCTTTGGTCTCCGACAACTAGTATTTTGGACGTGTTTACATCATCATGACAAACATATACTTACTCCTTTATATTTATAATATTAGCATAATCCGCGACGTCGTCTGCGTGGAACTTATTTTGTTCACAATTTCATGAGTTTTATGGTTTTTGCGCGGAACCTTAATTCTGAAATAAAAGTATCCTTTTTTGTTTATTTTTATACGTGCGGAAACAACTTCAGGCATTAACTCATCGGAGCTAACGATTAGGTGGATGTATGGGACTCGAATCGACTAAAACCGCACGGTGTTTCGTCACATCCGCCTGTGTTACTGTGGAACCAGGTTGTCCCAAAAAGGATGTCCCTGAGACCCCGACTCTGCCAGCATAGGCGACCCCGGCGTGTTGCTCATTGATCAAATCCACCCCTCATGATATCAAATGCAATAACGCAGATTTTTTTCAGTTCGTTCATGCTGGTCCATTGAGCCATTTTGACATGATGATAAAGTATCAAACATCCATTCATCTATCCATCCAAATTTTTGCATTCATGATAGTAATCATGAATGCAAAAATTACTACTGTAAGAAATAGTAAGATTAAGATTAGTCTCTACGAAAAGTCGGTGTTTCACACCACGGTACGAAGCGCCTCAGTACAAAAAGCATCATACAAAAAGCATAACATGGTTCTAAACACCGAACGCAAAAAGTGTCTTTGAGCGATTCGAACCGTGGTATGAATAACTCATGGTTTGAAATGACTAAGCACCCGAAAGAGCAGAGTTAATTGATTAAAAAAGGAAAATATTTACCATACTCAGTTTTGTGTAATAGTTAGCACCGGTTCATCACTTCCGCGCTGCCCTATCTTACCAACCTTTTTATTTAAACAAACAATCTTACTCCGTTCTGAAGCAAACAAATGCTAAAAAAAAGTTTTGTCTTAACTAAGGAGCCGCATAACAATGTTGAACTTAAAAAAAAAACAATATAGAATAAACACCCTTGAAACAGGTGGTCAAGGAGGTAAGCAAACAAAAATGGCTAAGTGACTAAATCCACTAGAATTCGAGTTTTTGTTACTGCATCGGTGGTACACAAGCACTCTTCCTGGACATAACAAATAGATACAGAAGGCCGACTTCACACAAAGAGTGAAAACATAAGCACACGTTGACACATTTCTACTTACTAGATATCTCAACTCACTTCAGTCGCCTCGCCATCATTTCTGAGCTCCCGCGCTATATGCGAGTTTTTAGCCAATTGTGTTGCAAATTACGAGTATGTTGAACATCTTCACAAATTGTAGCATACAAGCGACTTCCTGTTTATTTAACACTAAGTTTTGCCCGCGCCCGTGTGTAATGATGACCCGTTTCCGCTACCAAAAGGAACCTATTCCAGGGATAAAAAGTAGCCGGACTATAATCTATCCCTGTACACATTTTCATACATCATCCATTCAACCGTTAGAGCGTGATTGAGTAGAAACATCCAAACTTAAAACATCTTTACAAACTTTCACATTTACATTACAAGTATTTACACCGGTGTTGGGGGTGACTGGTGGACCCGTTTGTCACCCTAGCAGAAGCAGGCCGCAAAAAAGGGCGGCGCGCGCGTCGTTAAACGCCTACTTGATACTCTCGGTAAGTTACGTAAAAGTCTCATGATATAGAGAGAGGCATCTCGAAACCAGAGATGGCCCCGGTTGAGCCGGGTTCGAGGGAAATGTTTTATGGCCCACCTTACACCCCGGCATCTGAAGACCTGAGATGGTGTGCGGTGTTAGTCGGTTCGATTCCGTAATAACCACACCCGTCCGGAGGGATTTCCGCACGAAAATAAATGCCCTTATAATGTAAAGCCTTAAAATACCAGGTGGATTTTTTAAGACGGAACAGATAAGGCAACTGAACCATTATACTTACAGGAAAATGTTTTATCTATTCTTTTCGCTTATTCTTCTAATATTAATTCCTAAGTTCTACTTAGTCTATGGTTCTACTTACCCAAATACAACACTAGATAAACATAAACTGCTGACACCTAAAATGTATCTAAAGTAGGTTAAAACCTAAGTGACGACTTGTAAGTTAATTAACGATACAACAAGCGTTTTCAGTAACTAATATGTATTTTGTAGTTACAATACAAATTACTAGATAACACATCTCATCACGATCGCCTCGATAACGTCTATCAGTTGCAATACTAGCGATTGTATCAACAGTGATTGGCTATTCATTTGTCGGTTCACTTTCATTTCGACTCCATTAGTTTCAATTATAATAATATTAGTCTATTTCGTTTTATTTGTTAAACGATTTATGTCAAGACGGGTCGAGATTTTATTGTGTCTATTTCCTTTACTGGTTTGATGCCGATGGGAGTACTTCCTACTATGAGACTGGATCCCTCAGGTGGCTACTCCGAGGCTCCGAAGTCAACGGAACATCCATATAGGTTTTCGACCCAAAACCTAATTGGTATTTCCGGTTGACCTAGAATTGTCAATTTTGGTTAAAAGCAAGGTCTTTCAGCACAAAGTAAAGGGAAAAATTCTGTGAAAATAAAAAGTTGACAATTAAGGTAAATTTTGGTACTTGTACCTTGTACCTCAAGTTTTCACAAAAATCTAAATTAGCACATATCTTTTTACCGTGTTGACTCAGGACCTTGATTTTTATACACCTAATAGGGACTATATACCTAAGTATCTGGTATAAATTTCAACTTGCTAGGTCCACCCTTCCTTGAGAAAATCAGTGGTGACACACGGATAGACAGACGAACTAGAGAGTGTTCTTATAAGGGTTCCTTTTTTACCATTCAAGGTATGGAACCCTAAAATGCACTAAAAATCATCATTCTAACATTGGTTTTCTTCTGTGAGCATAATTTTTATACTAATTTACTAATAAAATAGAAATTTATTTAGTTTAGATTAGGGAAAGTTAAGTATACGGAGCGGGTCCGGGAGAGACTCAGGTCCCTCCCGATCCGCAGTGCCCGCAAGGCGCGGCGGTGACTCAGACGTCGGAGATCGCTCAACGACCTCCGTCTTCCATGAGCACCGACCGGGGCGTGATAGGTAGAGCCGCCTGTGCCCCAAACAGAAGCAGGCCGGGGCGGCGGCGCGTTGCGCGCCTCTTCTCCCCTGCTTAGTCGGTTCAAGTCCGACATAACCTCACCCGCTGGCTGGCGGGGGGTAGCCGAAGAGATTTCCGCACGGATAAAAAGGGGGGGAGTTAAGTGACGAGGTAATTTCAAATAAAACATAAAACGACATCGCGGCTTTCTTCCTTAGCAATCTACAGCTGATGTTACTAAAATTGGTAGGTTCCTACTCAATATGAGCATATTAAAACTCCAGCTTATTCATTCATTATTCCTCATATTAATAATTTTGTGCTTATTCCAATTGTTTCTGGGTTATAAAGACATTAACTATGTCTATTTATGTCATTGTATTCACAATTTCATTTTTCATACATATTTTATTTGTTTGTATTCTACAAGACTTTTTGAAGGTTTTTATTGAGAATTAAGTATTTTCTCAAATATGTAATCAGTTTTTTGGACAGGGTCGCTTTCAAATTGTGGACAAGTCACATCTCTGTCCTCGAATTATAACTTCTACGCTTCTAAGTTCTACACTTCTCTTCTTCCGGAGAAGCTATTGTGGCTACGACTTGCTTCTAAAGGGGAAAATTAAGAAGCTAGTTCTTTTTCTTCGTTTTTCTAGAAGTTGAATATATAATATTCACCATCCACAATAACTCTTCATGTGAATAACCAAACGTCTATTCCCTCTTGGAATAATTTTGCTTCAAGGAATAAATAAACCAAATTTAAGTTTAGTATCTGATAAAAGTGCGTACGCGCAGTAATAGCACAGAGCAACGGTAATGATGCTGCCCATGAGACTACATATCCAAATGCAGCCTGGTTCAAAACATATGGGTCTGGTGTCCACTGGGAGGTCTTGAACTCTTTTCATTTTTCAGTTTAATTTCAGATGATTTGAGTGTTGAATTCTGAAGACAAAATAAGTTTATGTATATAATCAAACCAAGCTATGAAAAGGATTCACACCCCCGTGTATGGAGGCCGTCCAAGATCTTCAGGGTCAAGCCAGTCTCATCTACATGCCGGTGTACCTGCTGAGTGCGAGACTCGGGCGCAGGTTTTCCACTCGGGGTTGGGCAGTCAGACGGCAGTAGCTCCCATAAAAACCGTATAAGCTAAATCAAAATGAGGAGAAGGATTAAGCAGACCCCGGGCTCCGAGGTGAAGCCCTCAAATGCAACCTGGAATAACGCTAAGATGATGATGATGATGATGATGATGATGATGATGAAGAAATAGACCAATACTTACTGACAAGGCCAACGTTTACTTGTTCTTATAATACTGAATGAGTTAGCTCTGCAGTAGCCAAGTACCATCAGCCATATACCTAAAAAGGCAAAAAATCCGAATAATTAAGCATCAAGCATCAACATCTCGCTCATTTGCAAAAATAATAACGAAACACAAGGATTAGTTGTAAGTGACAATAAAAGTTGACAAGAAAATCACTAATACGTCAAGTATATAAGATGTCATTCGGTTTTTTTTTTTTTTTTACGTGCGGAAATCCCTTCGGATACCCCCCCGCCGGCCAGCGGGGGTGGTTGTGTCGTGTCTCGACTAAAACCGCACGGTGTCCTCCCCAAGTGTCCGTTGCCGGGCACCCCGGGTAAGCCCTCGAAAGGATAACCCCAGGGTTGCCGGCGGACTTTGGCCGCCACCGCGGCCTCGCCAGGTGGGGTCGGGTTTTATCCAGCTTCGGTGAGTTGGCAGGCGTCGCACACACGACACGCCTCCGCCACGGCCTGCTTCTGTAAGGACGGCGAGTCGGCCAACTGCCGTCCTCAGGCCCCGATCATGGAGGTCGGTAGTCCCGGGCGTAGATGAGTCTGCGGTGTCCTCGCCGCAGACTGCGAAACTCGGGGGGCAGGGTTCTCTCTCGCTCCCTCTCCGCCGTCTCTTTCGCGCGCATTACCTGCTCGCAGAAAGAGGCGGCGGTGTGCCAGTTGCTCCCGTCGGAGACCACGGCCCTCACCATGGTCTCCAACGAGAGAACGTCCACGCCCAGGACCGCAACGAGATCTCGGCGTTGACTCGCCCACGCAGGGCACTCCACCAACGTGTGGAGCGCCGTGTCTTCGCCAGGATCCTCGCAGTGCTGGCACTGCGGCGTTGTCTCCCGGTGGATGCGCCACAGATACTTACCGAAACACCCGTGTCCGGTAACCATCTGGCACATCCGGTAGGAGAGGTCCCCATGGTCCCTCTCCAACCACTCCTTCATGATCGGTCTTACCGCCGCAATGGTGGATTCCCCCCACCTTGGGTGCTCAAGTCGCACCCTCCATGTCTCCATGAGTTCCCGGTGGAGCTGGAACCGTTGAGCCCTAATTTCTCGGGGCTCGGGCCTATGGCCCCGTTCCAGCGCCTCCTTGCGCCACTGGTACAGCAGCGCAAGGGCTCTCGCTTCCAGGTCCCATGGAGGGGTCCCGGCTAGGAGACATGCCGCCTCGACGGAGATCGTGCGATACCCCCTGATGACTCTGACGGCCATCGCTTTTAACGGGCTGTTTAATACAGCCACGTTGCGGGCCGCCAGAGTCTCCGCCCCGTATAGGGCCATGCTTCGCACGATCCCCAGGTACAGTCTCCTAGTGGGGGCGTTGGGTCCCTTAACGTTGGGCATCAGCCGCGATAGCGCGAACGCTGCCCCCCTCAGTTTCGGGACCAGACTCCGGAGATGAGGTCCGAAGTCCCATCGGCTATCGAGTACGAGCCCAAGGTACTTCATCGTGGGCTCGATGCCGATGCTCACGCCCCCTACGGTTATGCTGGTTCCCGCAGGTGGCCCTCTCCGGGGCCCGTGAAAACACATAGCCTCGGATTTGTGGAGAGCCACCTCGAGTCCCAGCCGCCGTATTCGACCCACGACTTGAGCAACCCCTGCCGTGGCCTTCAGTGCCGCGTTTCGGTACGTTGCTCCCCGCGCCATAACGAGGGTGTCGTCAGCATAGCAGACTATGCTGACACCCTCGAGCAACGTACCGCGCAGCACCCAGTCGTATCCGATGTTCCACAGGAGTGGCCCTAGGACCGACCCCTGCGGAACACCACACGACACTTCTCGCCGCCTTGGCCCTAGCCAGCTCGGGTAAACTATGGCCCTCTCGGATAGGTATGCCTCGACAATGCGGTGGAGGTAAGGAGGCACTCCGTGATACGCGAGCGCCTCCCTAACACAGCTCCAGGGTAGGGTGTTGAAGGCGTTGGCGATGTCCAGAGACACCGCCACCACCACCCCACCCCGCGAGACTACTTCCTCCGCCAGGCGCCTAACGCGCATGATCGCTTCCACGGTGGAGCGCCCCCGGCGGAAACCGAACTGGTTGTCCGCCAGGTCTGGCCCCACGTTCGTGAGATGCTCGACGAGGCGCTCTGCAATAATCCGCTCAAAGAGCTTGCACACCTCGTCGAGCAACACGATCGGCCGGTAACCGGATGGTTGATCCGCCGGCCGCCCCGCTTTCCGGATAAGGACCAGTTTCCCCTTCTTCCACGCCTTTGGAAACTGGCCCCTTTCGAGGCATGCGCTAAAGAGCGCCACCAGTCGAGGCCCTAGCTCCTCAAGGGCCAGGACCCATGCTCGGCCTGGAATGCCGTCGGGTCCGGGGGCAGTGCTTTTCCGAGCTTTAAGCCGGAGCACTGCTACCCCTAGTTCGCTCTCCCTGACTTCGGGCACATCGCTCTCGCTATTATCAGCGTCAGGCGCCTGAGGCGGAGCCATACGCGGAGGAACATGCTCCTCCGCTCTCGCTGGGAACAGGGAGCCCAGGATCCCCTCCAGCCGCTTTGGCTGGAGGCTCTGGGTCAGTAGGGGCGCCCTTGGGCGGATTTTGCCCCTGACCGCAAGGTAAGGGCGCCCCCATGGGTTCTGCTCCAGAGACTCCAGCAGCTCTTCGCGGGCATGCTGTTTGGCCTGCTTTATTGCTACCTGGAGGGTCCTCGTGGCCCCCTTGTACGCCTCATATAGCTCCACCTCTCGGGCTGCCGCATCGTCTGGGCGGCGACGCCTCCGGCGAAACCTGGTGTACTGGCGGCGAGCGGTCACGCACGCTGCTCGCAGCTGTGCGATCTCCGCTGACCACCAGTACACCTGCTTCTTTGCCGGGCCGGGCTTTACCCTAGGCATCGCCGCATCGCAAATATGCGACATGGTTCTCCTGAACCATTCCACCTCTGCGTCGACATCGGCAGGTCTGGCCGGTGACGGAATCCAGGCCTGCACTATGGATGCCTCCAGGAGAGCCTCCCGATTCAGGCGTTTGAGCGCCCAACGTGAATCCGGGGGATTCGCGATTGGCGGCGGCAGGTTGGGTGGAGGGGAGACGTTGAACCGAATGTACCTATGGTCAGACGACGTCTCCTCCTCCTCCATCACGCGCCAACCCTGGACGCGGCGGGCGAGAGCAGGGGTCGCGAATGCAACATCCACGACCGAACTGAGCCCCCGCCGCTCCCAGGTGGCGACACTCCCCCGGTTGAGGACCTCTAGGCCGCGGGTGTTGGCCCAGTCCTCTAGAACTCGCCCCTTGGCATTGGTTTCCCGGGAGCCCCAAGCCAGAGACCATGCGTTGAAGTCTCCCAGGACCAAGACAGGGCGAGGACGGCACGCAGCGAGAACGATGTCCAATCCAGCGCGCCATAGCTCAAGCTCATACTGGTCAGGGCTTGGCGAGAAGTAGACTGCCACGACAGCTAACCCCTCATAGTCCGCCGCGACACAGCCTCGGCCCCTTGCAATGACTGCAAGGCGCGAGGTGTCCGCGGCGGAACCCCCGAAAACGGTCGCTACGCCGTCCAGGTCCACCGGGCTTCCGGGGTGGACCCAGTACGGCTCAGCGACCACGACCACATAAATAGACCACTCCACGATGCTCTGGTACAGAAGATTCTGAGCACCGGTGCAGTGGTTTATGTTCACCTGCAGGATGCGGATTGGCGTGTCCATTAATGGACGTCCATCTCCGCATCCCGCCGCGAATATGGCCGCTCTTGAGCGGCACCCCCGCTACCCGCTGCGGACGAGCGGGGCTTTGGCCTCGAGGCGGCGCAGGATCGGCTGTCTGCCCGGTGCTCCGCCGCTTTGCCCTCCGCTACGCATTTGAAGCAGCGCGGAGGACCCTCGCAGGTGGTAGCCTTGTGCCCGGGCTGACTACAGCGGAAGCACCGGTCCCCCACGGTGTCTCCCGCTGTGCACTGAACTCCCACATGCCCCACAGCCAGGCACCTAAAGCACCTGGTCTCGCGGGGCTGCAGGAGTTGCACCCGCGCCTTAAGGAAGCCCCCAACGAGGAGGCTCCGTCCGTCCGCAATCTTCTGCGCCGCTGCGACGGGGCAGTTGACGACTGCCGTGCCGTGACCGGTGGGGCTGAACCGGATCTCTCCAGCTCTCACCTGATCACGGGGGCAGCCGCCCGCCTCCACGACGGCGGAGATAATTTCCTCCGTCGTGGCCGCATCATCCAGACCCGAAACGCGCAAAACTGCGCATTTGTTGGGTCTGGTGATGCGGACGGCTTCCAAGTCCAGCGACTCCCTAAGCCTGGCCGCTAGGGCATCAGCCTTGGGGCCGCTGGTGGCGCCGGAGACCTCGAGGAGGCGAGCTCCGGTGCGAGTCGTCTTGCACCGGAGTCCACCCTCAATCTCGAGGGCCTTAAGGTCCACAGAGGCTTTCACCTGCCTTAGGACCTGGGCGTACCCCACGCCCTTCTCCACACCCTCCGTCGTCACCGTTAGGACGACGGCGGTGGAGCGTGGGGCGCGGAGCCTCTTCGGCGCCTTCGCCGCCTTCTTAGCCGCCTTTTTGGCGGCTTTTTTTGCCTTCTTGGCAGCTCCCGCTACCATCCATCCCTCCCCTCTGGAGGAACATTCGGGTGCAGCGGGAGCAGCGGCGGCTGCAGCGGGTGCGGGGGTGCCACGCTTTTTGCCCTTCCCCTTCCCATTAGCCTTGGCGGGCGTTGGGTTCGCGGGGACTGCTGTCCCCGTCTTGGGACCGGGACTTCCGCTGGCGGCAGCCACGTAGGATGCGGGCCGCGCCAGTGAAGGACGGTACGCCCGGTCCTCCAGCACGCCAAGGCACCTCTCGATCGCCGCCAGCAGTTGCGTCATGCTCGGTGTAGATGTCGTCGGCGGCTCTGGCACTTGCTTGTGCGCCGGCTTAGGTGCCGACTTTGCCACCGACTTAGGCGTCTCCCCTGGCGGCACAAGAGCCCTTGGCTGGACCACCGCCGGCGCCGCCTGGGCTCTTGGGGCCTTCTGGGCCTCCGGGCAACCCCTGACCATCAGGGTGAGTTGTCTCACCTCCTCCCGGAGGACCCGCTGTTGCTCCAAGGAGTTGGCGATTTCAGTTTCCAGGCTTGTCACCCGGGCCCTGAGCTTCACCTCCTCCTCGGAGACGCTCCTAGCTAGGAGCTCCTCCAACGCTGTCTTGGCGACGGCGACGTTTTCCGCCACCGTCTTCTTCTTCCCGGCCACGTTTTTGGCACCCTTGATGGTGTCCGTGATCCGGGCTAGCGCTGCAAGGAGCTCCCTCGCATCGGGGACGCCTTGGTCCCTGCCACTCGATAGTGGAGCGACATGCACCGGCACTCTTCCCGCCGTAGTGGCCAGCACCTTCGCTGGCCGGTCGTCCTCGCTGGAGGAGACCGCCCTCTGTCCGGAGGAGCTTCTGCTCCGGTCTAGAGCGGGTTCTCGCGAGCGAGGCCTCTTGCGACGGAGACCTTCGGTCTCCATTCGGCTGGGAGCTGACTCGCTGTCAGTCCCAGCCGTGGACGCAATCTCCGCGTCCGTTCCCTCTCCAATTGGTAGTGGAGTGGCGGGTCTGGCGAAGACGGCCTTGGTCGACCGCGTACACGACCGCGGCCTCACCTCTTCTGCCCCCACCACTACCACTCCGTCGTTTCCGTTGCCATTATTCGTGCCTGTGTCGTCGTTTGAAAATCCGTCCGGTTTGTCAACAATTTTTTTTATGTTATTCATGTCATGTCCCACGAGTATGGGGGAAAGGTGGTCCATCCAGGCGGAGCCCCCTGCACCTGGATAAGCCTATATACTATGGAGGTCGGCTGGTATCCATAGGTTTTTACGACTTCGCTGTCGACTTTTCCTTGTCGTGGGCCGGCCAATAAAGGCAAGCCCTCCGGTCAGCAAGATCACAGCGTACCCTTCTGGAGCCACCAGTCAGGTCGTTGCTGATCACCTACCGATTACGGAACGCGAGAGGATGGCTAGTTCTCTCTCACCGGCGGTGGCACAAGTGCCCGTCGGCCCCTGCATTAGCAGTGGGCTAACCCGCCCCTGGATCCCACAGGATCCCACGGCGGCCTCCGCCACGAACACCATCACTCATCCTGTCTCCTCTGAAAGCAGAGTAGTACGGAGAACGATGTGTTCCCGCCACGTCGGGTATTGGCCGACGATCAGTGCCAACCCCATTAAGGGGGAAACCATTGACCGCCGCCCAGGGTGTACCGGCCGCTCCGATTCCGTTCCCCCTGGACTGCAGCGGGATCGGAATCGGAATGACACTCGAGGAGGTTACCCGACACACACCCCAGATGTCATTCGGTATCTTTTTTCTTTAAATCTTCAACTTCGCTTGAACATTTTTGCCTTTCAACCGTCGATATAAATGGACTAATGTTTCCTTGTGAAACATGTGATGGACTATTGCCACACCCAATCTCCAGAAGTTCCTCCCCACGGTAGGTAACCTAATATAAATAACTTGCTTGTAACATCTTCTTGATCTTACTAGAATGAGCATGTTACACGTTGACAACCTCTGTGGTGTTCGATTGCTAAGTCAGAGGTCGCGGGTTCGATTCTCGCTCAGTACAAATATGCAAATTTGCATCTGGTCTGGGTGTTTCTATGTATAATATGTAGGTATTTATTTACAAAAAAAAAGTATCTAAGTATGTTTATCCGCATTCTCGAACCCATATGACAAGCACTGCTTAGTTTGGGTCTAAATGGCGTTGTCTAATTTGTCTTAGAGTATTTATTTACGCGGGAAACAAATACCAGTCTGTGGTTGGTACAGAGACAATGTAATGTACAGTCACCATCGGTACCAATTGAGGGGCTCGTGGCTAAGTGGTAACCGAGTGTCACACATTGAAATAAAACTATTTTTAACTGATTCTATAGCGATTTATGTGATATTATTTTATATTTTACATTGATCCCGATGTTTCGGTTGCTTTTCAGCAGCCATGGTCACGGGGAGACTAAAGATGGTTGTTGTCTTGTAGTTTGAACTTTAAGTTATCTCAAAGTACCCCAAACTATGTTGAATTGTTGGTGATACTATTTACGCAGAATGAGCTGTGTTCTTTTTTTTTTATATTTAGGACACGTCAATTTGACTTCACCTCGCCTTATGGTAAGCTGAAGGTAAAGTCTCAGGAAAGAGGGTCACCATTACATACGCGTACCATATTAACAATGGTGGCACTCAGCTTGACGGCCTCATCAGAAGAGGATTATCGTCGCAGCACCGCGTGACACCCACCGGTCCCACTAGTGCTGCGACCACAACCCCCCTGCCCGGCTATGCACTTACTGACCCCTGAACGCAATCAAACCGAAATTGGATTACTATGGAAGTCATGAAGTCTTGTTGTATTTTGATTTTTCTAGGAATTAATTAAGTGAATGACTAGGTCCCAAGCTGGTGGTACATTCCAACCATCTTCTCTATTAAAGTTAGGATGTTTTTTTAATTTCAATAGCTTCGCAGTGCATCCTCCATCCATCTTTAGTCTCCCGGTGACCATGGCTGCTGAAATGCAAGAAAAACGTCGGGATCAATGTAAAATATAAAATAACATCAAATAAATGGTAACCGAGTGTTAACCTACTCTATATTGCAAAGTTAAGCAATCATAGCCAAGTCAGTCGTGATCATTCTTAATATATTGAGGCCCCTACGTGCCTCGGAGAGCACGCTAAGCCGTCGGTCCCGGTTCCTGTACGAACATCTATGGCTGTCGTTACAGGTAGTTGAGGGCCTAATAAGTCCGACAACTGGTCAAGCTACAGAACTTGGATATCGCCCTTGGGGTGTGGAGACAGATGGCAGCCGCTTCACAGAAAATATCGAAGCTCGGCCGCTTCGTAGTTAGACTGAAAAGCCGACCCCAACTCAGTTCGGGAAAGGCTCGGAGGATGATTGACCATCGGTACCAACACATTCCAATTCCAAGACCGGGACTGCCGAAGACCTGCAGTGCCGGAGTCGTGACATAAGCCATATAGCTGTAAATCGGAATCCACGTAGGTGCGTAGGGGCGAGGCGTTGTCATACATTATTAGTATAAATAAACATTCAATTTTGGGATTTACAATGGAAAACGATTTTAACTAATTTGTATATTAGTGATTGGGGCAACCTCCGTGGCGTGGCGATACAGTGTTCGACTGCCACGTCGGAGATCGTGAGTTCGACTCCCGCTCAGTGCAAATATTTGTGTGCATGAATATGCCTATTTGCATTGGTCTAGTTTCTATGTATAATATGTATGTATTAACAAAAAATAACCTATTTACATTGATCTAGTTGTTTCTATGTATAATATGTACGTATTTACAAAAAAATATGTATTTAAGTATGTTTATCCGCAGTCTAGAACCCATAATACAAGCTAGTTAAGCTATGATTACTTCGGGTCTAGATTGCGATGTGTAGAATGTCCTAGAATGTAATAATTTATTTTATTATTAACAAGATTGTAATATTTATGATTTGTTTTGTTAGTGTTCAGCCATTTCTGAGGGACACTGTACAAAAGAAATAAGTACCTATGCGAAACCGCAGCTAATCGCTGTGCGCCTGGGCCACAGGGTTTGAACAATGACCTTGACTTGCTACCAGAATAACAAAGAAAATGATTTATTCTAACTTCACTGTCCGTTGGATTTTGAAAACTTAAACATTCTTGGTTTTAAGCTCCCATACGCGAAAACAGCCTGAGTACAGACTTCTATGCCTTAACTTTGCCATATTATACTGATATGTATGTATTGTTGCAGGCTGACGGACATACTGTATGCGAATTTTCTACATAAATGATAATCATGAGGCGCTAGAATTACTGTTTTCACATTGAATTTAAACGCAATTGTCTAGGTAGATGAAGAAACTTCTGAGTAGGATCCTGTATGTACATTTATTAATGATTATCATGAAAGCTTACCTCTTTCTGAAGTCAAAACGTGGGCTATATTTCACGTAATTTATTTTTGCGATGTACACAAACCAACAGAAAAAGCCAATCAAAAGAAAAGCAAACGCAAAGAACTCCAAGTACCAAAGTATGTTGGTGAATGATGATTGCATATTGAGTTAAATTTTAAAATACCTATTAATATTTTTATTTACAGTTTTTTTTTTTAATTTAAAGTTGAAAGCAATGACAGTAAATACATAGGGTATGTAAGAATTTTTTGTTTTTCATATTACTATAGACACCATAGACCAGCCCTTGCCAACCTTTTTCTCGGATACTCATCCTAAAACCTTGTACTTCAAGTTTGACGGACGCGACTCTAACGTAGGCTTTTCTCTCGGGGTTCGGGTTCGCGGTCGCTCCCTTAGAAACTAAATTTTAGAAAGGAGAGATGGGAGAGCGGACTTCAGGCTCCAAAGTGCCTCCACAGTGCAAAAACTTTGGAGGCAACCAGGATTGGCACTGAGTTGAAGAAGGAGATGTTCAACATTATCATATTTAGTTATTTAAAATATATGCACACACAATAATATCATTACATTTAATGGATGGCGGAAAGAATACTACAATGGTACTGCATATTTCTTTAAGAAATTTCTTCCAGCATACCGGCGATAGAAGATCGTGAAGAATAAGAAAAAGGTGTAAAGACGTATGTACGAAAGCGAGAAAGATTTCACAACTACAATAAAATTATAACTGTTGTATATTAAAACAAAGCAAGCATTGATTTTATCTTATAGAATTGTTATTCAAAGTACATTATATGAGTTTACATACAACAGAGACTGCGTTGCATATAAATTATTGTGAAGTACGTAATTAGACAATGTTTTAGGATTCCGTACCTCAAGAGAAAAAACGGAACACTTATAAGGAACACTTAATTATCTTTCGTTGTTATAGCATCACCTTTTACTCAGGAACGCGGGTAGATATCAAGTTGAAATTAATACCATGTCCTACTTAAGTCTAAAGCCCCTTGAAGCTGTGAAATAATCGAGCTTCGAAGTCAACGCCATCAAAATAAATAAATATTCTACGACATTCTACACAACACTTTCTAGACCCAAAGTAAGCATAGTTTAACTAGCTTGTGTTATGGGTTCCAGAATGCGGATAAACATACTTATATACTTTTTTTTTGTAAATACATACACATTATACAAAGAAACAGCTGTTAATACAGCATATTATGCATATTAGTTATGTTATGTTATGTTATTTAGTTGCTCTAGACAGTCGCTAGGGAGTCAAAACGTACTTCCCGTTGAGCTAGAATCAAGGATATATGTAGCACACGAGCACAAGTAAAGGAAAAGTTCAAAAACCGTAATTTTTTCATTACATCGCTCAAAAAAATTAAAATTATGTCAATCAATCAAGTGTATTGCAGTATATTGATGGACGAAGACTAAGCACTATCGCACCCAATTCTCCGCTTTTTGCGTCCAATCTATCCCAGTTACCTTTTTCAGGTCGTCGGTTCACCTGACTCACCATTTATTTACCAATTCGCGGTCTCCACTCTAGGACTCGTTTGCAGCCATTGGTCCTTCGGCACGACCAAAATAGCTCGCTAAAAAGGTACCTCCAGTGTAACTCCTGCATTCCCACAACAAAAATAAGTTCTTTTCTAAATCTAGTTGTGTGCGGAACTCTCAGTGCATTAGTACGACTCGCACTTACCCGGTTTTTTGTCTAGGGGTTCACATTCATATCAATTACTAATAAATTGGGTGAGAGTGTAAGTACATAATAATTATGTTACATCAATGCCTTCGGACGGATGTTTAGCTCGAGGTAAAAATACCCAATTCAAATTCATAAAGTAAGCAACTATCAAAATGTCAGTGCAATTTTATTTCAATTACACTCTTTGAACAGGATGTCCGTTCTTAAGGTGACGAGACTACGAGAGTAATCACTGGAGAATTTTTTATTCAGTGAAAGCTTGATCTTATTTTTTTTTCTTGCTTAGTAGTTTTCTTTTTGTAATATGTAACCTCTCAGGATGCACAAAATTAGTTTATTTATAACTCAATCTATAAAGCTGAAGAGTTGGAAAGTGCTAATCTATGGAATTACCAGTGTTGAAAAATACTTTTCGTATTTGATAGCCCAAGTTTTAAGAATGGTTATAGGCTATTGAATATCACGTTTCGACCTTCAGGAGCGGCGTAATTAGAAGAAAAGAGTAAAACACGATGTGTGGAACGAATGTGTGGGATATAACCGAACATATTAGTAATCCATGTACCTTACAGTCCTTTCTCGAACGTAATCATTTGAGCAGGCAAGCATTTTGGTGCTTTGTAGTGTACAAGGACCTAATACATCGTCGTCTCGGACGTCTTTTAGAGTATTCCCTCCACGTATCGCAATTATACATACTTTTTTTTTAAATTACAATGCAGATTTGTCTCATCAGGATGTACTTCCGATGAGAGTCGATAGAGAAGGTGAAATGTATGGGCGTATTTGTTAGGATTGGGCATTATTGTGATCGAATTTCGACCACCGGATACTCCGAGTAAGTATTAAATATTACTGTAATAAATATCTACGTAGGTATCTATATATTTATACCTACTATTATTAAATTGTAAATTAGTTGTATCTGTATTAGTTGTATTTTAGATATTTAAAAAAACTTGGGTAATGTTAAATGAATGAGTCTGAACACAAAAATATTTTATTTGGAATTCTTGTCTGTTGGTATGTTTGTTCGCGATGGATGCAAACACTACTGAACGTTTTTTTTTTTTTCTATTAGAAAGGTCTTGGTCAGACTTAAAATCTGCCGTATGTTTGAGTGCAATTGGTTAAGAAGAACCGGAGATATAACCAAAAAACCATAATCGACCACCACGCGGTCGAAGCCGCGGGCATCTTTTTTAATATATAGGTACATAATATACTTACGTAAAATGTTAAGTTTGTGTTACGCTTCAAATTCTGAATCCATTGAGCTAAAATTCTGATACTCCGTTCTAAAAACAACCCGCTTTAGAAATGGTTGTTGTCTATTTTTCGAGTCGACGGATGGCGCTGCAATCGAGTTATACTTATATTAAGATTTTTTTACGAATTTACTAGCGTGTTGGCCTGACAGCATGCAGTTTGAAATTCGATTAACGTACAAATCAATGTAGTTTTGCCTATTTGTGTCTATTGTCTCTCGTTTGCTAAGACGGACAACGAAGTATTTTAAAATAGGAGTTCCGTTTTTTTCCTTTTCAAATAATAGGAATTCTAAAATGAACAGTTTGTAACTTACAATCATACCTACGAATAAAATTATTCAAATTAATAAAATTATTCTTAAAATTCAAAGTTCAAGCAAGTTCGTTCTATCAATAAATGGCTTAGTGAATATGCAATGAGCCAAGTAATAGGGCTACCAGAATCCGTCATATTGGTAATAATAAAATATTTAGGGAGGTACAATATTCAGGTATCACGTAAGACCTTAAGACAAGTTTAGTTTTACGCCAGTTCTTTCTCCTAATTATGTTAACCCATTGAAATCCACCAAATACTCACGTTACCACTAAATGTTGTTGCTTAATAGAATAATGCCCTGGTCCACACTTCACCCATATTTTTTACATAAAGCAAAAACAAGATTCTTACTAAGGACCAGGAATATTCACAATAATCCTAGAATTTGAGATTTACAATTTCAACTATAAGGGATGGTTTTGTCAGAGAGCCGTTATCTACCCAAGTAGAGATAGAGCTCGGTCGAAGGGACATGTCGTGCGGTGTTGCACAGGGTTCGGTGTTGGGGGCCGCTCCTGGAACTTTGGATACGACTGGGTGCTTCGTGGGTGTCGCCGTGACGTGCTACGTCGACGATACCCTCATAACGGTGCAAGACCAGATGTACCGCGAAGGAAGGCCACAGCCGGAGTTGCCCAAGTCGTTAGACGTATTCGGCGGCTGGGTCTCCAGGTGGCCCTCCACAAGTCCAAGGCTCTTTTTTTCTATGTCCCCCGGAGCTGGAATCGGCCACAAGAGGGATCCAGTCCTGTCGTAGGAGGTGTACGCATCGCTATCGAGCTTTCGATGAGGTATTTGGGGGCTCGTACTCGATGGGCGGTGGGACTTCGGATATCACTTCCCAAGCTCAAGAGGGTGGCGGTTGCTCTCGCGCAACTGCTGCCTAATTTGAAGGGGTCCTACGCCTCCTGCAGGAGGCTCTACGCTGGGATTTTACGGTCCATGGCCCTTTATGGGGCTACAGTATGGGCGGCCAACCTGGCGGCTAGCAATGTCGTAATCTTGCGATCCCGCCTGCGAGTGCTAGCCGTCAGGATCATAAGAGAATGACGCACGGTCTCCTTTGAGGCGGCTATTCTCCTAGCCGGGACGCCTCCATGGGACCTGGAAGTGAGTGCGCTTGCGGCACTGTACCAGTGGTGCGAGGAGGCGCTGGAGTTAGATTTGATGCCCCACGAGAAATCGAGGGGCAGCGATACCAGCTCTGCCAGGTGTTCATGGAGGAATGGAAAGGACGACTTGAGTAACCAAGCGCTGGGCACGCCACGATTGTAGCGGTAAGACCCGACATGGAGGATTGGCTGGAGAGGCGCCACGGTAGCCTCTACTACCGGTTGACGCAGGTGTTCACCGGACATGGCTGTTTCGGTGAGTTCCTGCATTGTATAGGCCGAGAGCAGATGCCCGAGTGCCGTCATTGCCGAGGCTGCTCCGTGGACACGCCGCTCCACACACTGGCAGAGTGCCCAGAGTGAATTGAGTGGCGCCATGTCCTTGAAGCAGCTATCGGAGCGGGAGGCCTTACGCTGCAGACCCTGGTGGGCAGCGAGAGTGTGTAAAACGCTGTCATCTTCTGCGAGGCAGTGATGCGCGCAAAAGAGGCGGCAGAAAAGGTATTGGAGAGGTCTAGTACTCTCCCGTACCGTAGAAGGCGCACCGGGCGGCGGAGATCACAGAACGATCTCCGTCCTCCATTAGCGCGGCCCTGCTGGTGACGGTTAAGGCAAGTCGTCGCCTTAGCAGAAACAGACCCAGACACCCCGGCGTCTGTAGACCCGAGACGGCGTGCGGTTTTAGTCGGTTCAAGCCCGACATAACCGCCCCCGCTGGCACGCGGGGGGGTATCCGAAGGGATTTCCGCACGAAAAAAATAAAAAAAAAAAAGGGTGGCGGCGCGTTGTGTTTCCGCGCGCGCTTCTCTATAGGGGATTTAGATCCCTATCTAGTCGGAGCCGGGGCCGGTCGGGGTCTCTGGAATATCCTTTCTAGGGCACACCAGATTCCCAGGCCGCACAGGCCGATGTGACGAAACAACGTGCCGTTTTAGTCGGATCGACTCCGACACGCCCACCTCACCGTTAGCTCCGATGGGTCACGTATTACAATTCCGAAAGTTCTTAATACCTACATCTGAAAAACCCACGCTTAAAACGTCGAAAATCCGAATACCGAACGTATGAAATTATATTGAGTATTCACTTCGGTATATCGGGTACAGACCCGATATACCGAAGCTCAATATGTCTAATTTCAAATAAGCGAAAGTTCTAAATCCCGAAAGTTCCAAATCCCGATAGTTCCAAATCACGAAAGATTAAAATCCCGAAGGTAAAATCATTTGGTCTAACATATTGAATGCACCCGACTCAGAGTGCCCCGAGTGAGAGTTTTTCTTAAACCACCCAGAAATAGGAGCACCGCGAATTTTGAGTGGTATGTCAATCGATTTTATATTTAATGTATGTTCTGTCAAACGATGTTATATTTAATGTATGTTATGCTTATAAAAATCAGTTATTTTAAAATTATATCAATCGTTCATTATATTAAATATTAGAGATTTTGTTGTTATATCATCTATTACTTACCCATTTGAAATTTATCTTTTATCGGGTTTTAAAACTTTCGGTCATATAACGGTCGGTATTTTAATATTTGGCATTTTAGTATTAGGCGTTCCGATTATAGGTCTTATAAGATTCTGTATTTAGAATTTTCGGTATTTAGAACTTTCGATCATATAAACATTTGGGATTTTAATATTCGGCCTTCCGGTCGTAGGGCTTATGAAATTCTGTATTTTCAAATTCGGCATTGTAATACGTACCCCTCAGGTGAGGTGAAGCCCGCGGAGAATACTTTTTTTTTTATCGTGCGGAAATCCCTTCGAATACCCCCCGCGTGCCAGCGGGGGCGGTTATGTCGTGCTTGAACCGACTAAAACCGCACGCCGTCTCGGGTCTACAGACGCCGGGGTGTAAGGTTGCCCATAGAGCATATCCCTCGCACCCCGACTGACCCACGGAAAAAAATGTGATCATTTTGCCAATTCAAGTAATTGTGTTCAAGTAGTAGAACTAAGCTGCGTTATAAAGTTTTGATCAGTAAATCTCATTAAGAAAAACGTGAGAACTACGAGCCTAATTTATTTTCAGTTGTAAAATCCGACCTAAGTAGTGTCGTCCGACCGTCCGACAACCCTACTGTGACATGATTCATAAAATTAATAATTAATTGGAATAAATTTACACGTACAATATCATGGAGGTGAATAGTGTCGTTTCAATTTAAATTATAAAATGGTTATTTTTCCAGTTTTTATAAAAGTCCTAGATACTTTTATACAAACTTCAAAACTAGCTAGTGCATGAACGATGGTTGGGTTCCCATTAGTCTGAGTTCAGTTTTTCTATGTCCCTCTTTTCCTCTCTATATCAGTCTATCTCCAGTAAGCTTTTTTTTTTCAATCCACGCTCCTTGGTCAAATTCAAAAGTCAGATCTATCTAAATACTATTATAAAATTGTGAAGTTGTATCTGTACATTGGAGATATTTAAAAAAAAGTTTGTGGCCCTCGGGGAGTGCCGACTGAAGTGTAAATTAGAACAATTACGTGTGTATTTTTAAATCGTCATCATCATCATCATCATCTCCCTACCTCCCTTCCTCCATTCATTGATCTATCCATCCAACAATGATGGCGTTGTTATACAAGCATCTCGCGTGACGTAGACGCAGACGCGACTTCCATGATTTTTCTTCATCCAAAGAAGTGCTCATTATGGAAAGTGCTCAACGCGCCTAAAGAAGCTTTCACTTCAAAAATACTTGCGTTATGTTAAATGAACGATTGTGAACACAAAAAAAATTTTTTTTGGAATTCTTGTCTGTTTATCTGTTTGTTCGCGGTAGACGCAAAAGTACTGACCGGATTTTGGTGCGGTTTTTAGGGTTCCGTAGCCAAATGGCAAAAAACAGAACTCTTATAGATTCGTCATGTCTGTCTGTCTGTCCGTCCGTATGTCACAGCCACTTTTTTCCGAAACTATGAGACCTATGCTGTTGAAACTTGGTAAGTAGATGTATTCTGTGAACCGCATTAAGATTTTCATACAAAAATCGAAAAAAAAACAATAAATTTTCCTTTTCCCCATACTTAGAACTGAAACTCAAAATTTTTTTCATCATACCCTAATATGGATATGTCTTCAAAAATGATATTGAGGTTTCTAATATTTTTTGTCTTGGTCAGACTTAAAATCTGCCGCTTATCGGCCGTATATTTCATTGTGAACCGTAGATATGACTACAAAACGATAACCGACCTATGCGCAGGCGGAGCCGCGGGCATCAGCTAGTTTATTCAACATGTTACTGGAATTTATAAAATGCTAGATTAAGTTTATGTTTACCATCCTGGCACCTGGCTACCACTGTTTCACAACACGGCCCGAATCCTAAGAAGATTTCTAGAAGATTTACTTATATTGTGATTTACATATATTATATTGGAATGAGGGTAGGTATAAGTTCTCATATACTAATTCAGTTGTTATCTGGTACGACCGGTACTCGTTCGTTTCATTGCAAATACAACATGGTGAGAGCGGTTTGACATTATTTGGTATACACACAGCGGAAAAGTTATGAAATAGGTAGATACATGGTAGAAAAGTAATATATAACTGAAACTTATATCGCAACCGCCCCGACTTGTTATCTTACGATAACAAGTCGGGGCGGGGGAGTTACCTTAGTGCATGATAATTTAGTCGTTTACTATGAACAAAGTGCCCAAAACACGTAAGAGACACAAGATGATTCCATCGAAAGTAATAGTAGACCTATTTGCTCTCTGCCCCGGGTCTGGGTGTATGGGGGCTTC
Source organism: Cybosia mesomella (assembly GCA_946251805.1). Lineage (NCBI taxonomy): Eukaryota > Metazoa > Arthropoda > Insecta > Lepidoptera > Erebidae > Cybosia > Cybosia mesomella. The sequence continues at coordinate 25,421,822 of OX276397.1, read as the reverse complement.
ACCAAGATCATCGGGGCCCCACGCCAACCTCACCTACAAGTGTGTGTACTTTTTTTTTCGTGCGGAAATCCCTTCGGATACCCCCCCGCCCGCCAGCGGGGGCGGTTATGTCGGGCTTGAACCGACTAAAACCGCACGCCGTCTCGGGTCTACAGACGCCGGGGTGTAAGGTTGCCCATAGAGCATATCCCTCGTACCCCGACTGACCCTGGGCCATCTCCGGTTTCGAGATGGCCCCCTCGGGTTTGGAAACCACGGTGTCCCCGTCTTGCCCCGGTTTGGGGGAGGGGTGCTAGTCGCCCCACCGTCCCTGCCTGCTTCTGCTGGGGTGACAGGCGGCCTCACCCGCCACCCCCAGGCCTGCGCTCATGGAGGACGGAGGTCGTTAAGTGACCTCCGGCGCCTGAGTCACCTGCGACACGCGACGAGTAAGTTGCGGGCTCGGCGGGCCGGGAGAGTTCTAAATCTCTCCCGAGCGCGCTCCGCCATCTCCTTCGCGAGCATTACATGCTTGCAGAAGGAGGTGGCGGCCGCCCACGCGCTCGCGCTCCGCACCATTGCCGCAATCATGCTGCCGAGCGAGAGGACTCCCACCCCGATGGCTGCCACGAGGTCACGCCTCGGCGCCTCCCACGCCGGGCATTCCGCCAGCGTGTGCAGCCCTGAGTCCTCGCTCGCGTCGCAGTGATGACACTCAGGCGTTGGCTCCTTCCTGATCCAATGCAGGTGGTCCCCGAAGCACCCCTTCCCAGAGATCACCTGCGTCAGTCTGTACGAGAGGCTTCCGTGTTGCCTCTCTAGCCAATCCTCCATGATGGGCCTTACCGCCGCTATTGCGGCGTGCCCTCAAGTGGGTGTACCTGCTGATTAACGGACGATGGCGTGCGCTTTCCTCTCGAGGGGGGGGGAGGGGCAGACGCTCCCACAAAAGCCAAAACAGCCGAACTTAAATTATATAACTCAAATATAATGTAATGGCAAAGAAAATGTCGAGTTCGAGATAGGGCGCCGCTGCAAAAAGGCGCGCAGGAGTTTGCCCGCCTCCTGTGGTAAGTGAGTTACGGCCACACCCAACACGGCCCAAGGCTCAGAAACTCCGCTACGCAACATGGAACATCGGCATGCTGACCGGTCGCTAGAAGTAGTTAGCCGATGTACTCTCCATGTGGAGGGTGAGCGGCATTCCTGCAGGAGACTCGCTGGAAAGGCAGGATACGTCGGTGCATTGGGGATGGCTACAAGCTGTACTCCACAGGTGTACCTAGTGGAAAGCACGGGATAGTCGTGGTGCTTATCGACGGGATTGTTACCCATCTGATAAGTGGCTGCGCGCCTTGTTCTGGGTTCAGAGCTGCAAAGCGCGCCACTAAGAGAGCTGTAGCCAGAGTCAGACGAGACCACTTACAACCTCACTATAATAATTGTTTGAGGAGCGAAAGCTCATCTATAAGTTGGCGCGCTCCAGGTTTCAAAGCGGTACAGGATATTTCCAAGTGCCGCTGTGTTCAAGATCTTGGAGGCAATCTGCTATATGAGGAAGCCGCAGTGAAGCAGAGATGGTACACATACTTCCACGAACTGCAGAGTAAGCAGGTAGTGTAAAGAGGTGCAGCTACCGGATCTCCCCCCGAATCAAGGAATAGTGCCACCGATAACAACTGTAGAAATCCTGACTACTTCTCGTCGCATGAAGAATCGAAAAGCTGTCGGAACCGATGGAGACCCCATCAATGCCTGGAAGGCGATGGGTCCCTGTGGTGGGGGCATTCTTACAAACTTTTAAAACCGTGTACTCCTCTCCAGTAAGATTCCAAGCCAAGGGATGCTTAGTATCGTTACTCCAGTCTTGAAAGGCAAGGGATCAATCTCCCACATCATAACGCTCTACGTGAGGATCCGGCAAGAGCGTATGGACTTCGACCTGGACGCGAAACCATGGATCTGGTTTTTGCCCTAAGGATCGTCGCAGAGAAATACAGAGCGAAAAATGCGCCTCTGCTTTGCTTGTTTTTAGATATGCAGAAGGCCTTCGACTGTGTTCCACGTGGGGTGGCGTTGGCCGAGTACATGGCGTTCAATTCTACAGATCCCACACTCGTCCGCATAGGCGATGACTTGGTCAAGCGCACGGAACAGGCTAAGTACCTGAGATTTGTACTCCACGCAACTGGTGATATTCGATTGCGACGTCAGAGCGCACATTACCGCTGCATGAGTCAAGTGGCGTGAGGTGACTGGTGCCATTTGTGACCCCAAAATGCATAGGCTGAAGGGACCGGTCTATAATATTATCATTAGGCGGCTGCGAGGATGGTCGTTGCTAGAGCGACATAAGTAGGAGCTGCGTGTCACGAGTTAAATATGCTGCGGTGGATGTGTGAAGTCAAGCATAAAGATCACCTGACGAACTCTCAAAGACCCAAGAAGTGGTGACTTGAAATCGTAGAAGATGACATGCGTGCCAATGGCCTCACCACCATGGATGCCCAAGACTGTACAAAGTGGAGAAGTAAAAGTCCAAAAGCTTACCTCGGACTCCGTGGTGAGAACCTCGGATGCGACTGCGTCTAAAAGATGACGATGATTGATTGTCTTTCTGCCTCATTTCTTCTTTAAATTGATGAATTAGAACATATCAATCATTAAAAATCTAAAGCTTAATAATACTTAATAAATTATTCCTTTTTTTTCATTTCAAAAATTTAGATTAGAACTATTAAAACAATATCTAGCATTGGGATAATTCTTTGACAAATGGGTAAAATTATCAGATTTTATAATTGCATACTTTATATCAAATGCTTCCTGCCCTTGCCAATGCCGGCAAAATTATTTTAAGCGCCAAAACACCTTATATCTCTAATGTTTTTTTTGTGGTATAATAAGTAATATAACTATGGGGTAAATTTCATTTCAATAGCACAATTAATAACAGATATAATAATAAACCTTCTCCTGTAAAATTTAGTTTTTGTCGCTTACGCTTAGTCGATCCAATTTTCTTTCTGATGCTATTTGCATTCCAGTGAGTTATTTCTCAATTGTTGCTTAGCTGGAGGGCGAGGTAGTCTTTATTGTTGTCTTATTTGATATTTCCTGCTTTAGGATTATATTTCCTGTTTCACTGTATTCAGGTTGATGTCCAGGTACATAAACTTATTACTTATATGGAGAGTTACTTACATCCTAGTTCCTAGTAAATATGTGTATGTAAATAGTAAATGTGAGTTTGTGAGGATGGATGTGTGTGTGAGTATGTAAATGGTTGTTACTGTTTTACGCAATAACGGCTGAACGGATCTGGATGAAATTTAGCATAGATATAGATTACAGTCTGGAATAGCACAGGTTACTTTTTATCCCTGGAATATTGAACTGCGGGTTGCAGAAAGTTGATCAATATTTGACACAGGTAGAGCTATTTTAGCAACAAGACTATCCGCAAGATGTTCTCCATTTCGATGTTATTGTAGTCGGCAGGAACCCTTTAACTGAAGTCCAAATCGGTTTGATGATATATTTTGTAAATAACCATTATGCGACTGTCTATGAGTCCTGCGTAGGTATTTCGTTTGCCAGGTGAGACGATAGTCCAAGGCGCATTAAAAAAAGGCATTCGACATCTTACGCTTGTATTACCTGTTCATAACAGAGCCAAGAGAGGCTTCCACTGACAATAATTTGTGCCACTACTTAAGTATTTTATCTTCTTTGGAGGTTTTGTTGAAGTCAGTATCATGTCTAAAGTCTGCTGGTATTTCTCTGCATTTTATAGAGGGCGTGTTTCCAAAGGACCCATCCAAGTAAGAGCTATACTTACTCACGCCCCACCAGTAAAATTGGGTTTTGGAAAATATTTGATATGATTTATTCTCAGAGAATATGTACATCGTAATAGCAGTACTATGTAAATATAAATAAATTATTAGATAAATAAACAAAATTACACATATATCAGTCGTATTTCAAATATATGTACATAATATATTATAATATTAGTCCATACAATATATAAGGTGTCACGTTATTAAATTAGGCCTCTGAATTTGGTAAGATGACTTGGTATCGACAAAATATGTATTTGAAACAAAAAGAAAAATATCGGGTAAAATAAAAAAAATATATAAAAAAGAAAAAAAAATACGGACCGTTATATAATACTGTATATAACCGTAAGTCCGTAAGTCCGTAGAACCTTTTGATCTCCCTCAGTACCTCTAAAATTAGGTTTTGGAAAATATTTCATATGATTTATTCTGAGAGAAATATACGGATCCACCGATGTATTAGCTCCATTCGCTGTTTTCTTAATTATTCAAAGCACCTACAGCAGTTTACATATATAGGGTCACTAGCAACATCTAGTTTATTATTTTCCGTTCTACCGTCTACCGTCTACATGCTGGTAAGTACTGTATTTTGTATATTATTTTACTATAATTCATTGAAGCTTTTGTCTTATTTGTAATGTCGTTACTAATGTTCTCGACCTTCAACAACAGGTTTGCAGAAGTAGATTCAGAAAATTATAATAGCCTAATCAGCCTGTTGACCTATCATTTCTTTGAAATGATCAACTTTAGTAAGTATATATACGCTTTATTATATCATAACTGATAATTATATAACTACTCGTATATTTGCTCCATGGTCTAGCTAAGATTGCGGGGTCCACTTTTAGCGCTGTCAGTGCACAATTACCCAATCACGAATGGCATTAGCCTCAGCAAAGCAAGGCAAGCAACTGATTGGGCTAAATCGCGCTAATCGTGCTCCCCGGACCTACCTTTTCTATCAGTGTAGACGCGACGGGTCCATGAATGTTGAGCTCATAATACTTTTTAAAGTCTAGTTTGTAACTGGTACAAGCTTATAGCATCTAGGCAAATGCTAGGTAGGTATGTATACCCTTTTTTTTTGTGCGGAAATCCCTTCGGATACCACCCGCCAGCCAGCGGGGGTGGTTATGTCGGGCTTGAACCGACTAAAACCGCACGCCGTCTCGGGTCTACAGACGCCGGGGTGTAAGGTTACCCATAGAGCATATCCCTCGCACTTCAACTGACCCTGGGCCATTCGCAGTGTCCCCTCTGATAACAGCAGAGGGGTACCTGGAGCGGCCCCCACCCCCGCGGGCCTAGCAGGCCCGCCATGCCCCGACCCCCTCGTGCAATGGGGTCAGCTGGCCCTGAAAAGGGCCGGTTGGTCAAATTCTTGGCCGTTGACGTTGACGCCAGCTACTCCAGAGGAGCAATCAATGATGCGTCATCGCCCACGTTGCCCAGGGTGCACCAAACTTGGAGGTGATCCAAGCAGCCTCACCCCTAGGTATGTATACCTATTCAACATTTTCTTAATAATGTTCTTAAGGCTGAAAACACGTGTTTGAAATCATGAAACGAATACTGTTAGGAATATTTTTGTGGATCACTGCTGTTTATGAATTTAACGATCTAATGGAATTTTTAGCCCATTTCTTTAAACCAATTAAAAATATTGCAAAGCACTAACATCTACTAAACTAAACTACTACTACTACTATTATACGTAAATTAAGTTAATTAATCTTAATTTTATTGTTATTCTAATAGTACTAAAAATAAATAATATGCATAGGTAATGTTATGGTAGTGCTGTACCGGTCGTTCGTAAAAAGAAAAAAAAAGGTACGTCGCGCGTACGCTCCGCAGCGGGTCGATGGTCGATGGACAACAGGGTCATTCGGGGGTACCGCACAATCTCACCGAAACCGGATATGGGACAGGGTCAGTCGCGGTGCGAGGGAAATGCCTTATGGGCAATCTTACACCCCGCCGTCTGAAGACCCGAGATGGCGTGCGGTTTTAGTCGGTTCAAGCCTGACATAACCTTCCCCGCTGGCCGGTGGGGGGTTATCCGAGGGGATTTCCGCAAAAAAAAGGTACGTCGCGCGTTCCTAGGGAGTAGTAGAGCGGTACCGGTCAAACTATATCTAATAGGCATGCCTAAAGCTAAAACTTCAACTCAAAGGAATCACTCCATGGTGTATTTTGTTGGAACGGTGAAATAAAACTTTCAAATTAGAGAATAACATTCATCATAAGTAGGTAGGTATAAACTATGTTGGGACCTGAATTTATTTAATATCTGTACACAAACACGAAGGCAAATAAAGACTATGACTTTGAAGACTAAGATATTGAAGACTGACAAAATATCTGCAGAATAACGAAAGCAGTATTATGACTTATAAGAGTTGGTATGTGGTAGCAATCGTTCAAAAATATACCAACATTGAGATCGTTTGGATACAAAGAACTCATGAATACTTACATAAGTACTGAATTATAAAATACCGATCTAATCAAATATATATAAAAGTCAAAATAAATGTATTTGCATACAAGTTATTAGAAAATATTCGATAAAATTACTGGCGCCTTTCTAAAACTTTATAGCAATGTCTGTCAGTACAGTGATATTTTCAGTTTTTTTGTGATATTTATCCAAAGTAACCCTAAAATGATTTAAAAAGTGGTGTGTTTTTATTGCATGGTTCTTTTCTAACACCCAATACAGAATTTAAAAAAAAACATTTACTGTGAAAGAACTCGTAACACTTTGCGGGGGTAAGGGATTGGTAAAGAGGGGTTAGATTCCGCCAGCTAGGTTCCGCTAGCTTAATGAGAATAGGACATATTTGCTTAATGCTTAGTCTACCTCGCCTCTCTCTGTTTGCTCTGTGGGTTACCTGTTGCATTTCAACGCATTATCTGTGCTGCGAGACGGCGTGCGGTTTTAGTCGGTTCAAGCCCGACATAACTGCCCCCGCTGGCCGGCGGGGGGGTATCCGAGGGGATTACCGCACGAAAAAAAAAAGAAAAAAAGATGGTATCGCACCTACGGAATTTCATTTTCATAACCCAGAAGTAGTATGTAATTAATTATTCTAACACTCGGCTGTCCAATTTTGAAAACTACCTAGTAGCGGACATAATTTTCAAAAACGAGTATTTTTGCATTTATCGACCTAAGACCATCCTACACATACTAGACTAGCAAATACTCACAAAAATTAGTCAAAAACGAAGTTACGCAGAGTTGGAAACCTAGTAGTATCTCCAGCAAAAGTTTTAGAAATGCATAAATTACAAGTTTAAAACGTAATATCCAACCTCGATCATTTTATAGACCCAGTAAGTGCTAGCAGTTACTGGGTTATTTAAAAAATGGTTCTTGCAGATATAATTTCAATGAATTGAAATAAACATAATCAACTCCCGCGGAACTTTAGTAAGTGACAAGACGGTCGTTACACGCGCATGTTTTGGTTGATTATATCAATGGTTTTGAAATTGTCGCACTCAAAAAGTTTAAGATAAAGATAGAAATAATATTCTTTATTGTACACCGTAATAGCAGTACCTACTTTGTAAATATAAATAAATTATTAGATAATTAAACAAAATTACACATAGGTATATCAGTCGTATTTCAAATATATATGTACATAATATATTACAATATTAGTTCAGTTCATCATAAAGACTGCCTTTGTTTGTCCTTCTCCAGAAAGCCAGCCAACCTCTGGCCCCTGGGATTCATCCGCCCACATCGAAATTGCCCCACTCTGAACTCATCATCGCCCCTCCTACTCAGTTTTGCATTAAAACCCCCCATAACAACAGTGAAGTATGTTTTGGAAGGATGTCCTCATACATAACTTATACTTGATCGTCCGGGTGCGCCGAGGCATATGACCTTCAACGAGTACCTCTTTCATACTCTGAGTATCAGGTACGCAACCCTGCTTGACAGACTCGTGATACATAACACGTTATTTACAAGGGATCCGTGAACGAAGAACCCAACACCACCCTGGGACTGTTCACTGTCGCCCTCCCGGTGGTAGAACAAGTTGCCAGACTTTAAGGTTGTCGTGTCCTCGCGCTCTCTTCGGACCTCCGATAAACCCACTATGTCCCAATGCAGTTTGTTCATCTCCTCTTCCAGCTCAATGATCTTCTCGTCTTTTGGACTATATCCCGCCGCGCTGGTTCAGTGCGTGTAGGCGAGTCGGTAGCTTGCGGCTGATTCCTGTAATTGATGACCCCAGGACAAAGTGTTATCAATGTAAATACACAAGTTCTTTACATCATCATTGATTTCGATAGAAGAACCATTGAAAATAATTGGGGGCATCTGTGTATAGTCAATGCGTGACATCATAACTGGTCATTGTCAACTGTGCAATCTACGTGCCAGCCCAAAATACTATTAAACTGCACCTTCATTCTCATGTTAAAAATGTTATTCTCTTTATTTTTATAGTTTTCTAAGTAAATGCTTTATACTATGAACAATACGCTGTTAGCTTTATTCCTAATTTAACTCTATATTTCCTCTATAAATACGCTTTATCAACAGCAATTCAGTAAAAAATATTTAATGAGTTTATGTATCTCAAAATCAGATGATTTTTGAACGATAAGCCAAGTGTCATGTCAATTTTTTACGTCAACAGTCAAATTACTCAAATTAGTCATTGGTATGAGTGTCATCACATAAAATCAGCAATAAAATGTAATGTTTTACGAATTACATTCAAAATGAACCATATTAGACTCTACCATATATCAAAGTTATCAATTATTCTGACGAATAGTCTTCCTATTATAAGAGTTTCAAATTTACGAAAATTAATTAAGCTAATTGATAATAATCTTAGTAAGAGTGATATTAACACGTCTATTCTATAACTAAATGCACTAGTCAAATGCTATTAAAATGAAATGATATAATTTAGATACGTGAAGTTAGTATGTTATATTTATTATGAACGAGTACAGTTTTGATGATCGAAATATGAAAGGTACCCTTCGCGATTGGCGCAAGGCACTGCGTACCCCAGCTACTTATAGAGTAGGCAATGCCGTGAGAGTGCAACCACAATTCATTTTTTTAATTGCGTTAATAGGAGTTTTCCTGATTTTGTTGTGTTATTACAACTGGTGGACTAGCAGCCAGGTGGTGGGCGAGCCAAGATGGACAAGTACAGCGAGGCCATACAATGCCACATACCCACTCACAGCACCGGTGGAGTTCGGAGATGCAGTCCACTTCAGGATTGGTATTATTACTGACTTAGACAAAGAATCAAAAAGCCCTTCAAAACCGTACACATTTATTAGCTATCTTAAGCAAGGGTTTCTTAAGTATAACCATGTGCGAAAGTCTGTGGAAGTGCTGTGGGATAATAAGGCACCAACACTTCTGACATCAACCTATTCAAATAAAGGAAGGGGAATGGAGCTGTCTGAATTGATTGTGTTTGATGGACGTTTGCTTACATTCGATGATAGATCTGGAATAGTAAGTACCTCATAGTGTTACTCGAAAACTTATTAATATATTTTACTTTAATTACTGTAAGAATGTTTCAATAAATTAAGCTAGCAGCATACTTACTGACTAAAAGTCTGTTAACTTTGTATTACTACTGGCTCAGCATATTCTTGGGTAATGGATGAAGTACCCCGAGATGATGTATGAGTGAATTTATATGTTGATGTACTATTGTATGTAAAAAAAAATCTCTATTAGATATCAGACTTTTTAACTAGGCTTGGAACTTGTCCTCTATTTAGAAAGATACAAGAAGGATGAGACTGGCCCATACACTACTATCATCTTGGCTAGAAATTATATCAAAGTAGCAATGTCCCATATGAAGTTATAATGGGGTCTCCAAACTGTAGGGGTGTATAAACGAGATTTTGCATTTTTTAATGACTTGACTCCATTTGTTATGACTGGCATGGAATACCATAAAACATGCATATTTGCACCCATCATACCCCCCTATGATTTGATAAAGTTCCTGTGTTTACCTTAATAATATCAGAATTAATGTAATTTGATGCAATAATTAAAAATTTATAATTTCCAGGTGTTTGCTATAGAAAATAATAGAGTTGTGCCATGGGTGGTACTCATGGATGGTAATGGTCATTCAGTAAAGGGGTTCAAGGCAGAATGGGCGACGGTCAAAGATAACCTACTGTATGTAGGGTCAATGGGCAAGGAGTGGACCACACCAGGTGGAGAGTTTCAGAGTTATGACCCTATGTGGGTCAAAGTTGTTAACACTCATGGCGAGGTATGTTATTTTTTATTTATGTTTAAAAATAATTTATACTTGAATTTCTACTAGTGTATATATAATATATAGCTGTTGCAAACCAAAAATTTACCAAACTTACCTAATGGGTCTCAATGGCGCACCAGTTGCCATTTTTTCATCTTTCTTGGAAGCCAGCATAATGAAAGGGCCTTTCTTGCTCTCACTGTATGACTTTATACTGAGGATTAAGGTTGGGTGATTTTTAACAACTTGGATGGAGGCAGAAGCTAATTCCGGGTCTGTGATATGTTTTTTAGAGATCCTTAGATCATTTTTTTTTTTTTTTTTTCGTGCGGATATCCCTTCGGATACCGCCCTGCTGGAGAGCGGGGGGTCTCCAGCGGGGGCGGTTATGTCGGACTTGCACCGACTAAAACCGCACGCCGTCTCGGATCTTAAGACGCCGGGGTGTAAGGTTACCCATAGAGCATATCCCACGCACCCCGACTGACCCTGGGCCATCTCCGGTTTCGAGATGGCCCCCTTACTTGCTCTGCACTGTGCCATCTGCTTATCAGAGGGACACGTGGAAAGCTTCCGAACAGCCCTCAAAAGGGCCGTCCTCGCCTCGGTCGGAGTTGGCCGTAGGCGGCAGCGTCTCTCCCGCCCTAGGAGAGAGGCGCTGCCGTCTCCGTTGCCCAGGGTGCACCGCGTGGAGGTCCCCAACGAGATCCTTAGATCCTGCTCTTCATTTAGCCTTTTTTTTTTTTCTAGCCATATCATTAGAATTCGCAATTCTATGTCCAGAGGAGGAACTGGGAAAACTGGGGGGTAGGCGGGATCCGGAGACTCGCCCATATTTACCGCCTAAAACACTAATAGAACACACGCAAAACACTTAGTTAGCATGTTATTAAGTACAGAGTATTTGACGACTTTAGGTATTTTTGACTTGTCGGGGTGCGAGGGATATGCTCTATGGGCAACCTTACACCCCGGCGTCTGTAGACCCGAGACGGCGTGCGGTTTTAGTCGGTTCAAGCCCGACATAACCGCCCCCGCTGGCACGCGGGGGGTATCCGAAGGGATTTCCGCACGATAAAAAAAAAAAGAAAAAAAGGTATTTTTGACTTAGTAAAGTTGCCACTTTACGGCATAGCGAGGCGCTGGCCGTCCAGTGTTTCGCGTCAATATGCAAAAAAACAACGAAGGTTAACTTAAGGTCTTACATAGAAGATCTTCTAGTTGCACTTTAGGTTAAAGGAATAAAGCTTATAATACTTATGATATTGCAATATCAGAAAATCGCTCCCGTAAAAGCTTGTATGGGCCAAACTATGAAAAAGAGCAGTAGAAGAGTAGATTCCGGGTGCCAAGCTTCGAGATCTTGTTGGGGCCCATATACTCATAAACCCATGGGAGGCCATACACTAATGGACCCCCATTCACGTATGGGGCCCGTACACCCATGGGGCCCCATACACATACATCACTCATGGGGACCGGACACCCATGGGTGACATAGACCCTTGGCACCCCATACTCCTATGGGGCCCTATACATATACATTACCCATGGGTCCCATACACCCATAAGGTCCCATACACCCATGGGTTCCATATATCTCACCTAACCAGGGGGTTGCTGCAACTTGCTGACTCTCTTTACAGTTTTTCTGCTATATAAAGGTGACATCGCTGATAAATTGCAGGAGAGTCACCGATATTATCTTGGTCATGAAGGCTGCCGCGGATGTTCCTCACGCGAACTTTTTAATAAGCATAAGATGTTTTCTACTTCAGGTGCAGCACCAAATGTGGGTGAACCAGTATGAAGCTGTAAGAAAAGCCATCGGCATTGTTTGGCCAGGGTATATGATCCATGAATCGGGTGTATGGTCACCGCACAAACAGCTGTGGCATTTCTTACCTCGCCGGTGTAGTCAAGACACTTATAATGAAACTAAAGATGAAATTAGTGGATGTAATTACCTCATCACAGCTGACAACAACTTCAAAAATGTTCGTGCTTTAGAGGTGAGTGTATGCAGGCATGTTAACCAAAATGAAAACGTATTTAATCGTTAAGGTTACAAATTGACAGCCTCCGTGGCGTGGCGGTATTGAACGCGGCCGCTACGCAGGAGGCGCGGGTTCGATCCCCGCTCAGTGCAAATATTTGTATGAATGAATAAGAGGATTTGCATTGTTCTGGTCGTGCCTCGGAGAGCACGTTAAGATGTCGGTCCCGGTTGCCATACGAATATGTATGACAGTCGTTATAGGGGAATTGGGTGAAATGGCCCCACATAGAAGGGCTGATTACCCGTCTGGTCAAACGGCGTCCCCACTGGCAGTAGTAGTAGTAAGGTTACGCGTACACGGTTAACGGTAAGCAGCTGTGCGTACGCAGACACCTTTTTGTTACAAACTCAGGAATCCTCGTGGTAAGGCGGCTACCGGACTTTTTTTTTAAAGTACACTTAAAAAAATGTCCCATTAGTAACCGAAATTTCCAATATTCCCGCTAACCCCTCCAGCTGAGCTAAATTGCCTGTGTTAGAAGTGGGTTCATGTTGGTAGTGTAATGGCCAAGATTCGAGCCTGGAATCTTAAGTCCGACTCCTTAACCACTAAGATACCGAAATTTAAAAAATGAGGCTGTTTAAAAAATATTTGCAAGGTCGTTATTGGAATGCTCTGTCCCTTGTGAAGTTAGAGCTCTCATGAGAAAACTATTCCATGAATAATTTTATCCACGTTTCGACTTGACACTTGTGTAATTTTTACATTGGGTGAGCGTTATTAGTATTATGAAGCCACATTTACATTCAATGCCGCGTGTGTAATGCAATACGCATAATTAGCAGAGAAATTGCTAAGTTTTTGCCTTATGCGTATATAATTTACATACATTCATGCTTTAAAGTTTTTAATTTCGGTATCAAATTAACAAACTGTTTCCAATATTCATGTTTACCTTCCACTTTTCCATTAACCTTTATATTACCCGTATTTCCTCTCACTGGGTATTGCGTCCGTTGCGACTGGTTAGATCACCTCCAAGTTTGGTGCACTGTGGGCAACGTGGGCGATGACGCATCATTGATTGCTCCTCTGGAGTAGCTGGCGTCAACGTCAACGGCCAAGAGTCTGACCAACCGGCCCTTTTCAGGGCCAGCTGACCCCATTGCATGAGGGGGTCGCTCCGGGTACCCCTCTGCTCTTATCAGAGGGGACACTGCGAATGGCCCAGGGCCAGTCGGAGTGCGAGGGATATGCTCTATGAGTAACCTTACTGCCCGGCGTCTGTAGACCCGAGACGGCGTGCGGTTTTAGTCGGTTCAAGCCCGACATAACCGCCGCTGGTCGGCAGGGGGTATCCGAAGGGATTTCCGCACAAAAAAAAGAAAAAAAAAAAAGGGTATTGCGTCCGTAAGGGTGCGTTTCTACTGAGGCGAAGAAGACCGGATACATGGACCGGACTTGTCCAATCACATTCCTTGAAATCCATGGGTCGTCTCAGCTCTGTTCCGTTCGAGCAATGTGATTGGTCGAATCTTACTCGTCTCTGCCTCTATGGAAATGAAGCCTAAACCTTTTCTCAAGCGCCCTTTCCACACACCCACTTTTACATTATAGTTAATAATAATTACAAGACAGGTAAGTCAAATCCTTGATATAGAAGGCTGTACTCTTCTTTCTCTGAAACCCTAACCACTGGTAGTTTGATCTCTGTACCCGATGCCGGTGAGGTACCTACATTTTTCATATCAGATATTTGCAGAGGGGTAGGCAGAGGTGCTAGCACCCACATTTCGCCAGTTTATGTTTAGGTCCCAATGTAATAGGTGGCGAGCCTATTGCCATTAACCGGGCACTTATAAACCTGCGATAAATACACACATAACTTCGAAAAGTCATTGGTGCGTGCCATGATAAAACCTGGGATCGAACTCGAGACCTCGTCTCAGCAGTCCATTACCCATACCACTAGGCTACCGCGGCTGCTATGGGTGTGGGTGCTAGCACCTCTGCCTACCCCTTTGGGGATATAGGCGTGAGTTTATGTTATGTTATGTTATGTAGATATTTACAGATTTCAGAATATTTAACTTAGAAACATACATATAGTCACTTCTTTTTTCCAACGGGGTAGGCAGAGACCACATATTTGCACTTGCAACGATCCTGGCATACACCTTTCGCTTCTTCTACTTCTCATAATTGTTTCGATACATGCTCGCCGGTTACTGGTACTCTTGCTCTGGCCTTTCTTTAAAATGTCCTCGATCTGATTGACATACTATATATGCCTAAGTCGACCCTTGCCAGTTAGCCCAGTCTCCCTCGCTCATAAATCTGTTTCGTCAATAGAATATTAATAATAATGAAATTCAAGCTTCCAATGGAATGATGTAATGAGATCATTACCTTATATATAGGTAGAAACAAGAGAGATGATTAGACTATCAGGGAGAGCTTTATTAGACAACAATCGATAGCCTCTGATCCCAAATTCATGTTCAACGAAACAAAATAAGAGTTCATTGAATGCCCACCGTCTTTGGTTCATCAAAAAAATGGAAAAACTATCTTGGAATTTACCTTAGACTTTGCTTTAGGATGGTTGCAGTTTTGAATGCTATCCTACTTTCGTCGTGAATAAACTCCTAACACAGAGCGATAAAAGCTAAGTATAGGTCTAAAAATGGAGACCTGGAAAACTATTCCTCTCCTCTTACTCTTTATTATATATATACACAAATCAACATCTTGTGAAAATTATATTTATATATCACATCATTTATTAGCATTTTGTAACATTAGATTTGAAGGTGTACTTTTTTTTTTTCGTGCGGAAATCCCTTCGGCCAGCGGGGGCGGTTATGTCGGGCTTGAACCGACTAAAACTGCACGCCGTCTCGGGTCTTCAGACGCCGGGGTGTAAGGTTGCCCATAGAGCATATTCCTCGCACCCCGACTGACCCTGGGCCATCTCCGGTTTCGAGATGGCCCCCTCGGGTTTGGGAACCACGGTGTCCCCGTGTTACCCCGGTTTGGGGGAGGGGCAGGCGACCTCACCTGCCACCCCCAGGCCTGCGCTCATGGAGGACGGAGGTCGTTAAGAGACCTCCGGCGCCTGAGTCGCCTGCGACGTTCGGCGAGAATGTTGCGGGCTCGGCGCGCCGGGAGAGTCCTAAACGCAGAAGGGGGTGAAGGTCCGACCTATCTATTATTTTTTCCAAAAAATGCAGTTTCTACATGATATTATCGGAAGTTTACGAGAATTTCACACATTGAAATAAAACTATTCTTAACGGATTCTATAGCGATTTATTTGATGTGTAGCAACCGAAACGTCAGGTTCAGTGTAAATAATAAAATAACATCAAGTAAATCGCGATAGAATCCGTTAAAATAGTTTTATTTCAATATGCAGTTTCCACGTTAGTGTTCGCCGATCGAAGCCTGTCAATCCATCTCACTCTCGCGTTGTTTAATTCTCACCATCTGCATTTTTTTTCTGTAGCTACCTTAATAGTATATCATAAAAACATCTAGTAATAACAAAATGATTGATAGATGATACAAAAAAAACCATTCTTATTATGTAATCATAACGAAGACGTGTTCACATACAGTGCGATAAGCTTATCTAAGCTTATCGGTGGAGTCAAATGGCGCAACATTATCTTCACAGTTGGCCGATTAGTTCGTCGTCTCTTATCGACTCTATCATTTTGGTTATTGGAATTTTATAAAATGTTTATTACATCTTGCTAAGGTATAAGCAATGATCTTATTATGTTAAAAGAAGTAAATATGGTTCTTTTAATACTATCGCAATGTCAAAAGCGCACCGTGATGTCTGACAGAAGTCATACTTTGTTCTCACTCGCACTCACTGATTAGTGCGTGTCCTGTTGCACTTGTGATTATAGTGAGTTGTATTAACCTCACTTTGATGACCATTTTAAATGCAGTTACCGCATCTACCCCTTTTTAACCCCCGACGAAAAACGAGGGGTGTTATAAATTTAGTAATATAAGACTCACACCTCATTAAGGAGTCACCATGGTCTCTTACATGCTCTTACTCAATCACAAACATGTTCATGGAATACCTACATTTAGTAAGAAATACGGTAAAACGGACGTACAATATGTGTGTATAAAGTTCATTATATTTGAATCGGCAGATAACAATAGTCGGTTTTTTTTTTATTCTTTTTTTTTTTATATTAATTTATATTAAAAAAAAAAGTAAAAGATCCCCGCTCTATCCCTCTCCTGCTCCTCTTTTTTAATTAATATTGATATCCCCTTTAACTCATAGCTACTATAGTTTTATTAATCTCGAACCAACACTGAAGGACGAATACTTTTTTTTCGTGCAGAAATCCCTTCGGATACCCCCCGCCGGCCAGCGGGGGTGGTTATGTCGTGTCTCGATTACGACACTAAACTTAACTCTTCATCTAAAGTAATTTAAAGCTATTTACTGGGGGCTAACCATTACCGCTTAATAGCAATTCTATTGCAGACCTTAAATGAATAAGTTCGTACTCATATCATGACGTTGTATTAAGTCGTTCAGTTTCACGTTCCAAATGTCAACAAATGAACCGAACGCGAACGTGTTTCAGTTTAAGCATGCCATAGTACGGATCATAGCAAATCAGTTTACAAACTTGTAATGAATTGCTCCGAAACTGAACTGTTAATAAGTCATCTTGGTAAGGCCCCGATGACCTCCCCGTGACTGCATGGATTTGACCCTGGTGAATGAATACCTGATATTAATTTTTATTATCTTACAGTCATTATAACTGGCGATCAAAAACGAATGGTCATGAGTTGGTATTACCTGTTGCCAGATTCTTTTTTCGCTGGCTTTGTCTATTGCCGTGCGAATCTGACTATTAATTAAGTAGGTTTTTTGACGTTCATAAGTGTTAGGTACTTTATGACCTACATAGATTTTTGATCATAATATCTGAATTTTCTTTACAGATTACAAAACTCGAGCCAAAGCTCGGTTTCTCCTCGTTCAAGTTTATACCAGGAACGAATGACGAGGCCATAGTAGCTTTGAAGACAACTGAGTTCGAGGGTAAAACCTCTACGTATATAACTGCATTTACTACTGACGGAACCGTGCTATTACCCGATACCTTGGTAGAAAACCTCAAGTATGAGGGGCTTGAATTTATATGAGATTTTACTAGATAGCTAAATATAGAATCATATCTGTAAATATGTGAAATATACTATAGTTTCGTATTTTATGTTTCAATGTCTGTTCTCTTCTTTGTCTGTACACCAATCCCAGTTTCATTGATCCCGGAGTGACTTCCGCCTGACTCCCCAACCCAAACCCCAAGAGGGAAGCCTGTGTCAGAACCTCGTCCGTCAATAAGAAGAGCGAGATACATTGATGCACAAAAGTTCAACCTCATTTAAATATTTGACTAACGTGTTAGTTATTATTTTGGATAACAAATAGCTGCTAAAAGTGATTAGCATCATTATGCCCACCCATGGGGTACTTTGATACACAATGTTCTCCATCTCGCTCCCTCTGAACAGCTACCCAACACTGAATCGCATAATGAGCGACGTGTTAGGCTCGTTGGTATAGAAAAGTTGTAAGAAATATCCAGAAAAGTAGAATTTCAGTATGTAAAATCGATTGCAACTTTAAAATAAATTCGATTCTTGTGTGAAATCGAATAGGTTACGCACTAGGACATAACGATTTGATGGAAATTGAGCTATCAAAAGTTAAATAAATGGTTGCGCAAAGTATTTGATTATCATAAAAGCATATTGCTGCGTATCATACAGCTTACTGAATCAAAGTGCCCCAACGGACTTTTTCACAAACAATGTATTAAACTATTTATGAATATTGTACTCAAAAACAAGTTAAAAACACTTTTAAACATATCACTTAACTTTGTTAATGTATAATAACAAAAACAACAAATAAGACAGTGCTGAGACACGATCGCTGTTCGGGTAAAATTTTAGTAGACACCCCGAACACATTTATACCCCTTGAAGGCCAACGACATATTGGTGGCGAGTGGTGCCACAACTGTCATTCTTGTGCATGTCCTTGAACATTCTAGTGACGTACCAGACTGCATTTTTCCGGTTTTTAAATATAAGTACTGTATAAATGTACCCGGTTTATCTATGTGGCCCCCTCCCCCTAGATGCACCTACCAGTGCAAGTGCCGATGGGTTGTATCCCGAAGATTATGATGATATCTATATGGATCGTCGAAATCCAAGCGATAAGTCATTTGGGATTGACGAAATATCTTTAGATCGCTAGGGGTAGGTAGGTAGGTACTTATTGTATGTGTGAACGACATTCGTCAATTCGGCAATTTCCCTTAATGATTACCTACTTAGTATGCTTTTGTAATCTAAACCAAAATTATAAAGAGGTAAATTTTGAGATGTAAGTTTGTAGAGGGGAATCTCTGGATATACTTTGAAAATTCTTTCACCAATCGAGAGCCACATTAATTGTAATTGTCATAGGCTATATATCATGTCGCTACTACCCAAGGAAGAGGAGTAGTAATAAATGTCAACAAATTCGGTAGATTCCCATACACTATACCAGAACTAATAAATTACTTCATAAAAACGCCAATCCCAGTCGGTGGAGCTCTCCTGCTCCTGTTATTTTTTTGTTTTGGCTTTTATGAGAACAGCCGCCGTCTGACCTCCCTACCCCGAGAGGAAAGCCTGCACTAGAGCCTCGTCCGTCAATCAGCAGATGTACCGGCTTGCAGAACTAATAAATTACAGGCATATCTGGGTTAAAGGGGTGCAACGGGGGTTCGAAATACGCCACGGGTAAAGCCGGCGAGGGCCAGCTAGTCAATTATGTTATCAAAACGTATTTACCCAAATAAACTCAGACGTGTATGCAATGATAACCTATATCATAAGTCGCTTAAGGTTCTTAGATAATTGCCGCTTAGATTACCTTTGTCGGCAAGATATCTGACAGTATATACTGACATCTTGTGCCCCTTGGTAAATCACAAAGGTACAGGTACCCTGGGGTGCTTGGTTGGGGACCTCCACGCGGTGCACCCTGGGCAACGGAGACGGCAGCGCCTCTCTCCTAGGGCGGGAGAGACGCTGCTGCCTACGGCCAACTCCGACCGAGGCGAGGACGGCCCTGTTGAGGGCTGTTCGGAAGCTTTCCACGTGTCCCTCTGATTAGCAGATGGCACAGTGGAGAGCAAGTAAGGGGGCCATCTCGAAACCGGAGATGGCCTGGGTCAGTCGGGGTGCGAGGGATATGCTCTATGGTAACCTTACACCCCGGCGTCTTAAGACCCGAGACGGCGTGCGGTTTTAGTCGGTTCAAGCCCGACATAACCGCCCCCGCTGGAGACCCCCCGCTCACCAGCGGGGGCGGTATCCGAAGGGATTTCCGCACGAAAAAAAAAAAAAAAGGTACCCTCGCACTCATCACCTCTTTTCTGCCTTCCACACACTGTCGAAGATTTCCTGCCAAGTTATAAATTAACTATGAAGGTAGGTTATATTATACTTAGGTTCCTGTCATGGGTCTTCGCGTGACAAAGCTACGTGAGACAAAAAGGAGATAAGTAGTTCTAGGTAATGATATTTTGCGCCCGAACTAAGTCAAATTCGGGTGCAAAATTTTACTATCCTTTAGCTCACTTACTTTCGAATATCTTTAATAAGTATGTAGATATATATGTAGTAGGTATTCGAATACCTTTTTTTTTTTTTTTTTTTTTTTTTTTTTTTCGTGCGGAAATCCCTTCGGATACCCCCCCGCGTGCCAGCGGGGGCGGTTATGTCGGGCTTGAACCGACTAAAACCGCACGCCGTCTCGGGTCTACAGACGCCGGGGTGTAAGGTTGCCCATAGAGCATATCCCTCGCACCCCGACTGACCCTGGGCCATCTCCGGTTTCGAGATGGCCCCCTCGGGTTTGGGAACCACGGTGTCCCCGTCTTGCCCCGGTTTGGGGGAGGGGCGCTAGTCGCCCCACCGTCCCGGCCTGCTTCTGCTGGGGTGACAGGTGGCCTCACCCGCCACCCCCAGGCCTGCGCTCATGGAGGACGGAGGTCGTTAAGCGACCTCCGGCGCCTGAGTTGCCTGCGACGCGCGGCGAGCAAGTTACGGGCTCGGCGGACCGGGAGAGTTCTAAGTCTCTCCCGGGCGCGCTCCGCCACCTCCTTCGCGAGCATTACATGCTCGCAGAAGGAGGCGGCGGCGGCCCACGCGCTCGCGCTCCGCACCATTGCCGCAATCATGCTGCCAAGGTATTCGAATACCTAATACTTATATTTATATAGGTAGCTACCTACTTAAGTCGTGAATCCCAAGGGTGAATGGGTCCAAGCACGATCTTTGGGGCTCAAGACTCCTCATCTGCAAGCCGGTACATCTGCTGATGGACGGACGAGTGCAGGCTTTCCTCTCGGGGTAGGGAGGTCAGATGGCGGCTGTTCTCATAAAAGCCAAAACAAAAAATAACAGGAGGAGCAGGAGAGCTCCACCGACTGGGATTGGCGTTTTTATGAAGGTGCTTATTCAGACCTATATATCATCGTACGGGTCAGTAAATTAGTGGTTAAGAAGTCGGCTTTACGATCGAGAAGTCCTGGGTTCGAATCCTGGCCATTACACTACCGCCTAGCGGTTTAGGGAAATACTAGTAATTTCGGTTACTAATATTTTTATCAAACGGAAAAGAAAGAAAGGTGATACAATATACCATTCACATTAATTAATTGAATAGTGTTTTGGTGCAGAGTTAGAGGTGTAGAGTTGAAGAAGTTGCTGAACATTTCTAAAAGATCTTAACGTTGAAATAAATAAATTTATATATACTTATTTCTGTAAACTTCAGAGAAAAGAAAAACATTTTTCCATTTTTGTTTATATATTTATGTATAGGTAGTTTCTGAGTTAAGGTGGCCCGTAACTTGGAATGCGTTAAGCTAATACCGATGGCGACTGACCTATTCTCTAAATTTGTTGACATTTTATGTCGCAGGCATCGTAAGAGCAATCTACTGGATTTTTATACTAGGTAGCAGACAAGCACACTGCCCATCTAATGGGAAGGAGTTACCGCAGCCTATGGACGACTGTAACACCACTCGGTCATACACGTACTTCAATTGCGACCTTAATAGTATATTAAAATTAAGATGAATATATAATAATCAACATTATACTCCAGAATTTATTCAAAACACAATATACATTTTATATCAACAGAATATGTCTTACATACTCATTAAACATCCAAATAACTATATCAAAAGATACTACCCACTTGATCCATTGGCAAATAATAAAGATTGTATATCAAGAACAATACAAAACAGATAAACTTAAAACCTTACACCCGTATTCACAAAAATTACCCGCCAAGTGGAGCAATAACACTGCTGAGAAAAAAATATCTGTGCGGCCAGCCGCATGCGGTGCGGTTTCATATAAAAGTAGACATGTTAGTCGCAAGTGCGTTGTGCGTCTAATTCCACCTCATCAAGCTGATCTGATGATATATAGTATACTCTTTGCGACGCGCGACGTGCTATATCAAAAGCTGGGTGCTTTTGACCTAGCACGTCGGGAAGAAGAAAGAGAATCCGGCTATGATAGGCTTGCTGAAGTTTTGTACCGCATTCTCGCTATCTTACATCAGACTGATAGTTATTTAGACATTTATATTAAAACTTCAAAACTTAAACTTTTTAACTGACAGCCAGCTGTATGTGACATCCGGATGACAATAGATCATTAATTTGTCACCATCCACCTGATCTGAAGAGCCTGGTTGATGATCTGAACAGTAGAACTCTTCAACGGCTATTAGTAAGCCCCTCGCATTGGGTCTTAGTTGGTTTGTTTTAACGAGTCCCATTAATTTCATTTTGTAAGCCTATTTTTTAGTGTTTTAAACTATATTTTACTATACATCAGTTTCACTGACACTATGCGATGGTTTGGGTTGAGTCATGATTGTGAATACGAGTGTAATTAAATATTTAAAGCGTAAAATAATATTCGAATTAACAAGAAAAATAACAATAAAAAGGCACTAGACAAGAATCACTTCGATTGCATCCTATTTCGTTTACACTGACACTTTTACCACTTCATATTTAGTGTTCGCTATATTTGAATAAGTGTTGAATGCTATTATTCCATTTGTAGCGTGTGTGTCAAGTAAGTACGCGTTAAATAAATAAAATATAAAGAGAACACAATACTTAGATAATAAATAGCACACAAGTTGTAATAATATGAAAATTAAAATACCTGATAACAACTTTTAACTTAATATTCGAATTCGGATGAAATTAATGAAAAAAACTACGTTTATTACTTTTCACGTTTACATATTACTATATACCTTCGTTTATGCCTTTTTTTTTTTTTTTTTTTCGTGCGGAAATCCCTTCGGATACCCCCCCGCGTGCCAGCGGGGGCGGTTATGTCGGACTTGAACCGACTAAAACCGCACGCCGTCTCGGGTCTACAGACGCCGGGGTGTAAGGTTGCCCATAGAGCATATCCCTCGCACCCCGACTGACCCTGGGCCATCTCCGGTTTCGAGATGGCCCCCTCGGGACCTTCGTTTATGCCTAATAGCATTCAAAAAATATTATATAGTTTCTACTAAATAACTACTACGTAGATGGTTTTCTTTGTCGATTCAGTGTCTGGTGATCTAAAAATACACATACGAAACTAGGAACATTATACCAAAATATTCTAGTCATTTATAAAATATCACACTCATAAGTTAATTGGTATAGAAACAATTTCATTTCAAGCCAATAGATCTGGTAACTTCTTCGAATACGGTCCAGGCCATCGCAGCCATAAGTGTCCGACGCAACATACGTGGTACTGCACCCTTGAAATATCCCTTTACGCCATATTTCTGTAACAAAGAAACATAAGAATTAGTATTTATGTAGACGTAGTACACTTATATTTTATGATCACTGGCTCGCCAACCTCCAACGTGAGCAGATGATACCGTTCAACACTCCCGCCTCTCGGCTCTCGTGTTAGATCATATTGACGTTTCATCCCACCACGATGTGGCCCAAGACAGTGTTGCCAGTTACACAAACACTACAATCTTCATACCGGCAAACTTCGTACCGCCTTAGAATCAAGTTATGTTGGTTACCTTATGAGCTGATTTTATTTCATGAATGTGTCCTTGCACCCCGGCATTAAAGACCTGGGACGGCGCGAGGTTCTGGCCGGTTCAAGTCCGACATAACCGTGTCCGACATTTCCGCAAAAAGGTACAGTATAGATGGAGACAAATTTAAAATCAAAGATTAAGAAAATCGGTCCACCCGTTCTTGAGTTTATCTCGGTCATCACTAACACGAATTTTTTTTATATGTATATATAGATGTAGGTAATCAAATAAATACTTCAGATAGATGAGTTTAATCTCTTTTGTTACAGTTTAAATATTCGTGTGTCTTATTCAGGAGGTAAAGACAGATTAATGTTATACCTTAGAGATTTTCAAACCTAACCTTATTCATGTTCTCTATCGTACCGAATCAATGACTTCCGAAGTATACTACTAGAGAAGCTGTTTAGCTCAAAAATTGTGTAGCGGTTCCTGGGTGAGGTGGAAATGAATTGTGAATTTCGAATTTGGAGTTAATGAATTTGACACCTATCTGTCAATTTTTTATTCCGAACAACCAGTCTAGTACTATATAAATAGAAGTCATTGCGCCGAATAAAGCTCTCGAATAAGGTGAGATGCGTTCTTTTTTTGTGTAACCCGATTACCTGCAAAGAAATTTGCAGGTAATCTATATTTCTATATCTATACTATTATATAAAACTGGAGAGTTTGTTTGTCTGGTTGAGCGCGCTAATCTCAAGAACTAAAAAAATATATTTTATTTTTCCGAATTGAAGAAATATTTTTGTGTTAGATAGCGAGGAAGTTTATAGCCTATAATTATATCATCACGCTACTATTCAGGAGAGCGGAGCAGTAATCATAAGGGTGCCACGGGGGCGAAGTACCACGGGCGAAGCCGCCGGGCACAGTTAGTCTGAGATATAATTGTTTGAAACTACAGTCACGACACCTTTGTACCATGGCTTCACTCGCCACTGGCGATTCATCCTCACACTTTACAATCAGAATTCTCTAGTACTATATATAAATACTTTTTTTTTTCTTTCATATCATTCAAACAAAATGTTGCCATCATTCAAATTATATTATTATGAAGTTAAATGAGTCTGGAACAATTTAGAAAAGTAATACGAATATTGGTGAAACAGAGGAGTAAAAATAAATATCTTTACGCTTGATTGGTCTTCTTAATTAGTCATTTGTAATTATTTACATAAATATAATACTTTTTATCGGAGTCGTTGGTAGGTATACGAAGCACAGGTTTGACTCGTAACAACAAGATAAGGACACAGTAATACTGCATGTTTTTTTAAATTGTTACAGTTATAAAATAAACTATGTAGATTGCATAAGCTTTGAATTTTAATTGGTATTTAGACTAAACAGGGTACACAAAAATATTTTGTTTTTCAATCTTCCTGCTGACTCTACAAAAATTCACACATGCTAATGAAGTTGTGGCAAGTGTGATCCTATCCTTAGTTGAAAAACATAGTATGTCTAGTCTAGTCTAGTCATTTAATTTAAAAAAGAAACTATATAAATGTGTAACAAATGACCATGATCAGTTGAAATAATATTAATTTCTAATCCTCCTGGTTTAAGTTATCAATGTTACCCTTTAACATGAACGCACATATCAGAATAGACATTACTATTATCTATATAAACACAATTTTACGTCACCTACTAATTAATCAATATTATACCGAGTCAGTATCGGTCATCAGACTGAATTAACTGTGGAATTACGGCCCCTATTAATTTTGTTATCATAACTTTTGTGTACAATTGAAGTGCGCGAAATAAATCCAAACGGTCGACCCGATGGGAAAATTATGGTACAGAAATATAATTCTTCAATTCAAGGATCCATAGAGAATCCGTCACGAAACTCACGAACCCACATACACAGTATGTAACCATGCTGGGTTTAAAGTTTGAAAATGAACACCTTTCGGCATGCAGAGCGAGGACGAACAGTATAGGTAAAATTTTATTGAAGGCTTTTGCTAATGGTGCGTTACTCGATGTCTTACATCGCTTCCTATTTTCGTCTTTTCTCTTTTGCCCAACGCCTTCCCTTTGTCATATATTATTAGGTACCATATAATACAGTGTAAAATATATATATTTACCTGATGTACATATAGGGCGGCGCTAAAAGCGTTGGGAAATTTATCAGGGTATAATTGCATCTTTGTCTTGAGCACGTCAGCCGGATTGGTGGCCAGAGAGGCCGCTATGCCAGCAACAATGCCGCAGCTAAAGTGTACCATGCTTGCTACACTTGGTGACTGTATCCATTCTGTTGATAGAAAGCGATTAGGAAATTATTCACGAGTAGGGGAAACACATTTTAAAAGTGGGGTAATCGTATATTTGAAAAAAGAAGCCGAATACATTTTTAAAATAAATAAATATGATTCTATTATGCAGTGTAAAATTTTATTTGATTAGGAATTGAATAGGTTTATTTATTAAACTAATTGGTTTAAATATTCATTAGATGTTTGTCTGTTTGTTTGTTTTATTAATTTATTACAGAATACTTTGTATATGCTAAGTAAATAAATTATACAAAAACAAGATATTATTGCAACGAATATGTTTTCTTTCGTAAACAATAGTGACAAGCTTTGGATGTGACAAATAAAAAGGCGTTTTATGACGTATCAACTTTATCGTCTAATAACGATAATATTCATTGATTGTAAATAATCATTTAAACACCAAGTCATTATACTAATCTTATCACAATTTTAGTAGGTATGGCGTGATATCATTTATCGCGTATTTTTTATGTAGGAAATACTAGCAATTTTTATATGGGTTGCATCATTACACCACTCTGTATAACAACAACAATCTGTATATAAACAATACCAGGTGTTTTTTTAGGTTTGGATTAGAAAATGTTATCTACTGTATATTACGATAGATCAACGATTATGTTCAGTATTAAAAATAACCAGATAAGTAGGTGTGTCAAAATATGTTTTTATATGATTTCATATGACCTTATTTTTATCATTCATTAAATTAATCTAGCAGGTATTTTAAAATATTTTGATATGAGCGCACATTCAGACATACTATCGAGGTGGGTCTTTTTTTTAAATGTTTTCTAAAAATTAAACCAAGCTAGATCGATTTATCTCCCCCGAAATCCCCTGTATACTAAATTACATAAAAATCGTTGGCGCCGTTTAAGTATATTTTGAGCTTTACCGAAACTACGTACATGTTTTTTAGATATATACAATCAATCAGTAATATGTAGCTAGGTACAGGCAAACAAGTAGAAAAAATACAAACCTTTAGGTACAGATTGTTTTGCCTGAGTATAAAACATGAGATACAGGCCTGAGAAAGGCGCATCTCTAGCTAGAGTTGGTCCAAGCCCACAGGATAAACCTCTAAAACCTTCAGCTTTGTAAATAGCTTTTAATGCACCTCCCAAACTGGTGTATTTGTAAACGCCAGACTCAAATCTAAAAAGAAAAATATTTTTCGATTATTATTAGGGATTTTTTTTATTTACTCCGCCACATTAATTCAATGGAATGTTTAAGCAAATAGTATGCTTACTTTTGCTATAGATTTAGAACGATGCGAAAGTACGCATGCTAATTGCTTAAAAAATTCATTGAAAAAAGTCATGACTTTAAAATGAAGATATGAAACAGACTTAGTATTATAGATGAAAAGTGCCCGTAGTTTTCACGCAAATTGACATTTTGATTGGCCTATAAAAGTAAAGTTAATTTTCCACTAATCTAGATTGAATTCAATACTTCATTGTATACAGTAACTGTCGTATTACGCAGTAACCCGGTATTTTCATAGCTATTGTTACACGTACACGTGTTGTATTTGTTGCACGACCTTAGCAAATCAACCCTATTTATACAGGCAAAATTATTCAGATTGTTGTTTTCGAATTGACGTAAGTAAAGAAAGTAATTAGCAATAGTAGATACTTGGGCAAATGTACGATAAGCCAAGCCTACCGTCGCCGACAGTTGCCAAGTACTCATAAGTGATAATACACATTATTACTGTTGACAAATTCAATATTGTAAGATAAAATAATGCCGGTAAAAGAAACGCGTAGGTTAGTGGAAGGTATAGGGATACTAGGGAATTTTATAATAGATTTTTACCCATTTTCAGAATTTAAATAAAAACCATATAAGAACCTATATTTCTTTGCACATAACAAATATTCTAAGCAAACCTTACTTTTTTTTTCAAGATATTTATCATAATCAAATCAGTTCATTACTCACCTAGTTTTGATCACAGTAATAGGTATTAACAAAACGCCGCTCATCGTCCTAGCTACTACTCCAAGCGTAATCGCTTCCAAGGCTCCTAGGTCACCAGTTGTCTTCCCGGCCTTGGCTTTAAGCCAATGTAGCGAAGAGAAGTAGATTCCTACACCAGGAACACAGCGTGCTATAGAAGGCACCATGCCCCGCCATAACCCAATAAAATGCTCTTGGCGCACTATGTTGGAGAAAATCGTCATCATTCCGGGTTGGATTCGGCTGCTATAAACATGAAATACGATTTTGGTGAAACTATGATTTTGTACTCATCAACGGGAAAATGTTACTGATAAATCAAGTAAACCAACAAGTCGCTGGTTCGATCCCGGTTAGTGCAGATATTTGTTCGCATGAATATTCCTATTTGCATTGGGCTGGGTGTTTGTATGTAAGTATGTGTGTTTATAAAACGTACATCGTTATCGGATAAAAATGGTCTAGATGGCGCTATGTAATATCCTAGAATATTTTAAATTCATTTTATGTAAAAAATAAGAAACAAAGCCTTTACACATATTTTTATTACTAGCAAAGTTGGAACTGTTGGAATTTTATTTCAGTAAAACTAACTTATTAGCATAAAACATGTGGATACTTTTAGTGTTTGAACTAAAGTAATTTCTAGATTGACCTTTGCTTGCCATTTCTTGTTATCTAAGTTTAACTTGGCAAAATATTACACTATGGATGTGACTCCTAGACTCCTAACACAAGCAATTTAGCTTAACTGGAGGGGTTAGGAAGAATATTCCTGCTACAAATGGGTTTGGACATTTCCCAGTTGCATTCAAAGTATTGACTTTGGAGCCCGAGGTCCGTTTATTGGTTTTGATTGGTATGTCGACTTTTCCGGGAGCGACTGCCGTCGGACCTCGCAACCCAGCCTGCTCCAGAGTCTCGTCTGTTATTTAGCAGATGCTGGCTTGGACCTCAAGGATTTTGGTAGGGCCCTCTACACCCGTGCGAAGGATATGCTCTATGGGCAACCTTACACCCCGGCGTTTTAAGACCCGAGACGGCGTGCGGTTTTAGTCGGTTCAAGCCCGACATAACCGCCCCCGCTGGCCGGTGGGCGGGTATCCGAAGGGAATTCCGCACGAAAAAAAGGGCCCTCTACACTACACCCAAGCATCCTTTTCTATATCTTGTATAAATATAATATTTCTTCTCAATAAAGAAACCAACAGATTGATTTTCATTATTATAATATTGTAATTAGTTCATATGAAACCTTATTTAATATGTATACATAAAGATAATAAATATACATACATTGATACAAACATATAATATTATCAGTCACGTCTATGTAAAGTCTTTTGAAGTACAAGATAAATTTTACGAATGTTTTTTAATCAAGATCTGACGAGTGAGGTGTTAGGTCATTTTATTATCAAAAGAAATTCAACTAACAATAAATGAGTGTTTTTATACCGACTTCAAAGGGGGTTCACTGTTTGACCTGTATGTTTGTATATGTTTGTTCACGTTTGGTTGAACCGATTTTGATGGGGTTTTCAGAAAAGTATTTCTTATATTCTGGAAAAGTTTTAGTACACTAAACCAACTTAAAAAATAGGATATGTTTGTCCGTAATTAGATTTCGCGCGTTTGGATGAACCGATTTTAATGAGGTTTTCATCAAAGACGTATTTATTACATTCTGGAGAAGGTTTTGGTATACTTAACCGACTTAAAAAAGGAGGTATGTCTGCGGTTTTTAACAATCTGTCGTATGGTCTTCTAAGAGTTACAGTAGTTCGATCAACCGAACTAACCACCGGACTAATGACACAAAAGAGTAGCAATAGTTTAGCGTTTTTTTACAACCGAACTTATACAACTGAAGAGTTGCAGTAGTTCGATCAACCGGACTACCAACCGGACGACTGCCACTGTCACACAACGGTCTAGTTTTCAGTGTTCAATAAATCAGTTGCGTTCACTAAAAAGGGAGAAGTAAATATATTTTTTATAAAACAATAGAACCGACTTCAAAAACCAAGAAGGGATAAAAAAAGTGAAAGTTACTGAATTACTTACATGTTTAATTCTAAAGACAAAAACGCTCGTAATGAAGACTTTCCTGTTGAAGTCGGTTCCAATCCAAAGAGGTATTAGGACTATTATTAGGTTTTGGCACCGACTTAGAAGTCGAAGCCGACTGTTTTTGAAGTCGATTCTATTTTGTACCTATTGTAACAAAATGATTATACTAAGGAATCGGTGAAATGTAGGATTTTATGGTTTCTATACTCACTTGACCGCCGCCGCAACAACATGTTGGCTAGGGTTCTGAAGCCGGGTCTTCACCAAATCCAAAGGCTGGAACAGTATAGTACTGAACGTACCAGAGAAAGAACCGGCAAGGAACGCCTTAAACACCGGGTGGTACTGTAAAAAAAATAACTTGTTAGTATAATATTGGCATCGTTCAATCAAATCGAGCGATACACTGTGACCCTTTTACGTTTCTTGAACGAGTTAATTTAGAGATAATGGCGGACTCATTTTATCATTGTAAATTGCTGTTACTTACATTTGCCACTATATCCATCTTGGTTTAAGTAAGGTATAACCAATTGAATGAATTCTTGATTATTGCAGGAAGCAACCTTCGTCAGGTAATATCTTTAGGGTAAACTCCGAACTTGTAATATTCAAATTGAAACAGCCAATGACAGAAATAGCTTTTTCGCCGATAGAGTTTCAGGTATAGACCTAAATCGTATCCGAATAGTCTGAGTAGTAGATAGGATTGATTCGGAACATTAAAGCAATTGTCATGGTTTGCAGCAGCTCGCTCGAAAAATGCATGTATGCTAGAGCCACCGTAAATTTTAGAAAAGAGCACTTCCCTTCCTGGTGTGCTTCCGTAAGCAACTGTTTTTTCAAAGTTCACAACAATAAATACCACTGAATTGAACTAGTAAGGAGAAAGAAAACCACTATTAGCGAATTTAGCCATGAGGACTGCGAAAATTGAACAATAATTGAATCCGTAATATAATTTAAAAAAACTAGTATAAGTAAATAAGTCACGAATACAACAAAAGGTTTTAAAGATTAACTGACAAGCGTTGGATAGCGCTTACACTGATAGTATGAACGAGTACCGAGCAAGTAATGAGTGGGGGGGATAATAAACGTTAATTTATATGAGTTGCTATCAGCACCAGACGGGGGACGCAAGCATCGCGGGTGAGCTGACAGGTTGAAAGGTCGCGATCGTCCATTCCGTACGATAACAAGTACCCGTGCTTGCCGACTAGGGGGTAACGGGTAGCTCTGATAATATAGGGTCACCACAATGAAGGACAAAACAATACAATTAAATCTAATATAAATTACTTATGTAATTATGTTATTCTTAAATTAATTGTAGGATGACGAACTACTACAACTTTGTAGGTATATTATTATTTATTTACTTATTAATACCATTTTTACTTTACTGTGCCATTATGAAGGATTTCTTGTTGTTTTATTAGAATCACTTTTAATCATACTCATACTGGGGGAGTATCTTAACTTGTTATAAAGTTTTATATAGCTTAATTAATGTAAAACAATATGCCTATGGAAAACTTACCGTGAGAAGGTCACTTATTAAAAAACTTAAGTTGTTCACCATTACACTTTTATTCCAATATGTAATTAACGCAATAATATCTCCGCTTGTATTTATATAAGTTCCTGTAGGTTACACACGTTATTACAGTTGATGATGTATTTATAAAAATAACTAAAATTAACCCGAGTTGCGCATTTTATTCAATCAGACCTAATTGATAATAAGTCCTGAAAAGATTAGATTACCCCTGTAAAAATGATGCCTACTATAACAACATATTGCTGACGGACGTATTAAGTTTCTAGTTTAACGTTAATTTTTGTTATAGTACTCGTAATAGAGTAGATAGTGTAAAATAAGACAAAAACAACTACATTGAAAAAATTATGAAAATTATTCTAAAAAATGTTTAAAATGTGCTGCATTATGTGGAGATGGAATAGTTTGCGCCAATTATTTCAGATCCTAAAACTGGAGGTGACGATGACGTAAGATTCTTTTTCTGCATTTTTATTACTACCAGACTACGGCCCGCGCGTCCGTAGCATGGTTTGGCTGTCTTTGTAGGGTATTTACATATGTTCCGCTGTAACTTCTAAAATAATGAACTGCATATAATGAATGAGGTGTCAATGGACAATGGAAGGGAGGCTACATTTTATGAGAATAACATTCAAAAATATGAATATACTGTAATATTACGGAATATAGTAAGAAATACATTATAAAATAGAAATTTATAATGTATTTCAGCTATTTATAATACAACTAGCCCCATCTATCGGTGGAAGCTGCAAGTATATTTTACTAATATTAAAAATAAATTATAATTACTCTTTCATGTCTATATTTTTAACCTTACCATAGCCTGTTTACAGTTTTTTAAACTTTTTACTGCAACGCATCCGAAACGTCGGTAAGAGTAAGTTCCATATTCATCGCGATAAGTCCCGAGACGTTATAAAAATATGAACTTTTTACTTGTATACAAATAAAGTAATTACATATTTGACAATTAGAGTGTCAATATTAAGGTTTTATTTTATTTAACAGTATAATCATTTTATATATATATCTACTTCCGTTTGTTAAAATTTTAGCTTTTTAATATATACCTATTCAATTTCCCTCACTTGGTGAAATTGAATTAAAATAGGGCTAGAAAAAATACTTTACAATATTTTTCACGTAGCATGGGTACGGTGACGTTTGGGATTTGAAGTTACTAGAGATGTAGTCAAGATAAAATCGCATGAAATAAAATCGATTATATATCTTATCGAGATCATTTATTAATGAAGAAGAAATCGATTCTATTAACTAATAATTTTGAAGAAAAAAAGTAAAACAAAATTGATAACCTGTTTAATTATTTATTAAAAATCAAACATGTTCATCATCTTCATCATCATCATCATCATCATCATCATCATCTGACTCGTCGACGTGAAAATTATTTGGGAATCAATTATGCAGTCTATTCTAATGTCTCGCTCCCAGTCATGTAAGATTAGATTTTTGGTTTTCTCCACTACTTTCTTCCAGTCATCGCCAGTGACATTTTTGCATCCCTCTTTCAATAACCCCATCATTTTTGTGGCTGTAAAAGGCGGAGCTGTATTTTTTCGTGCAGCGTATCCTGAAACAAGATAAAAAACAAATTGAGTCATAGAATTCAAGTAATAAACATAATCATATTTTTGTCAGTATGTAAATAGACTATGGTTAAACAAGTTACCTTTGATTTGGGCCCAAATTAATTCAATGGCATTGTACTGACAGTGGTACGGTGGAAGCCTCAGGACTTCGTGACCATATTCGTTTGCCATCATATCTAATTTGTATGTCGTTTGGGGCTTGTGCATTTTTACGAGCTTCACTAGCTCCACCTTTAATTTCGTCTCATCGGCTTCCACATTATTGGCTTGGAGCCACTCGATCAACTCGCTCTTCTTATTGGAAGAAGTCGGCGGTTTGTTCAATTGCACGGAGTGATATGGGGCATTGTCCATAATAATTGTGCTGGGTTCTTCTAAATTGCTAAGCATATTTTGAAACCACTCCGTGAATACTTCCGCATTCATATCTTCGTGATATTCTCCCGTCTTTTTCGATTTAAAAGCAAGTAGCCCATTTTCTACAAATCCTTTCGATGTGCCTGCGTGACAAATAATCAATCTCTCCCCTTTTCCTTCTGGCACTTTGGTCGAGGCATGAGGTGTATCGTCAGTCCACATTTTACCGACCGTATGATTGGCATTCAGCCAAGTTTCATCCAGGAAGACGACATTGCTCCAATCGGTAATCGTTTTAGCCTTTTTCAAAAAGGTAACCCGCGCAAGTGCTATATCGCCCCTCTCCATGACAATTTTTCTTTTGTTTACTTTTTTGAATTGGAAACCAATGTCCCTCAATACGCGCCACAAGGATGTAGGACTTCCAGTAAACAAATCAGCATCTTTTAAAGACTTGACCAGCTTTAGAAGCGTCGGTAATTCTTTATTCTGGTAATAGTTATAAATGTGGCTCCGTATAGCATCGGCCGCAAAACTGTCTACATCTGTTACAGATGCCTTTTTGGTTCGCTTTTTATTAGGGGTGGACAACTTATTTTCTTCTGTATCGTGAGCACCATATTTTTCTCGAGTGATTCGAGAAACCGTGTTCCGCCCAATGTCTAACGCATCTGCCACTCGATCCAAAACGTTGGACACAGGCAATAGCGTTCCGCCATTCTCACGTTCCCGCTCAAAGTAATCCCGCAATCGAACTACAAATTCACGGGCTTGACTACCAAGCACAGTCTTTTTCGTTCTTTTTGGCATTTTGCCAAAAAAAAACAACAAAACAAAAGTCAATAACAAAAAACGGTAACGAAAACAACAAAGCACAACGATAGTCAATAACAAAAACAAGTAACAAAAACACCACGCAAGCTCAAAACAAAGAAAACAAACCGCATACAAGGCAGACGCACTCGTACTGAGTTGATATAACAAGATGGCTGCCAGCTCATGCTTAAGCAGTGTTGCTATATTATAATAAAGCTCCACAAAGACAAAAATGCTTTGTTTAAAGTTTATTATTACATAATTATATTTTATAATCGTATTTTAGTTAAAAATACAACTAACGATTTATGATACTTTATTCGACAATTTATCGATTATAACGATTTTACTATGTCAATCTCTAACGCAACCTGTTCCGATTCACGCATCAAGAATTATGTATTTGGAATGTTTATATTTAAAGTTTAAATAATTACGGAGAAATAAAAATAGTTTTAAGTTAAAAATGCAAAATAAAACAGTTTTCTTTTTATCTTCGTATTAAGTGTTGTTTCCTGTATTCCGCGTTAGGTAAATTGTTTCGAAATGAATCATGCATGAAATGGAATTAGTCAAATGTCACCGTACCCATGCTACGTGAAAAATATAATAGTTGCATAAATTTGCACCAATACCAACCCAAACCAAAACCTAAGCCAAAAATTTGTACAAAACAAGTACAAATTTTTGGTTTAAAACACAATATATTCATACAAAAAATATGTTTATTCAATAAGTGGTTTCAGAAATCTAGCTATAAGTAGATATATTGAAATCATTACTCCAGCAGTAACCTGTAGGTATACAAGTACTTTTAAAATGATAAAGGCCCCAAATTGTTACCACCAGTGTAACTATAGCTACCCGGACCAAGCATGCTAATTTTGATTTTATAGATCTTTGTACATAATATCTCGTATCTATATATTTGGTGGTGCGTCTCATACACCCCTCTGCCGGCGCTGTAAAATACAGCCCATTTTTTTATTAACTGTTGCAGCCGCAGTGCTGGATATGGGTCTTGCTCCTTTGAATGAATGAGCTACATGAGCTTACACTACCTTATTTACTAGCTTTTGTCTGCGGCTCTGCCCACATTACATACTGATCCTGTTCCCTACAAGAATCTATTCCCAGATAAAGAATAACCCATCTACATCATTTTCAGTGAAAGAGTAATGAACATACATTTGACGAGACGAGATCTAGTCTGACTCTGACAACCAGTCATAACCAATTTAATGGCATTTACAATATGAGTGTGCATAAACCTTCCAAGATTTTAAATATATTTTTTTTAGTTTGTTTCACACATTCACACATTATAAAATTAGTAAAAATGAGTTAAATATTTAATAAATATAAATAAGAGATAAATAAATTAAAGAATTGGTATCCCTACATTATTAGTTCAAGACAATGACAAACTCTGTTTAACTAGGGTCCAATAATGAAATCATTATCTGTATGAACAAAATGAGAGATCAGAGGTCATCAACCACCACTCTCAGACATGAATGTTTCACTTCATTAAAGATAGGCATTGAACAGCAAAATAATGAACTAATTATTTTTATAAAATGATCTTTGAATCCAATTAAAAATTTGATATCTTAGCTCATCAACATCTTCCTGGCCTTATCCCAAATTTATTTGAGGATGGTGCAACATCTGTGCTTTTCCATTCAACTCGGCTTGCAGTCATCTTAACATTTACTCCCTTTCCCGCCATAATTATGTTTCACACTGTCCATTGATCTTCTCTTCGTATCCCCTTGTAAACTTCCACTTCCATGCCTTCCTGACAATTTTATCTATTATCAATATTTTCATCATCACCTCCATTTTTTTACCACCGTATATTTTAATATACTTGCAGTATATATGAGTAAGTATTGCACTCTATGGCCTTAAGTTTGAGAGGTCACCTCATAATCCAACATAGGATAAATATTTGTATGATTGGCAGAGTTCTGAGTTAGGGTGTGCAATTATGTGGTGTGCATTAATTGCATGTCTGCAAAGGTCCCTAGAGTACAGAGATATTTAATCGTGCGAGAGATACCTATAACATAATTATTTTACAAGCATCTATCATAGATCAGTATACCACCAATAAGTAGTTGTTTTACATCACTAGCTGTGACATACAACTTTGGTTTATTAAATCTAAATAATAAGTAAATATCTAAGTACGTATAATTGTTATCGAAGCTTATCATGGATTTTTAGGTTATTAGCGTAATTTTATTCTATTGAATCCATATATTTGCGTAGTTATACTGATAAAAGCTTTATTTGCGTTTTTTCCATAAACACAAATTAGGAATAACGCGCCTATCGTGGGATCGCATTAATGATGATAAGGTCATAGAGGACGCATTTATCGATGAGACAAACAACAAACACTGCAGGGGGCCACTTACGTCTTTATCGCCAGAGTTCTTCAGGTCAGGCGGAGTGTCGATCGCCCATCCGTTAGGAAATGTGTTTTCAGATTGCGTCATAATAAGTATAACGTAAAATCAGATTATTACGTCGTATATCTCCAACCATGCTTAGGCATTTTAGCGCCAAGGTAACATTTATAAAACATTTTAATTTTATAGTAAGAGATCACTCTCTAAATAGTTATTAATCACTATTAATCTCGATTAATTAGGAGATAACATTTGGCATGTTTACATTCAATGTTAAAAAAGCCAACTTATGGAAAAAAGCCAGAAAAAGCATTCTGTAATTCCTAACATGACTTCATAATCAGCTGGTTACATTTTAGCCAATGAAAATCCAGGCCTTTTTGTTACGATATGGCTAATTTGACATTCCACCAATGACAGATCATCAATTTTTGACACATAAATAGCAGTGGTCAACAGGTTTTCCTTTCGTTCTAAAGTGTATTAAACACAGAGTCATTACTAAATATGGATATTTTATTTTGTATTACAACATTTAAATTGGATTATGAGAATTTTACACTATAAAAAAATAACAGTCGGTGTAAATTATTTAATTCGCAAAGAATTGCATAATCCAAAATAATCTAATGGCTTTCCATAACAACCTACCGCGGGAATACTGTCTGCATCATGGGCAAAGGAGATTTACAGGCAAAGTTAGCATACTAATCGCTTCAAGCTAAGCTAGTCTGCCAGCTACAATTAGAATATCCAAGGCCGGATTCAGGTCAGGAGGCCTTGGAGCAACAAAGGAGTGGTGACCTGTTTTTTGTATATGTCGATTATCGACCAAAGATACGAATTGATTAAGATAAAATATCGAAAAACTCGGCATTTGAAAGATTTTATTACAGAGGTTTGTTCTTGTCAGTCCTTAAGAGCTCGTGTTCCAGTATCCGTCACAGTTATAGAATGACGGATCGCAGGTCTTTACTAGAATGTGAATCCAAATTACCCTGCTGGGTAGGGACCTACCTACCTACCTAACTGTTTCCAGAGAATTTATTCCTGGCTGAAAAAAATTCATGGTTCGCTATTCAATTTTTCTACCTCAAAACCCTCAAAACCCTTAGTAGTATAGGTACGTATATTATAATACAAAATATTAACTTCGACAGTTAGGGGCCGCGGCTCGCCAGACGCGGTCACCTTGCATGTTCGGAGGATCCTTCCTTTGTATACTCGTTTCTCCACAGTGGTTATACAGCCTTGTATCCAATTAGTGTCAGACCGCCACACGAGCGTTTTTAGGCACTTGGGACCGCTTAGGTACTTAGTAGTAGGTAGCAACCTACATACCTACAAACATTCTTAAAATGTAGACGACATCTACTCGGGGTGCGAGGGATATGCTCTATGGGCAACCTTACACCCCGGCGTCTGCAGACCCAAGACGGCGTGCGGTTTTAGTCGGTTCGAGCCCGACATAACCGCCCCCGCTGGCCGGCGGGGGGGTATCCGAGGGGATTTCCGCACGAAAAAAAAAAAAAAAAAAAAAAAAAAAGGTACACTTCCCTTTATTTATGATACAAAAATTCCAGTAAGTACCTTTTTTTTTTTTCGTGCGGAAATCCCTTCGGATACCCCCCGCCGGCCAGCGGGGGCGGTTATGTCGGGCTTTAACCGACTAAAACCGCACGCGGTCTCGGGTCTACAGACGCCGGGGTGTAAGGTTGCCCATAGAGTATATCCCTCGCACCCCGACTGACCCTGGGCCATCTCCGGTTTCGAGATGGCCCCCTCGGGTTTGGGAACCACGGTGTCCCCGTCTTGCCCCGGTTTGGGGTAGGGGCGCTAGTCGCCCCACCGTCCCGGCCTGCTTGTGCTGGGGTGACAGGCGGCCTTACCTGCCACCCCCAGGCCTGCGCTCATGGAGGACGGAGGTCGTTAAGCGCGCACCTCCGGCGCCTGACTCGCCTGCGACGCGCGGCGAGCAAGTTGCGGGCTCGAACTCCTAACCTACCTATACCTACTTAACAATGAAGCTGCTATTTTGTTACCATCTCAGTCGCATCCTGTTGATAATTTTATAAAACTAATTAATACGTTTAACTTGAGTATATATTATCTTAATAAATAATAATATCGGAATGTTTTACGAGGTTATCATCAAATTGTATGATACGCCCTCTCTGAAATGAATTCAATCATAAATGAAAAATAAAATAATAATAAATAATAAATTCATAATGAATTCATTGCATCAAAAATTTTAGATAATCATGGATATAAAATTTTCATCCCATCATTCCACACAACGAAAATGGGCATCGTCCGAGGTATTCCGGCGGACTGGTCCATGGAAGAAGTTTTGGACAATGTCACAGTTCCACTTAGCTATGGCGCAGTTTTAAAGGCTAGGCGTATAAATTATAAAGTGGATGTAGAGGGTACCAAAGTATGGAAGCCCTCACAATCCTGTGTCTTGACTTTCGATGGTCAAGCTCTCCCTGCGAGAATTTTTCTATGTTACAATTCTTTACCAGTTTGTCAATATTACTATCCTACTATTCAATGCTTCAATTGTTGCCGTTTTGGACATACAAAGACCCAGTGTAGGTCAAAACCGCGCTGCTTTAAGTGTGGTGATGCTCACACTGGGGATTCATGTAAGGCTGACGAAGGTCAATGTTTGTTTTGTGGTGGTCTACATTTCGCCACAAGCAAGTCTTGTCCTGAATTTGAAAGGCAGAAGGCGATAAAAGTTTCAATGGCTGATAGATCGATGTCATATTCCGAAGCTTCGAAAATTCACCCACCCTCGAGAATTTCATACAGAGATGTGGTCTCCAAGCCAAGTTATACTGTTCCCCTATCTGGTATACAAAATTCAAAACCTTCTCCGGAATCTGTTAATTCTTCATACAGAAAAACGATCTTTTTAAACCGTAAGAGACCTTCTCTTACCCCTGTAGGCTATGATAAGGATGCGCATAGGGCGCTTATTATGGACCCTAAGCTCCCAAAATGCCCTGTTGCCTTTCCTCCTTCAAATCCTTCTATAGCTGACTTAATAAAAACCCTTATTTCTCTTTTGTCCGCTTCTCACTGTCTACCGTCCAACGCTGCCACCACTTTGAATATCTCTTCTCCTTCTACCAGTAATGGATCAACCAGCCAAAGCAGTCCAATGGAACTGCGCAGGACTTATAAACAAAAAGTATGAATTAATGTTAATTTGTAACCAATTTACTCCTTTCATCATTGCGATTTCAGAATCACACCTGAAATCATCCACTACATTCATTTTCAAAAATTATCATGTTTATCGTGATGATCGTGCTGATGGTTATGGGGGTTCTTGCCTCCTCATCAGCACCTCTGTACATAGTGTAAATATACCATATCCATTTTCTCACAGCGATTATTCGATTGTCTGTGTGAAAATCTATAATATTATTTATATTTCAATTTACATTCCATACCCTTCATCCTCCATTCTCCGTGACATCTTCAGTTTTATTTCATCACTTCACAATCCATTAATTATTTTAGGAGATTTTAATCTCCACAATCAAACATGGGGATGTGCTATTAATGATGAGCTGTCTTTTGAATTTCTTCAGCATTTAGATTCTGCAGGCCTTTATATACTCAACTCTGGCTCTGCAACCCGCAGGACAAAGCCCTATGAACATAAGAGTGCAGTTGACCTTTCCCTGGTTTCCTCCTGTTTAGCCCCTGACATGTCATGGGACATTCTTCCTTCGAGTCATGGTAGCGACCACTTCCCCATTATTTTGAATCTTCCCTTTAACAAACGTAATAAGCAAATCAAGCCCCGCATAAAATACAGCATTAATGCTCATACAGACTGGTCAAAATTTTCTGATTTCTTATTTTCATATTCTTTTACGTTCCCTCTTATAACTGTTTCAAATGTTGATGCTTGTTATGAATTCCTGAGACAGGCTTTACGATCTGCGGCTGAGCAAAATTTACCGGTAAAGTCTGCAGTTTTTAAAGGTCACCCCCTACCTCCTTGGTGGGATAAGGAATGTACGGAGGTGGTCAATCGCAGGAAGCGGGCTGAAATTGCATATAGGGCCAATATGAGTAGTGAAAATTTGACAGCTGTAGATAAAATATGTGGTGAGGCTAAAACCCTTCTAAGACAAAAGAAAATTAATGGGTGGAAACGTTTTTGTGAGCGAGTCTCCCCTGATACTCCTTCCTATATTCTTTGGAAACAAATAAAAATCTTCCGACGTTCCTTATTGCCATCGTGCCCCTCTTTCCCCGATTCTGTTGAATGGGTGGATAAGTTTCTGGATCGATTGGCGCCTTCATTTGTACCTATCTGCAATGATTCATTTATTCCGACAAATTTTTGTAACTCTAAATATTCATTTTCGTTTTCCATGGAAGAACTAAAATTTGTCCTATCGTCAGTAAAAGACTCCTCACCGGGGATAGACGAAATCCCATATTCGTTTTTAGTCAATGCTAGTGTTAATACTTTAGAATATTTTTTATCACTTATCAATATTTGCATAAATTATGGTGTCATGCCTGTGGACTGGAAATCCCAGATTATTGTCCCCATACTAAAGCCTGGGAAAGAAAGTAACTTAGTCGAAAATTACAGACCAATTGCAATGTCTGTTACCATGGCAAAAGTGGCTGAGCACTTAATCAAAAATCGGTTAGAATGGTTCTCGGAAAAGATGGGCCTTTTATCTGCTAATCAATATGGTTTCCGTAAGGGGAAAAGTTGCTTAGACAGTGTAGCTCTTTTAGTGTCGGACATTCAACTGTCTATGGCACTGAAAGGTTACACTGTAGCAGCCTTCCTCGATATTTGCTCCGCATATGATAATGTGTGTTTATTTACCCTTAGACGTAAGTTATTAAACATGGGCTGTCCCTCGAAATTTGTATCTTATATTTTTAATAGCTTTTATGGCAGATCCATTCTCATCAAATGCAATAATGGTGAGTACAAAAGGAGAACCTTATATAAAGGAATTCCTCAAGGTTCTGTTTTAAGCCCCCTTCTATTTAGCTTGTATACTTCGGATCTTGATGCACACCCCTTTCCCAATTGCCAAATTCTTCAATATGCTGACGACATTGTTCTCTACTCATCTGGTCCTGATGTAAATGTATGTGTAGACTCAATATCCCGATCATTAAGTTCGGTGACATTCTGGATGGCCTCTAATAACCTTACCATTTCTCCTGAGAAAAGCTCTGTCGTTACCTTTACCCGCAAACGCCTTCTTCCTAGGATTAACATTTTTATGCAAGACGTCAGAATCCCTACAGCTTCTAGTGTTAAATTCTTAGGTGTTATTTTGGACTCGAAACTATCAGGTCGTCTACACACTGAATATATTTTAGGTAAATGTGAGAAAGGGCTAAATATCTTGAGATGCTTGGCTGGTATTTGGTGGGGCGCTCACCCTTATTCCCTAAAGTTATTATATAATGCTTTGGTTCGAAGTGTTTTAGATTATGGCTCCTTTCTCCTAAATTTGTCCAATAGGTCTTGTATTACCAAACTCAATTCCGTCCAATCTAGGGCATTAAGAATTATTTGTGGTGCTATGAAATCCACTCCAATTAATTCTCTACAGGTAGAATGCGTGGAACCACCTTTAGTTTTAAGAACTCAATATTTGGCAGATAGATTTTTAATTTACCGTTGGCAATTTTCAAATCACCCTATTTTTCAAAAGTTAGCTATGTTGTCTAATCATTATAAATTTTCCTTGTGGAGTGATGAATCTATTCCCTGTTTAGTCAAAAGTTTTCTCAAAATTCGAAATTTTAAGTATCCTACTAATAATAATCCAAAACTTCCAATCTTCATGCATAGTCTAAAATCCGTTCTTTACACCCCAGATATTATAACTAACTTTGGTGTCGATAAAGACATTGTCTGTGCTCATAAAGTTTTTAACGATATAATTCAGAGAAAATGGGCTGGTTGGAATACCATCTTTTCTGATGCTTCCAAATTAGATCCTTTAGGTTCCGTTGGTGTCAGCATTTTTCATAAGCAATATAATACCCATCAGCTCGTGAAATGCCCTCCAGGTACATCCGTTTGCACAGGAGAAAGTAGAGGTCTTCATGAATCCGTTAAATATATTTTGTTATTTCAGCTTAAACAGTCGATTGTCTTTACAGACTCTTTAAGCTGCTTACATTCTTTACAATCAAATCCGTTTAAAGGTAATCTATCTGATATCATGTTAAGCATCAAACGTGACTTACTTCTGTGCAAATCGTATGGGTATAGAGTAATTTTGGCCTGGATTCCTGGTCATTGCGGTATTTATGGCAATGAAATGGCGGACAAATTTGCGAAAAAGGCAATCCTTTCTGGAGACGATATTCCATTTGAAAATTATTTTTTTGACCTTTTATTGACCCCTAAACCTCAATTATTTAAATCTTGGTCACGTTCTTGGAAGTTAAATTCTAAATTTAAGGGTTCCAGATACTCTAAAATCCAATGTGTTATTCCCTCTAAGCCATGGTTCAGT
This sequence comes from Cybosia mesomella, assembly GCA_946251805.1. Lineage (NCBI taxonomy): Eukaryota > Metazoa > Arthropoda > Insecta > Lepidoptera > Erebidae > Cybosia > Cybosia mesomella. Next base: position 25,378,804 of record OX276397.1, on the reverse strand, counting down.
AAAATTTATGCATCAAGGTATATTACTTCGTCTATTTGTCGTCTTCGTTTCGGTCATTGTTGCATAGCAGTTCATTTAAAAAGATTGAGAATTTTGGATTCTTCCTTATGTAAGTGTGGGCTCGCTGAGGAAGATCTAAATCACATTTTCTTTTCATGTTCAAATATGGATCGCTCATCATTTATTTCATCATTATTAGAACATGAGTATCCTTTTCCTACTCATATAGATCTACTTCTGTCATCTTTAAATCCTTTTATTGTACACATTATTGGCGACTTCATTACACTCAATAAATTAAAGTTTTAATTCATATTATTATTTTAGTTTAGATAATTTATTTTTCTTTTCGTTTCATTCCTCCAGTTTTACTTTTCCTCCCATTTATGTTTTTCATTGTTCGTTTTATCTATTTATTTCATTGATTGTATAGTTTTGTACACATTAATCTTTTTATTTCAGATGAATCTTTGCAAGAAGTCTCAAAATTTCTAAAGTATCGAAATAAAGTTAATTAATCAATCTTTCACTTGACGTTGGCATATTAGTATACATGCCATAAAAAAAAAAAAAAAAAAAAAAAAAAAAAAAAAAAAAAATTAGGTAATTCATCTCTCGTCAGGGTCCATAATCCATCTAGTTATGGGCCCAGTGTGCTGTGTGACTTTAGTAAAAAATAGAAAGTGTTAGTGACGAGCGTAAAAAATGTCGGTCTCCGGGAATTCGTCGGGGAGTTGACTCGTCGAGAAATTACAAGGGGCCGAGGACTACACATCGTGGAAATTCACCATGTCGATGGTATTGAAGCACAACGATTTGTGGGAGTGCGTACAAACAGAAAAAGGTAGTGACGACGTAAAGAAAAATGAAAGGGCACTAGCGAAAATCGGTTTGTCGGTTGTAAAGGCGGCTTTGCCACATGTAAGGTCGTCTACGAGCCCACATCAGGCATGGCGAGCTTTGGAGAAAGCCTACGAGGACAAGGGGCTGATGCAGAAGTGCAGTCTGCTGAGAACTCTCTTTAACATAAAGCTAAGTAACCAGAATTGCATTAAAGAATACGTGTCTAAGATCACGCAAGTGGCGGAACAATTAAAAGACATCGATTATCCTATTAATGATTTTTGGCTGTGATTATGTTGAGTGGACTAACGGCAGACTACGATCCCTTGGTGATGGCTTTGGAAAATTTTAACACGACCTTGACGAGCGATTCGGTCAGGACGAAGTTGCTGGCGGAGAAAAAGAGGCATGAGGAGCAAGCGGGACCGTCGGAGAGTACCATAGAACAGGTTTTGATTACGAGAAATAGGTTCGATGCTTTAGATGCAGAAAATTAGGACATCTCAAATACTATAGCGAGTCCTACTAGAGAGAATGTTAAGGAGGAAATAAAACCAGTGAACAAGGAGACAGGTTTGTTAACTGCCTTGACGGTAAACATGGCAAAGCATCGGTGGTACGTGGACAGCGGCGCAACAAATCATATGTGTAATCGGAAAGATATGATGCAGGACATGGAAGTCGGCAGGACTCTTTCGGTGAATGTTGCGAATCGTGAAACGTTGCAGACGGCCGGTTGTGGAAAAGTGCGGGTTGCACTGAAGGACAGAATGATGAATATAACCAATGTTTATTATGTACCTAACTTAACTGCGAATTTAATATCTGTTAGTGAGTTAATTAGGAAGGGTTATAGAGTTATTTTCGATAAAAAGCGTTGTAGTGTTATGTCAGGTAGGGATGTAATAGCGACTGCTTCTTATGTAAATGGTGTTTATGAATTAGACATAAAAACACCGGGGGTTGACATGAATTCTTGTGTAGAGTCAGGTAGCTGTGTTGAGATTCCTCAGGAACAGGAAAATGCAGTTGGTTCAGGGTCATCGGGAAGCGCTGAAGGAGGCGCTGATGACAAGGTGACACAGTTAGTATGGCACAAACGTCTTGGTCACCTCAATTAGAGGAGCATGAATTTAATGAAGCGAAGAATGGTAACAGGTATGTCTTATGACAATACAAATTTTAAATCTTGTATTGCATGTATTGAGGGAAAACAGACTAAGTTACCATTTCCAAAGAAAAGTTTTTTTAGGGCAAAGGAGGTTTTAGGTCTGGTGCACACGGACGTTTGTGGGCCGTTAGAGACGGCATCTTTTAGTGGATCCAGATATTTTGTAACCTTTATTGACGACTGTTCTGGGAAGATTTTTGTTTATTTTTTGAAGACCAAGGGTGAAGTTTTTGATAAGTTTAAGCAGTTTAAGGCGCTTGTTGAAAATGAAACAGATAGGAAGATTAAAATTCTCCGGAGTGATAATGGTGGAGTATATGTATATTAGTAATTTGTTTCAGGAATATTTGCGGACGTGCGGGATACGTCATCAAACTACAATCCCGAGATGTAGCGAGCAGAATGGTGTGGCGGAGCGGGCCTATCGAACCATTATGGAAAAGCTCGCTGTATGCTGTTGGACGCTGGCTTGGCTAAGCAGTACTGGACTGAAGCGGTAAATACAGCGGTTTACGTTATGAACCATGTACCAACGAAGGCTGTCAAGGGAAAAGTACCTGAAGGAAAATGGCTAAATAAGAAGGTAGATGTAGCTCATTTTCGTACATTTGGATGTGTAGCGTATGCGTTGCAGCATAACACAAAGAAATTAGATCCAAGGAGCAAAAGGTACATTTTTACTGGATATTGCGATGACAGTAAAGGGTACAGGTTGATGGACCCCTCGTGTCCTCAGTATATAGTTAAAGCTAGGCACGTGACATTCCTAGAAAATAAGTTTGTGAAGACGGATAGTCTATCACAGGATGAAACTCAGGAGGAATGGTTTGAATGTCCAGTAGATAATCCGTTAGTTCTGAGGGAATAGAGGATAGACAGGTGTCAGTAGATTCTGATGATGCTAGTGAGTCATCTGAGAGTGAAGAAACACTAGTGAGGGACTTGTCTGATCCAACTTATGTTCCAGGCTCAGAGGAGTCGGATACGTCTACTGATATGGAATATGAAGATGTAGAGGAACTACAACAAGAGTTGGCGGGTTTGTTGGCCAAACAGGAAGATATTCCAGAGACAGCACTGTCTCTTTTCTCAGGAGGCTCTTCATTGCAAAGATGCAGGGAATTGGAAACAAGCCATGAAGGAGGAATATGACTCGTTTCTGACTAATCGTTGTTGGATTTTAACTGATTTGCCGAAGGGAAAGAAAGCAGTGAAGTGCAAGTGGGTGTTTGCTAAGAAGCGAGGTGCTACTGGAGAGTTTATGATGTTTATGGCAAGACTCGTTGCAAAAGGCTACAGTCAGCAGTATGGCATTGATTACAATGAAACATTCGCTCCAGTTGTTAGATACTCGTCGTTGAGAATATTGTTATCACTTACAGCGCAATATGATTGGCAAATAGAACAGTTAGATGTGAAAACTGCATTTCTGAATGGAGATTTACATGAAGAAGTCTATATGCAACAACCGGAAGGTTTTGTAGAGAAAGGAAATGAGAAGAAAGTCTACAGATTGAATAAAGCTATCTATGGACTCAAGCAGGCTGCTAAATCATGGTATGAAAAGATAAATAATGTTATAGTTAATAAACTGAAGTTTAGAAAATTATTATCTGAGCCATGTGTGTATGCCTACAGCCAGGATAAGGAGTTTATTATTATAGCTTTGTATGTGGATGAAATTTTGCTGTTTTCTTCTAAGAAGATACAGAAAAAAAGGAGGAAATTAAGATATCATTAAGTAAACATTGTGATCAAGGATCTGGGTAAAGTCAAGCATATATTGGGCATGAGAATTACTCAAACGGATAATGGCATTACCTTGGATCAATCTGAGTATATTAAGAAGATATTGGAAAGATTCAATATGTCTGAATGCAAGCCGGTCAAGTCGCCGATGGAATGTAACTTGAAGTTGCAGAAGAGTACAGAAGAGTACAGAAGAGTGTAAGCTGGATTATAGGAATTTTATTGGATCTCTTATGTACTTATCCTTCCCCCCGGACCACCGCCAGGGGTAAACGTGCCTAAGAGTATTTTGCATTTATTTAATAAAGTTTATTTAAAATTAAATAGTAAAAACAATTGTGCTGTGTAGTAGGAGTGCATAAACTGGAGGAACTTACTCGCGGTAGCTGTTACTGTGAGTACATACTCTTCGTTATTGCTGCTGCCCGGGTACCTTATTACCTGCTCGCTACCGTAGCCACGCCTCTGCACTAATCACCTAGAAGGTCACACCTACCTAATTAAGCTATTGGCTTCTGCATACGCCATATTTAAATCACAACTTGTGCTTCGCTTTTACTGGCTACTGGGATTCCTTTGTACTGTGGACACTGCTACGCTCGTGTATTACAATCCTTTTAACTTATTATTGCCTGGTACCTAAATGGATAAATCTCTCTCTGAATCTAATATAAATACAATGAGCGATAAAGACACTACTCCTGAAAACTTTGTATCACGTCACAAAAGAAGGAGAACTGCAGATTCGCCTACCGATCTTACTGGTTTTAAGGAGGAAATAAAGAAAATGATGACCTCTTTACTAAGCGCTCAAAAAAAGGAACTCACGGAAATAAAATCTAATTTAAAAGAAATAAAGGAAACTAACCGGAATATTGAAGCATCGCTTAGTTTTTTCGCACAACAAAATGAGGAGCTAAAAAAAAGGATGGATCAGTTGGAAATCCAGGCTAAGAAGGATAAGGAGTACATGGTTATCTTGGAAGAAAAAAATGAGGAATTGCAACGCATGTCACGCAAGAGTAACATTGAAATAAAAAACGTTCCGATCTGTAAGCAAGAGTCTAAAGAAGATCTAGTGAACATGGTCATAAAATTGTCAGCAAATATCAACTGTAAATTAGAGACCTCAGATATTAAAGATATTTACCGTGTCCAGAATGAGAAGAAGGAGGCAAAAAATACTCCAATCATCGTAGAAACTGGGTCTTCGATTTTGAAACAAAGCTTTTTAACCAAGTGTAAAGCTTTTAACTCCCATAGTAAATATAAACTCCAAGCAAAACATCTGGGGTTAAAAGCCAATGAGGATACACCAATTTATGTATCTGAGCAGTTAACCGCAAGAGGCGCACGACTGTTCTTTTTAGCCAGAGACTTAAAGTCTTCAAAGAAATACAAGTTCTGCTGGACTTCGTTTGGCAAAGTCTTTATAAGAAAAAGCGACGAGTCTCCCACCATCAATATTAAAAATGAGGCTCAAATACACAAATTGCTTTCGGAAGATTGACTCACGGATGTACAGCTGAACTGTAACATAGCTTTTCATACTAATTACCTGTACAAAATATTCAAGATTGTAAAAATAATATTAAGGACACAATCTAACTTACAAAGATATACTTTATACACAACATATTCTCAGTATAATACACATTCTACTAAATATTTACACTTTAACTCACACACATTTATATATAAATATTTTATAACGAGCACGAGCTTGTATTTCCCTAGACTATTAACACTACATAGTACATATTTTCTGCATGAAAATTGTATTATAAAGACTATACATAACCACTCAGACGCGCTAAAATATGAATATTCTATTTGCAATGTAGTACATAATGATGCACCTATTTACTTGACGATACTACCCGCTCTAATCCTATATTATTATTACCAACTTAATGTTTTATGGAACCATATTATAACTCACGTTAAGACAAAAAAAAGTCCCTCTCGGATACAACTTATAAATATAACATTCGCTCGACATGGCTAGCTCTCTAAGAACTTTTCTAGAATTAGATGATATGGAAATTGCGTACGCTGTAGAATGCTCGGCACAAAATTTGACAAAAAAGTATTTTCCTCATTTCTTAAACTCTAACTTAAACATTATATCTCAAAATATAAGAAGTATTTATAGTAACTTAGATGATTTTCTAAGTTCGTTATCCAAATTGCAGCTTGACATAGATATAATGATTTTTACTGAATGCCGACTAGATCCCAATAAACAAATTCCGAACATAACTAATTATAATTCATATCACACAACAAACTTGCTGAACCAAAATGATGGAGTGGTGGCCTACGTAAAAAATAGTTTACGAATAAATGTACAGGAAATTATTTTACAACACGATTCATGTCTGCAAATAACTACCTCTGACTTTACTTTACTAGGTATTTATCGCTCTCCCTCCAACCTTGTAGCGGATAATTTTATAAAATCGGTTGACACCCATCTTGAAAATATTAAAACGCATAGCCGTATAATTATTACTGGAGACATAAACATTAATTTAATAGAGAGTACAAATTATACCACCTATGATAAGAATAATAGAGAATATTACCTAAACATGATGTCCCATCATGGTTTACTTTCAGCACATTGTTTCTCTACAAGAGAGTGTAGATGCATAGACCATTTTATTTTAAAAATAAATAAATGTAATACCACTGCGTCTGTTGCTGTGCTCAATACTACCATCACGGACCATCACTCTGTTGTACTAAGTCTATCACATGTAACGAAGTCGTTTTCAGCTTCCCCCTCTAAATATAAAGTTATTGTAGATTATGAAAAGGCACTTAATATGTTACAAAACTCTAATCTTCAGGAACTATACTTTCATGAAGATCCTAACTCGTTTACTGATGCGCTAATTAAGAAAATCATAGATTCCCTTGCTACGCATACAAAAAATATAACTATCCCGTATTCTAAGCGTATCGTCAAACCCTGGATTACTGAAGGAGTTCTCAGGTGTATAAGAAATAGGAACCGTATGCAGAGAGCTCTAAAAAATGATCAGGGTAATGAAATTCTTAGGCTTACATATCGACGCTACCGAAATTTTTGAAACAATCTTATAAAGAAATTAAGACGTCAATATGATAAAAGAAACCTATCGGAGTCTACTCACAATAATAAACTTTTATGGCAAACTATTAATGATATTACGCATTATAAACCCACAAAAGTATCGAATTTAAATTTATTAAATAACTCTACTTCCCCTAATGAGTCTGTAAACTCTGTTAACAAATTCTTTGCGAATGTCGGTCAACATCTGGGGGACAGTGTAATGAATAGTAGTGGATAGTGTCGTGATTACACGACCACACTAAAAAGCACTATGTTGACATCATTTGTTCTACTTGAGACAGATCCTTCAGAAGTGGAATGTGTACTGATGAGCCTAGACTCAAATAGTTCCCCAGGAGTGGATAACATTCCCACCCGATTCCTAAAATTGTCAGCCCCCATACTGGTCCCTATAATCAGTTACCTGGCCAATATTTGTTTTAGTACTGTTTTAGTATTTCCTAAAGCTCTGAAAAGATCCTTAGTAACCCCTGTATATAAGGGTGGAGACAGGAATGACGTCAATAATTACCGACCCATCTCAGTGTTGCCTGTGATTTCTAAAATATTGGAAAGATTGCTTAACAAAAGGTTAATCAGCTACCTAAGTGATCACAACATCCTATCACCCTCACAATACGGTTTCCGTAAGGGGCTTTCAACTGAAGGCGCCGTTTCTTCAATTAGTTCCCATATCGTTACCAGCCTAGATAGGGGTAAGAAATGCTTAGCTGCCTTCCTGGACATAAAAAAAGCATTTGACACCGTATCTGTACCCACCCTCTTAAAAAAGCTTGAATGCATTCGGGGTGAGTCTCTCTCGCTTTTCACAAGCTATCTTTCAGAACGTCAACAGCAAGTGAAATTAGGCACGCACGTTAGTGAGCATGAAGATGTTGTCTACGGGGTGCCCCAAGGCAGTGTCATTGGTCCCACCCTCTTCTTGATCTATATCAATGATTTATGCAATTTAAATGTTACTTCCGGACGTATATTTTCCTATGCCGATGATACAGCAATTGTGTTTACTGGGGGATCATGGATTGAAGTTCAGAGGCACGCGGAGGCTGGTTTGTCTGTTACAACACCTGAAACATTAATGAAAATATATATTTCACTAGTACAATCCGTACTATCATATTGCATACCAGTGTGGGGGGGTGCTAATAAAACTAAATTCATTGAACTGGAAAGGGCTCAAAGGTCTGTTATCAAAGTTATGTATTTTAAACCATACAAATACCCCACTACTGAACTTTACAAATTATGTAAAGTACTAACAGTTAGGCAACTTTATATTCTTCTTACTGTCCTAAAAGTACACGTAAAACTGAACTTCGACCCCAAACTTCTTAAGAAAAGAGTTAATCACAATGTAGCTCCCGCTAGCACTGTTGCTACCACATTCGGCACAGTCGGCCTATTTATAAAATAAAATTAACAGAATATTGTGTATTTACCCTATGGTCTTCCATGACTGTAAAAAAGCCTTAGTCTCATGGTTAAAAAGTCTGAATTATACAAATACTGAAGAGCTCATGCATATAATTTCCTGACATGCTTTGTAATGGTCTGTCCGCTTTAAATGTTTATATAGTATCTATTATAGTATATATATATATATACACTTAATCTAGTAATTTAATAGTAATAGTTTTATGATTTTATGATACTTATTTATACGTTTTTACACACAAACACACAGAAACATACTCACCTACACTCATACAATCACACACACTCATACGCACACACTTCAAACTGTTATTATAATGTTATATAAAATCAATTAGGTACTTACCTGACTGGGGTGTGTGTTGGGTAACCTCCTCGAGTGTCGCTCCGATTCCGATCCCGCTGCAGTCCGGGGGGAACGGAATCGGAGCGGCCGGTAATGGCTTCCCCTTCACCCCTTCATAGGGTTGGCATTGATCGTCGGCCAATACCCAACGTGGCGGGAACACATCGCTCTCCGTACTCCTCTGCTTTCAGAGGAGACAGGATGAGCGATGCTGTTAGTGGTGAGATGGCCCAGGGTCAGCCGGGGTGCGAGGGATATGCTCTATGGGTAACCTTACACCCCGGCGTCTGAAGACCCGAGACGGCGTGCGGTTTTAGTCGGTGCAAGCCCGACATAACCGCCCTCGCTGGCCGGCGGGGGGGTATCCGAAGGGATTTAAAAAAAAAAAAAAGGTACTTACCTGACTAGCTTCTTTTTTTTATGGAATGTGAAGAGCGAGGCCTTCTAACACAGGTATTATCTACCTAAAAGAAGTGCCTCAACCACTGTTTTATGTAGCACGTAAGAAAATGAAAATAAATTGATTTTGATTTTTTGATTTTTGACTTATCAGTTTATTCCAGACCTGACATTTCTTTTGCAGTGAGTTATTTAAGCCAGTTTAATGATTGTTTTTCAGAGGCTCATTGGAAAGCTGCGAAGAGGGTGCTGCGTTATTTAAAAGGTACTCAGAGTTGTTGTATTACTTTTAAGAAAGGTGGTACAGCAGAGATTGTAGGACACACTGATGCTGATTGGGCTTCTAATGAAGTGGATCGTCGCTCCTACACAGGGTATGTGTTTAAGGTGTTTAATAACATTGTATCTTGGGAGAGTTGCAAACAGCATACCGTGGCTCTGTCTACAGCAGAGGCAGAATACATGGCAATCTCTGATGCCAGCAAAGAAGCTTTTTATCTGAAAAGTTTCTTGACAGAGTTGTTCGGGTCGGCATACAATATTAAATTGTATACTGATAATCAGTCAGCGCTTACATTGTGTTCTAACAATATTATGCACGGGAGAACTAAACACATCGACATTAGGCACCATTTCATAAGGAAGTTGGTCGATGATAGAACAGTTTGTTTGAACTATGTAACTAGTAGTGAACAATTCGCAGATGTTTTAACGAAAGCGTTAAGTCAGGACAAACATGTTAAGTTTGTTAGTGAATTGTTTAGAGTTATTTAGTTGTTTATGTTTTATATCAGGACTGTTATTTGTTTAGTTATTTTTATTCTTTAGTTATGTTTAAGGAAGGGTGTTAGTGAGGTACAACCTCCTTATGTAAAGTTTAACTTAAGAAGAAAGTGTGTTTATTTGAATTCTTGACAAGTTGATTATTGTCTCTCACAAAATATATTTTCTCCAGATGACTTGTGTTTCAATAAATTAGGTAGGTAATTTATCTCTCGTCAGGGTCCATAATCCATCTCATTTAAGTATCTGCAAGAACTTCGAAACTGGATCAACACAAAGGACTCGAATACAGCGCTCTCGTAGACAACGGGCAACCGAGCTGCACAATCGAGGGGGCAGAGCGAAGATAGGCATCTTGGAAAGAAGCGACCTGTACCAGAGTATCGAAAAATATTTATTTATGTAGGTATTCTTATTGATCTTAACGCTGGACAAAAACAAACATGGCGACTATTAATGAGTCGCCATGTTTGTTTTGGTCCAGCATTAAGATCAATAATAATACCTACATAAATAAATATTCTAGGACATTCTACTCAGCGCTAAATCCAAAGTGAGCATAGCTCATCTAGTTTGTATTATGGATTTTAGATTGCGGATTGTGGAGGAACGGGGTGTGATTTTCCTCCAACACAAAGGGAGAATCCTCCGACCAGGCTAGGTGATCACGCCTGGCGGGCCGCTGCCCAACGGATGTCGTTGGGATGTTGTATATATGTTCACTCATGAATGCTCACTTTCCGTAGTAGTATCGAAGTAGTTCAACTTGTTGTCGCTAGACGGCGCTGGGTAGATATTGTCTTCCTCGCTAGTCCTCGTTAATTGGGACTAACCGCTAGTCCCGAAGATGCGGGGCTGAGTACGGTGATGCGGTGCTACGGCGAAGTGCCCAGTGACTCGGGGCTCGAAGCGTCGAGGTGTGAGTCCTCGGTGAGGCGAGGTGAATCCTCAGCGAGATGAGGTGAGTCCTCGGCAGTGAGACGGGGTGAATCTTCTTGGAGTCGAGGTAAGTCCCCCGTGTATGGGGCGAATGCTGCTTAGACGGGAGAGAAGTACTCTTCTTATGTAGACCGTATGTGCAGTGGGCAATGACTACTACATAGACGGGAGAGATGTGCTCTTCTTACAAGGACCGTATGTGTAGTGTGCTGTGCCTTAGTTAGAGGCTGATATGGCCGTAGGGTAACCAGGCTGCAGTGGTCGTTGCATGCTGTGGTATCCCAGTTGAGGCCTAAGCTGCTGGATGGCGAAGACTTAATTACCGCTCATGCGGAAGAAGTGATAAGAATGCTGCTGATATGTTCAGCGAAGGTTACGTGATCAGGATCACGTCGGGGTCACCAATGTGGAGGAACGGGGTGTGATGCTCATCCAACACAAAGGGAGGATCCTCCGACCAGGCTAGGTGATCACGCCTGGCGGGCCGCGGCCCAACGGTTGTCGTTGGGATGTTGTATATATGTTCACTCATGAATGCTCACTTTCGCAATTCAGGATTGGTAGCGACGTAGTAGTATCGAAGTAGTTGAACTTGATGTCGCCAGATGGCGCTAGGTATATATGGTATCGCCACACATACATTATATTTTTACCCTACTTCAAAATGGAAGAGGTACTTTGTCCGTCCGTATCAGTTTTTTGTTTTTTGATGTACCTATGTTTATTACGATGTCCCGTTAAAACATCTTTTTTCTGAAATCTTCCTCTTAAAAGTTGTGGAATTGATTGTCGATTCCCAAAATACCAAAAAATAAAATAAAACTTTATCTTTAGGGCTCTCCAAAGTTTTGATATTTTTGCATTTTAATGGTAATATTTGACTCCTGGTTTTCTGAACGAAATAATTGACTTTTATTCTTTTATATTATGTAAAGTGTTATTCGTATTATAGTATGTGATACGAATAATACCATACACGACGTTTTTTGCATGCATCAACACTTTTTGATCACTTTGAATTTCTAGATATCAACCTGCAAATTTACTCCAGTTTTAATAAGTTTCAGGGCCTTTCTGGACTTGACTCACCAATGTTTTTATGGTGTAAGGGACACCATTAAGATCTTGCAAGCCGGGGTGCAAGCCAACCAGGCTTGCAAGTCGATAAAACTGCTGACTGACGTACGAAGGTCGCCGCAATCGTAATCAAATTTTTTTTTTTAAAGAAGACTAGGGCGGACCCCCGTGGCGGATAATCAGTTCGGTTTCCGCCGGGGGCGCTCCACCGTGGAAGCGATCATGCGCGTTAGGCGCCTGGCGGAGGAAGTAGTCTCGCGGGGTGGGGTGGTGGTAGCTGTGTCTCTCGACATCGACAACGCCTTCAACACCCTACCCTGGAGCTGCGTTAGGGAGGCGCTCGCGTATCACGGAGTGCCTCCTTACCTCGGCCGCATTGTCGAGGCATACCTATCCGAGAGGGCCATAGTTTACCCGAGCTGGCTAGGGCCAGGGCGGCGAGAAGTGTCGTGCGGTGTTCCACAGGGGTCGGTCCTAGGGCCACTCCTGTGGAACATCGGATACGACTGGGTGCTGCGTGGTTCGTTGTTCGAGGGCGTCAGCATAACATGTTATGCTGACGACACCCTCGTTATGGCGCGGGGAGCAACGCACCGAAGCGCGGCACTAAAGGCCACGGCAGGGGTCGCTCAAGTCGTGGGTCGAATAGGGCGGCTGAGACTCGAGGTGGCTCTCCAAAAATCCGAGGCTATGTGTTTCCACGGGCCTCGGAGGGGGCCACCTGTGGGAACCAGCATAACCGTAGGGGGCGTAAGCATCGGCATCAAGCCCACGATGAAGTACCATGGGCTCGTACTCGATAGCCAATGGGACTTCGGACCTCATCTCCGAAGTCTGGTCCCGAAACTGAGGGGGGCTGCGGCCGCGCTATCGCGGCAGATGCCCAACGTTAAGGGACCCAACGCCCCCACTAGGAGACTCTACCTGGGGATTGTGCGAAGTATGGCCCTGTACGGGGCCCCCGTATGGGTGGAGACTCTGGCGGCCCGCAACGTGACTGTATTAAACAGCCCGTTAAAAGCGATGGCCGTCAGAGTCATCAGGGGGTATTGCACGATCTCCGTCGAGGCGGCATGTCTCCTAGCCGGGACCCCCCTCCATGGGACCTGGAAGCGAGAGCCCTTGCGCTGCTGTACCAGTGGCGCAAGGAGGCGCTGGAGCGGGGCCATAGGCCGGAGACCCGAGAAATCAGGGCTCAGGTAATGCGCCCGAAAGAGACGGCCGAGAGGGAGCGGGAGAGAACCCTGCCCCTCGAGTTTCGCAGTCTGCGGCCAGGGCGCCGCCCGGGACTACCGACCTCCATGATTGGGGCCTGAGGATGGCAGTTGGCCGACTCGCCGTCCTTACAGAAGCAGGCCGTGGTGGAGGCGTGTCGTGTGTGCCCTACACACGCATGCCAACTCACTGAAGCGGGATAAAACCCGACCCCACCAGGCGAGGCCGCGGTGGCGGCCAAAAGTCCGCCGGCAACCCTGGGGTTATCCTTTCGAGGGCTTACCCGGGGTGCCCGGCAACGTACACTTGGGGAGGACACCGTGCGGTTTTAGACGATACACGACATAACCTGGGGAGCTGGCCGGCGGGGGGGGGGGGTATCCGAAGGGATTTCCGCACGTAAAAAAAAATAAAGGGCGGACCCCCGAGGCAATGCGCAGGGGCAGCACTCGTCAAAAAGTAGTGGCATAAAGTTTTTCGAAATCTAAGTATGAGAGAAGAGAAAAAGTTGATTCATAAAGAATGTAAGAAAAGAGTAAGAAAGGCGGTAGCAGAAACCAAAGTAATAGCACAAGGCAAAATATATAATAGTCTGAATGAACCTATCTCGAACTCTACCGAATTCCATAGATGAGAGAAGAAATTACGAAAGATATTGAACATGTAGATTTTGTTGCAAGAGGATGATAATTACAAAAGAACGATGGAGGATGTATTTGGAAAAGCTATTGAATGAAGATAATGTATGGAATGGAGTGAATGTGGAGATCGGTGTGGGTGAAGTAAGAAGAGCAGTAAAAAGTATGAAGAGTGGCAAAGCTGTTGGGCTAGATGGAATACCAGTAGAAGTATGGAAATTATTGGGAGACGATGGATATCGGTGGCTGATTCTTCAAAAAGTTGCTGCAGGAAGTACCGATCTCAAGCGAATAGTGCAGTAGTGAACTATTGCCCATTAAAAACAAAGGTGATGTACAGGACTGCAATAACTGTAGGGGTATAAAGCTCATGGCACATAATAAGAGAGTATGAAAGGTGATTTAGAGACGACTAAGAAAGGAGAGTGGGATCACCCTAAACCAGTTCGGTTTTATGCCAGGGCGGAACTTATAAAAATTTAGTGGTGTGCATAAAAACCTGCACATGGTGTTTGTGGACCTCGAAAAGGCGTACAATGAAGTACTCCTAACGGGTCAACATATATTTATGCAGCAGTATTTTCGAAGATGATGAACTTCATTCAAAATAAATTCCAGTCTCGACTTACTGATGAATATATCCAGGATTTAATGTCAATAGCTTGCACTAATTTTACTCCAAAACTTTAAAGTTATGGAATATTTTTATTGCCAATTAAGACAATTCACTTCTTACAAAAATGAAAATAAGAAAATCGTAAAGGAGATTTATCCTTGAAAGGTTCAATTTATTTATAAACACTCACACACACAACACTAAGAAACATTTTAGTTTATTTTATAATAAATATAATTAATACAAATAAATTATCAATGTTATTTGATGACAAAGGTTAGCAAGGAGAAAAAAACACGATTAGATTACTTAAATTTTATTTTTCTACATACTTCCACAAAGTAGTAAGTACTTTATGAAACTTACACGTCTAGAATTACGGGTCATCATCAAATATATACGTTCACAACTATACGAAAAATGGGTATAGAATGTAAAGAATTATTAATCACAGTGTGTACTAACAGACTAAATATATATGGAATGATTAATTTATTTTTAATAAATAATAAAAAATAGAAGGAAACCCTGATTGTTACAAAGCTATTATAAATATTTTGTTTGTTAGACACCTTTAAAAACATAGTCTCATACAACTCCTATGGAGTTCGAAGGCACAAGTATTTCTATAAAAGAATTTATAATTCTATTAATAATTGTACTGTTTGATAACAATTAAAATTTTCATAATAATAAAAAAATATGTGATAGTTGGCACATGCAGTACAATGAAAAGCGAAACTAGAATATATGTATTGTAACTTAGACAATCATTACATAAAATGAGAATTGACTTAAATATAATCAATTAATATTATAAACGGCACAATATTCTGGAATGATTGCGTTTCTTTTTTGTCACGTATAAGTTACAATTTAAAAAGAAATTAAATAAAGCCAAAGAGAACCTAACAATTTTTTTATAAGGACACATCCTTCCTATACTAACATTAAGTAAATATTTGAATCTAATAAGTACAGTACTACGCATATTGATTAGTTGTGTCTTCATAGGGATGATAATTATAAAAATAAGTGCTACGTGAAATAGAAACATACATCAGTATGTGATTTAAGAGTTTTAATCATCAGTCAAAATTGAATAACACTACAAATTGGTCCGTATAGAACGCACAAGTCAAAAATTTGGCCTCTTCGTATTTTGAATCATCCCTATAACTTTAGCATGTCGTGTACAAGTAGGTGTTGTGGCTGAATGGGAGCTTACATATGCCTCGTGTTACCGAAATTGATGCCGCTTTGTGTCGCACCTTTGTTGGAGCCGTACTGTAGTGAGATGACACCCTGGCCGGCTCTCAGTTGCTCTTCGGAAAAGTTTCTCACATTTTTCTCGGATTCCTTTGGCCCTATAGAAGGCTTTCCGTAGTTACCAGCCTAGAAATAAAAATAAATAATATTTAATTAATCTTTTACCCGATTGAACGTGTAATACCATCGTCTCACTTCTATGCACCTATATACAATACGTATATCGTACGTTTTGTTGGAATGCCAGAAGTCTCACCTCCCTGGCAATTATTTTTTCATCCGTTTGCGCTTCCCATTCCCTCTATAGGTAGGTAGGTAGGCAATGTGCAGGCGAAACCTAGATATTGCAAGTTTTCTTAGATTTAGTTGTTAATGTGTTCCTGCTAGTGACTGACGTTACCGTAGTTCATCAGAGAACGAGTTATATTACTATTAGCATCAATAACATCACGCCTGTATCCCCGAAGGGGTAGGCAGAGGTGTATCATACACCCACGATTCGCCAGTTATGTTAAGGTCCCAATGTAATAGGGAGCGAGCCTATTGCCATCTACCGGGCACATTATTAAGCGAGCGATAATTAATGCACACATAACTACGAAAAGTCAGAAGTGTGTGCCCGGGGCGACTAGGGATCGAACTCGAGACGAGACCTCGTCTCAGCAGTCCGTTACGTACGCCACTGGGCTATCGCCACTCTATTACCAAGTAACTCTGGTACACAATTAAATATAATTGTGAGTTAATAAATAACTGATTCGAAACGGAAAGTGATGATACTTTGGGTGAAAATGTTATATTTGCACAGTTTAATACGCTGACTTCATTGTTTATTTTATTATCCACAACTTGGACTAATACGGAACACTTATTTGCTTATTTCATATTTGCACAGACATAAGATGATTCTATGATACCAGGCGGAATACTACATTTATATTTTGTCTATGACGCACGATCTCTTTCTGTCTAGACATTTGGTAATATGCACTATCCTTTTCTTTGCCCTGTACAAACACATACTCTCACAAGCGTAGATATAACGTTGAAGCAAATTTTCAAGCTAGTCGTCACTTGTCGTTATGGTAACGAGTAAGAAATATAACAATTTTGAAGTTTAGTTGTCAGATTTTAGATAGGGTCGGATTCAGTGCAAATATTAATTTGTTACTTGACAAGAATAATACTTATTGTTTAAAATTAAATAAATAAATAACTGAACAATTCTACTCCTTTCCTTTCTAATTCCAGAGAATTGAAACATATTTTGGATAATAAAATGTTTAAATCTGGCCTTTCTGAATCAATTTTATGAACGCAGTTACTTAGTTAATTCGTAGAGGTTGTCAGCATTAGTTCGGCTCCGCCTGATATTGCTTATATGGTAAACAGTTCATTGAAATGTTACATTTTTTAGGCCTTACCTCGTATTTTTTAGAGGACGCAATTTTTATGTGTAGGGGGGTGGTCAGTGTAAAGCTAAAACCAAGTTTGTGGGGTCGCCACCCTTGTCCCACGGCCGCCATCTTGAAAATAGGGGTTGAAATGGTTTTTACGATATATCTCTTATACTATTTATTTGATAAAAAAAATTGTTAACATTTTTTGTTGCAAATTAAATTCTCTACAACTTTGCTCCAGTTTTTTTTTTATTATAATTTTTTAAATTATTTATTTTGCAATATTATTAATAATTAATTATTGACTCTTTTCCCCACCACCTACAAGGTAGTCTGGAGGCGCGTTTTTTTTACGTGGCGCGTTATTTTTTAATAGGCATAATCCACGGTGATTTTTTAATTTGAACTACTCCTTCCTCAGTCTTTTCGATGAACGAGGCTGCGGCTCAGCATCTGATCGGCTTTCTGAATTACATATCAGTGGGAGAACTGGAGAAGGAAGGGGTGTTAATGTCGGCGGTTCATCATCAAAGTCATTTTCATTTATTAATTCTGAGAGCCCCATTATGTTGCTGCCAGTCTCTCCAGAACAATGGAAGCACACTGCAGAACATTTCAGCCCTGCTTTTCGACATCCACACATCGCTCCACAGTTTCCTTTGCATTTGTAAATGATACATTTTAGAAGCTCAGGGGTTGCTGGAGGTTTATAGGTCTGCACTGGCATCAATAATTTTCCACATTTTTTTCCAGCCCCAGTCTTCAGGATCATTATTATTACCAAGCCACGACTGGACCTGGTAGTCTCGGAAAGTATGAAAGCGAGCTGTGTCTTGTGTTGGAGGAAGTGAAGATAAGTTAAATGTACTTTTTGTAACTGCCTTGACGAATTGTTTGTATCTTAGGCTGTCAAGAGAATTATCATCTTTATTACCACCGTATAAAGAGATAAAAAAATGTTTTTGAACATTTTCGCTTATAACTTTTTTATTTATAGTTCTACGACAAAAAGTAACTGGACCAAAGTTGTAGAGAAT
This sequence comes from Cybosia mesomella, assembly GCA_946251805.1. Classification (NCBI taxonomy): domain Eukaryota; kingdom Metazoa; phylum Arthropoda; class Insecta; order Lepidoptera; family Erebidae; genus Cybosia; species Cybosia mesomella. Next base: position 25,360,764 of record OX276397.1, on the reverse strand, counting down.
TTAATTTGCAACAAAAAATGTTAACATTTAAAAAAAAAATATAAATAGTTTCAGAGATATATCGTAAAAACCATTTCAACCCCTATTTTCAAGATGGCGGCCGTGGGACAAGGGTGGCGACCCCACAAACTTGGTTTTAGCTTTACACTGACCCCCCTACACATCAAAAAAATTAAAATTGCGTCCTCTAAAAAACGCAACCCCAAATGTAACTTTACAATGGACTAAAATTTGGCTTCAAAATAATTATGACCTGTTCATACTGTTATGTCTGTGCCTGTGCATGTTTGTCTGCAATTATGTTGAATGATGGGTGTTGACAATCGATAAACCTTTATCGACATATTATCGATAATTTATGACAAATTGAGGGTATCAATAAACTATCGATATTTCACGAGTTTCATGACTAATTAATAGTCTCGATGCACCGTCATCAACAACCCAACTAAAACGAACAAAAAAACCGTTGGATAAAATAAGCGTCTTGGATAAAATGTATTATTTCTAAAACATTTTTTTTACCATCCAGCTAAGGTAGACACTTCTTTTCTTACAGAATTTATAGAATAAAAGTATTGCCTACCCTGTTGCCTGTTCGTCTGTGGTTAACAACACGTTTGCTCGCCCATTTAACCAGGTTGAACTTCATTAAGGAATGCACTCCTTTTCTTAAGATATTCACACAGTCCATTCTAGCTTTTCTTCGGTTTTACTTTTCCCCTTCATGCACTAACATGACAGATGAGTTTTGAACGTTAAGGGATTTCCGCACGATAAAAAAAAAAATAAAAAAAAAAAAAGGTATGTGAGCGAATGTGCTTATTCCTTGCGTTAACAAAATTCTCTAAGTTCACTGAAACAACCCTATAATTTAAACAATAGTTTAAAAATAGGGTTATGTTCATTTAAAAAAATCTAATGTTTTCATGCGCGTGTTTACTAGTAGACAGTAACTATTAATCCCGCGTATCTGAACTGTAGATACTACTAAGGCGATTAATTTCGAATGATGGTAAATTTGTAGAATAGGAAATACATTTCTTTACCACGTCAAACATGTCACCTAAACTGTTATTATTTATTAGAGATAATATTGAAGGGCTACTAACGCAAAGGCGACCGCATTTATTAATTGATCATAGATTGGGGCCCTAGATAGGTGACCAATAATAGAAACCTAAATAACAAGTTTTAAGTATTTTAATTGTTATTTATATTGACCTAAACTCAACCGACGACGCAACAGAAAGAAGTTTTGATTTTAGTTCGTCTGAAGACCCGAGACGGCGTGCGGTTTTAGTCGGTTCAAGCCCGACATAACCGCCCCCGCTGGCCGGCGGTATCCGTAGGGATTTACGCACGAAAAAAAAATAAAAAAAATTAGAAAAAGGTACCTACTTTGCTCGTCATGATGTTTTAAGGATTATATTATTTTTCATAAAACCAAACCACGTTACCTTTCTGCCGAGTGACTGCAAGCAAATGACAACCGAATTGAGGTTCTGCCTCTCCCAAAGGTCGACTGTCTGGAAAGTTTCTTGAGCTGGAACTCCGAGTGTTTTGGCGGCTTCTAAGAAAGCGTTGATGTTCTCCATGCATTTGAATGCCATCTTTGATACGTTGATCTTTTTTACCATGTTCGGTTGAATGGTGTTAACCAATCTGAAATCAGCGAAGAAATTTATTAGAAAATATCTGTAAGGACATAAAAATATAGCTCACATTTTTTTTAATAATACAATGCCCGTGTTTTTGGTATTTTGTGTTGTATGTCCATAAAAAAATAAAGAGCTCGTGATAGTAAGTTTCTGGTAGTCATCCTTTTCGATGAGTAATAGGTTGATTTCGAAATGATACATACCACATCGGTATCTTGAAATACTTACAAAAATTCGTGGCTACCTAGTTAACATCTTTGGAAACCCTTGAAAATAATAGGTACAGAATAAAATAATATATAGCATAACTAAGAGATTCACTATGAATAACTCATACGGGTTTATTAGGTAAGTCCTAAAGATGGTGTTATAGATTAGGTTAGCAAAATCCATTATTGTTGTGTACAGATGATGACGGATAAGATTCGTAAGGACAAGACTCAGAACCTTCAAGTGTCTATACTCGACTGAGGTAAAAAAATCAAAATAACGATCTCAGACAGTTACCGCATGACTCACCAGAATATTAAATTTGTAACTTCTTATTAAATTCTTCAAATTGCATAACTATAAATTCATCACATGACCCTTCACCTTAAGTAGTTCTGGGAATTTCATATCACTCATTGTATTATCGGTTGTTGGATCACGACCCAGCTACAGGCTTATAGTGCAACTAGTTGAACAGATCAGTTAGAACACTGCCCCGAACACGGTTCCTTACTCCGTGGCCCTGAACCAGATTTGGTTTTCAAATGCCTTCCTTCAAAATTAAGGGTGAAAGTAGGCTCTGTGCAAATGCCCGCAAAATGAAACCCATATCGCTTACGCTTAAATAAAAAAAAATGGGAAACAGTCATCAATAACCAACTGCAACAACTGTATCCGAAAAGCATTGCGGTTTTGTAGCAGGTAGAACAACAACTGACACCCTACACTGTTTAAGAAAAAAATTCTAACTTAGAAAAGAAGGGAAATGAAAAAAGACATAAACCTAGCATTCATACATCTTGACAAGACTTTCGACTGGGTGCCTAGATACCTAAATTGGCAATCCCTGCAATCTCAAAGCATGCTGGAATCGCTGGAATGTTATGTGAAAATTGTATCTGATATGTAGGTAGGTACTCAAAATCACCACCAATATACGTCCAGCAGGAATAAGCGATAGATTCGAAATGGGAGTAGGTTTATACCAAGGATCAACGTTGAGAACACTACTTTATAACCTTGTGATCCCGTTATAATTACCTATCACTATCACCCGGTTGCATCTAAAACTTGTAATTTAAAGACCAGGTTAATCAGCAGGTGTAGAAGGTAAGGATATTATGTAGGGTCCCATTATACGGCATATACTGCTTCTTATGTGGAACCGGAAAGAATATTAGATACATAAGAGTACTAGTTACCGATATTTTATATTCCCGTTAATTCTTTCAGCTAAATTGCTTATTTTAGTAGTGGATTCACGTCGGTAGTGTAATGGCCAGAATTGGAACCCGAGACCTCTCGATCGTAAGGCCGACTCCATGACCACTAAGCTGCCGTATTTACTTTCTATTCAATTATAAGTCCAATAACATCCAATGACACAATCATCAACTTACTTGCATAGTAGTGTACCGTCTTTGAGAACTTCGTAGAAGTTGTCCATATCGCCGGAGGTACTAATGGGGTCGCCAGTGATAGCGTGCACCCATTCCAGACTCTCCTGCGCAAGCTCTTCGCTGTATTTACTGTTGATCTGTAAACAAATAATGATATTCATTAAAAAATTAAGTTAAAAGTGTGAATAGCTGAGAAGTCCCCATCATGTCAGTTTGCAATCTTGTAGAAAATTCAAAAAGATTAAAGAATGGGTATGTATGGGTCGGATGTATATTAGTTGACAAGAAATTTCAGAAGCGAAGAATATTCACACACCACTTTAGAACCTGTCAGTTGTTTGACTGGTTTTAAAACTAAGTTCTATATCGTCTTGGCATAGGCAATAACTTAAATCTCAAAAACAGATAACTTTCAAGTTATGTACGGTGCTACATTTTATAGCTACAGAAGGCAATGGTATTTGTTGGGTGGCCTGTTGAGCCCACTCCTTTGTTGGCCCTGATATGTCTATCATCTCTTTTATACACAGAATTGACCCACTTATATCTAAGGGGAAGATTGGTAATACCGGTAAACATTTCATCCGGTTATGGTAATGATTAAGGTCAGTATAGGCCAATAATTAGTACGGATATGAACCACAAATGTAAGGTTGTAGCCACAGTACTTAGTACTACTACAGATTAGAATAGCTACTACTACTACTAATTGAATGTTTAACAACGAATTATGTTAATATTCCATACATTATTTCCAAAGTCTTGAGTGCACTACAGATTATTCATCACAGTAAAAAGAATAGAAATGAACTTTATTGTATACCAATCAGACATTACATGTTTATAAGAAATACAAAATTAACATAATATGTACAGTATGTACTCTAACTAAACAGTCTCTTATTGGAGTGAATAATGGGATTTATTTTAGACAATCGGAAACAGTGTCTGGGCTTTTTGCTAATTTCGATGTTTTCAGTGGCTTTCTTTGCCAAGCATACAAACTAAGTAACAATACATTTTATATTTCACCGTACTAACTGCAATTATCTGGTTTTAATATCATCTATATGTATACTAGTAGTAGTATAAAGAGGTAAAGTTTGTAGAGGTAATCTCTGGATCTACTGAATCGATTTTGAAAATTCTTTTACTAATAGAAAGCCCTATTATTTGTGAGTGCCATAGGCTATATAATATTAACCATAAGTGTCAACAAATCCGGTAGATTCCCATAGATTATATGAAACCTAATAAATTACTGGCATATTACGGGTTATAGGGGTGCAACAGGGGTTTGAAATATGCCACGGGTGAAGCCGGGAGGGCTAGCTAGTAATTTATAAAATAGGATGTTTGAAATACACAAGAAACCAGTTCGAGACAGGAAAATGCAGAAGTGCTAATCAATTCGTCAAAGTGATTAAACTTTACACACTAATTTAAAAGCACGTAAGGCGCCATTGCTGCTTGTTAAAACTTGTGTACAAATATATAAAACTATACATGCATGACGTATCTGTGTCTTTGAATTGGGCAAATAAGAATCGTCTTTAGCTTAAGAACATAAGGTTTGAAATTCCAAAAACAACTTCAATCGGGTTAACAATTGAAACTGTACAACCATCCGTTAAAGTTAGCAATAAATTGAAAAGTATAGAATATGAGAGAACGTTTAGGTAATGTATTTTCCACGACTATCACATAACCTAGTTTTATGCAAAGCAATATGCCAATTCTATGGTACATTGCACGTTACTTCACATAAGCAAATATAGGTATTTAGGTACATATACCGTATGATGAAGTACCCTTACAAACCAATTTCATACCAACTTCAGAGGAAAATGGGAAAAGAAAAGTTTAGCTAAGTGATGCTTAGGCAAATGTTTTTGTATGTGATCTAGTTGAAGTAGCATGGATGGAAGTACCTAGTATAAGATCGCTCATTGCCGAAGTCTTTAGGGGAACCTGTGTGTAGTAGTGCTATGTGGATAGCTAGCATTTACTCCGATGGACCAAATTTAATGATTAAATTATTGTATAGGTTTATTAAAATTTGCAAGATTCGAGAGAGGTGTCATTGCAATTATTAAAAAAAAAAATTAAGTAGGTACCACTTAAAGACCTCCGTCCTCCATGAGCGCAGGCATGGGGGTGGCGGATGAGGCCGCCTGTCACCCCAGCAGAAGCAGGCCGGGACGGTGGGGCGATTAGCGCCCCTCCCCCAAACCGGGGCAGGACGGGGACACCGTGGTTCCCAAACCCGAGGGGGTCATCTCGAAACCGGAGATGGCCCAGGGTCAATCGGGGTGCGAGGGATATGCTCTATGGGCAACCTTACACCCCGGCGTCTGTAGACCCGAGACGGCGTGCGGTTTTAGTCGGTTCAAGCCCGACATAACTGCCCCCGCTGGCTAGCGGGGGGGTATCCTAAGGGATTTCCGCACGAAAAAAAAAAGGTACATACCTTAGTAGTATATTTTTTTGAATTTATATAGATAATTGATTTTACTCTTGTTACATGTTTTTTACCACGGCTACAGTGTAGTTAAAAAGCGATGTTCCACAATTTTATCATACATGTTGGTAGATCTGAGAATTACCTTTTAATGGGTACAAAACTTATGATAAAATGAGTGTAAAGAGCTTATCTTTAGTTTAGGAAACGAAACTACACAGTTCCTGTTAGGAATAATCGCAGTACTTGGTAAATATTGGTGCAATCAAAATAACGGATTTAAACAGACGATTAGTAGAACCATTGATGTAAATAGTTATATGTTACTGGTACAAAAGTTATGAAGTAAACTGAAAAATCGATATTTATTGTAAATCTAAAGATTCTTCTCTAGATAATACAGTTCAATATCATATTGACTTATCAGGATCTAAAAGAACTATCAGAAAGAAAGAAGAAGTTATCAAGAAAGTTGAGATAAAACTGAAATCATATGCATAAAGTTACAATTAACAGATATCCACAACCATTTTTTATATGTTCTAGGCAGATAGGGTGTTCGCCTTAGTCAAGCGTACATGGGCATGACATAATACATAAGATTTATCGTAGCATTATATTGTCAACAAAGTAAAACGGTCAACAACTGAAAAGCCCTCAGTGTCATCACAGCGATATAGTTGGAACGGCTCAAATATTCCCGTGTTGGCAATGTCGGCATGACTACAATAAGCTGAGTAAATGAACTTATTAAAGCGTAACACTGATAACCTAGATAAGAAAATCTGCACATTGTTTAACACAATTAATATATAAATATATAAAGACCTTGACTTAAAATGTAGATTTAACCTGTAAGAAGGAAGCATCATTAAACACTCCAAAATGTCTAACTTTTGTACAATGGTAAGTATCATCAAATCCTTCATAATTGGAAGTCATTGAGAAAATACAAAATATCAAATTTATCACTGAAGACTGTCATACTGAATTTCGAAGTTCAAAATAGCGATGAACTGTAGCCCTAAAGTACCGACTCTATGTGGAATACTTTCGCACTACCGTGCTCCGCGGTGGAAAACATTCGAAATTATGGGTATCGATCGATGTGGCGCACTTTCGCACTACCGTGAGTCGCGTTTCGGTACTTTAGGGCTACAGTTCATCGCTATTTTGAACTTCGAAATTCAGTATGACGGTGATCACTGAACGTAGATGCACTTGTTTTTAACGTGTCTTGAGTATCCGAGATTAAAAATTGACAAGTTGGGGTGCTTGGTTGGGGACCTCCACGCGGTGCACCCTGGGCAACGGAGACGGCAGCGCCTCTCTCCTAGGGCGGGAGAGACGCTGCCACCTACGGCCAACTCCGACCGAGGCGAGGACGGCCCTGTTGAGGGCTGTTCGGAAGCTTTCCACGTGTCCCTCTGATTAGCAGATGGCACAGTGGAGAGCAAGTAAGGGGGCCATCTCGAAACCGGAGATGGCCCAGGGTCAGTCGGGGTGCGAGGGATATGCTCTATGGGTAACCTTACACCCCGGCGTCTTAAGACCCGAGACGGCGTGCGGTTTTAGTCGGTTCATGCCCGACATAACCGCCCCGCTGTCTAGCGGGGGCGGTATCCGAAGGGATTTCCGCACGAAAAAAAAAAAAAAGGTACTTAAAAGTTAGGGCACGCCGCAATAGCGGCAGTAAGGCCCATCATGGAGGATTGGCTAGAGAGGCGACACGGAAGCCTCTCGTACCGACTGACGCAGGTGATCTCAAGGAAGGGGTGCTTCGGGGACCACCTGCATCGGATCAGGAAGGAGCCAACGCCTGAGTGTCATCACTGCGACGCGAGCGAGGACTCAGGGCTGCACACGCTGGCGGACTGCCCGGCGTGGGAGGCGCCGAGGCGTGACCTCGTGGCAGCCATCGGGGTGGGAGTCCTCTCGCTCGGCAGCATGATTGCGGCAATGCTGCAGAGCGCGAGCGCGTGGGCCGCCGCCACCTCCTTCTGCGAGCATGTAATGCTCGCGAAGGAGACGGCGAAGCGCGCCCGGGAGAGATTTAGAACTCTCCCGGCCCGCCGAGCCCGCAACTTGCTCGCTGCGCGTCGCAGGCGACCTCCATGAGCGCAGGCCTGGGGGTGGCAGGTGAGGCCGCCTGTCACCCCAGCAGAAGCAGGCCGGGACGGTGGGGCGACTAGCGCCCCTCCCCCAAACCCGAGGGGGCCATCTCGATCCCGGAGATGGCCCAGGGTCAGTCGGGGTGCGAGGGATATGCTCTATGGGCAACCTTACACCCCGGCGTATGTAGACCCGAGACGGCGTGCGGTTTTAGTCGGTTCAAGCCCGACATAACCGCCCCCGCTGGCCGGCGGGGGTACCCGAAGGGATTTCCGCACGAAAAAAAAAAAAAAAGGTACCTAAAAGTTTTGGCTGAAGAATTTTTCCAATCCCCATTGTATGGAACTGTCCACTCTTGTCCCTGGAGTCTCTTTGATCAATGAAATGAGTAGTTTAGATCACGTGACAAATTTTTCTGCTATTTCATTGGTCGAAAAGACTTGAAAGACAAGTCTTATTCAGCATGCTGGGGCTGTTGATCCCGATTCATAAACTGTCTTCTTTCATCCTCAGTAATTCTACATGCTATACCAAACCGCTTACAGTATGACTCATTCCATAAGTAATAAAAAGTTCTAGTGTAATGATAATAAATAATTGTACAACACTTTTTAGTGCTACGTCGCGTCTTGTAGTCACTATTGTATTGCACATGGCATTTACATTCGATGACGTTTTAATTAAACATGTTGTATAATGTATACCTGTAAATTAAGTATGCTGTTATTACATTGTGGTTTGTGGATTGTGGCTTAAGTCCATTCGAAGATTTTGTTATTTCCAACAGGACCTCTGCGACATAAAGGAATTACTGTTTTTTTTTCAGACGGTTTGTTTCCGCTTTTGGCATGACAAACAATAATAATAATCGTTTAGAAGATAAGTACTATCGTTTTGCGTGAGAATGTTTCTTTTAGTGTTATGAAAGTAATAAGAATAATTATGTTAGGATATACTGTCACATATACCTTTTTTTTTTTTTTTTTTTTTTTTTTTCCGTGCGGAAATCCCTTCGGATACCCCCCCGCGTGCCAGCGGGGTCGGTTATGTCGGGCTTGAACCGACTAAAACCGCACGCCGTCTCGGGTCTACAGACGCCGGGGTGTAAGGTTGCCCATAGAGCATATCCCTCGCACCCCGACTGACCCTGGGCCATCTCCGGTTTCGAGATGGCCCCCTCGGGTTTGGGAACTACGGTGTCCCCGTCTTGCCCCGGTTTGGGGGAGGGGCGCTAGTCGCCCCACCGTCCCGGCCTGCTTCTGCTGGGGTGACAGGTGGCCTCACCCGCCACCCCAGGCCTGCGCTCATGGAGGACGGAGGTCGTTAAGCGACCTCCGGCGCCTGAGTTGCCTGCGACGCGCGGCGAGCAAGTTGCGGGCTCGGCGGACCGGGAGAGTTCTAAGTCTCTCCCGGGCGCGCTCCGCCCCATCCTTCGCGAGCATTACATGCTCGCAGAAGGAGGCGGCGGCGGCCCACGCGCTACTGTCACATATACCTACTAGGTACATAGCGCTAATTAGATCCCCAACTAAGCATAGCTTGTAATATAATTAATAGGTATGCTAGAGTGCGGATTTGCTTTGACACCAAAAGTAATTGAGCTGAAGCGTTTTTTTGGTGAGGTTACAGATCATGTAAAGTACTGCTTTACATGATGTCGATGGAGGTAAAAATGAATGATTCGCTAGTTACTTAATGTTTAGAGCCTACCAAAAAACCGCACGCCGTCTCGGGTCTTCAGACGCCGGGGTGCAAGGTTACCCATAGAGCATATCCCTCGCACCCCGGCCGACCCTGGGCCATCTCACCACCAACAGCATCGCCCATCCCGTCTCCTCCGAAAGCAGAGGAGTACGGAGAGCGATGTGTTCCCGCCACGTTGGGTATTGGCCGACGATCAATGCCAACCCTATGAAGGGGTGAAGGGGAAGCCATTGACCGCCGCCCAGGGTGTACCGGCCGCTCCGATTCCGTTCCCCCCGGACTGCAGCGGGATCGGAATCGGAGCGACACTCGAGGAGGTTACCCAACACACACCCCAATGTTTAGAGCCTCTATTTTGTTTTGTTTTATATTACTAAAGTACGCAAATTAAACAAACAAGCGTCTGGTTTACCTGATGGCGGGCGGTAACCATGATCTTTAAACGCTAACGCCAGAGGTGCACACGCATTATTAGTGCTACTTACAGAAGGAAAAGGGAAGAGATAAAGAAGAAAGAGAATGAGAAGTGTCTCCTTCAGCTCAAATTACAGGAACAGCGACAAGATAGTGTGAACGTGGGGCTCCACCAAGATCTTTGGGGCCCAAACCAACTTCAACTGCAAGAGTCGAGGCTCTGGTGTAGACTTTCCGGTCGCGATTGGGAGGTCAGACGGCAGACACTCCCACAAAAGCCAAATCAAGTGAAAGAGTACAAGAGCGGACCCTGGCCATTGAAGTACAAACTTTGGATGCAACTATGCAGCCGGGAGTAACGATGTGATGATAACGATGACTAAGCGACAGGATGGTATTTCCCCGACCGACTCGAGTAGATATTTACATGGCTGAGGAGGTGCGTATCCAATTATACTATGAAAAATAATACTTCCTACACTATTTTTATTTCATTGTCGAATGCGACCTGAATGAGCGAACAGCCATTGCGTAAACGGGAAATTACAGCCGTTGTTATGCATTTATCGAATATCAACTAATGTGGAACCCAAGGTCAGGTCGATAAGGAATGAACGAGCATTATATCTACAGCCTCTACGTGCGTTGTAATCTATTGTGTTGGAAGCTGTAAATGTACCAATACATGAAGGTAATATCCAAACCAAACTAGTGGGGCGGAAATCACACAGTGATTGTCAAACTTCGGGCCAAACTTGGATTTTTTAGGGACAATTTGTATGGTAGGTACCCGAAACCTTGAACGTACAAACCCCAAAATCTAATCAGTTATTCCCATTAACCAAACAAGATGATTGGCGAAAGAATTTTTTGAATCGGATAAGTGGTTCTTGAGTTATTGCGTAAACAGACATCCAGACATCCAGACCAACAGACAGATACAAATTTTTTTTTTGCTTAATTAGACTTAGAATCACGTGAAACGTCGAGAAAAGTGATAAAAAGTGGGTGTAAGATTTTGATTTTTTTTGCGTGATTTTAAGACTTCGGTGTCCACATGGTTGGTGGCCGAAGTAATTAAATATATTTATTAATATAGATTACAAAGTAGTCTCCTTTGCTGTTAAGAACAACACGTGCAGGGCTGATGTGTAGCCAATTCCATCATGGACCATACCCTCATACGGTGCAGCCAATTCCACTCAGGACCATACCCTCATACTGTGCAGCCAATTCCACCCAGGACCAGGCGGTCCGGTGCCTTTTCTTTACCACACCCTAAAGACTTTGAGTTCTGAACTAACACGCGTGTTTCGTTCATCCTACAATCTTGGATCCCACAAGCAGCGTGTTTATTCAGCCGTATTGATCCCCCCCCAAGGAACTTTCACGCTCAAAAATATTTTTTCTACGATATGGGAACTTAACAAAACATCAACAACAAAATCTTATCATGTTTTTTTCATAACGTTTTTTTTTTGACCTGAGCGAGCCGTAGACGAGCGAAGCTCTTATACGCGGGATAGCCGCTTACAAAATCGGATACTCCTTTGCAACCACAAATCTGATTTCAACCAAATTTGGCATGGTCATAACGATAATCTAGGGGCATGTTTTGAGACCATAAAATTAAAAGTCGGACATACCATTGAGCAATTATCACCGAAAAACAAATTTACCATTGAAACTAATGGAAAAAGTTCGCGCGCGCAAAAATTTAATTTTTCAGATTTTGAAATAAAAAAATAAATGCTCGTTCAGCTCAATTTTCTTGTGATTGGCTAACTGCATCGCATCCCTAGTTTTACATATCAGTGCACTGTTCTCTTCTTGGGCTAAGCGATACAATTCAAACGAGTAGACTTATAGGAATCCGGGATAATCAATACACAATGCTGCGTGATGTGTTTCTATTGGCAAGTAGCCAGTATTCTTTGGGGCGAGGATTAAAGTTGGTAACATGGTAACATGTAGTGATCTTTTTATATAGTTTTATCTAGATTTTAGAAGAAGTTTTTATAAGACATGGTAACAGTTTACAAAAAACCTTATTTAAATTTTCTGTTCTTATTATATTCTATGTACTCCTTGCACAATGAGCACCCGGAAAATAACAGTCTTAATTACAAAATGTTAGTAATTAATACCCAATTGAATCAAGGTTATAACTGTAACTTATAGCCTATTACCTATTGTTAGAAGTCGTATTGTTTTCCTCATTATTTATATCCCTAACTCTGTTCGCTACTTTATTATAGGGAAATGACTTAGGGGGAGACGGGGCCCATTGATGCACAAAAAATCAACCTCATTTGTAATAGATGATAAGCATCATAATTATTTAAAAATTTCTTCTGACGTATGCATTGACTAATTATGTTAGTTATTATTTTGAATACGAAATAATCAATAAAAGTAATTATGTATAAAGATATACTGATTTTAATCTGAAAACGTTTTTATATCATTCTGCCCCACCGGAGGGTGCTCCATTCCATCTCGCTCCCTCTGAACCGCTGATCAAAACTGAATCTCAAAATGCGCGTCGTGGTAGGCCCGCTGGTTTGCAATAAGCAGTTTATAAAATTTCCCCGCACCTTACTGAATCAAAGTGCCCCCAAAGTGCTTTTTTCACTAACAATTAATTTACAAAACTATTTATTAATATTTCAAATTCAAATTCATTTATTTCAAGTAACAGAGACTCAATCAATACTATTACAATATATCAAGTAAAAAAAAATATTGTACTCAAAGACATATTTCAAAACACTTTTGAATGTATTCACTCAACTTTGGTAACATAAAATAATAAGACGGCGCTGAGGCACGATCGCAGTTCGGGTATAATTTTAGTAGACAGCAGCGCGAATATGTTTATACCCGTTGCAGGCCAACGGAAAAATATTGAAGAGTGGCGACATAAATGTCATTCTTGTGCATGTCCTTGAGCATTCTAGTGACGTGCCAGACTGCACAGCGTTTTTCTGTTCTTAAATATAGGTACTGTATCCATGTGCCCCATGCAACTGTTTCCCCCTCCTCCTACATTTGTTTCTGTATCTCTGTCATACTAGCATTCCCGTAACCCATGGGAAGTTATTTCAGGGATGGAATAAATTTCATACGTACGTCCAGGTTAACATGAAGTACGTACTACTTAGTAGTAAAAGTTTTACCAGTGAAGTCCTTCCGATTACTTAACCGAATTTCAATCATGTGATACATTTTATTATGTAACTAGCTGTTGTAACTAGCTGCGGCTCCACCCGCGTAGATTTCTGATCCCGTTCCCGCAACCCATGGGAAAATATTCCCGGGGTAAAAAGTTGTTATTCCGCTATAATCTATCTCTATACCAAATTTTAGCCAGATCTGTTCAGCCGTTTTTGCGTGAAAGAGAAACAAAGATACATACATAAACTTTCGTGTTTATAATATTAGTAGGATGATTGCCCAACCAAATTCAAGATGTGACATGTTATTAAAACCACCCAGATAACAATACAAAATTTAAGTTATGAATTCAATTAACATCATTGATAGTGTTGCAACTTGCAACTGTTTCTACCAATTAGCAGGCTCTATTTCGACCTTATTATCATAGAAATAATTAAAACATGTCACGTACATTACAGAAAGTATGTGATAGTCTCCGTGACTATAATGAAGTAACAGTGGAATGTTGGTACAACTTGTCCTTAATTTCTTCACGTCCTTACCTACAATGCTGCTTATAAGGACACCGGTTAATCAACTCCGTCGATGATTTAAACTACGCATTGGTAGATTTTCATTAACCTTTAAGTGGGACCCGATGTGAAATGTTAAGAAAGTCAATAAAATGCGATACGGATAGCTGAATGATTTATCAAGAGTCTATTCCAATTTAAAAGTCTATGAGAAAAAAAATGAATTTGAAAGCTAGCTCAATGGATCTCATGCCTTTTTGATTTTTTTTTGAGGCATGTCATCATCATCTTCCTAGCGTTTTGTTGGGTGTGTTGAAAGTTTGACCTTTGGAGTCCGGGGTCCACTTATTATATTTGATTGGTTTGTTGACTTTTAGAAGAACAACTGCCTTCTGACCTCTAAATCCCGAGGGGCCTCATATGTTATTTAGCAGGTCCACCAACTAGCAGGCGAGGTTGACTTAGACTCCAAAAGTAAGGCCCTGTACACTGTTCTGTGTTTCTGGATGTAAGTACCTACGTAATATATAAAACTTACAGATTACAGATCACCAGAGAATCAGAATCAATAATCTTGTGCTGTAGCATATTCATCAAACGTCGAGTAGGTTACAGTAACGTATAAGGTATAAACAAAGGCTAATATTTCAAACAAATTGATCAGTTAAAGTTAGGTAAGTTAATTAATTGACGATCTCTGTGGCGTAGCTGTAGAGCATACGGCTACTAATTCAGAGGTCGTGGGTTCGAGTCCCACTCATTGCAAATATGTATATTTGCATTGGTCTGGGTGTTTCTATGTATAATATGTATTTATTTACAAAAAAAAGTATCTAGGTATGTGTATCCGCATTCTAGAACCTATATGACGAGCTCTGCTTAGTTTGGATCTAGATGGCGCTGTGTAATATGTCCCAGAATATTTATTTATTTAATTCAAAATGTGTTATCTTTAGCTTGTCATTGAATATTACTTTCCTATAAGGTTCCGACTCATAAAAGGTGTAAAAATGTACATTTGAAAGGTATACCTATTTTTCGTGCGGAAATCCCTGAAGGGAAGGGAATCGTGTTTTATCTTTTATTGGATAGGTAACTTTTTGACATAAAAAAGTGCGTGTGTATTACCTACTTATGCACGCACGTCAGAAGTTATATTTTCTGAAAGCAACATTTATGAATGTTTGGATTAAATATATGACATGATAATACACCTCGGCCTACCCCTTCGGGGATACAGGCGTGAAGTTATGTTATTCTATGGTTATGATACTCCTTTATGAATACGTTCGACTCTTTTGATTGTAATTTTAAAATAAAAAGAATATGAGAGAATGTCATCGATGTCAGTTTCTAACATTGTTTACGTCATACGTATAATTTTTAATAAATGAATATAATTAACTAGTTACCTATAATTTTCAGTTTTCACTTTTTTTCCTTTGTAGATGCCTCATAGTCTACCTTGATGCCAATAGGGTATTTGACTACTGCTAAAAAATAGTTCTGTATTATATATTACAACATAAAAATGCAGATGGCATCAATATTTTTTTGAGAACTGTTTTATTTACGATAAAAATCGATATTAAAGTTTCATTTAAAAAAAATACGCGCAATAACGGATCCAGTGACATGTGACGTCACACCAAAGTAAACAGAAAGCGACTTAAAGCACGTTTATATAATTATTGAAATTAGTTGCAAAAATAATGGTTTATTTTGAGATATATAAGATAAAAGTGAAACATTATTAGTAATTAATAATTGAACCAGTCGATTAACACTAGGAAATGCAGACAGCCTGTATTGAAAAACTGTTTACTTATGTGTGACGTCACAGTGTTTATAAGCACGTCATCAAATCTCAAAAAAAGTGAGAATTAATCTTGATTTTTTAACAAAAAATAAACTTATTTTATATTGAAAATTAATAAAATATGTTTTTACGGTACATTTTATTAGGATGACAACAATGCGTACAATATTTTAAATATAGTAAAAATGCCTATTGACAATTTTCTAAGTCATCTGCAAGTGGGTTAGGTTTTAGGGTGGTTTTCCTATGTGATAATGTGCCCGCGCATCATAAAAATTAATTCTCATCATTTTTCCCTAACGCGCCACATAACTAAGTATAACTTCAATAACAATATGCCAACTTGATGTAGGCACTCGCTTGTACAACTCTTATCTGCTTGCTTTTGCATCAATTTCTTAGAGAAGGAAGGACCGACATTAGACTTACATAAGTAATATTAAGAATTACAGCAATTCACACCTTACCTGAATAGTTTTTTTATATCGAAGTAAATTAAGCAGGTAAAAAGTAACACATAACAAAATACATAACCTTATAAAAGGGGTAAGTCATAAAGATTCTATTAAATTGAAAATGATGAGAACATCAATGCACAGAAACAAACAAATTATTATCAAAATATTGGTGAGAATTATTCATATAAATTCTATTGAACAGTCATCGAGGTTTGGCCTTGCCTTTAATTGAATTAATAAATTAGTAAGAAACATAATGATATAATAGAACATTCCCGTAACAATACGTACTAGGCCACCAAAAACAACTCATGCGCATGATGACGCCATCAATGAAGGATTCAAACGTGACTCAGAGTCCGGTATGTCAGCCGTTACGTACAAATATAAAAAAATAAAATCATGGGTCCTCACAACCTGCTTAGAAGTATGCTTCACCTTTCGGTTAGGTAGGTACTCGGATTCTTCGACTTAAGTTCAAGTAAGAGCAAAGTAATACCAGCATAATTATGTTTAAGTAACAGTGAAGCAGTCCTTTTTCGGTTTAGTATAAATACGTCTTAGATGGGCCGACTTGATAGGAACTTGTCCCTAATTAGTATTCGAAAGTGCTGTCTAATTTGTGTGTAAAGGTTGAGGAAGTGGTTTCTGGTTGGCCATGTCCTGTTTGAACTATTTTACGATGGTTTGATCGCGTTTTTGTTAACGGTATATATCTTGCAATTGTTGATACTATCAGTACGTATGTGTAACATAATTCCTATTGGGTTTCCTTTCGAAGTTTATTATAATTAGAACTGGACTTCCAGAACTAGTTTCATTTTTGGAACTGATTTAGCTTTGGTGTCTGATTATTTCAATTAAGTTACACTTAAAAAGTACAGTCAACAACAAAAGTTGGTTAACAATAAAATAGGAATACATGAACCAATAGTGGATTTTTAAGTAATTTTATAATTTCCCGAGGATATACTTAATATTTATTGATATTTCATTTATTGTTTTATGAAAGGGTTACGAGCTAAGGTGACCAATGTATTAGAATTTGTTAAGCGACTTCTGTCGTTGACTGTACCTTCTATAATAAAAATGTAAATAATATGGTAATGAGAAAAAGCTGCTACAGTATTCGTATCATTTACACCGAATATTGAAACTTTAATTACATATACGTCATTATCAAGTTAAAACAAAAGGTCGTTGAGCGAATTAGGTTAATTAGATAACCACGGAAATTATCAAACTCGTTAGTTTACTAAAATAGAAAAGTTGATATGAGTGGGTACCATTGTTTCATACATTGTCCAATTCAATTTCATTTCATTAGCGACATTACATTTTGTCATACAATATATAAATATATTTATATAAATACGAATTCTAAACATTATAATACCTACATAGTTTTATCATGTTCTTAAGAAAAAAGAAAATGTGTTCAACTACTATGTATTTCCCTTTTTTTTTGTTAACGTCTGGAAACCCCCACGGGTTTCACCCCATCGGTGTCAACGATGGGATGGGCGTGTCGGAATCGGACCGGCTAAAATCACACGGTGTCCTCCTCCTCTCGAAAGGATAACCCCATGGTTACCGGCGGACTTTGGCCACCATCGCGGTCTCTCCTATGGGGTCGGGCTTTATCCTGCGACGGTGAGTTGGCAGGCGTGTGTAGGACACACACGAAACGCCTCCATCTAGGCCTGCTTCTGTAAGGACAGCGAGTCGGCCAGCTGCCGTCCTCAGGCCCCGATCATGGAGGTCGTAGGCAAGTCTGACGGAACTCTGGGAGCAGGGTTCTCTCCCGCTTCCTCTCTGCCGCCTCTTTCGCCCGCATTACCTGCTCGCAGAAAAATGTGGCGGCGTGCCACTTGCTCCCGTCGGAGACCACGGCTCTCACCATGGTCTCCAGCGAGAGAACGTCCACACCCAGGACCACAACGAGATCCAGGCCTTGACTCGCCCACGCTGGGCACTCCACCAACGTGTGGAGCGCCGTGTCTTCACCAGACTATCCTGCAGCAGTGCTGGCACTGCGGCGTTGTCTTCCGGTGGATGCGCCACAGATACTTACGGAAGCACCCGTGTCCGGTAATTATCTGGGAAATCCGGTAGGAGAGGTCACTGTGGTGCCTCCCCAACCATTCTCCCCACCACTATGTATTTCCCTTACATAATGTTATAAATTACATTATGTTGTTATGACTTCGTTTAACATGTGCATCGATATAATATACGGAAAAGCTTCTATTTAGGTGTTCTACCCTTTTTTCCGTGTGGAGATCCGCTCGGATACCCCGCCGGCCAACAGGAGTGGTTACGTTTTACTTGAATCGACTAAAACCGCACGTCATCTCAGGTATTCAGGTCGCTCATAATGCATTTCCCTCGCACCTAGCTGATTCAGGGCCATATCCGGTTTGGTGGTATGGGAGCCACGGTGGTCCCGTCTTGCCCCCGGAAAAAGGGAGGGCGCGCAACGATCCTCCGCCCCTCTGCGGATAGGGAGAGAGTTGAGTTTCTCGCGGACCCGTTTCGCCACCTCCTTCTCGAACATTACTTGCTCGCAGATATATTATATTATCTATATATACAAAATTACCAATTAAATTTATATCATCATTCTCTTCTACATCTTTTTCGTTCAAGAAAATTAAGTTAAATATTATTCATCCAATCCCTTTAACGATCGATGACCAGATGTACAAGGAGGTCATAAAGGATAAGATTGCAAAATATCGTGCAAACATTATAGATGTAATGGTATTAAAGCATCCATTCACAACTAATCGCCAGACGGCCATACACGGATCGTTAACAAAAACGTTTGTACCATAAATAAGTATGATTCAATGTCAACGGCTTCAGGCCTTTGAGTAAGCAGCACGTTGAAGTTACGTCATATGATTGCTGTGCAAATACGAGAATATTAAAATAATCACGTCACCCAGTAAAGTTTGAATTATATGGTCATCTAACTTTGCACAATTTGGTATATCAAGAAATTCTGATTTCAATCTGAACATTATGATAAAATATTAACAACCACATGGACTTCTCCTTCATTATCATTTCGTTTTTGAACTGCTTCGAAAGCGGTTACTGCATATACAGAGTTCATAAATAAAATTACTCCAAGATTCAGTATTTTGCATTTTATTTTTGAGAGTAAATAGGAGTCACAATGCGCCAGGTTGGGAATATAAGAAGGACATTATTATCAAAACTTTCAAATCCAAATATTTGATGTTGAAAAAGCTTCCATTGTAACTGTCTTTTTTCACAGGTTTCACTATCTGTGATGATGTGAAACACATCCTTTGAGTCACCTTTGTTATAATATCCAAGAATTTCGCTGTACCATTATAATTAATGGGGTTTTTGATCTTCAGTCAACTTAGTCAATTCAGTATAATTCCATTTAGCTCAGAACTTCCTGACACCGAATATCGTGCAAGACTTTTGTATGGGATACCAATGCATATTTGTTTAAATCTGTTTATATGTCTTTATTATAGTAGCATTTATTATGCACCGCTCCTAAGCTTCAGTGGTCAATGTATAAAGACGAACTCAACGCAAATAAATTTTTGTGATTGCTTCGACTAAACCCATTGAACAACTTCATTAGCAGTGATAAGCTTCGTCTTGAAATGCCAATCGAAGCTTACCATAACTCCGTTGTTCATTAAGACCACAACGAAAGTCATAATAAATCATGGAGCGGAAATTTCTCTTGTCGAATTCCTTCTTTTCGATACCATACGAGTAGTATACTTATTTGTACGAAATAAAATTTACAAATTATCGCTACTTTGATGCGTAGTTGTAAAAAAATGTCTAATGAATTCAATTTACATCTCCAACTTTGAGTTTTGTATTTGAAATTTAAACAAATATGTATCTATCATTTTTACCTACACAAAAGTATCGAAAACTTTCAGTGTGGCTTAGGTGGCGTAAGTATTCAAAGCGACTCAGTGTGTTTACTTAAAACTATGTGAAATGTTGCTGATTTGGAAAGGGACTTAGTAAATTTGTATCGAAGTGGTTTTCTGATAATAAAAAATAACTATAATTTTTACTCTTTCAGTCTAAATTCATTTCTAATATAAGATAGTTTCAGTTTATAACTCTTTATCTTCAGATATATATAGAGTTATAAACTGAAGACAACACATAATATAATTATAATGCTTTTGTTTTTAAGTTCGAAACTAAAGAGAAAATCACGACGACTACGATCATAGTAATGCTGTTTGTAGTTATGATTTAAGGTAAATCGTAAAAAAAAATCTAGCCTTGTGAGTGGCATTGTAAACAATAGGTCTAACATCGACGCATAAGGAGTCAGGAATTGGGTCGCTGCGCGAGGCCAATTCACAGACGCGGTCAATGCAAAGTAATACAACCAGTACGGATTTGCAAAACTGGGAACAATTTCTAGTCCACCTAAAGATTGCCTGTGGAAAATATACATTAAATAAAATATAAAATAGAACAGGTGTTAAAGTACAAGAATAAATTAAACGACAGCATGTAGACTATCAATAATCAGTATCATTACTTAGGTACACTTTCATAATCACAGATCACACATTCCGTAATGTGATCTTCGAGAATTTGTTCATCTATACGTATTGTGTTGCTCATTAACTATTTGTACGGGTAAATACAAATTCATCGAAGAGAAATTTGGTCAAGCGTCAATCTTGAACATATGGCTCGTTGAAAGTCTGTATTTAAACCATATAAATGAATCCCGTGTAAAGGCCTTATACCTTAAAAGGTGTGGTGCGGTTTTGTAACAGTACCAAGCCTTATATGAGTCACCGTCTCTTGAATTAGTACGAAATAAATTCTTTTGAGCTAATTGAACATCTGTTCCGTTCAACCTATTTGAGACGATATGATTGTTTTTAGAAAATATTATGTTTTTTAACTTTTTAGAATACGTCTTCTGCGAAATATGATATGAAATAAGAGAGTGTTGATTGTATCTATCTATCTATCTAATCCTGCCCCCTGGTCCCGGTTACATCCGAGGCGTTCATCTTCTAGTTTGGGCCGCTTGGCATTAACGAACTGTGGGGCTATAATTAGAAGAGATTTATTGAAATGTTCGTCTGTTTGCCCTGCATACGTTGCAACGTGCTTATCCTCACTCATTCGCAAAGTTATGCTTGTAAGTCAAATCAGTTTTACAACATCAGTCTAATTTTAATTCACAGGGAATCTTCCATAGTTCTACCCACCTGCGCGTGAGGTAATTCCGATGTAGTTTTTGTGAGAGCCCTTACTCTCACAAAAACTACATCGGAACCGGTTGTAAAAGCTGTTTTAAGTCATCATCCTTGACCTACATGCAAAGCAGGTACGAGTACTGGCAGGAAGAAAGGTGTCCTGACGATTACGAGACTATACTACTTTTCGAATTTATTTTTAAAGTAGGTAGCGGAATGAAATACTGTAATAACGGTACTAGCTATGTTTTAAACATGGAGATGTATTTTTGAAGTTATTAATTTTGATGTGGTTGACAGTAGGCACTGTAAAGCTTGGTTGCTAGAGCGTACCTAACTAAGTAGGTACTAGTGCAATGACCGTTTAGAAATTGTTAACAGTTTGTTAAGTTAGGTGAGCTTCTCAACAAGACGGATACATTTTTGCATTTCTAATATGCGTGTTGTTTAACCTACCATTAGATGTAGACTTTTAGATTATATTTCTATGCGCTAGCTCGCCTACGCGGCTGTTGAATGTCGGTGGTGAAAAATAGGTTCCTATATGTTTTAGTTACCAAGGCTTTGTGTTATATGATATCAGTTTCGATTGTCATATTTATTTATTTAAAGAAACTTATAAAAATGTAGTGATGAGGATTGTAGTTTTAAAGGATGATAACAAAACTACTGGCCGCAGCTCCCGCGTAAACTAATGACTCTACTTTGGAACTCACAGGCTTCAATTATCGGGATAAAAAGTAGCCTATGTACTACCTATTTATATTGTTAGGAATGTGTTATGACGTGCCTGTCTAAAATTTATCTCTATACTAAATTTCATTTGGATCCATTTAGCCTTTCTGACGTGTTTAGGTAACAAACATCTATCCAACCAAACTTTTGCAGTACTACCAGTAGGTAGTGATTGAGTAGTTAATTTCTGGGTAGTTGGGTGGGTACCTTTTTTTTTTTTTTTTTTTTTTTTTTTATCGTGCGGAAATCCCTTCGGATACCCAGCGGGGGCGGTTATGTCGGGCTTGCACCGACTAAAACCGCACGCCGTCTCGGGTCTTCAGACGCCGGGGTGTAAGGTTACCCATAGAGCATATCCCTCGCACCCCGGCTGACCCTGGGCCATCTCACCACTAACAGCATCGCTCATCCTGTCTCCTCTGAAAGCAGAGGAGTACGGAGAGCGATGTGTTCCCGCCACGTTGGGTATTGGCCGACGATCAATGCCAACCCCATGAAGGGGTGAAGGGGAAGCCAGTTGGGTGGGTACCTACTGTTAGTGATGCGAAAGTTTTGTTTACAATTATGAATTCAGCTTCTCTTTTTGAAATTTATATTCTTTTGTCGAATACTTTACCTACATATACATAATTATTAATTGTACATAATTATATTTTTATATGTATTTGGAACAAGAGGAATGTGAATCCATTTAGACCAAGCACAATAGAATTAGATACGGTTCTGGGATTTTCGTGATAATGCACAATGATATTCACCTATTGATAATAATGGTAATCAATATCCTATGTTTATGTCATCAAGTCGTGGAAAGAAAATCAGCTTAAATTAATTTGTAGGTAGGTGTGTACTTGAAGTATTAATATTTGTGTGATGTTTTTGAAGGACTACCTAAATTTTTTTTTTGTATTTTGTTAAAAAAAACAAAGTTTTGTTACATTGATAACTTAGAATACAATGGTATTTAAATAGTCACATGGTTGTTTTCGAAGATCCTTGTAAACTCTTTCCTAATTTATTGGGTACGCTGGCACGCGGGGGGGTATCCGAAGGGATTTCCGCACGTAAAAAAAGAAAATAAAGGCACTCAACCGTGCCGTTTCTTCCATTCACCAATATTTGGTGACGCCTCCTTAGAGCTTGAAAATATAATTATACACTTATTAGGTACTAGTTTCTACCCGTAACTATGTGAGCTGAACTGAACTGAACCGAAGTTCAGAGACTTAAAATGTTATATTATATATATGAGTATAAAAAGTACCTTACTAACTACACAAACTTAGTAACAGTACAAATATTACAGCGATAAATTTTATCCTAATCTGTTCAGATATTTTTGCGTGATTGAATAACAATCATCCAAACATGCATAGTTTCACAATTGCCTACTAGGGACATTATTAAGATACCATAAAGCCAGGTATGGTACGTCTCTCGTAAGGGTCTGCAAAATCAAACAAAATTGGTAGGTAGGTAGGTAGGTAGGTACATATTCGCTCAACATATTTAAAGATAATAAAAATATGTTTAAGTAGGTAAAGGTATTCCAATAAAACAAAGTGACTCATTTCTAACCTTGTCTCAATGCAAACATGCGAAGCGTTGACAATACATTTATTTAAATGCTTAAATGTGCCATTTATATGTTATACAAGACATTGTCGTGGAATTTCTTTCGAGTGCAGTTAGGTACAACATTAACTGTTTATTAACTTTTGAATGCAGTTATAAGTTTTGCCGTTATATTAATTGAAAACTAAGTATCTACTTAGTAACCATACTAAGAGACTCATTTCCATCATCATCACGGCATTAGTCCCGTTTGCATTGGAGTCCGCGCTTACTCTTGGCTTATTTTGGATTTGGCAGGAGTCACTGCCATCTGAACTCCCAACCCCAAGAGGAAAACCTGTACCAGAGCCTCGAATTAATCAACAGTGATGTGGTGTACCGGCTAGTAGCTAACTTACACCCCAACTTGGGGCCCACAATGCACACCAAGTAGCTGCTTAGAGAGTCTTTTGTCTTTATGTCAAAATATTTGTAAGTTCGTTTTTTAATATAACTAAAAAAACAGGCACGAGTGTATCATTATACAGCCTGTGTTGCACATTCGTGTCATTTTTCGATTATCGATAGTTATTTATATATTAATAGTTATGATAAAACGGGAGACTATATTTAAGAAGTACATGTACTGATATAATTATAATAATACAAGTCACTTTAGAGGTTTCGTACTTAACTATCATTCATGATAATGAGTCGAAAGTTTTCACAAATTTTATGTTGCTGGTAAGCTGGTAAAAGCAATAACGGAAGAATTGCAAGTAGGTATGAAATTTTTTCATGTTCTACACATTTTACGTTGAACGGTAAACTTAGAAAGCGTTTCTTATTTTTTTTAAGTAATTTTGTTAAACATGCTGTGTCTAGACATAATTTTCGTTCAAATTCGAACCCCTCCTACTGGGAAAGTGCCTGCACCCAAAAGAGATGCGTCTAAAAAAATCGATAAAATTTGTGGTTTAGGACATCTCTAGCAGGTGTAGGTAAACGTGACCGTTTTAGAAAGGTCAAGAGCATTGCCGACTCTGGTTAGGTACTTTAGGTTCCAATGCAAATACGTGGTTATCATGATTATTTAATCAATTCGAATTGAAATGCATGTTAGTTATAACAATTCTGAGAAGGTATATTATACATAACACATAATATTTACATACGTATCTTAATAGAAAATGAAGGTAGTACCTAATCCTATCTTGCCTTATTATTAGATACCTATTATGAATGTAAATGCCTATTTTAATAAGCGGTACATTATTATTTAAACATCTGACCGTAGCGGTTAAGTAAGGAGGTTACACCATCTGTTCTCGAAAGTAGGTCACGGTTGTACCCTTGTAACACACTTTCTGGATCTCCCAGCATCCCAAATCAATAATCTAGCGGCGCAATACAACCTATTCACGTAGAATTACTCCCTCATCTCAATTTCAAATATAAGCGAACAACAACACATGGCCGGTTAATACCTTAGCTTCAGAACAAATAATACCAAGTTCAAAACTTACCTTTCTCTGAGCCTCGGCGGCAAATCCAGACTTGGTAGCCCTGTTGTTAGCCATATTTCAGTTAAATAACTAAGAACTAGCTAAAAATATATTATAATAAATTAAATCACAGACACGGGTGATCGCCGTGAAGTCACTGTGTACAGAAATTAATGTAAACAGGCGCGCGGGTCAACACGACACGACCAAGTCACACGAAGTCGGATGTGTGAATGTGTGCTCATGAATGACATCATGCATTGCGCCGCGCCACTGCCGCCATGCCGAACGGCCAGTACACGAGCACCGCAAGCCTTCTTTAGGCCTGCGACCCTCTTATCGATATTTCTAATGCTTATAAAAATAATTACTTTACAAATGGTTGAAATAATAATCATACAACACTAATGCCATCAGAAACTTGGGTTTCTGTATTCTTATGGGTTTCTGTATTCTTATGGGTTTCTGTAAGGGGTTACAATGCACTAGCAATGGTCATTTGAAGATTTCAGTCATTATACGTTACACGCACATAATATTTAGTACCGCAGAGTTGATGAAATAGGTAAAAACTCACCTTCTCACTCTCTCACTCATCATGCAATTTTACTGTTGCTTTACTTGCTCGTGTCTATGGCTAGTGCATGGTTGAATAAATTATTGTTCATAATTTTCGTGACATGAAATCAAAATATAGCATAGGTATACCTCAAGGCAGAGAACATATTGTCAAGATTTTACCAGCCTATATTATGTACCGGTGATGCGGGTTGTGGTTTGCCTTTTTTATTTAGGTGATACCCACATAACAACAGAATCGGACCGACTATAACCACAAGGTGTCGCTCCTAAATGTTCATTGCCGGGAATCCCGGGTACGCCCTCGAAAGGATAACCCCAAGGTTTTCGGCGGACTTCGTCCGCCATCGCGGCTTCGCCCTGGGGTCGAGTTTCATCCCACGTCGGTGAGTTGGCAGGCGTGTGTAGGACACACACGGCACGCCTCCGTCTTGGCCTGCTTCTGCGGCGTTGTGTCCTTGTGGATGCGCCACAGATACTTGTCGAAGCACCCGTGTCCGGTAATCATCTGTGACATCCGGTAGGAGAGGTCACCACGGTGCCTTTCCAATCACTCCTCCATGACCGGCCCTACCCGCCACAATGGTGGCTTCTCCCCACCTCGGTTGCTCAAGTTGCACCTTCCATGTCTCCATGAGATCCAGGCGGAACTGGGAACGCTGGGCCTCGATTTCTCGGGGTCCCGGCCAGTGGCCCTGCTCCAGCGCTTCCTTGCGCCACTGGCCAACTCGAGTCCCAGCCGCCGTATTCGACCCACGACTTGAGCAACCCCTGCCGTGGCCTTTCGTGCCGCGCAACGGTAAGTTGCTCCTCGCGCGATTATGAGGGTGTCGTCATCGTAGCACGTTATGCTGACACCTTCGGGCAATGGACTGCGCAGCACCTAATCGTAGCCGATGTTCCAAAGGAGCGGCCCTAGGACTGATCCCTGTGGAACACAACACGATATTTCTCGCCGCCCTGGCTCTAGCCAGCTCAGGTAAGCTATGGCTCTCTCAGATAGGTATGCCTCGACAATGCAGCCACCCCGCCTTCCGGATCAGGATCAGATTCCCCGTCCACATGCTCGGTCTGGAATACCGTTGGGTCCGAGGGTAGTGCTTTTCCGTGCTTTAAACCGGAGCACTGCTGCCCCTAGCTCACCGTCTCTGACTTCAGGCAGGTCGCTCTCGCTGCTACCCGCGTCAGGCGCCTGAGGCGAAGCCATGCGCGGAGAACATGTTCCATCGCTCTCGCTGGGAACAAGGAGCCCAAGATGCCCTTTAGCCATCAGCAGCTAGCAGCCCTGGGGTGAAGTTTGCCCCTGAGCTCAAGATATGGGCGCCTCCATGGGTTTTGCTCCAGAGAATCCAGCAGCTTTTCACGAGCCCAACTTCTGGCCTGTTTAACAGCTACCTGGAGGGTCCTCTTAGCCCCCTTGTATTCTTTATATAGCTCCGCCTCTCGGGCGGCCGCATCATCTAGGCGGCGACGACTCCGGCAAAACCTGGTGTACCGACGGCGCGCGGTCACGCACGCCGAGTTGCGGTTTCCCGTAACATAAATTTAATAAATATCACACAAATAATGACATTTATTACCTAGGTATAATAGGACTAGTGTCCTATTATACCTAGGTATAATAGTTTATACCTAGGTACTCAAAGTTTTTGTTGCAGTAAGCAGGATGATTACTTAAACCACTACGTTATATGATGCAATCTAGAAACTATTCGTTACTTTACTAAGTTGTGTATTCAATTTAATAAAAAGTAAGTAGGTACTCTACAATATTATTCCAGGACTTTTTAATCAAAATATTAATTTATCGATAAGCAGTCTTCCCCTCACTAAAAGCTCGAAATATAAAACGAAAACCAAGTAGGGAGTATAATGAGAGCGAATGAGAAACCAGTTACTCCTGTCTCTCTTTCGTCTCGTCGAAATGGCGGCAACCGACAAGTTACCGTGTTCCGAAAAGGAGTCTGGGAAGGCTTTCGTTTTGTACGGACTACGAATGTTGAATAATCTACTAAACTTCTAACGTAAGTATGTGTTTATTTTTAAGAAGTTCTATTTCATATGAGGTTTTCTAGTATTACCGTACCACCTACGTACGGTAATTCTAGAAATATACCTACCTAATTTAATTACCTCACTATATTTTAACAACAGTGATGAAATGTATATATCTTACATCTGTTTGCGAATCACATGTGATTAGATGTACGTATCTTTATATTATTTTCGAAATAATAATTATAATTATATCTCCAACATTCTACACAGCGTTATTTAGGCCCAATCTAAGCATAGCTTAACTAGCTTGTGTTATGGATTCTAGAATGCTTATAAACATACTAAGATACATTTTCTTTTGTAACATTATACATAGAAACATTCAAACTAATGCAAGAGACAGATTAATGCATACAAATATTTGCACTGAGCGGGTATCGAACCTACGACCTTCGAATTGCCGAATGCATTATCGCTACGCTACAGTGGTCTTATTAATATTTTAGTCACAATTATATCGAATTGCTATTTTACGTGACAAATCGCTCCCACACGCCTATGAATGTTACTCCTGTGCCAAGATCATCAGCAATGGCATTACTCAATGAATACATCGAGTAAAAACTCTAAAAAGTCTTGGAATGGTACCCGCAACGAAATTGCATTACATTACGAAATGCACGTCCTCAGCAAAGCGGGCGACAAAGTTAGCTATATTTGATTCTTATAATATGAAAGCACAAACAAAATCGTACGAACGCACTGAAATTCACCCTATAAACATGACCTCATAATGTACTGCCCATGAGACACCTGTAACCCATATAGTACTTGCGTTAATTGTACCAAAGAATACATTTTCAAAGACTGAGAAGAAGTAGGTATTGTGCATTGACACAATACTTAATTATTCAACTAACACAATATAGTTCAGACAGTGTATCAAATCCCTCAAGCAAAGGATGGCAAATAAAAAAGTTCTCCTAAACTATGGGTATGGTGCATAAGGACAACGAGAATAAGAACACTGAGCTTCCTGATGATGAATGAACATGTATGAGCGCAGGATGAACTGTTGGTACTCTAAAACGTTATTGTCTATTAGTCGTTCCTTGCATAGAAATCAACTATGTAAGTACACGTTTTATGTGGTATACCTATCATGAAAAATATAAAGCTAAGTGTTATTTTCTTTTCATCCCTTCTATTCGAAAAGTGTCACTTTGTTCCTCTATAAGTGGGAGCAAAGTAGCACTTTTCTCTTCAGGGCTTTTTAGCGGGCGGAAAAGTGATTTGAATTTGGAACGTATATCGTTCATAGAAATCGAACGCAAATTATATTGGTATGGCCAGCCAACGAGGCTGCGCGGTGCGGGCACCCGTGCTAATAAAAAAAAAAACTAAAGCGCGCGGATTACCTCTCTGTTCTTGTAATTAAGTACATATTTTATTTGAGTTGATTTGCTTATTTTGCAATAAAATATGAGTTCCACGTCAACTTATGACAGTGACAATGAGTTAACACCTGAAGCAATAACTTCAGAAGCAAACAACATTGTACAAAACCTATTACCTACGAAATCCCGGGCGAATTATTTAAGGGCCTTTGAAAATTTCATTATATGGAAAAATAAAAAAGGTGCGAAAACGTTTTCAGAAAATGTATTCTTGGCCTATTTTCAAGAATTGGCTAATACTAAGCAACCTTCTACCCTATGGAGTATATACTCAATGCTTAAGTCAACTGTAAATACCAACAAAAATATTAAAATTGATAATTACTCAAAGTTACTAACTTACTTGAAGAGATTACCCGAAGGACACAAACCAAAGAAATCAAAAGTATTTTCTCATCAAAACGTCGAGACCTTTTTAAATGATGCGCCTGATAAGGAATTTCTCGCCACAAAAGTATGTATCATTTAGTTTTTTCATTGTAATCTATAAACAGAGTGTTTTAAAACGTGTACGTATTGTACTTACTTGTCTGATTTCCTTTCTGTTTTGTTACAGGTGGCTTTAATATTTGGCATACATGGAGCATGTCGTAGTAACGAACTTATAAAACTAAATTGATCGGTCATTCGTTATTCGTGGCCAGTATAAACGAATAGTTGAACAATATCAGAGCCTACGTTCTTCTCAAACAACATCAAATAGATTTTTTATTAGATATCAAAGTGGAAAGTGTTTTAAACAAGTAATGGGAAAAATTAGAATGTCTTTAATGCCCTTAGAAATAGCTGCATACTTGAAGTTGGCCGATTGCAAGTCATACACTGGTCATTGTTTTCGCCGAACGTCTGCTACACTTTTGGCAGATTCTGGAGCGGATCTCACTGTTTTAAAGCGCCATGGAGGATGGAAGTCCAGCTCTGTAGCTGAAGGTTACATAGAAGACTCAATTCAAAATAAAGAAAAAACTAGCACCCGCGTTGTAGAAAATATTAAATTAAGACTTAAAGATAATTCACCTATACCATTGTCGCCACGTCCTTCTACATCAAAGGATTCTGTACCTTTTCTTGAGCACCAGTCAGATACTAAGATAACAAATACTGAAAATGTAAATGAATCGACAACAATATCGATCCCAAATAAAACAGTGACAATAAATTTTCAAAATTGCGATAGCGTATCAAATATAAATATAAATTTGTAATTGTTTTTATACGTATATTCACGTCTTTATTTAATTAAATTTATTCATTATTCCATAACACAGTCTCTTATTTATTTTCTCATAGAAAGGGGATGAAAAGTAGAGTATATAACTCGAGGAGCAAATTATTTTTCCCTCGGGCGATATACTTTGAACCCCTCGCTGTGCTCAGGTTTCTACGTTAGAACCCCTCGCTAAAGCTCGGGGTTCTATTCTAGAAACCTTCGCTACACTCGTGGTTCAAAGTGCGCCCTCGCCGTAAAAATACTATTTTGCTCCCTTGTTATACAATCTACTATTTCCTCCAAGTACTATGAATGTCCCAAGAGAACAAGTTTTTAGTTTTCTCTCTCGCACTCAGGCAACTAATGTAATTATCACCTATTTACTTTGACATTGACTTATTGAAGGTATAAATTAGCTGTATAAAAAGTTAGTGAGTGAGTGAGTGCCTATATTTTAAAGGATTTATAGAAAAAAAGTACAACTGAATTTGAGAACCTCTTCCTTTTTGGAAGTAAGTTTAAAACCGAAGAGAAGATCTTCAGTTGGTAGTGTTCGAAGTGATACTCGTTTTGTGACAATTCATTTACGGGCGTTCGAATTTTAATCACCTTTCAGAGATTCTATGCTACGATTCGCTTACGAAAGGCAGTTGGGAGTTGGGAGTTCAGATGGCAGTCCCACCCATAAATGCCGTATAAACTAGACCAAAACGAGGAGAAGGAGTAAGTGGACCCCAGGCTCCGAAGTATAAGCCTCGGATGCAACCGGGGACAACGCTAAGATGATATCAGTAATCGATTGGTACCCGAATACTAAAACTTTGTATCTTGTTTGCTACTATTGGGATAGTAGGTCTTTCTATAAGGGGTGCTTGGTTGGGGACCTCCACGCGGTGCACCCTGGGCAACGGAGACAGCAGCGCCTCTCTCCTAGGGCGGGAGAGACGCTGCCGCCCACGGCCAACTCCGACCGAGGCGAGGACGGCCCTGTTGAGGGCTGTTCGGAAGCTTTCCACGTGTCCCTCTGATCAGCAGATGGCACAGTGAAGAGCAAGTAAGGGGGCCATCTCGAAACCGGAGATGGCCCAGGGCCAGTCGGGGTGCGAGGGATATGCTCTATGGGTAACCTTACACCCTAGCGTCTTAAGACCCGAGACGGCGTGCGGTTTTAGGCGGTTCAAGCCCGACATAACCGCTGGAGACCCCCCGCTCTCCAGCGGGGGCGGTTTCCGAAGTGATTTCCGCACGAAAAAAAAAAAAAAAAAAAAAAAAAAGGTACTTTCTATAAGATGTTCTGTGCCGCAACGTAGCTTACAATGCTGAACCTTTTTCTCACATACGGCACACATTTTGGATAGGACTCATTGTCGCGAAAAAACAGTGAAACAGACAAGAATCCAAAATGAAATATTTTTGTTTTCAGAATCGTTCCTCGTTATTATTTTTTCACTGACAATTTGTACATCGTCAAAATATTAAAGCTATTACAGTCAGTGCTAAAATAGCTTTAATATTCGGATGGTGTCCGAAATGTTAGTAAAATATAATTAAATTAAAAAGCGTCAATACGGACAAGTGGACCTAGAGATACGTGACCCTAACGTCGGCTAGTCTTTTTAATATCTCCAATGTATATAGATCAACTAATTTACAATTTTATAATAGTATAGAAAATGCTTTGTTGTCTTCATTTTTCACGTGCTCGTAATTACAATCGAATGAAATAAAAAAAAAGGCCAAGTGCGAGTCGGTCTCGCCCATGAAGGGTTCCATACGCAGCAAGTAATTTATGACGTATTAAAAAAAACTACTTACTAGATCTCATTCAAATCAATTTTCGGTGGAAGCTTACATGGTAATGTACATCATATATTTTTTTTAGGTTTATCGTTCTCTTATTTTAGAAATTACAGGGGACATACACACACATTTTACAACTTTTGAAGTGTCTCTCGCTCAAACTATTCAGTTTAGAAAAAAAATATATTAGAAACATCAATATAATTTTTGAAGACCTATCCATAGATACCTAACTACACGTATGGATTTGATGAAAAAAAATTTTGTGTTTCACTTCTAAGCAGTATATTATATATTATATGTTTTTTTTTTCTATTTTTGTGTGAAAATCTTAATGCGGTTCACAGAATACATCTACTTACCAAGTTTCAACACCATAGTTCTTATAGTTTCGGAAAAAAGTGGCTGTGGCATACGGACGGGCAGACAGACAGACAGACATGACGAATCCATAAGGGTTCCGTTTTTTGCCATTTGGCTACAGAACCCTTAAAACCAGTTAAGTGCGAGTTGGACTCGCACACAGAGGGTTCCGTACATAACTGGATTGAGGGACGCACATA
Organism: Cybosia mesomella; assembly: GCA_946251805.1. Taxonomy (NCBI): domain Eukaryota; kingdom Metazoa; phylum Arthropoda; class Insecta; order Lepidoptera; family Erebidae; genus Cybosia; species Cybosia mesomella. Next base: position 25,328,189 of record OX276397.1, on the reverse strand, counting down.
ACGTTGCTGTACTATATGTAAATAAATATATTATACTGTATACTTTGTCCAACAATTTATTTAACTTTTGACAGCTCAATTTTTCATCAAATGGTCATATCCAACCTATCATATCAATGTATCTATATCAATGTCACACAATAATCGACTTTATTTATGAAGAAGTTCCAATGGATTTTACATATTGAAATTTTATTTTTTGTGGATGTTTTATAAACTTTTTATGCATACCAGCGGGCCTACCACGACGCGCATATGATTGTGTAGGTTGGGGCAGTGGTTTAGAGGGAGCGAGATGGAGCATCCTATGTATCAAAGTAGGTACCCTCGGGAGGGACAGAATGATGCAAAAACGTTTTCTGCTTAAAATCAGTATGTCTCTATACCTAATCACTTTTAGCGAATATTTAAAATCGAAAATAATAAGTAAACTAATTAGTCAATGCATATGTCAAAAGATATGTTTAAATATAATGCTTTTCGTCCATTGAAAATGAGGTTGAATTTCTTTTTTGTTCTTTTTTTTCTGTTCTTTACTGTCCTCGTTTTTTTAGGCCTTGGACGCAATCGTGACGCAAAGCTGAGATGAATGACTGTGCCTTAAATATGATTCAGTTGTAGTAACTATTAAATACTTTACGAAAAATACATAAAGAACATGCTTAGGCGCATTTTTTTTTTTCAAAAATTCATAACTAAATGAAGTATTCGACCACATACAGATAATTTTTTATGATGTGGTTAACTAAATATATTTACTGTTTTCGGATTTTTTCCATTACTTGTTTCTTGCCAAAGTTCATGATTCTAGCTCAACGGGAAATACCATAGGGCAATTTGGTAAAATTTGCTACGTAAACGGTTCTACTTTTTGATTGTATTGACCTAGAAGTTTGATTTTTTTCACAGCCTCATGGCATTACAGATGTAGAGTATTTGGTATAATTTTGAACTTGATGCCTCTACACGTTCCTAAAAAAAAAGGTTTTGACATACACACAGATATGATATGACCTATGAAATTGCCGAAATTTTCTTACAAATTCATGAGTTCGTTATTCCTGTAATTAATTAATACGTCACGAAAAGAAATGGGGTTATCGGTTTAAAGTAAATAACATATACTCAGAGTCCATCTTAGCTTTTGCTGACGATCTCGCAATACTGACGCGTAATCCAAAACAATGTCAGGAACTATTAAAGGAAGTCGAATGAACTCGATGAGTTCTGTTCGTGGACAAATGGACTGAGGACGAAGCCCAGTAAGTGTCACTGTCTGTGTCTGGGTAGACGGGACACCAAATTTACCTCCTACGACCCGGGACTCTTCATTGGGGGTAACCCAGTTTCCATAGTAGCTGTATCGGTGCCATTTAAATTTCTTGGAAGAAAGATAGACTATAAAGGACGCACACCATCCTTAGATGAAGTTATCGATACGTTTATAAATGACCTAAATAAGATACAAAAAAGCTTGGATATATGACAACTACTTAACATCACGTCTGACTTGGCCTTTTCTGGTGTATGAATTCGGTAAAACCTTACTGGCGAAAATAGATGCAACTGTCATAAAATCGCTAAAATCGTGGCTTGGACTAGCGCACTCTGCTGATTCCTCTGCTCTATTTAGGGATCAAAATAATTTTGGGATGAAACTTAAGAAACCATCGGAGCTCTATAAACACCTTAGAGTTACCAAAGCCCACATCTCAGGTATATCCCAAGATGCCACAGTCAGGGCACTCCCGAAAGATAAAAACGCGTCCGAGCTTGAATCTAGACTCCTATTCCATAAACGATTTATGATAGTCGAACATCTCATTCATCATATCGAGTGCACGCGATGAATTTGGAAATCCAAAATGAATGGTTGACAATGGGAGAGTTCTGCATACCGATGGCCTTAAAGTGGCGCACCTTGATCTATGACTGATCGCCGGCCCTGTTAAAATTCTATCTTAACGCCTTTCAGATGACCCTCCCAGACCAGAGTAATCTGGTAAGGTGGGGGAAGGCCACAGAAAAACAATGTTATGCTTGTGGTGAGGCAATAGGGACGGCTAGACACATATTAGTAGGATGTAGGGTGCTTCTCGATAGAGGCCATTACTCACGCCGCCACGATAAGGTGCTTATCATCATACGTGAAGCAATGAGTCTGGCAGTAGCTAGAGCCCAAAAAGGATTGACTACTAACAGACGTCATATCAACTTTGTGTCTGAAGGTTCATCCATAACATCCAGGAACAAACCTTTTTCAATCTTAGATACTGCCCCAGATTGGACTCTCCTAATCGACACGTATGAAAAGCACTATAAAATTCCGGAGGATGTTGGGGTTTCGTCATCTAGACCTGACATATTCCTTTAGTATAAGATGTTAAAACATGTGGTTCTCGTGGAACTTACTGTACCGTGGGAAACAAATATACCGAAGGACCACATAATAAAGAAAAATAAATACTATGATCTCACAAACGAATTAATCAAAAACGGTTACGTGGTTAATTTGTATGCAGTGGAAGTGGGAGCGAGAGGTATACCAGCAAAATCTCTCTATAACCTACTTAAAGATCTAGGCCTATCGAGAGCTACAATAAGCTCATTACTAGGACGAATGTCTAAAGCGGCACTAGTAGGTTCGTATCAAATTTGGTTAGGCAGGGAGGGGAACTTGGGTAGTGAAGGTGAGTGTTGATGTACATCAACAAAAGGGGCCCCTTCTAAACCTACACTTGGGTCGCAAGTCCCAGGCACTGTCCCGAGTTCCCAACTCAGCAACGCGATGGACCCGACACCCGCATGTAGAATCCATGGATTGCTAAGAATATCGGTCTAATAGCTATTTCCATTATTTATATTTTTCAAGTTTTTACAACTCTGTATTAAATTTTGTTTTTATTGGCCGCTTGATAAATTAATTCGATCTTCAAAAACAGTACTTCCTAAATGCTATCCATTTTGATGATAAATTTCGTATTACTTAACAGCTGTCACTTTTCAAAAATTTAATAAAAGTTACTGTTTGTTAGCATAATGTTGTCTCATTCATACACAAAAAAAATCATACAATTTGGATTTGTCATTCCTAAAAAAAATGCAAAAATGTTAGTACTGAAAATTGGGGTTCCTCCAATTAAGAAAAACGGCAATTTCACATGTAACGACTTAATATAACCTTTTAGGATCACTTCAAAATAACGAAGTGATCCGACAAGGGCTCCGTTTTATATAATATGTATGTATTTACAAAAAAAAAAGTATATAAGTATGTTTATCCGCATTCTGGAACCCATAACACAAGCTAGTTAAACTATGCTTACTTTGGGTCTAGAGAGCGCTGTGCAGAATGTCGTAGAATATTTATTTATTTATTTCTCCTTTTGAGGAACGGAATCTTAAAATATATAATGCTTTTTTAATTTGTTAAGCACCAACTGAATGTACCATATAATTTGTATTTATGTATCTATCAGTAAATCACAATCGCAATAAACACATGCACATAATTTGTTTAGAATAACGTATTCTCTAAGGTCGAATGCAACTTTAGTCCTATACATACAAACTAGGCCTTGTGATGAATACTAATTACTTTTCTTTATTCTTTATTCATAGAGAGACATATTGCTATCCCTTAACACCTTAAAAATAAATTGCAATGTCGGTGATATGATCGAGACGGTTCTTAGCAAATAAATTGATGTCGGGGTTATTTTAATTTTTAAATTCATTATTCTATGATGACTTTTCTGCCATACCCGTCGAGGCAAGTGTCCGCCTCGGTGAAGGATTTAAAAGGTTTTAAAACAAGGTATTTACGGGGGAAGGTACGAGCGATTCTGGGAGGCGCCGAGGCGTGACCTCGTGGCAGACATCGGGGTGGGAGTCCTCTCGCTCGGCAGCATGATTGCGGCAATGGAGCGAAGCGCGAGCGCGTGGGCCGCCGCCACCCCCTTCTGCGAGCATGTAATACTCGCGAAGGAGATGGCGGAGCGCGCCCTGGAGAGATTCAGAACTCTCCCGGCCCACCGAGCCCGCAATATGCTCGCCGCGCGTCGCAGGCGACTCAGGCGCCGGAGGTCGCTTAACGACCTCCGTCCTCCATGAGCGTAGGCCTGGGGGTGGCAGGTGAGGCCGCCTGTCACCCCAGCAGAAGCAGGCCGGGACGGTGGGGCGACTAGCGCCCCTCCCCCAAACCGGGGCAAGACGGGGACACCGTGGTTTCCAAACCCGAGGGGGCCATCTCGAAACGTCTTCGTGCGGAATTGGTCGGATTTGGTCGCCCAAGTCGTTCCTTCCACTCCACCACGATGGCCTGGCGGAGCTGAGACTGCACTGCCTCGATTTCTCGATGAATTTATTTGTTTACCTAGATAGGTAATCTTTGGAGGTCAAATTTAACTTTTTCGGAACGTTAGTAGTAAAGTTACGGTGGTTTGTAACTCGGAATGTGTTCAGCTAATATCTATGGTGACTGTTCTTACTTATAGTGTGAAGTGCAGCATATTATTATTAAACGTCATGGTATTTTCCCGGTCGAGCCAGCCCTCTGTCGTGCAGGGAGTACCTACAATAAAACATTATTGCCAATTACTACGAATTATTCGATACAGATTTACGTTTTCTATATTATATTATGTTTAATCTAGGGCCTCACAACAGTGGTCACGATATACGGGTACGCCATCTATTAGGATTATATATAAACTAAACCTAACCTGTGTAGGTTATGACCTCAGCTGGTAACTTCCTTCTGTAATATGACTTACGTTAACTAGGTGGCGCTTTAATACAAAACAAATGCTGTTAAAGAAATAATACTGGCCTTGCTAGGCGATAAGTGGAATATTCTACGAAGAATATTATATGTCATACAAGTGTCATACATTGACTGTTCTACATGAATACCAAAAGCCAAACAACCGAAATTGAAATGGATATTTAAGTTTAAAACAGATTACATAGCTATAAGTTTAATCTAAATTGCGAGAGTGGTTTGTTTAGGGTTTAAAATTTTGTAAAATATAAAAATAGAACAAAAAAATGGAATTTCAGAGAAGGAGAGGGCGTAGGAGGAGAGGCGACACTTTAGCAACTCTTGCTATGCCGAACCCATCGTGTACGATACAGCAACCACAATCGCCGCGGCAATGGTGTTTAACCAACGGAATCACTAGTTTCCTGATATTATCAAGTCTTTTAGGAGTCATATACTTAATGCTGGACTATCAATGTCACGCCTGCAGCTCTAAAGCGAATTCGAACCATTTAGTGACGAGCGTAGAAGTGATATCGGTAATTTTTTTTTTTTATTTGATTTGTTGCCAATTTAGCCTGATGGTTGAATTTATAGATGATTATAAAATTGAAAACTTTCAAAGTAAACTAAAATCTAGCCTAGTAAAATTAGATACTTTGGTGGATAAGTTGTAAGAGTGAAATGAATTTGATGGTAGATACAGTAACAAAAAATTTTTTCACCATGATGTGTATTCAGTTTCTGAGAATTAGTGCAATAGAACTATACTATTGCAATAGTTATATCAACTAGTAATTCAATACAAGAGCTTGCTTATAAAATAAATATTTTTATTAGTAATAGGTACAATTTTACATCCGAGGGGGTCATCTCGAAACCGGAGTTGGCCCAGGGTCAGTCGGGGTGCGAGGGATATGCTCTATGGGCAACCTTACACCCCGGCGTCTGTAGACTCCAGACGGCGTGCGGTTTTAGTCGGTTCAAGCCCGACATAACCACCCCCGCTGGCCAGTGGGAGGGTATCCGAAGGAATTTCCGCACGGAAAAAGAAGGTAAAATTTTACAACAAAACGTAATTTTTCGGACATATGAAAGACAAGGAGACACATGTTGTTGTAAAGAATAATGTATTATATTAATAAATTTATTAATAAACTAGCTGATGCCCGCGCGGAAGTCGGTTATCGTTTTCTGGTCATGTCTACGTAACCAATTGCAATCAAACATACGGCAGATTTTGAATCTGATCAAGACCTTTCTAATAGAAAAAAAATCATCAAAATGCGTTCATGTAGAATATACTGCTTCCGGAATGCGTTAGTAGTTTTTGCTTACATCGCGAAAAAACAATCAGAAAAAGAGAAAAGAATTAAAAAAAAAAATGAATAGGTGCTGAATAGTTAGGTCGCTTAACGACCTCCGTCCTCCATGAGCGCAGGCCTGGGGGTGGCAGGTAAGGCCGCCTGTCACCCCAGCAGAAGCAGGCCGGGACGGTGGGGCGACTAGCGCCCCTCCCCCAAACCGGGGCAAGACGGGGACACCGTGGTTCCCAAACCCGAGGGGGCCATCTCGAAACCGGAGATGGCCCAGGGTCAGTCGGGGTGCGAGGGATATGCTCTATGGGCAACCTTACACCCCGGCGTCTGTAGACCCGAGACGGCGTGCGGTTTTAGTCGGTTCAAGCCCGACATAACCGCCCCCGCTGGCCGGCGGGGGGGTATCCGAAGGGATTTCCGCACGAAAAAAAAAAGGTACTGAATAGTTCATTTAACGTAACCCAAGTTTTTTTTAATATCTCCAATGCAAAGAAACAAATAATTTACAATTTTATAATAGTGTACATATAATAAATTCCGAGTTTAATAGGCAAGACTAATTGCTGATAGTATATAGCCAGTCATAGAACGCTGATTTTGCCAGTTCATGTACTATTATTGTGTCTAATCACTCTTTATACAGATATTGTTTTTGGCAGTGTCTATACTTACGTCAGATACGTACAGTTATACGCCAATTAATTAATAAACCGGCCAAGTGCGAGTCGGAGTCGCGCACGAAGGATTCCGTTGCCGTTATCAATATCGAATCAAAAACGGGCAAAAAATCACGTTTGTTGTATGGACGCTCCCTTATATATATATTTTAGACTGTTTTTTAATATTTGTTGTTATAGCGGCAACAGAAATACATTATCTGTGAAAATTTCAACTATCTACCGATATAAATAACCAGAGTGATAACCATAGACTAGGTGATAACTCTAGTTATTAATATCGAGCATCAAAACGACAAAAAATCACGTTTCTTGTATGGGAGCCCCCCTAAATATTTATTTTATTTTGTTTCTAGTATTTCTTGTTATAGCGGTAACAATACATCATCAGTGATAATTTCAACTGTCTGGCTATCATGGTTCATGAGATACAGCCTGGTACCGACGGACAGCGGAGCCTTAGTAATAGGGTCCCGTTTTACCCTTTGGGTACGGAACCCTAAAAATGATTTCTAGACACCTCAGTATGATGAAAACTGGAAGACTTTATGCCTCAATCTTTTCGAACTCCCTTCATCATAATTATTCTATTAGATAATTTGCGACATATTCCGTATTCGTAGCATTTATTAAAACATTTTTGTGAAATAAACTTCAAGATCTTAGAGA